>JANRMT010062791.1:138310755-138332784 GCA_026402145.1 Polypterus bichir lapradei
TCCCAACTCTGGCGCCCTGAGTAGTGGCTGCATGCTCCTCTTATAGCCCACTTCTGGCTGCACCTCTGGGTGTGGTTGTGTTCCCACCCAGATGGGCTCGTTAAGCCGTGCAGCTCTATGCAGCTCTCCCTGGCGGAGGCCACAGAGCCCAACCAAGATGAGCTCTGGTGTTCCATGGAAGTGGCGCTAACGCAACCCAGGGGGGCTGCCATCAAGTGTTCCGGGGGACGTAGTGTGCATCCCATGGCTGCTTTCCTGGATCCAGTGTTGAAGGCCGTCCGCCACAATTTATTAGAGAGAAAAAAACGAGATTCACTCACGGGCAGTTATAGTATATGTTGTGTTGTCACGATGTAATTCCAAACACGGAATCAAAATTCAATGCAATATTGATGAAAAGTTAATTCCAAATATTGTTTTTACTGAAGTTTTACAGTTAAACTGTAAGTTTCAAAAGGAAAGCCAAACAGAGCGGAAATGTATAAGGCAACGAATACCTCTAATGCAACGTGAAACATAATTTTCTTTCAGTTTATTATGTTTTACTATTTTTTACTATGGTTAATTACTCGCTGTATGTAAAATAGTTATTGTACATCCGCTTCCCCAGCAGAGCCGCGAAGTGGCTAGCAAGTAGCGTTCACCCGGGGGGTTGGCGATTCAAGCAAGCAGTGGGCAGAGCCCCCTAGTTTATACAATTGAAATGCTAAAAGGGTTAAGTAACTCATATTGAGTCTCTAATGAGAGTTGCATCAGCATCCTTTACATTGTATTCTAGTTTCTTAACCACTTTGCTACACTGCCTACATACATTTTTACAAACTTATTAATTTATATGATTATTTTACCTGAAAAAACACACCGATCAAATGTTCATAGGATATTGCTTTTCATATTTCCATTTGTTCTGTACTGTGCCCAAGCGCAATTGTCCCTCCCTCCCTACTCCCATGCTGGCCTGCACTCACACTGCTCTTAATGTTCTGGGCCCGGGCACACTTTCATTATGACCATGCGACTTTGTGTAAAGCCAAAACAAGATCTGAACACAACGTGACAGCATGCATGTCAAAATGATTTTCCTTATTTTGTGGTTGATTTGGAGTCATGTAGGGCAGGATAATGATCTACCCTCTTACAGATTTGTTGAGTGTGCAGAGCAACGTTTGCACGTCTGAGAAGATTTTTACAGTGAAAAATAATGTTAAGGGAGGAATTTTCAGCTTTTGTTGCCAACTATAATTCATGTTCATGTGTAAGGAGAGACTAAAAACCTGTTTAGAAATGAGAATTGCACTATCTGACTTGTCGCATCATTGACGTCATATCTGTTTCCCATACGCGGGCATGTTTAGCGATCACACTGTTCACGAATGCTACTGAACTGTGCTTGGTCCCTCCTCTTCCAAGCAGGCCAGGGCACAGTGCGGTTTGGCTGGCATGGAGCAATCACACTAGTCAAACGAAGTAGACTTTTCTGGTTTACATGCGGACAAATGTGCTAAGGCATGGAACAAACTGCTGGTGTGAGTACAGCCTAAGAGAGGTAATCAAGAAAACACACTGCATAAGTTCTAAGGCTTGAACTGATAGCCACAAGGTTTACAGCACAATCCTTTAACCAATATGTCCCTTAGTTGTCATCAATATTTACAGTATTTTTAAGCATTTATTGTTTAGTTTTCTTGGAAATCTGTAAACAGCTTACCTGATCACAAGGCCCTGTCCAATTATCTTTGTGTTTCGACAATCAGAGCCCTGGGAAGTAACTCACTGTGAGTTATTGCCTCAGGTTCATGTAGCAGCCCTGTAATTACAGTCTAGTCTTTTGGCCGCTGTGTCTGAGATACCATTTTCAACTGAACCTGTGGCAGTGGCGACATGCTTCTGATCCCAATAGACTGAACTATTGAATTAGCTCTTATTGTCTGAGTTCTTAATTAATCAATCAATGTAACATTCCTTTGCTCTTTACTTATATTATACTTGTTGCATTTTTTAACAAACTAATTAATCTTTGTATAATATCTTTCATTAGACTCCATTGCAGAGAATATCCTTTTATCTTGCTGTTTGTGTCAATGTCAAATTTATTTATATAGCACATTTAAAACAACATAGGAATGCTGTGGCCAAAGTGGTTTACAATAATTGTGTGTTTGGTCACATTTATTTGTTGTCTATGTTGCAAAGCCAAAGCCTATCATGGCTGCATTAAAGACAAAGCAGGAACTAATCATGGATGACAAGACTCACTCATACATACACTGGGCAAATGTACAGCCTATTCCCAATTGGAGTACACGGGTAAAACCAAGAACAAAACCAGCTTCTCACTGGCAGTGTGTAGACTGGGATTCCCCTTTCAGTCTACAGCATATGACTCCTTCAAATATTTACATCTGACACTGTGCTGCCTATTTTTATCATATCCATTGTTTCCTGGGTTACATTATGCAGAGCTTTGCCAATACATTTAAGGCAGATAAAACACATTTAGTTTGAATAGCCTCACCTTTTGAAAAGTATGTTTCCCTTCTTCACTCAGCTTGCCTTGGATGGTGCCCGCTATCTCAAGTAGAACCCCTTTGATTTATTATTTTATTTGGCATAAACCCTGGAGTACACAGTTTCTTGGAACAAAGTCATTGAATCGAGGCCCTTTGCAGAAATGATTTCAACAAGTGTGTCTTGGCAGAAGAGCAGCAACATGCCACTGAATTAAATACAGTAATCCCTCGCTATATCGCGTTTCGACTTTCGCGGCTTCACTCTATTGCGGATTTTATATGAAAGCATAACTAAATATATAACGCAGATTTTTCGCTGCTTCGCGGGTTCAGCGGACAATGGGTCTTTTTACTTCCTGTATATGCTTCCTCAGTTGGTTTGCCCAGTTGATTTCATACAAGGGACGCTATTGGAGGATGACTGAGAAGCTAACCAATCAGAGCACGCAGTTAAGTTCCTGCGTGCTGAATGCAGTGTTAACCAGGAAGTCTTGTCTCGCTCATTCAGCATCAACGTGTTTCGCTGTGTAAAGAGTTGTGCTCTTTAGTGTTTATCTTTGTGCATAGTCAAGCCCATCATTATGGCTCCAAAACGATCTGCTACTGCTTCAGAGGCCGTGCCCAAGCGCCAACAGAAGATGTTAACGATTGCCGAAAAGGTAAACGTTTTGGATTTGTTGAAGGCTACGATTCTTTTTATTTAAAAAGTAGGAAAGGAATATAAGATCTACGGCTGCAGTGTCCTTTTAACCAGGGTGCAAAACGAGTTGTAAGTGGATGTAATAAGGCAGTAGTCTGGATGGAATCTGCTTTAGGGATTTGGATTGAAGACTGCCAGAAGAAGAACAACGGCAGTGCTACACAATCACCTGAAGTGGCTCCTTTAGAAGAGCTGTAACGCTTTCCTTTGTTGTGCAGTAAAATTAAACTCATTGTTATCGGACAAATCATCGTGTCATTGTTGGTGAGTAACCATAATTAATTTTCTTCTTACAGTGCTTAGTACATGTACGTACGTTTAGTGTCACTGTACACACATTTACTGTATACTGTTTTTCTTGCATTGTACGTATTTATTGCCGGTGGCCTGTCTATCGTAATGGCTGTAACATATGTGATATCGGAGACACTCAATATCTTTAAAATAATATTTAGGTTTTACTGTATATAAACTGTGTGTTTATATACATAATTTCAATGAATCTTACCTAATATCTAAGAGAATACAAAAGGATTATGCTGTTTAACTCTGCGGGGAATATTTATAAACAGTGTGGGAGAGTTTATAAGGGCTTAAAATATATAAAAATAACCATACAAACATATGGTTTCTACTTCGCGGATTTTCACCTATCGCGGGGGGGTCTGGAACACAACCCCCGCAATCGAGGAGGGATTACTGCAACGAGTGTAATTATCAGCAAGAATCGGCTTCTAATTAAGAGATTGGTTGGAGTGAAATTGGTTGACTTTGAAACCCCAATTTAGCCGGTCATCTGTTGAAATGAAATGGAGTTTGAGGCCAGACTCAGCTTGTCATTTGTTGACTGACTTCAAATCTCATTTCTGTTCGGCTGTCATTTAACGAAAAAAATAATAAATTCAGAGGACTAAATCATTAAAAGCAAGGCTATTAAAATGAAGGGAAAAGAAGTTAATTAGCAGTGTAAACTGGTCACTGATTAAGAAAAGGGTTAGAATGAAAACCTGCAGCCACTGCAGCCCTCCAGGCCCGGAGTTTGACACCCGTGCTCTAGAATGTCTCTTTCTCTTGTACGATTTGGCTCAAAAACTATTCAGCACATTGTCATCTCATAACAAGCTAAGTTTGGAGTTTGGTATTTTTCAGTTTAGCCGTTTTAGCTCTAGGCTGTCATCAAGAAACTGTGACACGTAGACACACACTCATTTATCGAGATATCGATGTTTTTTTATCTGTCAAAAACCGGAGAAGGAAATTTTTGATGAATCTAAATCTTTCACTCCCCTCTCATTGATGATAGGTTATGGTGGAGGAGTGTGTAAAGCAAAAAAGTTAAAAATGACTACGAAAATGATTTTTTCAGTAAGCCTCTTTTAGGAGGTGTGGCGGTGCAGCACCTGCCTGGTTGATGTTTGTGTGTTTTCTTCAGGATATTCCAGTTTTCTTCATACATCCATTTGTGTGTGAAGTTAACTGGCAATCACAAAGTGCCCCAGTGCGCGTGTGTGCATTATTGGGCCCTGCAATGACCCGTCCAAGGTGGGTTCTTGCCTTCAGCATAACACTGCTGGGATCAACATCAGCACCCCATTATCATAACTTTGATTGACCAGGTAAAAAAATGAGTGTACAGGTATGACTAAGAGAAGGGTAATGATAGCAATATAGAAGAGAAGGAGATCAATTCCACTTATTCAGCATTTTAGAAAAAATGAAGATGTAAAGAGCATAAAAAGTTGCATGAACACAGTCATACAGCTGATCAAAGCATCAATAATTTATTATTCATATCTTTTAAAAGCCCTCTCTAAAAATGTTTCTCCCACTCTAGCACTGCTGTTCGTCTGCCTTAATTTTTTATTAGTTTTGTTCAAGTGCTTCTACCTTTTGCACATCAAATTTCCTCGAGGGCAGAAGCTGGGGATGGCAGAGAGCTTGTCTGATGGTAATTGCTACAAAATGGCTGTTTGTTTCAATGAAAACAGAGAGTGGAGAATGGAAATATGAAAGAGAATTTACTAAATCACCCAATCGTGCAACCTAGCAGACAGTCTTTATTTTATCATAATAACAACATGCTCAAACTGAGCAGTACACTGGAAACAAGCTAAGTGCAAAATGTCAAAAGTCATAAACTAGAGATGGAAAGATAGAATGAAAAACGGAGAAAGAGACGATGGAAGAATATTATAAATAGAGAAATCCATTCCTCCATTCTCTACCCATTTTTCCAATTCAGTGTTACAGTGAGCCGAAGTTGAACTGAGTCCTGGACAGGGTGTCAGTCAATTGTAGGCCCCACTCACATATACACTCACTTACATTTAACTTAGCCTGCACATCTTTGCAATGTGGGGGGCGAGGGTTGGGCTTGAGGGGGTGCCAAGTACCTTACAAAGCTGGAAAGAAGGATACAAATTCCATAAAACCCAGAGATCTGGAGCTGTGAGGCAGTTGCACAAACTAGTGAATCACCAGTCCTCCCCTAAATAGACAATAGCATTACTTAAAGGGAAAAGGTCATTATGAAGTCTCCTCACACATAGTATTACGATAAAAAGTCAAAATGCTTATACTATAAATAGACAATCAAATATTTTGTAATTGCCTTTATAGTCCCTTAGCCTGTTTGTCTGGTAGGGTGGCTCTCTCCCTTTCCTATCTCCTTATATTTCACCACAAGGTGTCATCTTTTTCTCCAGCTTTCCTTTTAACAAATCTTACTTGCTTCTTGCCAGTTAGTTGTTGCTCCCTTCATGTTCCATCTTCATCCTCATTGGTCCTTTGTCAGAAAGCGGATTTTTAACCACACTTGGGTATCGCTGCCAGGTCAGACCCCAGAATCACTTTTGGGGCTACAAAGTCTCAGACCCTCCAGGCCAGAGTGCCATCTGGTGGCACCTTGGACCAATTTGTGTGGCTGAAGTACAAAGCAGAGTCTCGGTTTCCTGTTCACACACGTTGATATCTTCGAGGAGTTTACTTCTGGGTCTCTGACAACAAATACAAGACCTGCTGTCCTTAGTGATCTCCATTCACCAGTATTGGTGTACGGGGAGGTCCTCTCTGTTTGCCCAGTTTGCTTTTTATCTCTTTTACTGCTTTCTGCAATAGTCCACCACTGTGATGCCACCTTTTTTCCTTGGCAATGCCATGTTAGTCAGATACCCCTTAACAAAGGAAAGACTTTGAAGAGTCTAATCTGTCAAGATAACCAACTACTTAGCAAAAGATATATCGAGAGATAGTTGGGATATTTTTTGGTTTTAGTTTTGCTCTAAGACAGATTGGCAATTTATTATTTGCAGTGGAGTATATATAGTGAGTGGTATACTCTTCTAAAGTCTAGCTCTGTGAAGAGGACTACTTGTGTTCGGTTTTATGTGTTGTATTTACCCCATTTTTGACACCCATATCACACCTAACTTACCAGGAAGGGGGTCTCTCTCTGAAATGCCTACCCAAGATCTCTTCTATTTTATGAGTTTGGGCAATTCAAGAAATAAATTGTTGCTGTTATGTATAACCTGCGTTCTGTGGCTAAGGTACATCCTGTTCATGGCTGACTCCAGTTTTGTGCTTCTTTCATTCTAGATGTGTTCCATATTCTTGTCACCCTGGACAAGTGAGTATCAATAATAGGTGAATAAATGAGAGGATCGATACGTTTAAAAATGAACAGATGCACAATGAGGAACTACATGGAACAGGAGCTGCAGGTCCCAAGTGTAGGAAAAGCTATAGTAGCATGTCAGCATGTGACAAGCTCGGTAAATGTGTTTTTAGTGGTTTAATCTTTGAATCATCTAAGAAAATATGTGTTTAAAATAAAGTATTCTGAAATATTGCATAGCTATTGATAGGATCAAACATTAAACAGAAGACAAGTGAAAGCACTCTGGCCTGTGTACACAGACAGGATCAGCTCCAGCTAGCGCAAACTGGATATCGCCAGGCAAACTTGCTCTCTGCAGTGTTCACACAGTAGGACTAGCAAACACAACTTGAAGATATCAATTTAAAATTTACTAAGCTTCAGCCGCCTTCATTTCTAGAAATCAAATTAAACAACCTGCTATATCTCTGCTGTACTGTATAGATCGTCATTTCAAACTTCACCCCAGTTTTACTGCATGTAGTTTATTGGTTTATTATAAACTGATTCCAGCACACTGCCATGCCTCTAAATTTACTTAGTGTGTGTGTGTGTGTGTGTGTGTGTGTGTGTCCCAACCAGTGATGGCTCCTGCATTGAAACAGAGTGGCTTCTGCTTGATGATGTAATGAAAAATTCAGAAGGCGGCTGGATGGATCAAGATTCCAGAGTCTTAAACTACTTTTTATTTATCTTTAAGATTTGTAAAAGTAGAAGTGTGGTCAAACTTTATTATAATTATTTTTTTTATTTTTTACTACAGGTCCACATTGTGGTCAGGCCTACGCCAAGAGGAGTATCTAGCAGAAGGCAGGAATCAGCAAAGGATGAGATGTCATTCTAATTACAGGGCACACTCAACACACTCGGCTGCACTCACTTTAACTGGACCAAGTCAAAGCTTTTAATCAACCAATGAAATGCTTTTGATATAATAAATGGATCAGTTATGTATTTCAAACGTTATATACTGTAGTTATATAGACAGTGACAGGGCCAGAGTTCAAATCAAGATCTCAAAAGATGTGCAACAGAATTGCTTCCTTCTGTGCCTGCCTTATTTTAATCATCTCTCTATCATAAAAAATAATATTGCGACAACACGAGACTTTTTTCCTGCGATGAGATGTGATCTTTTGAAGAGAAACAGAGAGACGCTTTCATGTCCCGTGAGACGGTCAAGTCATGTCATACTTACAACCTTTGGAAGCAAGTCCCGTGATACACATGCAGAGCAGGTTAGAGATAATGGAAGAAGGAAAATTCGAAAGTCTCACAAAAATGAGTAAAGATCGCATTAGCGCAAACAAATGGAAAATATTACTCGGTGAAATAACAGAGCAGCGAAAAAAGATTGAATAGTGTTTGAGGATGTCTTGGGAAGAAGAGAGTCAAGGCAGTGAGACAAAAGGACAGCTGCTTTTAAACTTTTGAAGTGCCGCACGAAATGCAGATCATACGGCACAGCAACAGCAGCAAGCCAGCAGCTGATTAAGCAAAGAGGAGATAAAATAAACAACTGATATTTGTTTCACATTGTATTATCATTTAAGAGGGGTTTCGGAGGAGCGACCGCATCTCCTTGGGGCTTGGGGTGTGTTCAGCCCCCTTGTTCACAACGGCGCATAGTGCTGGCGGGAGTGGGGAGAAGTGGCAGGTGAGCGAAGTGCAGATCACGCAGCACAGCAGCAGCAAGGCAGCAGCTGATCAAGCAAAGAGGAGGTAAAAAAAATGTAATAGTTTCCCATTGTATCACCTTTTAAGAGGGTTTTCGGAGGAGCAGCCACGTCTCCTTGGGGTGCATTCAGCCCCCCCTCTTCACATAGCGCTAAGGGGGTAAGAGGGGTTGGCAAGCAAAGCGAGTTTTTCATTAAACAGACACTTTCATTTATCTGCCCAGGGTTTAAACCCAAGTAGCAGCACCCATTATTTCACCCAATGCTAATCTTTTTTCAGGTAATCCATCGATTCATTTTATATCCCACTTATTCAGTTTGAGGTCATGTAGATTGACTATTCCAAAAGCACTGAACCAGGAAGCCATTTCATTCATACTCACACATGACCTGTGTATACTCCATCGTTCACATTACCTATACATCTTTAACACTTTAATTTTGTAATTTGATCTTTGCCCAGATATCTGAGTAAGAACTGAACCCTGGTTCTAGAATGTGAAGTTTTGGTTTCCTACCAGTGTGCCACTCAGATTTCATATTGCAGTAATTGCAGTTAAATCTGTTGTTCAGTCTTTAAAGTTATTTATATAGATTGCAGTGATCAGCAATAAATATCTTTCAAGTACGTCGATTGAACCAGAATGATCAGACTCTAGTCTCTGTACTTTGAAGGCGTAACCATTCCCCTAACTAAATTCTGGTTCGAGGCAGTCATAAAGGGAGGGTGAATTGTTGATCTTAGATGAAGATAATTAGTTCTGTGACTGACAGGCACACCTTTGATGACAGCTCCCAGGGCCTTAGTGAGCAAGAGTTTGACATTTTTTAAGATGATCTTGCACAAAATTAGTAACATTCTTTGCAAAGAATTAATTTGAAGCTAATCTTTAAGAACTACAAAGGACTCTTTAGAACATAGCGTGACTGTGAGAAAATAAACCTCAACACCTCAGTAATATTTTAGTTTGAGTGGCTGTATTCTTGCACACAAACATCCTGACGTTCTCAAACCTGATTGATCCAATTCAGGTTTACAGAGTTGAAAACAAACCCAGCAGCAATGGATTGTTGCAGATTGATACCCACTCACACTGAGGCCAATTTGAAGTTGCCGTTTAAATTAACATGCACGTCTTTGGAGAAATGCAAGGATCAATGAACTACTATACACAGTGAGAACATGAACACTCCACACAGAAAGCAAACAGTTAGAAGATTTGTACCCAGGGCACCGGCTCTATGAGGCAGTCATACTACCCAGTTACTATTAAGACTTTATTGATCTCCAGCCGCCTGGAGTTTTTTTTTTGTTTTTTCTGTCCTCCCTGGCCATTGGACCTTACTTTTATTCTACGTTAATTAGTGTTCTCTGATTTTAATTCTTACTTTGTCTTTTTTCTCTTTCTTCATCATGTAAAGCACTTTGAGCTACATTATTTGTATGAAAATGTGCTATAGAAATAAATGTTGTTGTTGTTTTTCCATTACTTATTTGAATTTGCATGAAAGGTTCCACAAGCATATGCCGGACTTGGGAAAATCTGTGTAAAGGCCTCATTGAAATCCCCTTTTACGCCATCACTCCAAACCAGCTTTTCTCATCCTTTGTAGGTATTAATTTCCTTGTTTCTCTGGTGCTGCTCTGTACCATTAATTAGTGCTCCTGCCTTAAAGAAGCCTCAACAACTCAGTGATATTATAGTTAGGGTCGCTAACACTAGCCTAGAATAAAAGTCCAGCTGAGCCACTTCCTGGAAGTTCCTTGCATGTGACTTGTCTGTGATGCTCCTCTCACATCCCAAAGACATGATTGGCCACTCGGAATCGGCCAGGTACATGTGAACGAGTGTTGGTGTGAGCTAGAATGTGTCTGGCCACACACCAATACTAAGTCCAAGCATTTTCCGGCCTTGCATTGTATGCTGCTATGATAGGGAATAAGTGGTTTTGGAAAATTAAGTGTGGTTATTAAAGAAAAAATGATTTAGACTAATGATAATCAAAATAACAGAGTTTCATTGAGGTTTTAAGTGTTTTTAAAGTGTTTTTGGGTTAAAGGTTATTTCACAGCTGAAATCATGGCCTTCTTCCTCAGCCATCCTCTAACGCCGCACTGCTTTTCCTCAACTCCTTGCATGTGGCTCCATAGATTCTCATCTGCCTTATGCACTGTCAGTCTGCACATTCACATACGCCCGTTACGCCATGCACTGCTCATTTTCAATTAGAGGCAACGCCATCTGTGCTCGCTTTTCCCTTCAGGAGGCCGCAAACCTAAGCCAACACATTTTAGCAGTATCTCCAAAGTGCTTGCAGGTATGTATGTACTTTCTATCACACCTTCCTTTTCATGCTCCATGAATTAGAAATAAACATTCTAGTGACCCAAATTTCACTTGTGGTCGAAACACGTTTTGTTTCATAGATTCTTTGTGAAGCAAAACTCTTCACGGTGACTTTGAATTTAGTTTTCATGAATCACTAATTATAACTAAAAAAGAACTCACTACAGAGGGTCCAAAGCACTTAACAGATTTATAATGTATACCTGCTGACTCCTATCTCTGTCATTTGTGAGAGATTGCAACCGTCTGGCTTAATTCTCAGCACCAAGTAATGTGACTCCAACCTGGGCAGACATTCTCACTTAAAGTCCAAGTGTGAAGGTGGATTCTGAGGAGTCCATGGCAATGAACTGAGAGCTCTGCCACAAGTCACTGCAAATTGACCAGGACTGCTAGAAGGCAATCACGTCAATGTTTATAGGCCGCTACTATAATGAATTCCGGAAAATAGAATGTGGGAGTACTCCTGAAAATTAGTAAAAGGGGGCTGTTTAAGAGGGTTAAATGTGCACTGAGGTTGTGGCACAGCAGGGACACCCCCAGAAGTGACTGGGTAATGTTCAGATGGCTGTCTCCTGTCAAAGGACACACAGCATAAAATTAAGAGGTAAGTGGGGTAGGAACAGTGCGGAGTCAGAAGGTAGGGTTGCAGTGAGGCCAAGTGGCAAAGGCATTAGTCTGTAAATTACCTGGCCTGTCCACACTTCTGCCTTACTGTATTAAGCTGAAAGAGACACCTAACTAGAATAACAAGTAATGTATTCAATTGTAATAATTCTGACCTTGTAAGTCACCATATATATATATATATATATATATAGTAAAAAGACACAAGGAAACCGCAAAAAGGTTTGGGGTTTCCGGCCCCGTATATTGCAGTCACAACAAAATAACTAGGGTCAAAATATATAAACAATAAACGTTCATATGCGCGACGCCATACAAGTTGTCGGCGGCCATTTTATAAGGGAGGAGCCGGAAGTGGAGGAATGCTGGGAAGGAACCGTGAGGGAAAATGGGACTGATGACGTCAAGAAAGATGGCGGAGGAAGGGCGGAAGTAGCGTAACTGCAGGAATGAGGCTTATGGTGGCGGAGCGTCTTTTTTCCTGGAAGAAAGCAAAGGAGAAAGGTTAGTACCCTGCCACTCCCTGCCGGCAAACGTCTTCCGAAGCGTATTAAGGTCCGTCCGCGGTCTCCTATTCGCGCGTGCGTGACACGATTATATATATATATATATTTCTTCTTCTATAATACGCTACCTTGGCTGTTCATTTGTCCATCCCGGATTTTAAATCACCTGTAGCTCGCAAACCATTTGACCTATTGACCTGAAATTCGGTACACATATACTGTCTGCTTTCAGGGTGATGATTGACTTCCAAGGTTATTTCTCTTTTTATTTTTAGTTTATTTTATTGTAGAATCAACTCTCGACAGTGCCAGCAGTGTGGCCAGGCGGTGCATGCATACGGGCGCCGTTCTTATTCCTACCACTTTCACCGTCACTTCCTCTACCTCTTCATATCTTAAATCATTCTTGAGGCAGATTGAACACTTAAGTGCCAACTTAAGTGAAAAATTAAAGAAAACAAACTAAGTAATTTCAACACAAACACTGACTTAATTAATTTTAATGCGAAAAGATGCCTACGAAAGAAAGAGAAGAAGCGGGCTGCTAGGGTGGAGAAAAGAAGAGCTGCTCAGGAAGCAGCAAGCATATCAGCCTCTGAGCTGAAAACGAATGCTAAACGTACAGAGAAAGAGGATGAAAACTATGAAGTGTATTCATGGCATGTTATCGTGCAGGGCACCGTTACTGGTATATATATATATCGGGTCATGCATGCATGTCAAAGGATCTCCTTATGAACTCTGTCGAGGTATGTGATAACCTGCCGGGACAAGAAGGTGTGCCATAACTTACATTGTCATCTCCTTCTATCCCTGCACAACTGAGAAACCACCCAGAGAGGGTTCTCTGTCGATAAAAGTTCTGGCTTCCCGGAAGGAGGCTTCATTTTGGCAAGCATGACCCCTTGGATGGAGCTGATGTATAGACCCTGACCTATGGCTAAGAGATCAATCTTGCTTCTATGCCTTTCTAGAGTGTTCTCTTTGTTTAATTCTATCGGACTATTAAACGGGTCGACATGGTTGGTACCCCAAATTTTCTTCTAGCAAACTGTCATTCCTGCACCCAGCCACTATAAATATACATCTGATATACAGGTATACAAAATAAGAAGAATTATAGAGAGAGAGAATTGGAGCAGCACAGTGATGCTATCATACAAGTTCCATCACATAGATTCAAAATATTCAAGAAATGCTCTTGTAATGAGCAGACTCCATTGGGAATGGCAGCTACTTTTTTATTTTACCGTTCATACCGTTCACCCATCAGAGGTTTACTATTTTAGAAACCTTCTAGAAAAAAGGGGTGAGGCTTGGACTGAACAAACTGAAAATACAAGAGAAACATGGTTCATTAGTTGCTGGAAGAAGGAAATTAAAATAATAATCACAGCAAACAATGATCCAAAATGATAGAGGATCATTTAACTTTCTTGCTTTAATTCTAAAATGGAAACACTTTTCAAATGACCGGGTGAATAAAAATAATTTTGGCACTGTAGATATGGTTGTAAAGAGAGATACATCAATCAATCACTTAATTAATATTTATGTTATCTACCATATTTTATCAAGCACATCATCAAAAGGTGCTTTACGATTCAAACATTAGTGCAATTCAAAGTAACAAATGTCACCACGTGCGATTAGGAGGCAACTAAAGGGCTTGAGTAATTGTAATACTACATCAGACCAGGGGGTGGTGGAGTGTGCTGACTGTCTCTGTCAGTTTCTTGCAGACCATTCCCGGGAAAACCCGCCAGGTTCCAAAGCCTCTGATGACGGCACTTCCGTTTCTGCTGGCCCTG
Source organism: Polypterus bichir lapradei (assembly GCA_026402145.1). Taxonomy (NCBI): domain Eukaryota; kingdom Metazoa; phylum Chordata; class Cladistia; order Polypteriformes; family Polypteridae; genus Polypterus; species Polypterus bichir. The sequence continues at coordinate 138,324,592 of JANRMT010062791.1, forward strand.
ATGATGTCACTTCTGGGGCCTCTGATGACGTCACTTCCGATCCCGAAGATGACACTTCTGATTCCGGAATAGATGACATCATTTCCTCCACCATCCCTTAAAACCGCCATCTTACCTCCACGTATTCAGTTCTGTTTTGGACTCAGTCGTGTAAACTACTTAATCATTTTCAACATTTCGCAGCCAGGATCATAATATACGGGTGGCTGCCCCAAACCTTTTTGACTGTCTGGAGTCTTTTTGTGACACAAGATTAACAGCAAAAGGAATTTTAAAGGAGGAAAGCAGAAGACATATAATCTGAAAGACAAAGCAAACTCTAATGTCCCACTGGGCCTTTCTATACTTGGTGTCCCTATCTGTCCTAAGGAGTGGCCTCCCAACATGCAAAAATGTGAGACAGCACCCATCAGTCCCACAGTGTCTCTGCTAACCTTAACATTCTCAGATCTACCTAATTTAGCTCAGGATCACTGCTCATTACAAGTGGGCCACCTTTCAGCAAAGACATGACCTGTCAGACATAAAATACAGTAGAGTAAATGCAACTCCCTGATCCTGATCACATTACAGACCTGAGGTGATATATTAAAGAAAGACCAAATTAAACTGGCAGGGTCCCTGTAAATACAAAACAAAATAAGTAAGAATTAGGATGATGCAAGATTATTCATCAGTGGCTTGTCTGTGTACGTCTTCAAATTTGCTGCATTCAAAACTTGCAACCTCTTTGGGCACCAATAACTGATCTGACTGCCTTTTGATTTTGAGAGAACTTGTGACCTGTGCAATTAATTTTGTCACATATGTGGGCCTTATAGACAGCTTGAAGGCTCTGGTGGTGGTAATTCTTTACCAGTCCACAGGGTGGCACTGAATTCTAATGCCTCTTCTCTTCCACTCTCTACAGACTGGATGACTGACAACCTTATCAACACTGATGTCACTTCTGGTATCTGTCCACCTGGTTTCACCATCTTGGATAATCTGGTCTAAGACTCACCCCCTTAGGGATGTTCTTTTGTTGACAAACATTTATTACTTTGCTTTACAATACAGGGGGTTTCATTGACACCCCAAATCTTTATCTTTGTCTTGTCCTCTTTAACACTTTACAAATTCTATTGGCAAACTAATCAGATCACAATAGTGCAAAAACACATAAAGGCAAAAAATTCTAAATTGACAGGTAGTGAGAGAGGCATACATGGACATGAAATCATAAATCATTTTCTGAACTCATATTTCCATCATAAGGCAGATTGTCACAGACTTTTATATAAGAATGTAAGGCACTTGACAGATGAGAGATGACCATTCAGTTCAGTGAGCTATGATTACATTTAGTTAGCTAATAGCTAAGTTGTCCCAATATTTCATCCATATTTTTTTTTAACATTTTCAAGGCATCTGCTTTAATTACATAACTCAGTAGTTCATTCCAGATTGTCATGACAATTTTTGTAAAGAAATGCTTTCTGATTTCAGTCTTAATACTCTGTCTTTAAGCATGTGAATCACTATTTAACTGAAAGGATTCTACTTGATGTCTTTGAGATCTTTGAGGGTCTGGATTAGGTTCAAATGCACAGGCAGGATCAGATATAAAGGATATAAAGGATCAGATCACCCTCAGTCACATTGGATCAACATACACTCACTCATCTACAATACGATTTATTTTTGTATAGCCCAAAATCACACAAGAAGTGCCGCAATGAGCTTTAACAGGCCCTGCCTCTTGACAGCCCCCCAGCCTTGACTCTCTAAGAAGACAAGAAAAAACTCCCAAAAAACCCTTGTAGGGAAAAAATGGAATAAACCTTGGGAAAGGCAGTTCAAAGAGAGACCCCTTTCCAGGGTGGTTGGGCGTGCAGTGGGTGTCAAAAAGAAGGGGGTCAATACAATGCAATACAATACAATACACAGAACAGAACAAGTTCAGACAAGTAAGCCGGACCTTGGCCATTTAATGCTTTATATGTTAAAAGGAGGATTTTAAAATCTGCCCTAAACTTAACCGGGAGCCAGTGTAAGGATTTAAGAACTGGAGTTATGTGTTCATCTTTTCTTGTTCTTGTAATAATTCTTGTAGCAGCATTTTGGATTAACTGGAGGCTGTATAAAGAACAGTTTGAACATCCAGTGAACACCGCATTGCAGTAGTCAATCCTATGAGAAATAAATGCATGAATTAATTTCTCAGAATCCTGTTTATTTAGAAAGCGCCTTAATTTCCTAACATTTTTAAGATGGAAGAAACATGATTTGGACAACTTTGTAATATGTGCTTTAAATGACATGCTAGAATCAAAGATAACTCCTAGATTGCGGGCTGATTCAGTAAAATTAATTGGGATTCCAACTGAGTTAAATGATGACAAAATATTGTTGTGATCAGCGTCATTCCCTTCCAACAATTAACATCTCTGTTTTATCTGTGTTTAAAGACAAGTAGTTCTCATTCATCCACTCCTTTAATTTACTAACGCAACTAATTAAAGACAACATTGGAGAAACTTCATTTGATCTAAATGAAAAGTATAACTGGGTGTCATCTGCATACGAGTGAAAATTAACATTATGTTTCCTAATGAGAGATCCCAGTTGAAGCATGTAAAGTGAAAACAGTAAAGGTTCCAGTACTGAGCCCTGCGGGACACCATATTGAACTTCTGTGTATAATGATGGAGTGCTGTCAGCACATTTCCATACGTATTAGAATCGATTTGATAAATAAGAACTAAACTAAGCGAGCACGGTGCCTGTAAGCCCAACATCATTTTCTAGCCTATGCAGTAAAATAGAATGGTCAATGGTGTCAAATGCTGCACTTAAGTCCAGCAACATAATTACATGGGAGTTTCCTTCATCAGAGGATATCAGAATGTCGTTTACAACCCACGTTAGTGCCGTTTCTGTACTATGACCAGTGCGGAAACCAGACTGGAATTTCTCAAATAAATTGTAATGCGTAAGGTGTGACTGAAGCTGATTGGCGACTAAGCTGATTGGCGACTACTCATCTATGTGGCTTAATGAGGAAACTGTTGTGCTTGGATGAAGCCCACAGAGACAAAGAGGAGTAATTTAATGTCCTCACATTCAGTGACCAGACTGGCCCTCGAACTCAGGTACCTGGAGCTATAAGGCAACAGCAGTACTTATCATTACGCCCAGCATTGGAAGAGCCAAAAATGATTAATGAATATAATTTATCAGAAATAATTAAGTTGGATTAATTATTATGGTTTTCTGGTGGTGAGTAATTAATATTAGTATTTTAAAGCAATTTTATATCTTTTACAAAATAAGCAAATAATTTTAAAATGAAAGAAAATGTGTAAGTAGTTCAAATGTTATATATAAATCACATTCTTATAAGAATGATGTAATATGCTATCATTGTAATTGCAACTTGGGTAACACTAAATCGTTATGAACTCGGCTGAAAATCCAAGCATAATGAAAACAATGCAGTCATCTATTTGCCTGTAGAAATTTAATGGAAAGAAAGAAGTAATATGCCTGTATATATATACTGTATATAAATAAAAATATCTGTCTGTCTGCTTTTCAAGAGAGAACTACTTAACAGATTTAGATCGGGTTTTTTTCTATAATTTGTTTGAACATTCCGTTTGATTTTGCGACTTCTCTCATAGAGCTAATTATCATAGTTTAATTGTAGTACCGATTTACTTGCGCGAATCGTGGCTCTCCTCACTCATGTGCCAGCCTCCGTTCGAGTCGCTTTACCTCTCGCCACATGTAGGAGCGTATCTTGCCTTTGCTTAGCTAGCAGAACCTGTTTGTTCAACACACATTGTCATCTAGACATGATTGTTAGAGAGAGAGAGAGATCAGAGCTACGTGTGTTTTAGAGGGTAGCTGCTGATTGCCAGAGATATCACGGCCATGTGCCTTTGTTCCCACGCAGGGGATGCTCTCCCGTCAGAGCTGCACACAATCAGATACAGAGCCAATGTTTGACGTTGGAGCGGACCTACCTTACACTTCACCAGAGTTACATTTTTTAACATTTTTTTACATTTTTGTATTGATTTTCAAAGTTTGTTCTGTTTCACTACTATGTGGGCGGAGCCGCGGGCAACCGCTAGTACATATATTGTATATATATTGTCATGGACACCAAGCATGGGATGGCATTTCGGCTGATATGGTTCTAGGGACCTTACCTGGCATAGAGGCCAGTTTAACAGAAGAAAAGGGAGAGACCACTCACATTGATTATTTGCTCCCCCAGCATAACAGGTGGCACCTTCTCTGGGCTACATTGCCTGCATGGTTACTCACAGGGCAGGCTGAAAACTGCACTTCCATATTACAGCCCTGTTGTGTTCCATGGGTGCTGTTAGGGGGAGCTGCAGGGACAGACCATCCCTACTTGAAGGAATTTCCATCTGACCCAGAAGTGCTTCTGATGTGTAGTGCTGTTACACTAGAAATACTCCTGGGTCTGACATAAATGGCCTCCAATGCCTCACCTCAAAGAGTCAGAAATGGGAGGCAGAGGATAAGAAACAGAAGAAAGAGGATAAGAGACAGAGGCATAGACAAGAATCGTGCTTGGATGATTATAAGAATGATAAAAGAAGTCTTGTAAAGGTATTGTGAAAATAAAATTCTCACTTGCTTGAACCTAGGACTTGTGCTGGTGTGTTTGAGGCTCGGGGGTAAGTGGCACCCCATATAGGTCACAATATATACAGTATTAAAGTTTCATACAGGTGGTTAGACGGTTTTTGGACTGTTCTAGTTGGCTCCCATGGTCCCCCACCTGTATCCGCACTGCCTGGACCTCCTACGTCAGGGTACCTACCAACCTAGTCAGGTCCACTCATTCTGATATCTTCCAGTCAGATCTTGCTGACTATGACACTGTAATAAAAAAACAAATTACAGTTAGAAAGAGTTGGGGCACCTCAAAGGCAAACCCTGTATATTTGATGGCAAAATCAAGAAAAAGAGGCAAAAGGTTTGAAGATCATTTCAGACTTGAGTCAGATTGTTGACTGCGTCAAAGATGGAGGTGCAGGCCCATAAGGGGACTAGAAGGGATGGGGCCAGGAGACAACAACCTGGAAGTGGCGTCATGAGGACTGGCGGTTGTCCGATCTGTACAAATGAAAAGAGGAGAAGCATTATGGAATAGTGCAAACCCTTGGCTCGGTGTAGAAGTACAACTGGATGAGCACTCAAGTTTTCTCCCAATCGCATGTGTGTGACAAGAGCTGGATATTGGGACTTATGGCTTGGCCTCTTTCCTGGCTGGGAGGCCATCATAATGGAAGGACCGGGGGAGCTGATGTACACAAGGAACTGCCTCTCCTGGAGCGCTAGATGGCAGGGCTCCATGGCAGTTGGAGTTTGACACAGCCCTGCTGGGTTTCGTGGGAGCCGCAAGGGGGAGCTGCAGAGCCCTACTTTGGGTTTCCATCACACCTGGGAATCCTTTCAGGTAATACTGATGAGCCACCTGAAGTGCTCCCAGGGGCAGCATAAAAGGGACTACCTCACTTCAATTGACGGACCAGAGTCGGGAGGAAAAGGACAAAGCTTGCCAAAGGAGGAATGAAGGTGGAAGAGGAAGACAAAGACAGAGAAAGGAAGAGAAGAAAGTGTTGTACTTGTGCTTTGTATGGTGTGCTGGGACTGTGCAGGAGGACACACCTTGGGAAGCATTTTCCCCCACTTAAATAAACATGTGTGTTGTGAAGACCTGTGCTTAGCGTCTGTCTGTATTGGGTTTGGGGAGTGGACTTGCCCCCTTGTGGCCACTAGACTTTAAATATTCAGAAATTCATTGTATTTGTCTGTTTGGCACCCCATTATATATATATATATATATAGTGTACAAGCCTTTCCCCGCGACTCTGCCTGCGTAGTAGTGAAACAGGACCATCTTTAAAAATTAACAAACAAAAGGGCACGTTACACTCCAAACCTCAGAGGTAGACTGACTCCCCACTCTTGACGTCATGCTTCCTCCTCCCTCGGCCCGCAGCCTCTGTCTTGTATTAGCGCGAATATATCGATCCTGCAAGCGAACTATGATTCGTGGTGAGATGAGATAAGTCGCAAAATCAACCAGAATGTTTGAGCAAATTCTAGAAAAAAAACATGATCTAAATCCAATAAGCGAACAGAGAGATGTTGGATTTTATATAAAGGAATTTAATTTCAAAATAAATTTACAGTCTGGTAATATGTCACACTACAGGAGTAGGAAATTAACAACAACAACAATAAAATGCAGGGTTTTGTTGTTATTTGTATTTTCAGGCAGTAGAAAACAGAAAGCCAAAGACCACCAAGCAAAAAATGACATCACATGTACAGCAGGTGCTATATCTAGTACCAAAAATGATCTCCTCACCTGAGATACGACTCTAGTGCTTCTGCCCAGTGTTTTCTTAGCTCCCATAATTTCACTTCAACGCAGGTACTCAGTAAATATTACCCACAAATTGATTTTTAAATTGTTTTCTAATGTACTCTAATGCAGTCAATTGTTTTTGGCTTCACTCCTTTATTGTCTGAATGGATGTAAAACAAATGAAAGAGTGAAGATGGAAAGGGGCAGACTGGCGGCGGCCAGACATAGAAAGCTGTTTTTTTAATTGTGGAATTTCTCAAACAGTTGATCGATGCTATTTAAAAAATTGGGAGTGGTCTCCCCTAGACTTTCTCGTATACTCAGATATGGGGATGGATATTTGTGGAGTAAACCACAAGACAATGAATTTATGTTTATACCATGTACATTAAAGAACCATCAACAACAAGTCAAATCAAATTAATAATATACTGAACAATTATTATGAAAATAAAGTTGAATAAATCAGACTCTGCAGTTGCATGAATAAAAAAAGAAGTACCACTTACGGTTAGCAGAAATAGCTCAGAAGTTGATAGAAATCTACGTTTTGTACCTAATACTTGAATGGCTGCGGCAGATAGAAGGCCGTTTCTGCGGGGTGGGACTGGACTGCGTGTCTGCCTGGGGAGTTGCCAACCGGGATCCCAAACTGTTTCGTCGTGTGGTGGGTGCGGAATGCTCCCCGACTTGACTTGACACACACACATACAGACAGACACGCAGACATAATTCCAAAAATGGTATTTTCTGACGTCCAAAACGTGGAGATTGATCAAAATCTCGAGGTCGAATACTTCGTATACAAGAAAGAAAAAAACAACCTCGTTTTCTGTATCCCCTTGAATATAAAAGCTGTTTTCCTCCATTTTGCTATTTCGTGTGACAAAATGATTAGCATGGGAGAGTACTCTTTGGGTGAGCTGTGTTTATAAGGTCTTTCCATTTACAGCAATATCTAGAGGCTCTGGCAAAATTTACACATGTTAGTCATGGGCAAGCAATGAGGATCTAAAAAAGAAATATAGTGGACTCAGAAAGTATTCAGACCGCTTCACTTTCTGCACACTTTATTGTGTTGTAGATTTTATTTTAACTGGATACATTTGCCATTTTTTGCAATCAATTGATACTCAATGACCTATCATCACAGAGTAAAAACATATTTGCAAAAGGTTTTGCAAAATTATTAAAAATCAAAATCTGAAATCTTTCATTTATGTAAGTAATCAGACCCTTTGCTGTACCACTCCAAATTCTGGTCACGTGAATTGCGTTTGCTTTAACTGTGGGGTGAGACGTGTGTAGAATGTGATTGAAGACCACCTGTGACAAACTAAATTGACTGGACATCATTTAAAAAGCCGCACACTGCACACTACATGTTAGGACAAAAACCAAGTCATGAAGTCCAAGGAGCTCTCCGTAGAGCTCTGTGATCAAACTCACTCACTCTACTGGTGTGGTATGGATCAGGTCGTGATGTCTAAAGCTTTGAATGTTCCCAGGAGCGCAAGGACCTCAATAAATATGAAATGGAAAATGTTTGGAACCACACAGACTCTTCCTAGAACTAGGCTGACCCGCCTTTTAAGGCGACCGACTTTTAAGTTGACCACTTCAATATGTAGATCAATTTGATATTTTATACAAACTCATTAATTTGGTTATATTGCATTTGAGCGGTATTACTTTAATACTCGTAGTTTCTGTTATTTTTGTGATGAAATTTAGATAGATAGATAGATAGATAGATAGATAGATAGATAGATAGATAGATAGATAGATAGATA
>JANRMT010062791.1:138332794-138448500 GCA_026402145.1 Polypterus bichir lapradei
ATAGATAGATAGATAGATAGATAGATAGATAGATAGATAGATAGATACTTTATTAATCCCAAGGGGAAATTCACATAATCCAGCAGCAGTATACTGATACAAAGAAATAATATTGAATTAAATAGTAATAAAAATGAAAAAAAAAATGTAAAAAAAAAATGTTAGCATTTACTCCCCCTGGTGGAATTGAAGAGTCGCATAGTGTGGGGGAGGAACGATCTCCTCAGTCTGTCAGTGGAGCAGGACAGTGACAAAAGTCTGTCACTGAAGCTACTCCTCTGCCTGGAGATTTAAACTTTTTTCTATATTGAGGTCACCCTTTTGAACCCCCCTGATATTTACTACGCGGTGAGGCATTTGTACTCCATCAACATTATTTCCAGAGACATAATTTTGTCTATTTTTCCAGCGCATCGCGCACAAAAGCAAGGGAACGATGGGAGCACCAGAACTCTGCTCACATCATGTCACTTCGTACCGCAAGCTGCAAGTAGTAAGTCTGTAAAAAGCGGAATACCACTACGCTTTCCACTCACGGGACGAAAGGACAATCCCGACCGCTTTTATATCGTAAGAAAGAAGAAGAAGATATCGCACAGTCTGGAGTAGAAAATCATCTTTTACCTGGAAAAACGAAACTACAAATCCCATCGTGCATTGCAAAATGGACGGGGCGTGTGTGAAACTCCGCGCCTGCGTAGCCCTCACGGGACGGAAGGACAATCCCGACTGCTTTTATATAGAAGGATTGTTCTTCCAGCCAAACTGAATAACCGGGCAAGAAGGGCCCTGGTCAGGGAAATGAACAAGAGCCCAATGGTTAAGTTAACAGAGCTTCAGGAGTCTTCTGCATTTATGGGAGAGCCTTTCGGAAGGCCATCCATCACAGTAGCACAAAATCAATCATGCATGTATAACAGCCCACTTGGAGTTTTTCGAATGGCATTTAAAGGACTCTGAGAGCAAGAGGAAAAGATTCTCTGGTCTGATGAGACAAATATTACATTCTCCTTGGGCAGAACTCCAAGAACTATGTTTGGCCAAGACCCATCACTTGCCATCACATACACTCTTTTGCCAAAAGTATTGGGAGGCCTGCCTTTAAAAACACAGGAACTTTAATGACATCCCATTCTTAGTACATAGGCTTTAATATGGAGCTGGTCCACCCTTTGCAGCTATAACAGTTTCAACTCTTCTGGGAAGGCTTTCCACAAGGTTTAGGAGTGTATTTATGGGAAATTGTTCCTCCACAACAAACTCGCTCATCCATTTCTTTATAGACCTCGCTTTGCGCACTGGTGCACAGTCATGTTGGAACAGGAAGGGGCCATCCCCAAACTGTTCCCACAAACTTGGGAGCATGAAATTGTCCAAAATGGCGTTGTATGCTGAAGCATTAAGAGATCCTTTCACTGGAACTAAGGGACCAAGCCCAATCCCTGAAAAACAACCCCACACCATAATCCCCCCTTCAGCAAACTTTACACTTGGAACAGTGGATTCAGGTAAGTACCGTTCTGGCAATCAGCAAACCCAGACTTGGCCATCGTGATTTGTCAGTGTAGAGAACACATCTCCACTGCTCTGAAGTCCAGTGGCAGTGGGCTTTACACCTTCATCCGATACTTTTCATTGCACTTGGTGATGTAAGGCTTGGATGCAGCTGCTCGGTCATGGAAACCCATTCCATGAAGCTCTCTATGCATTGTTCTTGAGCAAATCTGGAGGCCACACGAAGTTTGGAGGTCTGCAGTTATTCAATCTGCAGAAAGTCGGCGACTTCTGCACATTGTGTGCCTGAGCATACGTTGTCCCCACTCTGTGCTTTTACGTGGCCCACCACTTTGTGGCTGAGTTGCTGTTGTTCCCAACTGCTTCCGTGTTGTTATAATACCACTAACAGTTGACTGTAGAATATTTAGTAGCAAGAAAATTTCACGGTGGACTTATTGTACAGGTTGCCTCCTATCACGGTACCAGGCTTGAATTCACAGAGCTCTTGAGAGATACCCATTCTTTCACAAATGTTTGTAGAATCCATCTGCATGCCTAGGTGCTTGACTTTATACACCTGTGGCCAATGGAAGTGACTGGAACACCTGAATTCAATGATTTGGAGGGGGGTCGCAATACTTTTGGCAATATAGTGCACCATACCTACGATGGTGGGAGCATCACACTACGGGGATGTTTCTTAGCGGTAGGGGTAGGGAGACTGGCGAGATCTGTGGGAATAATGAATGTAGCCAAATACAGAGAGGTTCTGTAAGAAAACCGGTTGCAAATATTGGGGTGATGGTTCATCTTTCAGCACAGCAAAGACCCAATGCATACAGCCAGGAGAAAATTAGAACGGCTTCAGGGCAAATCTCTGACTGTCCTTGAGTGTCCCTGCCAAAGCTGAGACTTAAACCTCAAAAAACATTTGTGAGGGGACCTGAAGATGGCAGTTTACATGCCATGGAGGATCCGCCTGGAAGAATAGGAAAAACTGGCCAATTTGTAGAGACTTACACAAGAAGACCTAAAACAGTAATTGCTGCCAAAAGGGCTTCTATGTAATACTGAATTAAGGGTCTGGATACTTCTATGAATGAGAGAGTTCATTTTTTGATTTTAAATACATTTGTAGACTTTTCTCAAAACGTATTTTCACCTTCTTATTCTGGGTAATGTTGTATGGAGATTGATGGGCAAAAATGGCAAATGTATCTATTTAAAATTAAAATCTACAACATCGTAAGGTATGCAGAAAGTGAGGGGGTCTGAATACTTTCTTCATCCACCGCATGTGAATGGTAATTAAGGCGATAATCCAGAACCGGGAACGTCAGATCTATTATTGCAGATGGCAACTGGGTATGAGGCAGGTCGAGGTCAGTATAGACTTTCAAACAGTTAAGCATTCTATCACATAACATTCTGAAATTCAAGTAATTCAGTTCAGGGTCATGGGGTGCTGGATCATACACAACACAAGGCGATTACCAACTTTGGATAGCAGGGCACAAATATATTGCAAGGTCAATTAATACACACATTTGCTCAGTGATTTAAATGGGAAAATGGAGGAACCCCATGCATGAACCAAAGAAATGTGCAGAAATCGAACTGTGGACACTGGATGTGTAAGGCATAAGCACATCATACAATAGTGCCACCATCTGGTCCTAAACAACTGAAGCTACAGATTAATATGTTTGGAAAGAGCACAGGCAGCTTGCGAGAAGAGACCCTGTTATCTTCATCCTCTGCACAGGTCTCCATTTTCTGAGACATGAGCACTGATGCTGTAAATGAATGGAGGATCCCTATACTCTACAAATAGTCAATGCTCGGTATTATCTGGCATTACTTCTTCTTCTTTCGGCTGCTCCTGTTAGGGGTTGCCACAGCGGATCATCTTCTTCCATATCTTTCTGTCCTCTGCATATTGCTCTGTGACACCCATCACCTGCATGTCCTCTCTCACCACATCCATAAACCTTCGCTTAGGCCTTCTTCTTTTTCTCTTCCCTGGCAGCTCTACCCTTAGCATCCATCTCCTGATATACCCAGCATCTCTCCTCTGCACATGTCCAGACCAACGCAATCTCGCCTCTCAGACTTTGTCTCTCAACCATCCAACTTGAGCTGACCCTCTAATGTACTCGTTCCTAATCCTATTCATCCTCGTCACACCCAATGCAAATCTTAGCATCTTTAACTCTGCTACCTCCAGATCTGTCTCCTGCTTTCTGGTCAGTGCCACCGTCTACAACCCCATATAACATAGCTGGTCTGACTACCGTCCTGTAGACCTTCCCTTTCGCTCTTGCTGATATCTGTCATAAAATCACACCTGACACTCTTCTCCACCCACTCCACCCTGCTTGCACTCTCTTTTGCACCTCTCTTCCATGCTCCTGCTTGTTTTGTCATGTGTCACAATGGTGGCCTCCAGGAAACAACAATGTGTAGTGCTGTTACTGATCATTGACAAAATAATGCACTGGAAGTTAAAAGACAAGAAAAAAACACAATGCTAGTAAAGTGAACTTAGATACAAAAACTGAAACGGGTTAGGTGGGGGGTTGGGGTGGGGTGGCACAGTAGTCCAAACAAAAAGAGGCATTTTGAAAGCCATTGTCAATATTTTTTAGATCAAGTCCCAGCCTAGCATACAAAACGTCATGGCATCCTCACATAGTGAACCTCCTGTAAGAGACGTAAGTGATGGTATTTACAGTATGTGGCTCCATCTTCATTGTTCATAGATTTGCTTATATCTTCAATATGCCTTGTGATTTAAGTCTCTTGTGAAATACTTGCAGCTGCCTAGTGTACTGTATAGGAGCAGACAGGCACAGTGTGAGAGCATGTGACTATTTGTGTAGTCATGTACTTAGATTAACTGGCATCCCATCCAGATATGGTTCCAGAATTCTCCTCAAAGCAGCCAAGTTAATTGCTGACTAACCATGGCACTAATATTAGACACTGAAGGCTAAGAACAAGGATAGTTATTTACATGGGCTCAGTAAACAAAGGAATGGATGGATGAATAAAGAACAAAAAGTATCAGGAGGCTGGCCCTATATGAGTGAATGAGTTTGTGATCTTTGGTGGGCTGGTATTTAAATATTTAATGATTGAGTGATAAAATGGAGTGGTGTGTAAATCCTTTAAATAAGATTTTATTTTAGGAGTCAGTGTCCATGTGGCATCATCTCTTTAGTTCTAACGATTAATCGTGCAGGTTATGAAAATGGAATGGTGATTAAATGGCTGAGAGAGATTTAAAAAAGACTTTCATGAGCCAATGAGCATGTGAATGCTGGAATCAACGCAGAACACGACAAATGTGCATTAAGAAAAGATGCACGTCAAAGCCGTATGATAATAAAGTCTAACAACATTTATTTTTGTAGCCAATTTCTACAGTATTCATGGGTGGCATTTTATTATTGAAGATGTTATGCACGTCCTCTAATTAATAGTTGAGGCATTAAAAAAATTACATTCTGAAACCGTTTAATCTGACAGGGTCACCATCTGGTGTCAAAGGCTGTCCCAGCATCACTGGGCATAAGGCAGGAAACAGCACTGGACGGGGTAACGGTCCCTCGCCCATGTCCATACTCAGACAGAGCTTAGAGTTGTCTCTTAATGTCTTTGAGGATTCAGGCAAACTGGCAGAGCATGAAAGAAACACACCCAAAAAAACGGGTGTAACATGTGGGACTCATTAGTAGCAATTAGTCTTACCTGACGCCAGTTAAGGGCCAGTATAAGACCAGCAGGTAGCGGAGGGGAGAGTGTGTCTGTGTCTGTGTAATTGTCAATGACATTTTCATTTTTTCTTGACTGCTGCTTTACTGTTTTGCTTTTTATGTTATTGTTTGTCTTAGTTTTAAACATTGCTTTGTATTATTTATTTTTACTGCCGATTATGTCATATTTCAACCTTGTATGTGAACCCAATGTAAGATTATGTTTGGGGGAATCGGCTGTTTGGTTTATTCTTTTTTTTTCCACATATGTATATTTTATTTATTTTTGATATCACTTGTATGTAGTATGCTCACTAATATACACCTTCATTTTTTTCGTCTTGTACTAATACTTACTGTAAGGTTTTCCATTATAATCGCGGTTATAGCTGACTGTAATAATACTACGATATTATTTTTTACTCTCTCATTTGCTTAAAAGGAACCTGCTCTGTTTAGAATGATTGGTTAATTTTGCACCCACACGGGGAACATGAAAATTCCACACGGCCAATCACCAGGCGTTGGGTTTTAGCGCAGGATGGCACCCATGAAGTAGTAACGCTAACATTTTTGCTACTGTGCTGCCTGACTGCCATACAGGAGATGTGAAATGCAAGTTTTATTTGAAGAACAAAGTAGTCTATAGAAGATAGACTAGATATAGATAGATAAAATAGATAGATAGATAAAATGTTCGGAGTGTACACAGGAGAAGAGAAGAGTCAGAAAATTGACATAATCATACCTGATCATCAATGCTGGCATAATAAGGGAGACAAACGAACAGATCGAGGGAGAAGGCTGCAGAGTGTAATACTATGCTGCTCATCTTTGGAAGAGTGTAGTATCCGCCTCGGTTATGTTGATTAGTCGGCACTGTATGAATAAATGTGAAAATGCATCTTTTTTTTTTATTCGTTTAGGCCTTCCATCCACAATGAAGCATTTTCAGAAATATCTGTATAAGTGTAGCCAAGCAGGACCAGGGCTGTTTCTGGTTATAGGCAGACTAGCCAAGTGTCTAATGTGCCCTCTAGTGGTCAGGGTGCATTACTGCATCCCCATGTAGAGATTCCTATCTTTTATTTTTATTACAACTATTTGTACGGACCAGACCGGAACACAAAGAAATGTTTATGTTGTGCGCCTCAGCTGTGAGCGACGCAACATTTTTTAAACAATGCAGACCTAGGAACACTCGGACTTAAAGCGAGTATCTGGTTGTATTGGTTTATATTATTGTAGCAAAGCCCTGTGCAAGTGCGCGTGACTCAAATGGATTAGCGCTCGTTTTCATGGCTCTTTTGTTGGTTTGCTATCCTAATAAGGACTTGCTCATCCAGCCACCAGTGTTAGGTTGAAAAAGGCAAACAGCTGTGCAGATGTTCCCCTTTAATAGGATACATCAGTGCTGGCTTTTTGATGACTTCTACATTTATATAATGGTACAATATGAGTTTTCTCACTCGGATGGCACTGCATTTGTGCTTGTCACTGCACCCTTACTTGCCGGTTACATAGTCCCTTCCCTTAAATACCACCGGCGGTGTTCTCTTCAGGACTCAGACGGCGAACGAATCCCTCCAGGCAAAGTGACAGCCTTCCATTGCGCTGCGGTGTTGCTGGCAGTGGAGACGTCGCTGTTCTTGTGACAGTTAGAGAATCGGGAAATGATCTGGCTGTCAGGATGGTTGGGGTCGGGGCAGCCAAGGCGCCTAGTTCCTTGGAGCTGTGCGGAGCCAACTCACCCTTGGGCTTGTATGGAGCGAGACGATCATGGTGAATCACTATCGTTCGTCTCCCTATTTTTACTCGATACACCACCTCCAATAGTCGAGACACGATAGGACAGGGTCTCTGCCAACTGTCGGCCAATTTAAGACACATCCCTTTCTTCAGCTGCTGAGCATACAGCACAACTCTGTCACCAGGGTTCAGGGGAAGTTCTTGACAGCGGTGTTCACACGTCCTTTTCTAATGGTTGCTGGCTATGTGCTGATGGGTCCGGTTGGAGGGACATGAGTGACTTTAAGACCCTACCTCAGTTCCACAACGTATTGGGGACCAGGCGTGGGGTGGAGGCTGGACTCTGGAAGAGAGACAAAAGCAAGGGTCAATGGGGTCCATAATTCCCAACCCGTGAAATCCTGAGTGGGAGATTGATAAAGTCAGAGGACTGCAGGCAGCTGTTGATCCTAGTTGTGTTGGTGAACAGGGTGCACAAGAATCTTGCTTTGGGGATTCAGAGGAGTAGTCTGTGTCTTGTGGACTTGGAGTAGTCTTCAGACCTCTTTCATCACCACTGATTCAAAATTACAGCCCTGAATACTATGCAGTTCCTACAGTGCTTGGAATCAACAAACATCTCCTCCACAAACCTTTCAGTGCTTGTAGCAGTGTTCTGACCAGGAATCGCATGCTCATCTGGCCATTTGGTGCAATAGTCCATTGCAACATGGACATAGTGGTTTCTGGATTCAGATCAATGGAACGGGCCCAGGATGTCCATTGCCACCCATTCTCTCAGGGAACCTACCTACAACTGTTGAAAAGGGACATGCAATATGTGAGTGGGACCCTTGCGAGCAGTGCACAGGTTGCAGCAATGGATATATAGCTCAACATCAGAACAGCAACATGCCCAGTGGATCTGTTGGCAGAGTCACTGAAGAGTCTTTGCAACACCAAAGTGGCCCGTGGATTCTCTGAAGCAGTCTATCTCATAGGCTCTGTGGTATTATCAGTTGCCACAGACACAGACCTAGAATTGGACTTTCCCAGCACCAACAGAGAACTCTATCCTTTAATTCCAGAGAGTCCCATTGGGACACGTAGAACATCAGGGCAGGGCCATGTGGTGTAGTTTCTGCCCATGTAGGATGTCACCCATCTTCCAACCAACCTTTGAGTTTGCTGAAGTCACCATCTAAGTCCATGCATCTGTTTCAACTCCTCTGTGCTAAGACCATACATACTGGAGAGCTCTTTAAGTTTGAGTGTCAATGCATGGCACTTGGTGGAGGCTCTATGACATTGTTCTGCCTGGGCGCAGTGACAGCAGTCACTTGGGAGGCAGGGATGGTGAGAAAGTGTGTCAGCGTTGGAATGCTGTGTTCTGGGCCTGTGCTTGATGTCAAACTGGTATCCTGGCAGAGTCTCTAGCCAATGCAACCTCTGACCCACAGGATCTTTAAAGTCTAAGAGCCAGGTGAGTGAGGCGTGATCTGTCTGCAGAGTACAGTAGGGTCAGAAGTGGTACAAGTGGTACAAGCAAGATATGATGGCGAGCAGTTCTATGTGGGTTACACAATGGTTTTTCTCTGGCTAGCATAGACAGCGGCTGAAATACCTGGCGACCCTCTCGCCATCCCCCTTGGGTTGGGACAGGATTGCTCTGATGCCCCGGTTGCTGGTGCCAGTGTGTATAATAAATGGTTTCATCGGGTCTGGGATGGCCAGGACAGGTGTGGTGCTGAGGGTTTATTTGAGCTAACAAAAGGCAACCTCACACTCAGGGGTCTATTGGTTTAGCTGACCGAAGTCAATGCAGAACTACCAGTTTCCATCCTTTTTATGTACAAGAACAATGGGTGCTGCTCATTGGTTGAAGGTTGGAGGGACAAGACAACACCTCCCTCACAGCATCACCCCATTGAAGTTTCCCGACAGCTCTGAATGGTGTCCCCGATGAGCCGAGTGGCTGGATGGGGCGTCTTCGAGCGGGCATGAAAGGGCTTTAATTTTCTCGGGTCTATAAGTGCTCCCTTTATGATCTGTGGTGCAATCAGATGAAGCTGTTGCTGAACCTTTAATGGTGTTACCGCCCTCAAAAATACTTGCAGTTGCCAGTTCTTGCAGGGCCTCTGGGTCATCGGGATGAGCCTCACAGGTCAGGGTTTCAATGTCAGAAGCCAGTTCTCCTAACCTTTGATTTGGCTTTCTTTGGTGATTGAAAAGTGTAGCCTGAGCTTGCTCGGGAAAACGTTGTTGTCTGTACCTCCTCTCCAAGGCTGTCACTAGAGCGGACAAGTTGTTTAAATCCTCTGGCCATCCACATGTTTAACTGGTGATTTAAATAGCTAACTGTAATTTTAGCAAAAACTTGAGTATTTCTTAATTTTAGCAGCAACTTAAGTATTTCTTAATTTTATCTAGAGGAACGTTAAAAGCAATAAATACTTCTAATACAGCCCGATTCCTACTTATTTTCTGAAATGGCACCCCTCAAGAGTGTATTTTTCTTGGACAGTCTTGTAAGCAGACATTGCTATAACTCGACATTCTCAAATTGTGAATTTCAGGTCCTAACTACTTCGCTGTGCCCAGTCATGTCTTCAGGTCTCAATGTACAGGTCTGGCAATGATGGTTCCACTCTTGTTGACCCTGGGGGTCCCAGTGTGTGTTTTTTTATTTTGTGAATTACAACTTGCACACCAGTGCCACCTGTTGGCTCAGTGCAGGTGAGACATCCAAACCCTAACCCTAACGCCTATCCCTAAGCATAATCCTAACCCTGAAGCCAGACTATGGACAAAATGACCATATCTTAACATTACTTACTTGGTCAATGCCACTTGATGCTTCTGTTTATAAAAAGGAGTATGGTGCATTTTTTCAGGGAGGCATTGAATGAGGCTTGACCAAGAGTGAAGTGCTGGATTGGTTTAATCTCCTTAGCATTAGACCTGAGCATCCATCGGACTGTAAAAACAGTGCTAAAATCATTAGTTCCAAGTGTCACTTAGGCAACGGTATAGACGCATCTCATGTAAGACCCAAGGTTTACTCGGGCTGCAAAAGTGGTAACAGCGTTAGTGTCGAGTGTTACTCAGGCAATGGTATAGGTGTGTCTTGCATAAGCATCAGGCCTGAGGTTACCCGGACAACGGTGTAGTCGCATCTTCTTCCAGCCTCATAATGGTGTTTCATAAGAAATGCCTCTCATTAGCAGTGATGACGAAGTGAATCTGTTTTCAGGCAGTGAACTTAAAACAGTCAATGAAACTAAAAATGCAGTGTGCTGTTCATATTATTATTCTTATTATACTTTCTACACTTCTGACTTTGCACTTTTAGTGTTTTGCATGTTTTAAAGTAGAAAGTAAAAATGTCACTTTTCAAGCCAAAAAAATGCAATGCTTTTTACGTGGTTTTTGAGAAAAAATGTAACACTGAAGAGGCTACGACTGTCCACCTTAAATTAACAGGATGAGACAGACACGGCAGTATTCATGGTTACAACCCAACAAGGATTTATTGCAATTCTGTAATCCAATCTGACCCAAAAAGAAAAAAATTTCCAACTCATGAGAACAGAGACATTGATAGAGCGGCTGTGTAGATGATGGATGGGCCAGCTAGCCAAAGCAACAGGTCACCATTTAAAAAACACATGGCAACACTGGGATCTTCGGGCTAGTGATGCAGTAATCTTTGCTAAATAACATAATACTGTATGTATTGTCACACATGCACGATTAGGGGCCAGTCAGAAGGTCCAATGGAGCACAAAAACTTACCGGACGGGGATATAAAGTGGCATACTAACACTTCTCTCCTTTTTTCATCAGAAAGACAGAAGAGCAGATGAAATCTGATTCGTAAAGTCTCAGCTAAAAAACGAGCATGAACAAGGAAAACCTTCCGCAGTCCAGCCATCCCCACGTGACACTTCAATCCGGTCACCCTCTGATAACATCATCTCCTTCCCATCCCATCCACCATTTCACTTCTACTCCAATTTCCAGTCCATCCTCAATAAAATTCAGCCATCTTTATCTCACTGCCCATTTTTAAGTCTGCTCTTAAGACTTACCTTTTTGGTTTGGCATTTGATCCTGTGTGAGCAGTTGATTTTACTCTGTGTTAACTCTGTTTAGTTGTTTTTACTATGTTTTAATTTGTTTTATTTATTGTATTTTATCTACTTATTTATTAGTTTGTTTTGTTTAAAATTTATTTTAGTCTGTGTTCAGCACTTTGGTCAGCGGCTGTTGTAGGGAAAGTGCTTTATAAATAAAGTTGACTTGACTTGACTTGACAATGTTTTGACCGAATGTGTATGATAGTTCTTGCAATCTGTAAAGAAGCTACAATTACTCTGGTTCATTGACAGTATAATCTGTCTCTTTTATCATAGTATGCATGAACATTGGTAATAAACTTCCATACATTTCAAAGCATTTTTTAAATTATTTAAAAGTAATATTAATACAAGTGACTATTCAGCGAAGCATGCAACCTGTGTCTGAGATGACAATTGTTTGCAGTTTTTACTACACAACAGTTTTGAGACTTATAAAACTAAGTTCTTCTAATAATGTGTTCAGTTAAGATTGTTGCCCAATGTGTCACAGCATACCTTCTGTAAAATCTGTACATAGACACCTCAGTGCAGTGGTATGGCTTGGCCTTGCAGATGCCTACAGATCCATCCCACACAAGCGGGTGGAATGTGCACTGTTAAGACATCATCTATTAGAGAAGATCAGAGACCTTCTGTTGGATTACTACAACTACTTAAATCTGAGTGTGATCACTGGGTCAACAACACCAGCATCATATCAGCTAGAGAAAGGGCTATTATGGGATGTACAATATGTGTGTCCTTGTTAGCCTTGGTCACGAACCTGCTTGAGTATAGTCAGCAGAAGTGTAATGCGGAGTGACCAAATAAAAATCAGGCATCTGGCAGCCTCCAAAACAAGCCTGAATGGATGATCTGTTATTGATAACATCAGTGCCAGGTTGCAAATAGCTTCTGCAAGGGCTTAAGTGGATCATTACTTGAGCAAGAATGGACTTTGTGCCAGCCAAGTCCAGATTTTCATTTCTAAATAACAGAAAGGCGGTCAAGATGTATGAGGGACATTCAATAATTTATCTACCTTAGTAAGAAAGAAAATTTTGTTTTATTTTCCAATTTAGTCCCCTGATAGCTCCATCCACTTTTTCTGCAATGACTTTAACTCCTTTGGAAAATAAAAAATTCTGTTTGATCCTCAAACCAGAATGTCACAGCTGCCTTGATATTTTCATCACTTGAAATCCGCTGTCCACGGAGAGATTTCTTCAAAATTCGGAACAGGAAATAATCTGAGGTAGCCAAGTCAGGACTGTAGGGTGGATGGTTGAGCTGCTGGAACCCACATTCTCAGAAGGCAGCCTGTGATTGACGTGACATGTGAACTGATGCATTGTCGTGAAGAAGGTTACTTGTTTTGCACCAGGACTCTCCTGACATTCTGTCTCTTGAAATGTTAGACTCGTACTGAGCCACAAGTGTGCATGAGTAACTTTGAGACATGCCGCAACATTCCCAGACTTGTTTCAACATGCTTGCTACTTTCTTTCATACCTCTTCTCTTTGGGAGGCATCCAAATTCCACCAGTGACTGAGAAGCATATCAAGAGTCTGGGCAAGGTTTTCAACAATACTCTGAAGGAAGAAGGTGCAATCCAGGCAACCAGCAAATACCTGGAAACATGGCTGACAGTCAGGGCTCCTGGGAAAAATTCAAGGCCTGGATTTACCAACATGGAATCTTACCACGACTCCTTCAGTCACTATTGGTTTATGAAGTCTCAGCTTCCCATCCCTGACAATGTGGCCAAGTGACATCTGACTTTGTGCACTTGTATGTGTGTGTGTGAAGGCAGTATGATCAGGCATCAGCTTTACATATAGGAACTTCTAAAGCAAAATTAAGTCAATAAATCCACGAATAAATATATTGTGAATGGAACAATAAAAAATAACAAAATTATATATGAGCATAAATCATTAAATGAGTCATAAAATGTTTTTTGTTACTCAATCCTTATGTATTTATTTAATTATTCCTTCATTTGTTTATTTCAGTGATACCCTATGCACCATGACATACACCTTGAAAGTGTCAGAGTTGAGAGGGTGGGCTGTTTTCATCGATAGTGTGGACATAAATCTTCGTTTATCAAGTGCTACATTTCAAACCCTTTAGAAGAGTTTAAAAAAGATGATGGATTTGGAGCTCCTTGAATGTCCGGACCTAGTCTGTTGCTATTGCACTTTCATGTAAATCTGAAGTACTGCAAGCATTTTATTTATGTATACAGTAATCCCTCCTCGATCGCGGGGGTTGCGTTCCAGAACCCCTCGCGATAGATGAAAATCCGCAAAGTAGAAACCATATGTTTGTATGGTTATTTTTATATATTTTAAGCCCTTATAAACTCTCCCACACTGTTAACATTATTAGAGCTCTCTAGACATGAAATAACACCCTTTAGTCAAAAGTTTAAACTGTGCTCCATGACAAGACAGAGATGACAGTTCTTTCTCACAATTAAAAGAATGCAAACATATCTTCTCTTCAAAGGAGCGCCGTCAGGAGCAGAGAATGTCAGAGGGAGAGAGAGCGAGAGAAAAGCAAACAATCAAAAAATCAATACGTACTTTTAAGAATGCCGAAGCACCGCGATAAAGCGGCATTTTGTAGAGGAGCGTCCGTATCCTCTAGGCAAACAGCCTCTGTGCAAACAGCCCCTCTGCTCACACCCCCTCCTTCAGGTGCAGAGAATGTCAGAGAGAGTGAGAGAGACCGAGAAAAGCAAACAATCAAGCACCGAGCGGGAAGCATATCGTATATCATTGAGGAGTTTTAATTAATATGTAATACATGCTCTGATTGGGTAGCTTCTAAGCCATCCGCCAATAGCGTCCCTTGTATGAAATCAACTGGGCGAACAAACTGAGGAAGCATGTACCATAAATTAAAAGACCCATTGTCCGCAGAAATCCGCGAACCAGCGAAAAATCCGTGATATATATTTAGATATGCTTACATTTAAAATCCGCGATAGAGTGAAGACGCGAACGTCGAAGCGCGATATAGCGAGGGATTACGGTATTGTAATCACACATTGCCCTGATACCCCCCAAGCCTTCCCCCATTTCTGTGGAGACTGATGTCACTTTGAGCACTCACAGCTGCTGATTACTGTGCAATGCAAAAAGTCCATGTGGATCTTTTTCATAAATACCAGTCCAAATAGCATGATTTGTACATCCATCAATCTATCTAGCTGTCTATCTGTCAAATTTAAACCACATGTAAGAATAAAAGCTTTGCAATAAAAATGCTTTCTGAGTTCAGATGGAGCGGTCAGCTACACCTACATGATAATGCCTGTCTGATTTAAAGACATAATCAATCCAGCATATTGTCGACGATTAAAAAAGGCAATAATTGTATGATTCTTGTGCTGTTATTTATGTGATAAGATTGTTAAACATATTTATGATAACTCTGGGATCCTGAGGTGTCTTGTAGCGTGGTGAGTGCAGCAACGCACTGTAACAGTGTACGCTCCCAGCATCACCTCATTTGTAACATAAAATGACGCGCACTTTTTTTTAGCTTAACCGCTGTGTTTTTGTGCTCATGCACGAACTGGTGAGCCCGAAGCCACACTGTGGTAAGACAAGCTCCGCAACACCGGGTTTTATGCTCAAGTTAAAATGTTATCCGTTCAGACAGCAAGGAAAAGCAGAACAACTGAATCCCCTTTTTTGACATGTCCTTATGGTGTTCTTACATTGCTTATTCCTGTTCAGAGATTGATTTTGGTGACATGGTTTGCGAAGCTAATCAAAAAGAGCAGATCATAACCTGGTTCTGCTTCAGCCTCACTACAAACCAAGAGTGAGGGCGCTACCTACAACCACACGATCATTCAGTAAGTGGTCCCCTGAGGCAGAGCAGGCTCTGAGAGACTGCTTTCGAACTACAGACTGGGATATACTGCTTGGGTCACATAGTGAGAACATTGAAGAGGCTGTTGACTGCACAACTGATTACATCAACTTCTGTATGGACATTGTAGTTCCAGTAAGAACAGTACACTGCTATGCTAATAACAAGCCATGGATTACAAGTGACATCAAGGGCCTTTTCAACCAGAAGAAAAGGGCTTTTAAAGGCGGTGATCAGCATGAGCTGAAGCGCATGCAGAAGAATCTCCGAGTCCAGCTCAGGGCGGAGAAAGAGCAGTACAGGAGAAAGCTGGAGCAGAAGTTGCAGAATAACAGCATGAAGGAAGTGTGGGATGGGATGAAGATCATCACTGGCTGCAGCTCGAAGCGGGGTGCCACCATCGAGAGAGACGTGGAGAGAGCAAACCAAATGAACAACTTTTTTAACAGGTTTGACCACCCTAACCCACTGTCACCTCGGAGTACATCATCCTCCAACCATCCTTCTGTTGATACCAGCATAGGTGAGACATCCCCACCCACAATTACAGCAGCACAGGTGAGCAGAGAGCTGAGGAGACTTTGTGCCAGCAAAGCAACGGGTCCAGATGGAGTATCGCCACTACTGCTGAAGGCCTGTGCATTGGAACTGGGGAGTCCTCTACAGCGCATCTTCAACCTGAGCCTGGAACAGGGGAGAGTCCTGAGGCTTTGGAAAACATCTTGTATCATCCCAGTCCCAAAGGCATCACGTCCTAGTGAGCTGAATGACTTCCGGCCTGTTGCTCTGACGTCACATGTGATGAAGACCATGGAGCGGCTGCTGCTTCACTACCTGAGGCCACAGGTCCGCCGCGCCCATGACCCTCTGCAGTTCGCATACCAGGAGAAGGTGGGAGTGGAGGATGCCATCATCTACATGCTACACCGATCCCTCTCCCACCTGGATAGAGGCAGTGGTGCTGTAAGAATTATGTTTTTGGACTTCTCTAGCGCCTTCAACACCATCCAACCTCTGCTCCTTAGGGACAAGCTGACTGAGATGGGAGTAGATTCAACCCTGGTGGCATGGATCGTGGACTTACAAACAGACCTCAGTATGTGCGTCTCGGGAACTGCAGGTCTGACATTGTGGTCAGCAACACAGGAGCGCTGCAGGGGACTGTACTTTCTCCGGTCCTGTTCAGCCTATATACATCAGACTTCCAATACGACTCGGAGTCCTGCCACGTGCAAAAGTTCACTGATGACACTGCTATCGTGGGCTGCAGCAGGAGTGGACAGGAGGAGGAGTATAGGAAGCTAATCAAGGACTTTGTTAAATGGTGCGACTCAAACCACCTACACCTGAACACCAGCAAGACCAAGGAGCTGGTAGTGGATTTTAGGAGGCCCAGGCCCCTCATGGACCCCGTGATCATCAGAGGAGACTGTGTGCAGAGGGTGCAGACCTATAAATACCTGGGAGTGCAGCTGAATAATAAATTGGACTGGACTGCCAATACTGATGCTCTGTGTAAGAGAGGACTGAGCCGACTATACTTTCTTAGAAGGTTGGCCTCCTTCAACATCTGCAATAAGATGCTGCAGATGTTTTACCAGATGGTTGTGGCGAGTGCCCTCTTCTACGCGGTGGTGCGCTGGGGAGGCAGCATAAAGAAGAAGGACGTCTCACGCCTGGACAAACTTGTTAAGAAGGCAGGCTCTATTGTAGGAATACAGCTGGACAGTTTGACATCTGTAGCAGAGCGACGGGCACTAAGCAAACTCCTGTCAAGTCATGGAGAATCCACTGCATCCACTTAACAGTGTCATCTCCAGGCAGAGGAGTAGCTTCAGTGACAGACTTTTGTCACTGTCCTGCTCTACTGACAGACTGAGGAGATCATTCCTCCCCCACACTATGCGACTCTTCAATTTCACCCGGGGGAGTAAATGCTAACATTATTCAAAGTTATTGTCTGTTTTTACATGCATTTTTATTACTCTTTAATATATTTTTTTTTGTATCAGTATACTGCTGCTGGATTATGTGAATTTCCCCTTGGGATTAATAAAGTATCTATCTATCTATCTATCTATCTATCTATCTATCTATCTATCTATCAATCAATATGCCAATTTCTTCTAGAAACTCAGCTTATGATAAATGAAATACTATGATGAATGAGCATACAAACTAAATACAACTCACAGCACCATGTTGTGCATACTGTACATTATCTGAATAGAGCTTACATGTTTTTCTTTTTTCACTTCAGTTTGTTATTCCATAACTTTATTTTTATTGTGCCTGAGTAAGTTATAGTAGGCTCATACTTCATCTTTCTGAGCTGAGAAAGAATCACTCCCTGCATTTATTTACAGGAAAAAAATAGATACAAAAAACTTTTATTTTTGTTTTATGTTATTGTTTTTTGTTATTTATGTTTTATTGGTTAGTTTCAACAGAAATAATCTTAATAAAACGTTTCAATCAGCTGTTTGGACCTGTCCATGCACTGGAATAGCTCTTAAAGGTGCGGCATGGACTGAGATTTAACAGACTTCAATCCTCCACTCTGGTTCTCTTTTGACACAACCAGTCATGTGAATGTTGACTTCTGTGGCTCAGGTTTAGAGTAGTTCAGTTCCTACCTGAGCACTCATGAAAAGGCTGCACTGGGAACTCATTCTTCCAAGTTTAGCGTTGTAGAGATCTCTTCATGGCTCAGTTCTTGGACTTTTACCATTGAACCCATTTAGGTTTATGCTAACTGATATAAATAAATAAATATATTATTTGTTTTCATCAGTATACATACAGTCATGGCCAAAAATTTTAAGAATGACACAAGTATTGGTTTTCACAAAGTTTGCTGCTTCAGTGTTTTTAGATCTTATTGTCTGTTTATATGGTATACTGAAGTATAATTACAAGCATTGTGTAAGTTTCAAAGGCTTTTATTGACAGTCACATTAAGTTTATACAAAGAGCCAATATTTGCAGTGTTGACCCTTCTTTTTCAAGACCTCTGCAAGTCACCCTGGCATGCTGTCCATCAACTTCTGGGTCAAATCCTGATTGATGGCAACCCATTCTTGCATAATCAATGCTTACAGTTTGTCAGAATTTGTAGGTTTTTGTTTGTTCACCTGCCTCTTGAGGATTGACCACAAGTTCTCAATGGGATTAAAGTCTGGAGAGTTTCCTAGACATGGACACAAAATGGAAAAGGCATTGTTTGTCACCAAACTGTTCTTGGATGGTTGGGAGAAGTTGCTCTTGGAGGATGTTTCAGTACCAGATTCGTCAGATTTTGTCACAGATAAACTAAGGGGTCTTTTAAAAACACTGTTTCATGCTGATTTCAGAAATGTAAATGGAATTTTTCTTACCACCTGTTTTTTGAGATTTGTGTTTTTTAGGCTGCATGTAGTATTTAGTATATAAACCCATATTAAGGTGTATTTGTTTTTTTTTAAGTTGAATTCAAGATTAAAATGTTTTTATTACTGTTTGTGAACATTTTATAACTTTCCAGAAGGATATGAAACAAGTCTGTTGTACCAGAGTTGTACACATTTGCGCCTGCTGCCTAGCTGTCAGAGTCACTTCTTCATGCCACTTGGTAAGCAGATGTTAAAGTGCAAACACCTTTGTGTTTACATCTTCAATAATTCATTTCCGGGATTTTCATCTGTACTGTTTCCCCTGGAAATCTCAGAGTGGTCAGCAAAAAGCATGGCAGACAGTTTCAATCACGACAGCACTGAAATTGAATAGTGGATACCAAGGCAAGTGAATTCCTAGTATGCTTGCTGACCACCACGGGACTCCGAAGAAAGACATTCCTGAGGCGAAGTACGGCAGAAGAACTGCACATTTGTATGTTTTAGGTAAGACTCTCCTAGCGCGTATGTAGTGGAAATACGCTACATTTGCTGTAAATTTCATTTGTCATTTAAAATCCTTGCATGACAGTGTAACATTTACCTATATTAATTCATGTGACAAAAAAAGTTACATTTTGTTTCCCAATATAATTTGATTAAAAATTATAATGGAAAGGCTCACAGCATTGCAATCACACAGAAACTGAGCCCAAGGGTACATGTGCAGATTATTTTTTTGTAGTTTCATTTTGTTTATTTTCTCCTCCTTATTTAGACAGCATTATGTTTTCAGAGGTTTTGAAAACCTCTTTACATATTATTATTATTATTATTATCATCAATAGCTACTGTACATGTGGACTTCACTCCAAAAAGCAACCTGGGGACGTCCTAGCAGCTTTACTGTATTCGTGTATTTTGAGAGGTGTCAGCTAACTCTTAAGAATGACCAAGTACAGAGGATGTGGAACCACCTGTGCTTACGGCCCCACTAGCTTTCGTAAGAAGACACTGGTGATAGTAAATCTTTGCCGTTTGCCGCTGACATATGAGTCCTATTAATCTTTGTCTCAAGAAATAACTCCAGATAGACCATGTTTTTAGTGAAAACTTCAAGCCTTGTCCTCCATTGCCGAGCCGTTTTGTTTACTTTGTTTCAATGTTGTTATTGCTCTGTAGAGTTTGCTGCACACAGGCCTTTCGTAGTGAGAAGTGAGGTGTGTGCTGTGCTGAAAACATCGAAAAATGCACACATGCCCCATCTAGTGGCTGTGATTGAGCGTGAGCGGAGTGGACTGCTCCAAACACACACAGGATTTTGTTTATATATGTCTAATAATAATAATAATAATAATAATAGTAATAATAATATATTTAGTGTGCTTGTAAATATATACAGTTCTATGCTATAATTTTGGTATTGTTGAAATATTATGTTATTCCATATTGTTTTAGGCACTTTGCAATAAGTTTTACATTGTCTGTATATACAGTATTTTCTCCAAATTTGTGTTGTGTTTCCGTGACACCGTTTTATTTTTTGTTAATAAGATATTTTTGTTGCTACTATTTTGTGAATTGCTCGCATTGACAACTCTGGTTACCATCCCATAATAGTATGTTAGATGAAAGCAGCATGCTGACACTATTTAAGATGGCATCATGCTATGTTGTGCATCCACAGTTGAATTTTTGAATTAAAATTTAATAAAAAAAAAAAACTATTAGTAACATTCCTGTAGACTTTAGGCATTAGGACTTTTTTTTTTGTGCATGTTATTTCCGACAATGATTTCTGGGTGCCATTTTGGCTTTGGGCAGTTGGTATCTTTTTGACTTTCTGGCTTGTTTTGCCATTCCGTTTATTGTCATGGCAGAATATAATGTTGGAGTACGTTTTATGAGAGACCCTGAGATGAAATGTGTATTTAGTGAAATAAAGTTTTTTCAGAAGGATGTCAAAACCCTTCAACAATGTAGTGATGTAACTAATGTGCCCCAGCAGATGGTGCTAGAACTTAGTGAAATGCAGCACAAGCTGGATTTATTAATTTACTCTCCTTCTCAGGCTGGTGGCTGTGACAGTGAGACCTGATAGATAGATAGATAGATAGATAGATAGATAGATAGATAGATAGATACTTTATTAATCCCAAAGGGAAATTCACATACTCCTTTTTCCTGCATCCATGGTGGTGTTCTGGTGATTTTTCCATCCCACTTAATCCTGAGCAGGGTTGGTGGGGGTCACCACCACAGGAAGCAAAGGGTGCAAACCAGCAATAATCCACTGGACAGGGTGCCAGTCCATTGCAGGGTAACACATTCACACACACATACACACACTCACTAGGGCCAATTAAGCACTGCCAGTCCACCTAACCTGCATGTTTTTGGACTGTGGAAGTAAAGCTGGAGCCCCCAAAGGAAACCCATGCATAAACTGGAAGAATGTGTAAACCCTGCACAGTGTGGACCCTGGAGACGAACCCTGGTCTTCTTTATGAGAGGCAGCAGAGCTACCACCAAAAATAATATAGAGGTTTCTTAAATGAATGTAGAGTGGTTTTTAACCTGCTGCTCCACAAATACCCCACAGATTAAACAAGAATTGCTTTTATCACCTCAGCACCCGATTATAAGCCACTTAAAGGGATTCTGCCTTACCTGATGCTAATTAGCTCATTGCTTTTCTTGCATGTTTTTTTTCTTGTTGAGGCAATTCAGAGCTATTCTCAGCCTTAGAGAAATGATGTACAGTTAGGTCCATAAATATTTGGACGGAGACAACTTTTTTCTAATTTTGGTTCTGTATATTACCACAATGAATTTTAAATGAAACAACTCAGATGCAGTTGAAGTGCAGACTTTCAGCTTTAATTCAGTGGGGTGAACAAAACGATAGCATAAAAATGTGAGGGAACTAAAGCGTTTTTTTAACACAATCCCTTCATTTCAGGGGCTCAAAAGTAATTGGACAATTGACCCAAAGGCTATTTCATGGGCAGGTGTGGTCAAGTCCGTCGTTATGTCATTATCAATTAAGCAGATAAAATGCCTGGAGTTGATTTGAGATGTGGCGCTTGCATGTGGAAGATTTTGCTGTGAACAGACAACATGCGGTCAAAGGAGCTCTCCATGCAGATGAAAGAAGCCATCCTTAAGCTGCGAAAACAGAAAAAACCCATCCGAGAAATTGCTACAATATTACAACTGGCAAAATCTACAGTTTGGTACATCCTGAGAAAGAAAGCAAGCACTGGTGAACTCAGCAACGCAAAAAGACCTGGACGTCCACGGAAGACAACAGTGGTGGATGATCGCAGAATCATTTCCATGGTGAAGAGAAACCCCTTCACAACAGCCAACCAAGTGAACAACACTCTCCAGGGGGTTGGCGTATCGATATCCAAGTCTACCATAAAGAGAAGACTGCATGAAAGTAAATACAGAGGGTGCACTGCAAGGTGCAAGCCACTCATAAGCCTCAAGAATAGAAAGGCTAGATTGGACTATGCTAAAGAACATCTAAAAAAGCCAGCACAGTTCTGGAGAAACATTGTTTGGACAGATGAAACCAAGATCAACCTCTACCAGAATAATGGCAAGAAAAAAGTACGGAGAAGGTGTGGAACAGCTCATTATCCAAAGCATACCACATCATCTGTAAAACACGGTGGAGGCAGTGTGGCGGCTTGGGCGTGCATGGCTGCCAGTGGCACTGGGACACTAGTGTTTATTGATGATGTGACACAGGACAGAAGCAGCCAAATGAATTCTGAGGTGTTCAGAGACATACTGTCTGCTCAAATCCAGCTAAATGCAGTCAAATTGATTGGGCGTCGTTTCATGATACAGATGGACAATGACCCAAAACATACAGCCAAAGTAACCCAGGAGTTTATTAAAGCAAAGAAGTGGAAAATTCTTGAATGGCCAAGTCAGTCACTTGATCTTAACCCAATTGAGAATGCATTTCACTTGTTGAAGACTAAACTTCAGACAGAAAGGCCCACAAACAAACAGCAACTGAAAGCTGCTGCAGTAAAGGACTGGCAGAGCATTAAAAAGGAGGAAACCCAGCATCTGGTGATGTCCATGAGTTCAAGACTTCAGGCTGTCATTGCCAGCAAAGGGTTTTCAACCAAGTATTAGAAATGAACATTTTATTTCCAGTTATTTCATTTGTGCAATTACTTTTGAGCCCCTGAAATGAAGGGATTGTGTTAAAAAAATGCTTTAGTTGCCTCACATTTTTATGCAATCGTTTTGTTCACCCCACTGAATTAAAGCTGAAAGTCTGCACTTCAACTGCATCTGAGTTGTTTCATTTAAAATTCATTGTGGTAATGTACAGAACCAAAATTAGAAAAAAAGCTGTCTCTGTTCAAATATTTATGGACCTAACTGTATCTACAAACGTACTGCTAGATTTTAAAGAAAGCAATCCATTTAAAATCATAGCAGCTGACATGGGATAAGAAGAATCCACTTTGGTCTTATTATATAGAAGGGGTCTATAAGATGAATTTAAAGATGAGATAGCCAGTCATAAGGCTGCAAAGATCGGATTAAGTCATTACTATTGCCTTAAGAATTAGAACTACATTAAATGAGCACAGATTAGAGCATAGGGAGGGTAAACCTTTATCAGCAAAATCAGTGAATGAGTTTGTTCAACTGGGAGTGCTGGCTTCATGAATGGACCAGATTCAATGCTGGGAATCACGCTGTAAAAAGGTCATCCTGCTTATAGCCCAGCACCGTCAAACAAGGTTTAGTAGGGTGTGTAATTATAGTGAAATTCTTTGCTTCCTATTGACATTAATCATAGTAATTTCTCCACTTTTTGGGTGTGGAATTGAAGAGAAATTTGTTAGTATGGAATTACTCCACACATTATGGATAAATAAATAGTCTTTAATTCACATCTCAATAGGATCCCTAATTGTAATGGCCTGTAAGAATTTATGACATCCTTGCTTAGTCTCCAACGGGGCAACTTTCATTTTAAGAAACTGTAACTTTCATTTTGAGAAATTGAAATTTTTTTTTTTTGTATGTAAAGTTCTATTGTTATTTTTAACAGAACTTTCATGAATGTATTAACATATTGCTTCTCATTTGAAACCTAATGGATTTCAAAGATGTGTTGAATAAGCAGAAGTCCCACAAACTCCTTCCATACAGAGAGTATGACTGCTAATTAAATTTATTGCTTTGAACTTATACTCTTGCTTTACTAAAAACACAGTATTGGGCAATGGAAGATACAGTATATTTGAAGAAATCTGCTAAACTGATTTATTAAACCTTCAAACAGTCCTATAGGAGTTGGGTTTTTTTATGTACAAGAGAAATATGTATTGACTAAAGATATCTCAGTACACTAACAGATGAAATTGTGGAGGGCTGCTGTGTTGAATAAACGTGTACGTTCACTACTAACAGAATAGTGTGTTGTTTTCAACTATAATAAAAAGAGTCCTATAAAGAATACAACACTTAATTTTTATATTTTGGCTTTGTTTTTGTTTCATTTAAAAAGGTTACATGGCATTGAGACCAATCAAAATCAATCAATCAATCAATAAAGGCAAAAATAAAGATCTTTTCCAAAAATGGCATAGGTAAAGTCAGAGTTAAAGTCTCTTATCATTGGACTATAGGTGAAAAACTTAATACCATCAGGCAAACTGTTGTCACACACGTGACTTGGGGACAGCTTCAAGGCTCTGGTGGTGGTGGTAACTCCTCGTCTATCCACAAGATGGCACTGCTTACTACAGTCCAGGTGATTGACAGCCCTACCACCTCTGACTCCTGCACCTGCCTCTTCCTGCCTGGCCTGCACTTCACCGGAAGTGTCGCCATTTTAGAGCAGTCACTTTGAGACTCACGTCTGTAAAGTAATCTTTTACCCTTTTTTAAAGTGTTTATAACCCATGTTTATTTTCAATTATATGGTACGGGTGCCCCAAATCTTTATGCTTGTCCGTGTTTTTCATTACACTGTTCAAACAATGACAGAATGAGCAAGCTTGGCTGCCATACTTGACAACTCTGGAATCAAGAGTGAATCAATGGAGATGTGAGTTGACAACAGAACTATGCAGCTCACTATTAATGCCAAAATTCAGAAAGAAATAGTAAGACTTACTTGTTTTTCTGTCCAGTTCACTGCTTGATTTAAAAGCAAGAATGAATAGAACAGAAAGTGGTAGTAAAGCTTCTGTGTTTCGGTGTACAAGATTAAAGCGCTCCCTACATTTCAGTGGAACTCAGGCAGTCCTTTAAAGGCTACGCTGTACATTTAAGCAAAGACAAATGAGAAAAAACCATGTCCCGTATAAGGAAACTGAATTACAGATTATTTGGATTATATAAACAACTCCTATTTAAACAGGGCAAAACGAAAGGCGTAAAAAACTTTCCAAAAATAGTGCTTCATGTAGTATATGCCGGAAATGCTGTAGACCCATGATTCATTAGCTTTGAGGGTGATTTTGAAATTTAACAAATAAGATTTATAAACAACATGTCTTCAAAGAAATCATTTTTGCGTAGGTAATTTTACACAATAAAGGGTAGGGGTGATTTGATTTCAGCATCAATAAATGCATAAACCCGGGTTCGCTTCCTGGGCCCTCCCTACGTGGAGTTTGTATGTTCTCCCCATGTCTGCGTGGGCTTCGTCCCACAGTCCAAAGACATGCAGGTTAGGTGCATTGGCGATCCTAAATTGTCCCTAGTGTGTGCATGGTGTCTGTGTGTGTGTGCCCTGCGGTGGACTGGCACCCCGTCCGGGGTTTGTTTCCTGCCTTGCGCCCTGTGTTGGCTGGGATTGGCTCCAGCAGATCCTCGTGACCCTGTAATTAGGATATAGTGGGTTGGATAATGGATGGATGGATGGATGAATGCATAAACAGGCAGAAAAGGCTACATCTTCCTACAGGGAGGAGTGGTGGCTCTTAGGGCGGAGTGGTGGCACTGAGGCTAAGGATCCGCGCTGGTATCTCGAAGGTTGCCAGTTCCAATCCCCGTCACTGCCAAAGGAGATCCTACTCTGTTGGGCCCTTGAGCAAGGCCCTTAACCTGCAATTGCTCCAGGGGGGCTGTGCAATGGCTGACCCTGAGTTCTGACCCCAAGGGTTATGCGAAAACTAACAAATTCCTAATACGAGAAATTGTATAAGGCGAAATAAAGAAGAAAAAAAAAAATCTTCAAGTATACCAAAAAAAACACAGTACTTGAAATAAGATGACATTTTAACATTGTAGTTTACAAGTATTACTCAAAAGGAATGGTAATGATTGCTTTCCATGTGGTCTGCAGTTTGGGAATTGACATATAAGGCCTATATTCTAAATTAAATTCCCTGTTTTTCTGGCAAGAGGTTGGATTATTTTTTATTGTTTCTATGTTTTGTTTTTTTTACCTTTGTATACACTCCTAATTTAGTTTACTATTACTGTTTTGAACAAGCTTTATTTCATTTTGATAACTTTAACTGTTCCTAAACATCTTGTGATGGTCTGCTTCATGGAAGGTGCTATATCAAATAAAAGATGGCTGATTGAGATCCACCAAAGAACCACAGAGTCTGTTGGGCAGGGCACAGCACGATGATTCATACAAATCAATGAGCATTCTTCTAATTGTTTTTTAATTTTCTTTTTAAATTTGTAGTTTTTGGTTGTAAAGTATTAGGATCCCCCCTGCTTATTGTTTCTTATACAATTAGAAGCCATAATCTTTTAAAACTTGTACTTTGCACACCATCATGAGTTGGTATGAGACAACAATTGAATCTGAGGGCAGTTTAACCATCTACATCAAGTTTATTCTGTGAAACATTCTTGACAGACCTGCATGGTGTCATTTTCATAAAGGGTAAACCCCAAGCACATTTAACTACTGCCATATTTACAGTAAGTGCCTGCATGATGGGAGCTCCCTTCCCTGGCTACTGTTTTATTGTAGAGCATATCTGGGACACTCTGTAATGGTCAGCTACTTTCCTACAACCTTCATGATCCATTGCCTCTTTTAAGGAGCAGTTGCTCAACTTTTAGCTGGGTACACTATGGGTACCCCTCTACACCTATGCGACTCCATGCCATAGCATGCTTCTCTTTTCTTTTCAAACATTACAGAATTACCTGTCATCAACAACCTCCAGATGTAGTCCTGTCCTACACCAATAACTCGTTGTATGTGCAGGGTTTGGAATCATTCCTTGCTTTGTGGCCTGTCCTGTATGCTCATTCTCATGCATATTAGATATCTGATATTGAATGTAATTTTTTAAGATTTTGTTTATCATAGTATATTATACTGTATATAGTTAACAATAAACCCACAAATACTGAGTATATATTACTGACTGTACTTCCAGCAGGCTTATTTAATTTCCTTTTGGAATTATGTATTGCAAAAAATCTATAAGGAGGTTCAAGGTTAACATTTGACTTTCACATTCTAAAGACTTTGAAGTAAACTATTTCTGACATAAAATGCTATTCATTCACTATAATTTTAATATTTAATGCATTGTCATTTGTAATTTAATTTAGTCACTTTATTTTCTCATTACTCCTGGGGGTCCTTTAATAAATAATGAAGGTTTTCCTATTGCTATGTGGGAAATAAATTACTAAAACCTTCATTTTTATTATTCTTAGTGGGATTTTTCATTTCTCTAAAATAGGTTTAGACAGTTTGCCCAAAAACGAGTTTATTTGTTATGGAATTGAGGTGCAAATAAAATAAATGACAACAAAGCAGTGGAGGAACAGTTGAGAAAATTCAAAACAATCATCACAGAATAGACAGCAAAGGTGATTGTATAAAAGGAGAGCGAAGGAGCTTGGAAACCATGGGTCACAGTGGAAATGTTGGTGGATATGAAATAAAGAAAAAAGATGAATAAAGAATAAATGAAGTGAGGATACTAAACAATAAACTATGAAATTCAGCTGACAAAGCAAGAGGAAAATGATGGGACAGCTGTGTTCAGAATTGAAAAAAGCTACAATGCACAGGGAGTTGTTTTCGTCTATCATAGGGTTAACTGAGTCCACAAGAAATCTGGTAGGCAAAGTAAGTTCTGCAAAGATTTATAGCAATGATGATCAGTCTATGAACTTATGGCTGGAGGTAAGAGATAGTGATGGTAAAAGGAGTGAGAAAAGGAAGGACCAAGAATACTGAAGGAGGTGGTGCTCAAGCCAAGAGAGGAACCAAAGAAGAACAATGCAGAGTGAACTGATAACATCACCTGAATATTTGAAAGTTCTCAGTAAATAAAAGCAATGAGTGAATTGGTGAGACTGTGCAAGGTCATTTACATCACAGGCAAATGGCAAGAGAACTTCGGCCAGACATTCAAGGTTGCTAACCAAAAAACCTCTAATGCTACAGAACCATTCACCTGCTTTGCTATGCATCCACGATCATTCTGAAGATTCTCAAGAAAAGACTTCAGGCCCTGGGAGAAGACTGGTTTGAATTAAGAAGGAGCATGAAGTATGAGATTAGATCACTAAAGGTATGGGGAAATGGGGAATCCAGTCAATATACAGTATGCTTTGTGGATTATGAAAATGCATTGGATTGAGTTAACTGGGAGAAACTGATGTCAATGCCACATGGCTTAAATAGTGTCAGGTCATAGGAGTCATTGGTGCCTGTAAAACACCCATTGACCAGAAGATAAAAAATTTACAAGTCTGTTGCTCGCCCAGTTGCTCTGTATGGAGCAGAGTGCTAGCCGGTGACCACCAAACAAGAACGGGAGCTCTGTATGAGCCATTTGCTAGTTATTTAAGTTATGTTAAATGTTTGCCAATAAAAAAGTGCATAGTCTAAGAATAACCTCCACAAGCAAAAAATTGAATTGGTATATGTTAACCATTTGTTTTCTCTCTGACCATAGATTAGTCTCATTTAGTGACCTGCTTTGCTGTTTGTAAGCCATGAAGGGCACAGGCTTTTAAACCGTGCCTTAGCATGCTCAGTTGTACGTGCAGAGCCGTACGTTTATAATGTACTGAATGTGAAGTAAAATGTAGTGAAATAATTCATCCTTAGTTATAGAAACAATTGAAGTTTAACAAGAAATAACACTTTCTGGTAGTGTGTGGTACAAACCCTGTGCATAGTTATGGCTGCCATGGTAATGCATAAATAGCATTGCGCCTTCCTAAGAGGTGCAGAAACATTCATTAATCTGTTTCTCTTTGGTCATAAGAAGAATTCTGATTATGGCTTATAGTTTTATAATTTTAAACAGTAGAACACTGGGGAAATTTGATACTTAAACTTCTCTTTAAGTGAAGATGGCGTGCCTAAACCATGAAGTCTTAAAGGCAATTACATCCAGTTACATACAGTTACATACATCCATCATGCTATATCCTAATTTACAGGGTCACGGGGTTCTGCTGGAGCCAATCCCAGCCAACACAGGGCGCAGGGCAGGAAACAAACCCTGGGCAGTGTGCCGGCAAACTGCAGGGTGCACACACACTAGGGACAATTTAGAATCGCCAATGCACCTAACCTGCATGTCTTTGGACTGTGGGAGGAAACCGGAGTACCTGGAGGAAACCCACACAGACACGGGGAGAACATGCACACTCCACACTGGGAGGAGCTGGGAACTAAACCCGGGTCTCCTAACTGTGAGGCAGCAGTGCTACCCACTTCTCCACCATGCCGCCCCCATTTGTAACACATATTACTTAAAGATAGCAGAGAGGTTTCCCTTT
This sequence comes from Polypterus bichir lapradei, assembly GCA_026402145.1. Taxonomy (NCBI): domain Eukaryota; kingdom Metazoa; phylum Chordata; class Cladistia; order Polypteriformes; family Polypteridae; genus Polypterus; species Polypterus bichir. The sequence continues at coordinate 138,361,938 of JANRMT010062791.1, forward strand.
TGGTGTTTTGCTTGAGTCGCACACAGGTGTCAGATCAAACACCGGGACGGTAGTGGTGTCCCTTGGAGAGTCACATGAATTTCATGCAGACTGTGAGGGGCAGCCAGGATGGTAAATGAGGGGCCAGCAAAAAATCACCTGTAGTCACCCCTTTCCGATGCCAATGGCTACATCTACTATACTTAACAAAATGCAGCCCCCAGAAGACTGGGTGACTGTCTGGTTCACATGTATCGTAACGCCAGCCCTGTCTATAACATTTTGCAGCCTATCCTATTAAGTCAGTCAGTGTTACAAATATACAAATAACATGTTACCCAGCTAAAACCACTGCTTCTTTGGAATTGAAACCTGCCCCCTTTCACTGGTCAAAAGCCAACTCAAAAGCTCAACTTTGCTTGAACACACTGGTATGGTGATAAAAATACATCATATGAAGACAATTTCAATAAATGTTCAGACTCAAAATAATGAACTATGAATTAAGCAACACATAAAACAGGAACTTTGACTGCAGATATTTAATACAAATCCAAAAGTTAACTGCAAATTTCACCTCTCTGATGGAACAAATTAAAGTTTTTTTCACACTCCTAGTTCATTTGATTTGCTTCAAATCAGAGGCTAACTGCTTTTAATTCCCAGTTAGTTCAGTGGTAATCAAACTACTGACTTTCAAGTGATCTAAACATATCAAGAAATACCCCATGGCCACTCCGTGACCTTCTTTCATTGGAGTGAAACATTTTTTTCAGGGAGAAAAAATAGCATGGACAGTCGACAACAGCTGTGTTTGCACACCACATTTTCTATAATTACTTGGTTTATTTACCAAGCAAAGATCAGTGAGTAAAACGGCTATTATAAGATAACTTGAAAACTACTGCACTTGGTACAAAAAGGACACGTCTGAAATAAGAAGCCAAGCTCTGCTGAGGGCATAAGCTAATGTGCTTTAGTTTTATGACAGCAGACATATCAAGTGAGATTCAATTAACTTTATGATGATTCATTTTAGCTAACCACAAATCACATGTCTACTGTCTTAACTCAATAATTTTAATTTTGGAATATTTCTTTAACTTTTATTACATGTGTCAAAGTTAGGGTGCCTACCATATCTGCATCGTGACCAAAAAGCGATCGCATTGAGAGGACACCCAACCTGCTTTCACCGCTTTCATAGTGTAATATTAGGGCGTTTGATTGTTTGTTTCCCAGAGCACTGTTATTAATTTCTTGCCATGAGCGACAGAAGCTCTGATCCTGAATCAGGTGCTTGGCTTGCACTGACTGAGAGGTAAATGTACGAGTTGCTTTATTCGAATTGTGCTAATTTTATACCAGTCTGTATTTCTTTTCGACTTTTTAATGTTTTTAATGTCCATGTTAACCCTCACCTCATCATGCTGTGACTGTGATTCCCTACAGCAGATGTTTAGCATGACTACCACAGCTATGATGCAAAGTACTTCATTTAATGACATCGGTCCTGGGTAGGTTCACATTCAGGTCTCATGCAGACCTGCACACTGAGACTACCCTTTCCAAAGAGTCTATCAGTCCATAACAGATATAGGATTGATAAATATGGATGGATGGCCCAAATAGTAATAGTCTGTGAATAAGGTGGGTATTGTCTCTTTAATTCACCCAACTGTATAAATTGGCCTAGAAACGCTGTCAAGCCAGGTGTGTGAGGAGACTGACGGCTAACTGGGTGTTGCAGTGAGGAAGTAAAATCTGTGTGCCTCAAATGTTCACTTTAATGAGGTAGGTTTTAACTATTTAAGTGGTTTAATTTTTTATGGGGAATAAGATTGGCATGTTCACATCTCCTTAAACCAAAATTTTTGGCTAATTTGCATCAGAGTTTTTTTGCATCAAAAAAAAAAAACACAAAACAAAATTAACTTAAGTGCGAAAACGCCTTAAAATTGATTAAACAGACAGCACTCAAGACACCTGGACTATTACGTTTTTTCAAGCTGTAAGAGGAGAATGGGCATCCTGGATGAGACGGGGAAGAAGCCATTACCCGGAAGGGAAGCCAGCACGATAATGCAGACGGATTGGCCAACAGGACAAATAAACAACTGTACCCGGCCAGTGTAAATTAATGGAAGTACCAGCGATAGTCAGGAGCAGTTCAATTGCCCATACAATAGGTGGCAGTGGTCTTCACATAGGAACCTAGTCGGGACACCCACAGGGGTGCTTGGGAGTTGGAGTCCAGAAGTGCAGCCATGTCAGGGTCCCTGGGTATTGTTAGAGGGTGCCTTTGGGGCAGGACCTCTTACTTTCTTTATGGCATTCCTGGGTCTGGCTTAAAAAGGAGCCTGCTGCCACACATGGGGAAATTAGAGTAGGGAGGCAGCTGGCAATACTCAACAGATGTGGAGAAGGTAGAATTGTTGGTTTATTGCATAATTGTGACAAATTGCTGGAAGGACGTCTGTAAAGGTGCTTTGTGGAATGAATATCTTTTATTGGGGTGTGTTACTGTGTCTATGCTTTGCGGCTCTCTGGTGCCCTCGTGTGGTTACAAAGCAAGCCTATTTGAAGTATACTGCCAGTAGTACTAGGGTGTTGTACCGTGTTAGCCATTACGAATGTAGAGAAGAGCCAAGCAAAATGACACCTTTTATTGGCTAACTAAAAAGATTACAATATGCAAGCTTTCGAGGCAACTCAGGCCCCTTCTTCAGGCAAGATGTAATACAGAAACTGAAGTTTCCTGTGTTTATATCCACACACTAGGACAAGAAACAACAATGGTAAATCTTTAAAGGAAAAATCTTAAATGTAAAAAATTAATAGGTTCACTCAGGCTAAGATTAATTTAACAAGAGAGAGAAAAACGATGTATGGTCAAGAGATTTTTGGATAAGATAACTGTCCAACAAAGTCCTTTGAAGTCTGTGATGAGTTTTTCAAAACAATATGGGTCTGTAGACAGGTTATCTGTGTCAGTCTGAGAGATGCAAACAGTCCTCATACCTGGCCATAAAACTCTTGTCTCTATTCAAGCCATGCTGTAATGTATTAAATTTTAACATGAGCTTAACTTCCCATTCTTTTCTCTCTTGCTGTGTTTTGAAGTTGCCCATAAGCACTGTGACTTTAAAGTCCCTCTCACAGTGTCCATGGCTGTTGAAGTGGGCCGCTACAGGAACATCTGTGTTGCCATGTTTAATGTGGAATCTGTGCAAATTCATTCTCTGACGGAGTGTTTGTCCAGTTTCTCCCACATAGAGTGCAGTGTCAGGACATTTCATGCAGAGAATTAGGTAGACAACATTGGATGATCTGCAGGAAAATGATCCCTTTATGTGATGTTCAAGTCGACAGTGTGGTATAACTAGACCGTATAGTATATACTTTTTTGTTTAACTAAAATTTTGAAATAAAATTACTATGTATCATTACACAATGAAAAATGATTTAAATTTAATTAACCAATAAGAAAATTATCATTTTTAGGTGGATGTGAAGGAAATTACTATTTTTTAATTTTCTTATCTTTGTGATGTTGTGTACTTTTAAGTTTTTAACTTTGCATAGTTTAAAGGATGATTTATTACTCTTTTAGATGTTTTTCTAATCTATGTCTATATAGGCACAGGAATGCCTTTCTCTAGTCAGAGTGGCTCAAGTAGAATGAAAAGTTTAATTGCTGCCCTCCAGTAAATCTACTGAATTAAAAAATATATATACTGTAAATATACCCCAAACTCTGCACAGTGACTTCAGAACATTTATTTAAAAGAAATCCGGGAGAGTGTAGTATTCCTTTAACTGATTTAGGAAATGAAGTTGAGTGGCATTAAGGATGTCTAAAGGCCTATATCCTGAAACTGCTGGATATCGTTTCAGAAAATTAAAATACACATTTTGAACAAACCCATTAAAGTTATGGATTATATGCAGAATTAACTAATATTTCAGATCATCAGGTGAATGAAATTGTGTATATCTAACTGCTGTCAGGGAGATTTGTCAGTAATGATAGAATTAAAATAATAATCATAACTTGTTTATTGTAATAATATATCTGACCTCAAACTATTTGACACTGGGAGGAAAGAAAGCAATCTTATTCATACTTCCAAGCTGGATATAATATCCACATCTATTTAGATTGTCTTGCTGGGTTATCTAGAGGCTGATTGTTTTCTAAACTTGTACAAGTCTGCCTTAACACTGGTTAAACTAGGTAATCTCTTGCTATGGTTCTAAACTTTGTAATTTCTTTAGGAGAACATAAACTTGTTATTGCTTTGTATTCACTGCTCATAAGTAATGGCATAGCTCCCCGTGATCCTGATGAGGAAAAAGTTGCTTGAGCTCAAGGTTATTATAGTTTTGCCTTTTTATATTAGTTTTTATTTCTATATTTTTTCTGACCTTACTTGGAAATTCAGTTTAGTTTTAGTTTTCCTTCATCATGTATTTTTAGTTTTAGTTTAGTTTTTATTTCACAAAGACATTTCTATTTTATTTTTGTATCTATTAGTTTCAGTTTTAGTTTTAGTAATTATGGCATGGAGCTCCTACGGAGTTTAGTTTTGTGTCACAATCAGACAGAACTGTACACTTAACAGATTTGGATACGAGTTTAATGTTAGTGGATGCTTACTACACTATGTGGTTTATTATCTGGTTTTATTTTTGTCTGGTAAAAACAAGCAGAATCAAAACTAGACACTGAATAAGAACAATTTTATAATTTTAAAAATATTTTCTCATGAAAATCATGGGGGCTTTGGAAGAACACCCCACCTAGCTGTATTGAGGGAAACAAAGAAAAACAAGCATGTACAGTAGTGTGAAGTTTAGGGGCAGTGAGACTTGAATAGCTCACCATAAAGGACAGTACACCCATAATGAGCAGAGCAAGAGTAGGTAATAGGAGTACGGACAGGCATAAAACAAAAGAGACAGCAGCTGAGATTAAGAACAATATATACATTATCTAAATCCAGAGGAGGATCACAGGAAACTTGGAGCCAACCCAAGCAGATTTGGATATAAGGCAGGAAAAATCCCTGGTATGCAATATGTATGATAAGGCTGATGTTAAGAACAAAAAGAATATGATATTTCTCAAAACTATCTGTTTTGAGAGAGAGAGAAAAACATTGAAAAAAGGGAGACAAATATTTTAAAATATAATTCTGCTAAGGATTACTTTCACAATATCAGGTATTTTGAGTTGTGAATATGAACTAAAACAGATAAATTAATAAATATATAATAAATACAAAAACCCATTAGTATATTTAGTTTTTATCACTTGGCCGACTCTCTTCGCCTACCTACCTTTGTTTGTATCGCTTCATTGTTAAACGATGTTTTTAAAGCAAAAGTGATTGGTCAGCAACAATGTGCTGATCTTGTATGATGACCTTGTCAGTCTCTCGATCAGTGCCATTTAATTTTCAAAAACTGGGAGTGGTCTCCCCTCAACTTTCTTGTATACTCAGATATGGGGATGGATATTTGAGTAGTAAACCACAAGACAATGATTATATTTTTATATTATGTACATTAAGGAACCATCAACAACAAATCAAATCAAATTAATAATATAACAACAATTATTATAAAATTAAAGTTGAATAAATCGGACTCTGCAGCTGCATGAATAAAAAAAACTGAGTACAGTGGAACCTCGGTTCACGAACGTCTCGGTACACGTACAACTCGGTTTACCACCAAAAAGTTCGCCAAACTTTTGCCTTGGTTCACAACCACATACTCGGTATACGAACAAGCCGGTTTCCCTTTCGGTTTGTGCACGCTGATAATTTCTGCATGTGTTGCATTGTTCTTGGTCAGACGTGCGTGCTTGCACATGCATGCGTGCTTTCGCTGTGAACTCTTTGTGCTCTATTTCATTTCCCTTCCGGTTCGTACGTGCCGATTACTGTATTTAAGCATGTGTTCAGCCGCTCCCTGTTCATTGTTCTCAGTCAGACGTGCGTGCTTTACCTATACTCTTTGTGCTCTACAGTATTTCATGTGCTTTTACAGTTAACCATGGCTTCTAAGCACTGTAACCTCCTCTCCACCCAGTTCCTCCTCACTTCATGCCAGAACTCGACTCATGCAAGGTTAGTTTTCTTGATGGTTTATGGTTAATTTTTGTATTAGATTTTTCAAATGTTCATTTTTCGGTTCGTAGCGTGAATTGTTGCAATGTTACTTTTCTTGGTTGTTTATTAAGTTACAGATTTTTCAAATGTAAATTTTTTTTCCCTGTGCTTAAAACTCATTTTAAAAAAAGTGTTTACAGCGATTGGGTTGTAAGGCTATTAGCGTGCACTCCTGCAATGTTACTTTCTTGGTTGCTTGTGGTTGGTTTTTAAAGTTCGGATTTCTTCTAATGTTCCTTTTTTTCCCCTGTGCTTAAAACTCATTAAAAAAAAGTGTTTACAACGATCGGGTCATAAGGCTATTAGCATGAACTCCTGCAATGTTAATTTCTTGGTTGCTTATGGTTGGTTTTTAAATAAAGTTCAGATTTGTTCAAATGTTCCTTTTTTCCCCTGTGCTTAAAACTCATTAAAAAAAAAGTGTTTACAGCGATCGGGTCGTAAGGCTATAGCACAAACTCTTGCAATGTTAGTTTTCTCTGTTGTTCAAGGTTTTCTCAGTGTTATTCAATATTTTTACATTTAGTTTACTGTTACGCTGTGCATTCTATGGTTTAATTAACTATATTTGTGCCTAAAAATCTTTAAAAAATATATTTACATACAGTTTGTATGGTCTGGAATGGATTAATTGTATTTACATACAATCCTATGGGGGAAATTGCTTCGGTTCACGACCAAATCGGTTTACGACCAGAGTTTTGGAACGAATTATGGTCGTGAACCAAGGTTCCAATGTATGTGTTCAGGTAAAATACCACTTCTGGGTGATGGATTTGGCCCAAAAGCTACTACAGATCTACAATTGTGGTGTAACAACCACATGCTAAATTTCATCCATCTATCTAGTTGCGTTTTTGAGTTAACGTGTTTACACACATACACATGCGCGCACACACACAATTCCAAAATACGGTATTTTTGGACTCTGGGAGGTCTATAACATCAAGATTCATCAAAATATCAAGGGTGAATTTTTTCATGATTACTATACTTTCTCTATACTTCGTATATGAGAAAGTAAAAATGATTTCTCCTGTGCAAAGTGGCAGGTGAATTGCTGTCAACAAAAATCAGTCACCTGAGAAATGAACTGAAACGTTACTCACTCATGATTTTTCTGTCCATATGGTAAACGATTTGTTGACTGGCACATTCTGATTTCAGCCGTTTGAATTACATCTTGATATACAACAAGCGCAAAGAAAGGTGGCATGTAAATTGCTTTCTATTCCACACGCTTTACACACCCGCATTCAGCTTGATCTGTCGACCGCAAATGCTGTGTAAACACCCGCCCTCCATCACCAGATGCCATTCAATGAATGAATATGTGCGGGCGGCCCGTGGTGGATGACTTTCTGTTTTACAGTTAAAACTTACAAGGGTTCAAGACTAACGGCAAGAATATTCATTCAAAAATGAAAACTAAAAATATTTCAGTAAATTATTATTTTATTTCAGTTAGTCTTTCCAGGTACTTTAATAGTTTCTTTTAGTTTATTTTTTCATTTTGGTTTTGTTAATTATTTTATTTCAGTTTACAATAATGTTTTTTTTAATAATAGTTTCAGTTTTGATTTTAGTTTTTGTTAACTATAATAACCTTGCTTGAGCTAAATGCATCCAAGCAAACTGGACCTTGAGTCATACAATTTAGGATTCTGTGAAACATTTAGGTTGTGTTAATTAATGCAGTATAAAAAAATAAAAACTGATACAGTATGTTAAAAGAGCATCAAAATTATTTTTCCTGTTGATATACAGTGGACATTATATGCAGGTAAAAACGGTACAGAACCATGGAAACACTCCACAAAATGTGATTAATATGCACTGTTGACATCTGAAAGAGAAATTCATGTATTCATTGGGATTTTTGCCATATCATGGACCATTAATCAGGATGAATGAGTCCAAATCAGGATTTGTCAGACCAAGCAATTATTACTGACTTGCACAGGTTTTGTGCTCACATGTTTTTGGGAGCTACACCTTCTTGATTTTTGTTTCCAGCAGAACTTAATTGAGTCTGAGGCGATCATAGCTAATTGCTCATAAGCTACAAAAGGTTCAAATGCGACTTTTTTTGACACCCCTGTTGTATTTAACTGCTAGCTGACTGACTATAGCCTGTTTGATAGACTGCACACCCACCACAAGAGGTATCGGATGCACTCTACACATATCTGTATTACCATATTGCCTTCAAAGCCACTTCAGTTTGATTCATTCTCCATCTGATTTGCACATGCTTCGTTACCTGTTTATAACCGTCTTCTTTCTTTAAACAGCATTATATTCAAGTAGTGTGTTGAAGCTGTTTAAGCAGTTAGTTGCTGAAGGTGGCCATTCAGTGGCCTGCTAAAAAATATAAAAAAAAAAAACTTTGTTCACAATAAATAAAAAGCAATTTCTTTCATATGTTGTTTTTTAATAGTAGTGCACAGAATAATTTTACAAAAAGATTTATACAGAGGCCATTAATCACTTGGCATTTCATCAAAGAAAGAGAAACATTTTACATTATAATCATTATTATCTGTATAATTAACTTCTTCATTAACTCATAAACACAGCAACTTACAAAATTGCTTCTTTCCTTGTATTTTCCAGCATTAAATGTTCTTTCAATTACCTTCACAATGCACGCACCACATCTACACATTACGCCACTCAGACTTAGGTGCCATTTTTCTCCAGAAAAATTAAATAATTAAAAATGGATTTGTTCTGGGCACTGCAGGGTGGGGTAGTCTGATAAGTGTTGGTGTCATTGTGAGCAACATATTGTCTGTTTAAGCTATTGGCTAATAAAATCCATTTATTTTCAGTAAAACACATTCACAGGTCTTCACCATTAAATGAGAAAAAAATCAAAGGAGTTTAAGTATGTTATTTTTACTTACATTTCAGTGACATAAGTAACCAAAGGTGAATTGAATCCATGAGTTGTCTTACCCCGGTACCTCATCAACACCCTGCTAGTGCAAAAATGTCAGATTTTAAACCCACTCCCCAACCAGCATTACACAAATTACAGTTATAGAGGCACCAGCCTAAATCCTTGACACACATTACTACTGTGATCATACTTAAGAATTAGTATTTCAGGTCAAACTTTAACATTTCTCCCTGAAATCTACACATGAGTAACACATTAAAACACATTTTGCTTTAGTTATAAAAAATCCTTTAAAAATCCTCGTAAACCCTGGAATTAATATAGGCAAGTTATAGACTCATTTTTATTAACTTGTGTTGCTGACTTGTACTCATGTGATCTCAGCAAAACTGAACTGTCCTACTACGTACAGCTATAGCAAAGCATGCTGCCAGCATTGTGGGTGTCAATAAAACCTCAATAATCAGAAAAAGCATACAACAGAAAAAATAACACTATGTTTTAAAGTGAAGATTAATATACTGTGTATTGTGCAATGTTTACCTGACCTCCTCATAGGTTCTGAGATCATTTATTGTGTCAGCTTACATTTACACAATTAATGAAAGATATCTGATAAGTGGGAACAGTTATAATCTGAAATATCAAAGTATCATAAAAAACACCGTAAATAGAAATAAAAATATGTGCTAGATTCAGGTGCTAAAGTCAGGGTGGAATTTACAGTCAGGAGAGACTGCATGTGCAGGGGTAACATAAAGATTAGCACACACTAAGAGTTGTTGCATTTTAGTACAGCAAGAAAAGACTTTCAACTCTAGTCCTTACAAAACATTTCTGATCTTTTTCATATGTAACACATAAACATATTCAGTTGAGGTGTTTTATCAAAACAAATAAAAAATAAGCAATGCAGATAACTGGAGTAATAAGAAAAAAACACATTAATTTATAAACGCATGTAACAGAGCCATGCCCTTTGTGTACAGTAACTTCTTTAAGCAGTCTTGTGATAGGCAGGTAACACTTTTACACACAACCCTAAGTTAATTTTGACCTAACTGCTTAGCATATATCTAGGTTCAGTTGTCATTTACTGAAAAGACTGGTGAATTATTGTTCATCAAACCACCAAAAATCTGAAGCAATTAAATAGCTAAAAAAGAAGCGTCAAAGCTGCCCATGCTTATTCACCTCAAGTCACACTCAGGAAATTCAGTGTTTGTGAGACCGCACCAGGAACTATTACAAAAAGAGCCAGATCTGTATACAATGCAGAGAAGATTGAGTGAAGGAACAGACTACTTCTGAATGAAAATAGGGGCTTTACAAGAAGTTACTATGCAGATCTTAAGTACGTTAAAATTTCTAACTGAGACTGAGAGATAGTAATTACATAAAATAACAAACACGTGAGCTGCACGGGGTGAAGGTATTGTACCATGCAACAATGGCAGAGGACATTTTAACATGTTATTTATGTATTCTGTATCATTAACTTCATTAATATTACTTTTGGAAAACAGTGTTGAGCGACTTACTTTCTGACACAGATTAATTATTAGTTATTAAAAGTGTTCATCTCAAAGTTAATAATATATTGTGGCAAATTAAAGGAACCAACAGACATATACTGTATAAACTGCAGGATTCACATCAAGATGGGTTCAATGCAGTGCCAAGTATATGTATTTTTTCACAGTGAAGGTTATCAGATCTTCAACAAAATAAAACTAAAGGATCCCAAATCAACAAAAATAGGAAATTTATATACTTTTTAAATATACATTTTCAGTAACTGGTTATGCCAGATTTTGTGGCAATAAATGCAATGAGACATCATATGTATGCACTAATTGGTCTTTAACGGCACTGAGAGGTCTCTGATTCAATATAATTTACTGTCACTTCAGTGATGATATATTATGGAGATGCAACAAAACATCTGTAGAACATGGCTCAATCATGAAATGCTTAACATGTTCATTTGTATGAGGTTGTTACTGTGGTATTTTATGTTGTATCATCTCCAAAAATAATGGAGCCTGTGCATGAAATAAAAAAACATTTTAGAGTCTGCTTTACATGGAGCATTAATCCAGAATGTATGAGGATCATTATGGTGTATTCTGCCAAATTATTACTCATTGTTCTTGTTCTTATTAATGAACAATGTTTCCCACCTCAATAATATGTCTTGGATTGTATGACCTTTAAATATATTTGACAAGAATGGGTTATATGGTAGAATAGAAGGACAGTAATCATCTGGAGTCTAGCAAATGTAAACTTTTTTGAACAACTTTAGGAATTTCTTTGCATCATTTCATGATGTGACTTTAAAACCCATGTGTTCACAATGGTTAAAGTTAGATTTATATTTGGTAGGATGGTCTTAAAACAGGCCATCACAACATGTGGCAATGTAGAAAAAGGGAAATCTCCACTGATATGTCAGTCATGTTATTAATGAATCTGTGCAAAATACAGTAATTTATTATAAAACTGCCATCATAAATATCTTTGTAGTTTAAAATTATACAATATATTTTAGAGACTGGAACCTAATTGTGAATAATGCCATGTGGTTTCTGCCCTTCTAGGTTACAGGTTTTGGGAATATCCTAAATTAAACCCATTTTTGGAGAAAGCACTGCTTTTGCTTTTGAGTCAGATACTGTTGGATTTTTTAATTTTCCTATGGCAGTGCTCAGTGTAACATTGGATTGGAGAAGACTATCTAATGATAAACTCACATTCATCTCCTAAAGTACATTGTTAGGGCACCCACCGATTTTGCTAAACTGGAGAAATTGTAAAGCACCTTCCATATCTCTATGGAAAAATAATATGTTATACAATTTAAAACTTTTTTTTTCAGAACTTAGCAAAAAGTTAGCAATGTTACAAGTTCTAAAATAAGTCTACCCAGGTCCTGCTTACATTTGTGTAACTTCTGTTTTTTAATTAATAAAAGGAACTATAATATAATGGACTTCTTAGTTTTAAAAGGCTCTCAACCCTGGGTAAGTGTGGGATTTCAAGTAATGATTGCAATGATGGATCTTAACTTTTTCTTTGATATGTTTTACTAGTAATGTTGATGATTTTTTTTCTCCATGTAACAGTGTGTGTGTGTGTGTGTACAATTGTGTTCAATTAACAAAAACGCATCAGGCTTGATTTTTAGATTAAATTTAAAAAAATTATTATAATTACCTCTTTATTTGGAGCAAGTTAATGAAGGTGCAATAACTTTGTAACAAATAATGATTACATGTGTGATTATCTTGTATGCCAAACAAATGAAAGAAGCACAAAACTTTGCTATCATTTTTTTAGACATCACTCTGTATGCTAATGCAACTCACAAGAAGATCTGACAAGACTCACTGTGAAAATGATGGTAGCCCGTACCTATTAAAAAGGACGCTTCCTTTACTTTCTCCATAACTATCAGCAGCAAAGCAATTTTTCCATGTTCTAGCATTTTAGTTTGCTACTCAAGTGAAATTCACATATAGAAAGTCACAAAATGGAACTTCTATGATTATATGTAATGTCAACTTAGAAAGGTAGACATTATGACAAAGAATTATGACTGGCAATCAGTTTATTAATTTTATAGTTTCTTGAACTATAGTTTTATTTAACGCCTTTAAAACTACAGGTGACAGCAATATTCACTGCATTCAGATTACAGCTGAGCTAAATACTGTCCTTCCAAACTAGACTGAAGTGAAAGAATGCAATGACCAGTCCAGCAAAATTTTATTGTTAGTATTATTAGATATGTACAGGATCTGTAAAATGAGCTGGTAAAATCGAAGTGTGAAATCTGTTATAATTGTATTACAGGTGTGTTGCTAATGTCTTCTGTGGAACTGTATTTTATTTTATTATAGCTTCTATAAAATGTTTGCTATGCTGTGTTGTGATGTGTAAGGCAGACCATTTTCACAGGTGATATAAATTACCCTATCAAGTTAGTATAAACGGGTCATAATGCCAACATACATAGATTTAAAAAAGTGGAAACTCATTCCTTGTGGAAAAAAATCAATCACTAAATGAAACTGCAGAAATAAATATATAAAACTAGAGTAAGGCCCCAAGCAAACATTCAAGCTTTTAAGTTGCCTTAAAATCATTAGAAAAAAGTGAACTTTGCGATGCACTTCAAAATCTGTTAAAATTATGTACATTTACCTCAAAATTACAGAATAATTATATCAAACAAAAAGCCAAATACCCAGGATTATAAAAGTATAAAGTGACTATGTGAGTTATTTGAATTCTTGCGGTAATGTACAGTGTTTTGTGATTTGTAATAATGGTAATTTCATAAAACATCAACCAATGTATATCAGCAAATAACTAGTGTACAATCATCTACATTACGCAAACACAGATCTTACCTTTTCATTACTTCATGCCTCTCTTCAGAGGCTCAGCGTCTCAGCAGATAAGCTAGGCACTCTCTGCATCTGCTATGGCTTACCCCACACCTGTGATCTAATCTCAGCCCTGACCATGCACATTATGAAATCTAACCAGTTGAGCTAAAGAATAACTTTCACTGCAAAAGTCATTGTTACTGGCTGGGTTGATGTTCCCACGGCGCCACAGGAGGCTTGCATGATAGAGACTAGTACAAATATTTCTCCTAAGCATTAAAGTGAAGTGCGTTGAAAATATGCTAAGAGGATGCAATTCCAAAACCAGAGCACTTCTGACTCCAACAGAAAGGAGTTCTTTATTCACAGGCTAAACTTCTCAGAAATATATACCTTGGTTTGTTGATTACTGTACATTGTTACATATTTGTTTATGTTCACATCTATAACTTCAATTACAGCTTGCATGCTGTATTTGTCAGTGAGCTTCGGGGACATTCCTGTGTACTGTGTGATCGTTTTACCAAGGAGTTGAAATAAATATAAAATGTTAGCACAATAAAGTTAAATTCAAAAAACATTTTATTCCTATATGTTATATAAGTTTTTTTGGTGACCAGTGAAATAAAAAAAAGTGTTGTTTTGCATCACTGAAAAATGTACAAAATTTAGTAAAACTTTTGAAAATAAGTATTTAGCTCTACAAGTCGACAAAACCTCTAATATTGCAAATGTTGGTCATGTGATTTTCCACATAGTTAATCAAATCAATTACATAAATGAAACAGTTCTAGCATTCAGTGAATATATTTTGCTAACAAGTTTTTTCCATTAATAGTACTGTCCCTGACTGTTGCTAATTACATTTCTTCTTTGTATTTATAATTTCTTTGTATAAAGATGTAGCTAATATGGCTCTTCTAAGGGAGACTGGATGCTATGTTTAGAATGTAATGTAAAACCATGTAGCCAATGAAATCAGTAAATTTAAACCAGCAGATTTTGCTGGATAATCACAATATGTTCACTTTTAAATTTTCTTGCTTCAAAGCTGCAAAATCTTTTGGTTTGGAGCGGGAGGTTCCCTTTGAGATACTTATCAGAAATGCATTTTCTTTACATAACAATGCTGCAAAATTGCACTGTGCCAAAAACAAGCATTTTGTTGTAAACCTGATGTTGTCCTTCATTTGACAAGCTCTGTTATTAAGAACACTAACAACTGTGTGCAAATTGTTATATATTATGTCTATTCTCTGCTGATGAAAGAGATACTCTTCTGTCTATTGGGCTGTGGTTTAAATCTAAAGATAAAACACATGATGGTGTCAACAGGCATGTGTTTAATGACAATTTATGTATTTCCCTAAGTTTCCTTTTTTACTTACTGAAATGCCATCCATTCACAATGAAGTTTTTAACCAGTTTTTCTACTTTTGGATCCACTTGTCCAGATCAGGGTGGCGAGGAGGCAATGCCTCTCTCTCTCTGCAGCACTGGACTGTAGATTGGAAACAAACACAAAGCAAATATTCACACACCCATACTATCATACTGAGCCAATTTAGAGCTACCAGTTCACTTGACACTCAAACCTTTGGGATTTGGCAGGAAAACTGGAATACTCAGAGAATAACGCAGACAGTCCTACTTAAAATTGAAAAAGGACTGAAATGTGAACATAGTTTGATTTTTGGTTTGGAGTGTGTTCCTTCATTTTATGTAAAATGTTATTTTACATTTTCAATACTTGCAGTAATAAAGCTTTTGGTTTGTTTTTGGTTTCTTTCAAAAATGTGAAAATACATTATTTTGGTCTCTCATTTGAATATAAATGAAGTATGGAATGTAAAATGCTCTACTCGTCCACTCTTGGATGTGGATTGATGTTTGGATTATATTTACTAATTTATGGTACACTGCCAACTTAGTTCCTATTATTTTATTTTCAAACCTGATAAGAGCAATTTAACTTAAGGAAGATGAAGCCTAGTACTCCAGTAACTACTGTTAAGACATAAAATTATACAAATAAAACAAATCAATGAGTAATAATTCAGGTACATTATAAAAATAAAATGGATTTGATTTACCCAGAGAAATCTTGGGCAAGGTTAACAATTTCTTATTACATTTCATTCTTGAACCTGCTTAATCCAATTCATGTTAATGGGTAGGTTGGAGCACATCCCAGCAACCCTGGGTGCAAGGTAGTAATCAAGCCATAATGTTCATTAGAGTAGTCAAATATAAAGTGTTCAATTAACACAACTTCCAACTCTCTGGGATGTGGGGAGAAAGCTGGAGACCTTGAATGAAAAACACTTATTGAAACGAGAAGGACATGCAAAATCTATACAGACAGGTGTGAAGGCCAGGCAACAGTACTAGTAAAAAGGAATTCATTTCATTTGATAGTCTAGCCATTCAGGGTGAAAAATGTGAAGGTCAATTTAAACAGTAGGAAATGTGAATATGCACTCAAAGATTTATCATTACAATGGATTATGCATCCAAACTGTCCATTTTAAACATTTAATACATTCCTAAACTGCTATGAATATCTCCTACAGAACTGTATTTAAGGTAAAATACACTGCCACATTTTTTCTTTCTTTAACAATCGTGGCATATTCTCCATTACTGTGGAAAAGCCCCATTAACATGTACAATTGTAAACAGATATATAAGGATAATGTAAACGGACGCTATGATGCAGTTCAAGATTGCATATTTGTCAGAAAAATCATGTGTTTACACTTCAGTTAAGTGCTCTTAATTGAAGTGTTCTTCGTATTTCCATGCTTGATATTTTGTCGTAAACCCACTTTATAATTCTGCATTGGTGCGGTACACGTAATATCCTTAAAGAAGGGAACAACAAATTTAAGAGCACAATTCTTTACAAACGTTTGAAATAAAAACAGTGAAAAAATCAGGATGTAGTGCAGTGTACACAATAAGCATACTGCAAGAATGTATGGTTATTTTGTACTGATATATTTGATAAGAGACAATTTGCTATACAAGATCACATGTAATTACAGACACATAATGTAAAGTGATGCAGACCCTTGAACTCATTTCTTTATAATCCTCAGTAAAGACATACCTGAAACAAAACAAAATGATAAACTTACATTGAACAAACTAAATTAATGGAATGTTTCAATGAAAAGGAATCCAGTGTGAAGAGACCAATAGTGGCCTAAAATGTTCAAGTAAAAGCACATCTGTTCCCATTGCCACAGTGCACCTGACCAGGTGAATCGGCAGCTCAGCACACACTACTTAGATAGCAACACCACATCTCTGAAGTGCTACCAGCCAGAGCAGCAGTACAGCTGTATTTACAGATACTCAAGTTGCAAAGGTCATCTCTTTTCCAGTGTTTTCTTTTACAGTATGTCATCGAGCTTTTAAAACCTTGAAATTACTTTTGTGCTTATTGTTTAATTGAAAAGAAAAAGCAAGCTTGTCACACACTAGATAGATAAAGACTACTATGCCTTTTTTTTGTTTTTGTTTAGCTTCTGAAAATGGTACCTGTCAAAAGGATATTAGGGTCATATCTTACCAGCTTGGTAGCCTATCCTTTAAATTTAACCAAGTAATAAATAGAAATAATAAATAAGATTAACAAAATATATGATAATAAATATATTTTTTAAATTAGATATAGAAAACATCTGTTTCTAAATTACATATTTTCTTTTTCTGGGTATTGCTGCTCTAATACTGAAATAAAGCAAACAATTTCCAATTGCTTAGAGACTGCCATTCTGTAAACAAAATTCTTTCCAGCAATTCAGCTAAATCGCGCAAGGCCAATACAGACAGAAGTATATTGCATTTGTAATACTTTCTGGTCAAAAGGCACCCACTTTCATAATAGCACTGCACCCCTCAGAGGTACAAATAGTAAAAAGGAAAACAAAACACTCCAGTAGTTCAGTGCTTCACTATTATAAGTATTTCGGTCAATGAATAGGCATCTCCCTACAGAAGATGCACAAAAAATGCTTTTCACTCCCTTGTTTTTCACAGCAAACCACTCACTATGTGAGGATAAAGAGAAATGAGCTTTGACTCTTCAGCAGAGAGGATATTCCTGTGTGGAATAGCAGAAACAAGTTAACTTTACATCTACAGTATATAATTTGCATGGTGTTAATTTACCTAGTTAGTTTGCACATGAAAGCTTTCCTTTGGCACAGAACAGAGGTGCAAACTTCTTGGCTTTTACTTGTTTACCTGCTACCATAAGAGTGAAGCACTGGCATATCTTTGACTTGAAATGACTTAGAAGAGTTTTCCTACTCCTATAAAGTTTCCTACACCACAAAATTTTCAAAGGGTTTTTGACTTGACCTCTAACAGAACTATTCATTTTGCCAATAAAAACTGTAAACTTGGTGAGCAAAGTAATTATACAATGTTGTGTGATATCCAAACCACCTACACAGAAGTGCCGTCTATAAAAAAAAAACTCAACAAATTTGGGTGCATTTGTATTTTTATCCTTTCCACTATGGACATTGACATCTCTCTTTTTGGCAAAGGTAGTGTGACACTGTTTTGTCATGTGTACTGTATATGCATATGGGAAAACAAAGGTCTCATCAATTGGTTTTTATTTTTAATATGTTGTGTTGTGACAGTGCAACTGTAAATATGTAGCATCTGTAGGCCTCCTACACTTTCCACTTATAGTTATAAAACAGCATAAAATAAAGAGTCATTCTTAAGTCTTACATGTTTCTCTGGCCCACAGGCATTAGTGTGCAGTTCTTGGAACAGCAGTACTTGTACACTCTTTTGGCGTTTAAGTGACTATGTGTCTTTTCTGGTCAGTTGAAAGGGTCTTTTTGATGAGACCTTGGCTTTTGTTGTTTGTTAAAATGCAAGATTAAACACAAGGTCTGTGCACTGCAGATAGCAATGTCTAATTGATTCTACTAAAAACAAATACTGTGAAACCTCCATTGAAGGGATGTTTGTCTGTACAGGGGCTCTATGGTGAGCGACCTATGCTACAATGAGTATTCTGTTCAATTCCTGTATATGGCCAACACAACATGAATTGAATACCCCTTGGCAGCTTGTTTTTGTAGTTATTCTGCATCACTACAAGCTGACAAAAGTATTTCTAAGTTGTCCTTATCAGGGGTTTGTCCACATTTCCAAAAGAAAAATACTCACCCACTCACATACTCCTGGTATTAGGCTTGTACAATTATGAAAGGTTCATAACATGGCTCGAACAGTCCCCCACCACCTATCATTACCACCACCTTCTCTTTGCAGAGCCCAACTTAAATGGCAGTGTCCCAAAGCACGGTCTGCTGCCTACGACAAGGAGGTGTGCCAGTCTTTCTTGTGTCTGTGTTCTTGCGCCAGCTGGGAAGTATTGGCATGCTGTCCTGCTTGCAGAGGCTTCGCTCAGGCCGCCGATGAGCTTTGATCTCTTTGCAGAGGCAGCGTTTACGTTCTATGACCTCTAGCAGTTTCCCATCCCTTTGCTGTTGGGCCAGAGCAGTCATAGTTACAGCCTCGCCTACAGCTTGAGGCTGACATTGCATTGACTGATTATGTAGGTGCACATGTTGAGGAAGTGGAGAATTACTTCCAATAGTCGGTGATGGACTTTGGAAATGGTGGGGAACAACACCTGGTTGACTGATGAGGTTCTGACGGGATTGGCCAGGTATCTGTAAAGTGGAAAAGAAAAGCAATGAAAAAAGAAAACATTTGGACTGTACAGTCTATCTTTGAAAAATGACTATACTGTAAATGGTTTACTTTTGTATAGTGTATTTTTATTATATTGGAAATTTACAGCGAGAATATTTTCCAATCAAAATGTTACCCTTATCATACTGTATGCAGAATCACTCATTAACATGAAGTGTGGTTAAATAATTATTGTGAGCTATGTGGAAAGTAGCCTAGTCTTATTTAATAATCCCACACATTTAATAAACTTAAACCTGAAAGGGAATGTACCTTTGACCAGATTTGATATAATTCTCAATAAAACTTTACATACATACTCCATCTCTCCTACTTTTATCCCTATTCTAGCTCCTAATGTGGAGTGGAATAACCCCTTCTGTAATTAAGTTGGCAAGCTTGGAGATCAATGAAAGTTGAGTAACAGCTGAAAGAGAGGTATGGGATGTTCAAATATTTGAGACAGCAAGGACGGCAGTAATTTTTGCAAGAGTAGCTTAGTCAGTATTTGGCACATTATAACACTTCTAGGCTTTGACTTTACTCATTCTCTTAGAATGTACAAATTGTATTCTCGCATATTTATTTATAGTTAACCCTACTGATGATAATACATTCAAGAAATAGGTTACTTGTTTCCAGTGTAAAGCCCCTTTCGCTCTTTGTCTTCATTTCCTGAATGGATATTACTTCTAGTTGCTCCTTGGATGGCCTTTTTAACCTGACTTTAGATGTCTGTCTCTCAGTATTGCAGTTCACAATTCATCTAGTGCCATAATGCTATAAGCTGCTCAGCTATGTTTTTGAACCATTCAGCTGGCAAATTTTATAGCCTAAAATTCCATTCCCCAAAATAAGTTATCCTTGCCTATGCTTGTGCAAATAAAATCTCTTGAGGCATTTCACATCCATTCATGGTTGCTACTGCCAAAAATTCAGAATATCTGAAAGTGTCTGACTTTATTCAGAGGTTTGAACGTCAGAGTTTGTTTGCTGAGGTTTAATAGCCTGGCCAGTTCCATGTTTTCTTATTCTTTGGCACTGTCCTCATTTATTGGTCTTAAACTGGCAATTTTGAAGATAGTCTTTAAAAACCAAATCTTGATTCTTTTCAGATTGCTCAGTATTAACTTACTTGAAATTTAACATTTTTACATGTTGGTTTGATGAGGTCAGTTTTCTTGCAAATTTTGGTGCGCTTAGATCAGATTAATATTCATGAAAACTTGCAATCAGAGTTCTGAAAGTGATATGGCATTGTACAGTAAATTGCTCTCATTAAAATAATTACCAAAAACTGATGGAAGTGGATCAAGGCTTTTATTCCTTTTCTGTTTATACTTGCCCTCAGCATGGTATTTGATGCAATAGGTTATTTTAAAATTTTTAGGTGGTTACAGCACTCTGCGGGTATGGGGAACTGGCCATAGATTCATATGCCACTGAAAATAAATGTTCAGTTTCTATATTAATTTTTACTTCTCATTAAGTAAGAATAAATAGTAGTTCTGGCAGCATTACTTTTCAAAAACATGGCTGCATGTTGCAGGTTACTGCAGTGTCTACAAGACATACCTCAATTAATTGAATTTAAATTCTATAAAAATTGAGATACAGCCATGTAAATGTACTAAACTACAAAGAGCAGCAATTTATATATATGGTATACACTGCAACATTTGTGGACCTGAAAGAGAAACACTGATCAGACCAAAAAAGGAGCCCATACTTATATTTAGAATACACTTACCAGAACAGATAGAAGAACATAAGTTTGACAAATGAGAACACAGTATTCCATTTATCAAGCTCTTTTGTTGAACTAATAGCTAAGCTATAGCAATATCTCATCCAGATATTTTTAAAAATTCCCAAGGTTTCTGCTTCAGCACATGACTCATTAATTTGTTCCAGATTCCCAGAACTGTTTGTGTTAAGACATGCTTTCTGGATTTAGTCTTCAATACACTTCTCTTTAACTTCCACCAGTGTCCTCCAAGTATGCAATCTGATATTTACTTGAAAGAATTCTGCTGAATTCTCCTTATCACTGCCTTTGAGGTCCCCATGTAACCCTTATCTGCTTGAGATGAAAAAAGTTTAATTACCTGAACCTACCAAAATAGGATATGTCCTTCAGACATGGGATGCACTTGGTTGTTTTCCTGTGCATGACTTAAAATTCTGCTGTTTCTTTTTTGTAGTGGTTAACAGAACTGCACACTGGATTCCAGATGTAGTATCACTAGTACATTATATTGTCTAAACATAACATTTTTTGATTTATATTCAAATGTTTTTATAATAAAATCTAACATTGTGTTAACTTTTTAATTGCTTCTGCACATTGCTTAGCTAAACCTTTAATCATTTCATGTAGCACTTTGCAGTATTTTTTTATATAAAATGTCCTTTTCCAAGTGTTCATCCAGTTTTGAAGATTGTCCAGGTGGTTTGTATTATTTTTACGGCCTCTTCAGTATCTGCTCTCCCTCTGATTTCATTATCATTTGTGAATTTTGCAACTCTGCCAAAATATTCACTATTAATACAAATTACAACAAGAAATGATCCAGGTTATGTGACTTCTTATTGGCGATGTCTTAGTGTTAGTGTTCTGTCTGCCCCACACATTTAAACCTGTCCAGTATTATACACCAACAATTAAAGGGATAAAACATTTTGCTTTATCTGACTGGTGTACAAGATGCTCTTGAGGTCTGTTCCGGACGCGAGGGAATCCAATGCTTCATACTGGCAACTGATGAAAAATCTCTCAATGGAATAAACAGACGCCTTGAATGTCAATATGGAAACATACTTTACTGCGTTCAAGTCTAAGGAATTCCAGATTAAAAACTAATTGCAATCTGTACACTCTGTGTCATACAACACAGAGATAAAATTGGATCGTTACACAGATAGATCATTGCTCTTAAAGGTGGCAGGCCATGGATGCAGAACAAACATACAAATTGTAGGCCTCAGTGAAAATTCAGAGGATGACAATATACTTAACTTTCCCTCTAAAGCCTGGTCGAGAGTTTTCTGGCCATCTGAGTTTATCATCGTCTTTTAGAATTCTAAAAAAACAATTCTATATTTAAGGACTTTATTTCTCTTAATTACATATCTTTCTTATGTAAGTGTTCATTATTTATCTCTTGTATATTATTTATTCTTAATTATTATCTAAATATAATTTGTTTTTCTTTGCACTTCTTTAGAATGTTGTAAAACACTTTGAGCTACATCCTTTGTCTGAAAATGTGCCATAGGAAAAAAATGTTGTTGTTGATATTAGTCAGTGCCAAAACAGATCAAGTCGCTGTTTCTTCATCAGCTCCTATTATGAAATGTTGAGTACACATTTACCCTCATTAGGAAAGGTTTGTATATGAAGTTTAACTCATCAGGGATAATGAAAAACAGCAGTTTTTTATATCTAAAACTATAACAATTTGCACACTGTTAGTACGTGAAAAGAGTGTCAGACAGAGTGATGATTATGAAGCTGGAAATTGCTGGTGTGTTGAGTAATGTTGTTAGTGCATTTGCCCTGCAAGTTTGGTGTGCAGTGGATGAGAAAGAAGATTTTTGGAGTGAGTTGGATAAAGTGATGAACAATGTAAGCAATGAACAGAAAGTGGTGATTGGAGCAGATTTCAATGGACATGTTGGTGAAGGGAACAGAGGAGACGAGGACGTGATGGGTAGGTATGGTGTCAAGGAGAGGAATGAAGAAGGTCAGAGGATAGTGGATTTTGCCAAAAGGATGGACATGGCTGTAGTGAATGCATATTTTAAGAAGGGGGAGGGACATAGGGTTACGTACAAGAGTGGAGGAAAATGCACAGGTAGATTACATCCTATGCAGAAGAGTCAATCTGAAGGAGATTGAAGACTGCAAAGTGGTGGCAGGGGAAAGTGTAGTTAAGCAGCATAGGATGGGGGTCTGTAGGATGACGTTGGAAATCAAGAAGAGGAAGAGAGTGAGGGCAGAGCCAATGATCAAATGGTGGAAGTTGAAAAAGGAAGACTGCAAGGTTGAGTTTAGGGAGGAGGTAAGACAGGCACTGTGTGGCAGTGAAGAGTTACCAGACAGCTGGGAAACTACAGCAGATGTAGTAAGGGTGACAGCAAGAAGGGTGCTTGGCGTGACATCTGGACAGAGGAAGGAGGAAAAGGAAACCTGGTGGTGGAATAGGGAAGTACAGGAGAGTATACAGAGGAAGCGGATGGTAAAGAAGAAGTGGGATAGTCAGAGAGATGCAGAAAGTAGACAAGAGTACAAGGAGATAAGGCACAAGGTGAAGAGAGAGGTGGCGAAGGCTAAAGAAAAGGCGTATGATGAGTTGTTTGAGAGGATGGACACTAAGGAGGGAGAAAAGGACCTGTATCGATTGGCTAGACAGAGGGACCGAGCTGGGAAAGATGTGCAGCAGGTTAGGGTGATAAAGGATAAAGATGGAAACATACTCACAAGCGAGGAGAGTGTGTTGAGCAGATGGAAAGAGTACTTTGAGAGGCTGATGAATGAAGAGAACGAGAGAGAGAAGAGGTTGGATGATGTGGAGATAGTGAATCAGGAAGTGCAACGGATTAGCAAGGAGGAAGTAAGGATAGCTATGAAGAGGATGAAAAATGGAAAAGCCGTTGGGCCAGATGGCATACCTGTGGTAGCATGAAGGTGTTTAGGAGAGATGGCAGTGGAGTTGTTAACCAGATTGTTTAGTGGAATCTTGGAAAGTGAGAGGATGTCTGAGGAGTGGAGAAGAAGTGTACTGGTACCGATATTTAAGAATAAGGGGGATGTGCAGGACTGTAGTAACTACAGGGGGATAAAATTGATGAGCCACAGCATGAAGTTATGGGAAAGAGTAGTGGATGCTCGGTTAAGAAGTGAGGTGATGATTAGTGAGCAGCAGTATGGTTTCATGCCGAGAATGAGCACCACAGATATGATGTTTGCTTTGAGGGTGGTGATGGAGAAGCATAGAGAAGGCCAGAAGAAGTTACATTGTGTCTTTGTGGACCTGGAGAAAGCATATGACAGGGGGCCTCGAGAGGAGCTGTGGTATTGTATGAAGATGTCGGGAGTAACAGAGAAGTACGTAAGAGTTGTACAGGATATGTACGAGGGAAGTGTGACGGTGAAAAGGTCTGTGGTAGGGGTGACGGATGCATTCAAGTTGGAGGTGGGATTATATCAGGAATCGGCTCTGAGCCCTTTCTTATTTGCAATTTTGATGGACAGGTTGACAGACGAGATTAGACAGGGGTCCCCGTGGACTATGATGTTTGCTGATGACATTGTGATCTGTAGCGATAGAAGGGAGCAGGTTGAGTAGACCCTGGAGAGGTGGAGATATGCTCTAGAGAGGAGAAGAATGAAGGTCATTAGGAACAAGACAGAATACATGTGTGTAAATGAGAGGGAGGTCAGTGGAATGGTGAGGATGCAAGGAGTAGAGTTGGCGAAGGTGGATGAGTTTAAATACTTGGGATCAACAGTACAGAGTAATGGGGAGTGTGGAAGAGAGGTGAAGAAGAGAGTACAGACAGGGTGGAATAGGTGGAGAAGAGTGTCAGGAGTGATTCGTGACAGACGGGTATCAGCAATAGTGAAAGGGAAGGTCTACAGGATGGTAGTGAGACCAGCTATGTTATATGGGTTGTAGATGGTGGCACTGACCAGAAAGCAGGAGACAGAGCTGGAGATGGCAGAGTTAAAGATGCTAAGATTTGCATTGGATGTGATGAGGATTGATAGGATTAGAAATGAGTACATTAGAGGGTTAGCTCTAATGTACAGTTGACAGACAAAGTCAGAGAGGCGAAATTGCACTGGTTTGGACAAATGTGCAGAGGAGAGATGCTGAGTATATTGAGAGAAGGATGTTAAGGATAGAGATGCCAGGGAAGAGAAAAAGAGGAAGGTCTCAGAGAAGGTTTGTGGATATGGTGAGAGAGGACATGCAGGTGATGGGTAGTAAAGAACAAGATGCAGAAGACAGAAAGATATGGAACAAGATGATCTGCTGTGGCAACCCCTAACTGGAGCAGCCGAAAAGAAGAAGAAGAAGACTCTATATCAATCTCCTTTTCTACCTGACTTAGACACACTGCTACTCAGTTTTCATGGCACCGACAATATGTATAGGCATCAATGAAAGTATGGTTTAGAAATTCACTAATTGATAAGAGCCTTCCTCCAGTGGAGTTGCTTAGTAAATACCTTTTGTATTTAAATCCATCTTCTTTTTTTAACTTTAATTGAATTTATTTAAAGCATGTAATATTCCATACAATCAAGTCAAACTTAACAAAGCTAAATTCAATTCAAATCATTCTTCTCTCCATGCTGTGAATCTCAATTATGAATTGATTCTGAAATTAATTTCTCAAGCTTTGGTCTTGTCATCTAGCCTCCCAAATCTAAGACCGTAACCACATTCTTCTTAAATGTCGTTATCCTAACTTGTAATCCTGTGTCAGCAGATGGAGATAATTGGATCACCGGTTAATCAGACTAGTCGCTTATTCGAACCGAATCCTAAAGAACCAAAACAGATTATATTACATAAGCCTAACATTGTTCGCTTATTTGGACCAAAATTCCATTTAATCGGACCAAAGAACATGACAGAGAATAAGAAAAAGAAGCCACAAGTTGCCCACGGAAAGCGGATGTAAAGCGGGTCAGCGACATTGGGAGGATCCCTGGGCTCCCCAGGAGAATTTATGCTTTTATCAAAGGTCAGGAAGTCGGAAAATTTGTACCAAGTGCAAACCAGTGGAGGTGGACATGCCTGCCCTTTCTTTCCTAAAACGGACCGCATAGTAGCCGGCGACATGAAGTTGAACATAAACAAGAGTGTCCGTGCAAGGAATTCCTTCCTGTCAATCAGGATTAAAGTTTACACGAGAAAGCTTTTGCTTCAAGAAAGTCAAACTGGACGCTTTTAGTGCCGAAGCTTTGAATGGCGAGCATTTTGTGGCTCTCCTGACCTCCACATCTTGACCCGGAAACACCAAGATTTCATCAAAACTCTTTTAGTCTGTAAACTGTGCATGTCTTGTCTCCCCTGCCAAAATGCGACGGCGGGACTTGACGTTAGCTGAAAAAATTGATTTCCTGGATCAGATCAGGCAACAACCACTAAACACTAGTCAGCGTCGGTTGGTTGAAATTACCGGCTTGGCAAAGACTACAATTTTGCACTTGTTAAAACAAGAGAATGAGCTGCGAGAAGAATGGGCACAATGTGAAAGACGACGAGGAACTTCTCAAAAATGGAAGCGTGAAGGCAAGGATCCAGACGTCAATGAGGCCCTTAATGAATGGTTTGCCATTGTTACTGGACGAGGTGTGCGAGTAAGCGGCCCAATGTTAAAGTGCAAAGCAGAAGAACTCGCTGAAAAGCTGGGCCACGAGGATTTCAAAGCTAAGGACGGTTGGTTGTCTCGATAGAAATCTGGACAAGACATAAAATTCAAGAAAGCACATGGCAAGAAAGAAAGTGCTGATGGTGCAGGTGCTGAAAAATGGAAATCAACAAAACTTCCTGAGATTCATGAAAAATTCCAAGCAGATGACATCTACAATGCCAATGAAACCGGGCTGTATTATTGTGCCACACCGGACGGCTCCTTAAGTTACAATCATGTTGCACTCTCTGGCTCCAAAAAAGCGATGGATCGCGTTACTGTCTTGTGCTGCTCAAACATGTCAGGAATGGACAAGAGGAAACTGTTGGTTATAGGAAAAAGTGCCAAGCTCGCTGCTTTAAGGGACTTAAAATGGACAGTTTACCAGTTGTGTATCGTGCGAATAGAAATGCGTGGATGACCTCTGAACTTTTTAAAGAACGGCTGAAGGATTGGGACAGAGAGCTACAACGCCAGTCGAGAAAAGTGTTGCTCCTTCTCGACAATTGTGCAGCACATCCTCATTTAGATTGCTTGAAGAACATCCAACTGGAATATCTACCTCCCAGGACCACAGCTTTGGTGCAGCCAATGGAAATGGGCATCATCAAAAATTTGAAGATCTTTTATCGTGCAAGTTTGGTTAATTACGTCTTTGAAGCAATTGAAGAAAATTTGCTGACCTCATCGTCAACAGCAACAGAAGTCAGTGCGAAGGTCAACATCTTACAACCATTTGTGGCCGATAAAAATCAGCAGTGAGACAATTCAGAACTGTTTTTCTCACAGTGGCTTTAGGCATTTGGTCTTGCAGATGGATGTGGACATGCCGATTGAGAGTGAAAAGAATGATGAAAATGTGGAACTTCAACAGGTCGCAAATTATAAAGAATTTTTATCTATCGACAACGAGCTTTACTGCTACGATAAAAATGAAGATTACGATGCTTCAATTGTTGCTCGAATTGCAGCGAAACACATGACAGCATCGGAAGACCAGGAAAATGATGATGATGGCCCTAATGAGTTAGTGCAAGTGACAACACAGGATGCCAGGAAATGCACTGAAACTTTGCGCCGCTATTTCATGCAGGAGGGAAATGAAGGCAGTCCCATTGATGCGTTACATGTTTGTGGTGATTTTGTTCAAGTGCAGTGCATCAACAGAATGCATCAGATCACACTAGACAAGTTCTTCAAACGTTGAGTGGAATTTGGTAATGTAATCTTTTTTATTGTGCTTCGCATGCTGAGTGTTGTGTAGATCATTTCGAAGAATTTGTAGATTTCTTTTTCAATAAACAAAGTTGTAAGTTTTAGTTCTTGTTTGTACGTTCGCCATACGCGTGTGCAGCACAATAAAAGTCATAATGACATTTTAATATGTTACTTATAGCACGTCCCGTCTTGGTTGCACATGTATAGGGCATGTTTGTGTAATCGGACCAGCCGATTATTAGGACCAAAATGATCGCGTCCCGATGTGGTCTGATTAACCGGAATCGACTGTAATAAGCAATTTTGTGAAAGGAACATTTGGAGATAACTTCAGGGTCTGTGGAGGATTCAGAAATCCGGTTACTAAGGGCTGATCCTGTGACTTTGTCTCTGTTCCATAACATCTTAACCACTGGAAAAATTAAAAGATAGCAAAACCTGACTCTTGGCTTTCAGCTTTGGAGAGGTTTCGTCCTCATTTTCTAGACATAAATCATGGATTTGAATGGGGCTTGTCCATTTTAAATGAATAACTGATCAGCACGCTCATAGTTCTGGAAGGGGTGTAGGTAGTGTGCAGGATTGACCTGTTTCCTTGTTACCACCGGAGTCATGATTGCCACACCTGTGTTCCACAATAGTTTAAAAGAAGTTGTAGCATGAGGGAAAGAAAGAAACAAAGAGAATGATTTGAACAATAAAAGAAATAAATCAAGTGATCAGAGGTTAAAAACAAAAATAAAAGTAAGAAAAGGCAGGATCACAGAGAAGCCTATGCGGCAAGATGTTGGAAGTGATCCCAAGAGTAGCATTTTGCCCAGCACTTGAGGGGTAAAAGTCACTCTGTTTGAGCACCTCTGGAGAGCTGGAGTGACTATTCGCTCATGAATGTTTCTGCACATGTAGAGGGAATGACAGCACGAATAGGAGTAAGGCTCAGCATGACGCCCTGCAGAACACAGAGGGACTGGCAGTAGGGGATGCAAAGTAAGATTTAAAGTTTGACTGTGCCTGTTGGGAAGATGTCCCCTTGTGCTGCAGGATCTCATCTGGGATAAGCAGAGCAGATGTCAGTTTTAGGGAGGGAGCACCATGGTTCAGACTGTGTTTTAAGGAATATTTTTGTGCCCATGATTTTAACCTTAGTTTTAATTGAATATTTATTGTTCGATTATGAACTTTTTAACCTCCATGATGTTTACTTTTTACTTGCTTTTATTCTGGATTATTTATTTATTTATTAAGAGACACTACACTAATTTTGCACATTAGGATTTTGAACCCTTGTTTGATTGGAAATAAAAGCACCTGCTCACTTGCACCAGCTCTTGACTGTGTGTATCCTCACTTACTGGGGTTCATCTTTGGGTATGTTATCAACAGTTCTGGGTTCAAGCGGCTCCTAGAAGTGTCTCAAGGAGTGTGTAGCCAACCCAGACCATCACAATCAGCTGTTAGGGCTGAAATAAATGGACACCTCTTGCACTGGGAAGAGCTAACACACTAGGGTTCATTATTATATCTCAGGGACGAAGACCAATAAGCTCTTGGCACTTTATCTCCATTGTAAAGAGTCATTTTCTATGATCTCCCCTATCAGGATGGGGTCTGGTGCAAATACTAATGACCCTAAGGAGGAGGAGGAGGTTAGGAGCACGCGCTGATACAGTGCATTGCCGTACCCACAACACAACAAACTAACTCAGGATCCAGATTAGGACACGAGTGCAGCCATGCAACGGAAGACACCTTAGCACCACACTAGTTCAGATTGAGTGGAACAGTGTGAAGTTATTTATGGTGGCTGGAGTGCCAATTCTGCTACCAGCCCCCACGTATTTCCCTGCAGATTGGAGGGCCTACATGCAGGGATGGATGCAGATTAACATCATATCCAGGAAGGAGCAATTGCAGGTTAAGGGCCTTGCTCAAGGACTCAACAGAGCAGAGTCCCTTTTGGCATTTATGGGATTCAAACCGGCAACCTTCCAATTGCCAGTGCAGATCCCTAGCCTCAGAGCCACTACTCCTAAGCAAATACATAAACATTTTCTCACATACTACTTCAATCTGTTTTCTTAGCTGCCCATGTCTTCCTCCTGATTTTGCTCATAGTTTCTTAGATTCCCTGAATTTTCCTCACCTTTCAGAGATGAAGACATTGTAGCTGGGCACCTCTATTATTTTGAACGTGCTGAAGTAAGTTCTGAGCTCTATCAAAACAGGGAAAAGCCCAGGCAGTATTTGCAGTCTGCCAGAGTTAATTTCAGACTTTTGGGAAGTGTTTTCTTTACCTCTATTCCAAATGCTGAATACTCAATTCAACACTTCAGTCTTCTCTCTCCTACTTAAAAAAGGCAAAGGGCTCCATGTCAGAATTTCAGGCCATTATTCATAATGAATTCAAATATCAAACTATTTGCTAAAGTCCTGGCACACAGACTTCAATCTTTTTATTCATAAACTGATCCACCTGATTCTTACGTTCCCATTTTGCCACAGATAATCTCAGAAGACTGCTTTACCTAATCGATGCAATACCCTCTTTATCTTCCACTGCAGTTTAACACTTCCAGGATGCTGAAAAGGTGTTTGATTGGCTAAATTGGGTATTTCTCTGGTAGGTCCTGGACAAGATTGGATTTAGTGCTGTGTTTGTAGGCATGATTAAAACACTGTACTCTACACCTTCAGCTTTCCTGTTCACAAATTCAGACATATCTTCTTCTTTTTTTACTGTTCAAGATGGGGCTGTTCTCTCCTCAGTTTATCATTACTGTGGAGACGCTGTTTGAGACCATTCATATATCTAAATTACTTGCTCCTATTTGATTAAATAATATAAATCACAGAAGTTCTTTTTACTCTGATGACATACTCCTGTATCTTGGGAATGGCCCTAAGGATCTTCCACATGTTTTAGATCTTTTCCAATCCCTTCCATTTATGTCATGGTATAAAATTAACTGACCTAAGTCTACCCTACTACCACTTAATGCTTATGACTGCTCTTCTACTTCAATGTGTCTATTGCCATTACCGACCAGTTCAAGTACTTCGGTATTGACATTAACTTCTCTGTGCATGAAATTTCAAACTCAAACTCTTCTTGACTTTGAAGATTTTAAATCCTTGATCCAGTCACCGTCAAACATATCAATGACTTTTCAGTTGCATATGGCCATTGTGAAAATGAATGTTGTTTCCAGACTTAACTTCAGAAGCTCCATGATTCCTCTACCCCCTCCATCTTATTGGTCAGAGGTTCACCCTCAGCTCCAGTTTTAATTGGATATGACAGGAGACTCAGATTTAAATGTACTGCCTTAATCTAGGATAGGTCTGATGCAGGTGCCTTGCTTCCGGATTTAAAATTGTACCATTGGGCTTGTGTGTTTGTGATTATTTCACATATTTATTGCATTTCGTCTGGTATGTTGATTTCCTTTTGATTTTACCAATTAAAAAGTTATCACTAAAAAAAAAAGTAATGGGACTGCAGTCAAAAATTCACCCCATATAGAGTATTCACTTTTTTTCTGTACTCTTTTCTGAAATCAAGTTTTATACATTACCTTTGATGCCAACAGCTTATAGTTTCAAAATCAATCTCAGGTGTAGCATTGCATGTTGTGAGAAGTCAAGCAAAATTACACCTTTTATTGGCTAAGTAAAAAGATTACAATATGCAAGCTTTCAAGGCAGCTGAAGAAGGCTAATAGAATGTTATGTTATATACCATAATGTCAACAGTATATATATACATATATAGTACAAGTCAAAGGAGGTAATGCTTAAGCTATATATAATGTTCTAGGGAATCCTCATCTGGACTAGTGTGTAGAGTTTCAATCTCAATATTAGAACAAAAAAAAAAAAATAAGAACACAAAAGTAGAGCTAGAGAAAGTCCAGAACAGAGAAACTAGACAGATTCTGGGACTGAGAGGTATGAGCTGTAGGGGAAGACTGAAGGAGTTGAACTTTTTCAGTTTAAGCAAACAGAGATTAAGAGAGATATGACTAAAGTGTTAAACATTATTACAATTGTTACTTTCAAATAAACTCTTCAATAAGAAAACAGGAACACTGTTGGAAACTTGTTAAAGATAAATATCACATAAATATTAGGAACTTTTTCTTCATATAAAGAACCATGGATACATTGAATAAATTACAAAACAGTGTAGTAGAGAGTATGGCTTTAGGGACCTCCAAATCTTGACTTAATATTACGTTAGAGGGTCTAGGTGAATAGGACCAGCCAGCTTGCTGGGCTGAATGGCCTGCTCTAATCAAAATTGTTCTAAAGCTGCAATGTGTAAAACATTGCACATTTCTACAATTGTTTTATGTGTCAGTGGTAAAGAGCACTTTTTTGCTTTGTCTGCAGACCAATCAAAAACCTCCTTAATAATTTTTTAATTTACTAAATAAATGACTTTTTTATTGAGTTGAGAAATGTGTAAAATATCTTTTTTCAGCATGATTTATTATTATGCCTTTATGTGCTTTTAGCTCTGATAAGTAAACAGTAATATTAAGATCTTTAAAGTTTATCATATTCTTATTTAAATCAGAATAATATTGTGTCAAAATAAACTACAATATGATTTTTTGACCAAACCGTACATCCTTAATATCAATATACATTTCTATGCTGCACAAATTAACATTTTGATTAAATCAGGCATAAATAACCCCTGCAATCTACTCTTTATCATACTGCATTGCAAACATAACAAAATGAATAATTACACATTCTTTTTCTTTAGTCAAATAAAATTTGGAAGTGTTTTAAGATGGCTCTGACAACAGTGGACTCCGTTTTAACATTCTGTGGTCACGTTAATAATATGGAACTTGATCACTCCCTTTTCTACCTACTTTGGCTGTGCACAATCTGCCTCATTCCATTACAGTTTTTAATAACAGACCATTGCAATGCTTTAATTTGTGATTTATCTGATATTACAAGCAACAGAAAATCAATTAGAACACTGCATCATCGGTGCTGACCTGACCCAATCTCTGAAATCACATTTTGTCTAAGAAGAACTTCAATAATTTCCTGCAAAGTAACTAACTCATTTCAAAATAACACTTTTGGTGCTTAAAGTACCTAACAGTCTTCCTTATTTGAATATTTCAGATTTTTTGTGTCATAATGGATCTTTGTGTAATCTCGGGACATTAGTCATATTTACTCTGTTTTTGTGAAAGGGCATTTTCCCATAACTTTAAATGTCTATTAAAAGATCAAACTCATCAGGTTATCTGATTGGACTTGGAGACTTTTTAAACCTAGGCTTTCAATATCTTTACAATTAAGATTTAAAGCTATTTTTCCTTCTATTAAAGACCTTGTGGCCTTGAGGTTTATGGAGCTATACAGGTTGAACGTTGTTGTAACTCAAACTGGCACCCTCGTGAATGTAGTGCTGATCACAACAGAGGTGTGGATCCAGATGTCTTTGATGACTTTGAGAACATTTATTTGCATCTTTCCTTTCAGCAGATATTGTTCTCTTGAGTGTCAAATGATTAACCAATAATTATCAAAGTTCATCACAAAGAAACAGCTCTATTTCACAAGTAAATGGCAATAGTTTCCAAAAATGGCAGTAAGTTTCCAAATATGGCAACACTTAAATTTGTATTGTTGAAACTAAATTCTTCTTTTAGATTTATGTTATGGATTTCAGTGTACTGCCCTCCAAAGTATATGCAAATTGTTTGTATGATCTTTTGTTTTATTTTGCATTGCTCTGCCCTTTGGTGCCAAAGTATTTCAAGAAAAAAATAAGACAATATATAAGGCTTTTCAATCTGCCCCATAGAAACAGCATTATAATATGGCATGTCCTGAGACTCTGACTCTTTGGTTTTTATGTTTTACTCCTTCAGATTCTCATTCTCTTTTTCTCTTTCTTGGGTATTTCCTATCAGAAATATTGGAGCACTTGGTATTTAATCACATTCAGAATTATTTGTCCACAAATGACCTTTCTAAATATTCCAAATATTCCAAGCAGGATTTAGAACCCCGTATAGCAATAAGCTCTGGTAAAATAATGAGTCAAATAAGGTCAGCTAATGCTGATTTCATAAGTATTTTACTGTTATTGACGTAATAAACCATTAGATATCTTTTTCATTGAATGACAAATTTTGGGTGTGAAATTTGTTGTGCTATCTCTTTTAAGGCACTTAGTAATAACACCAAAAACATATCATTTTTATTGTTTAGAAATATAGCTTGTTGAATGCCATCACTTTGGATCAACAATATTGAAAATCTACATGCTTCCATTAGATAAGATTATCTCAAAACACAATGTTAGCCACCACAGCTATGCAAACGAGTCACAGCTATATTTATCTACAGCTCCTGATGACCCTGAGACTCTGATCTAATGTCTAAGCAGTATTTCTGAATGAATGGGTAGCAACTTTCTCAAACTAAATAAGGAAAAAAAGAAACCTTAATGATTGGCAAACATGGATATAGTGAGATTATCAGAAATAAACTTGAGCCCTTAGGTTTACACATTAAAGAGGAAGTAAAGAATTTTGGGGTAATCATCTATTCTGACCTAAACTTTAAATCTCACATTAATCAGATTACTAGGACTGTATTCTTTCACTTAAGGAATATAGCAAATGTTGACCTCTTATAACTTTACAAGACGCTCAAAAATGTATTCCCACTTTTGTTTTTAGTCGACTAGATTACTGAGATGCACTTCTAACAGGACTACCTAAGAAAGACATCAATCATTTGGAATTAGTGCAGATTGCAGAAGCCAGAATCTTAACTAGAAAGATAAAATTTGAGCACATCTCACCAGTTTCAGGATCAGAATTGACTTTGAAACACTAGTTTATAAAGCCTTTAATAATCTACCCTGTCTGATATTTTGGAATGCCTGTCCCCCTACACTCCAAGTCGTAACTTTAGCTCTTCGAATGGAGGTCTGAATATAATTCCAAGAGCAAAGCTTAAAAGAAATGGTGGGACGGCGTTTTGCTGTTATGCACCTAAAATCTAGAATACTTTACCAATAAAAATTTGTCAGGCTAATACTGTGGAACATTTAAAAACATTCTAAAAACGAATTACTTTAATTTGGCCTTTCGTAGCTACTTTTCAGTTGTGTTCTTAATGGACTACAGTGGTGTGAAAAACTATTTGCCCCCTTCTTGATTTCTTATTCTTTTGCATGTTTGTCACACAAAATGTTTCTGATCATCAAACACATGTAACCATTAGTCAAATATAACACAAGTAAACACAAAATGCAGTTTTTAAATGATGGTTTTTATTATTTAGGGAGAAAAAAAAATCCAAACCTACATGGCCCTGTGTGAAAAAGTAATTGCCCCCTGAACCTAATAACTGGTTGGGCCACCCTTAGCAGCAATAACTGCAATCAAGCGTTTGCGATAACTTGCAATGAGTCTTTTACAGCGCTCTGGAGGAATTTTGGCCCACTCATCTTTGCAGAATTGTTGTAATTCAGCTTTATTTGAGGGTTTTCTAGCATGAACCGCCTTTTTAAGGTCATGCCATAGCATCTCAATTGGATTCAGGTCAGGACTTTGACTAGGCCACTCCAAAGTCTTCATTTTGTTTTTCTTCAGCCATTCAGAGGTGGATTTGCTGGTGTGTTTTGGGTCATTGTCCTGTTGCAGCACCCAAGATCGCTTCAGCTTGAGTTGACGAACAGATGGCCGGACATTCTCCTTCAGGATTTTTTGGTAGACAGTAGAATTCATGGTTCCATCTATCACAGCAAGCCTTCCAGGTCCTGAAGCAGCAAAACAACCCCAGACCATCACACTACCACCACCATATTTTACTGTTGGTATGATGTTCTTTTTCTGAAATGCTGTGTTCCTTTTACGCCAGATGTAACGGGACATTTGCCTTCCAAAAAGTTCAACTTTTGTCTCATCAGTCCACAAGGTATTTTCCCAAAAGTCTTGGCAATCATTGAGATGTTTCTTAGCAAAATTGAGACGAGCCCTAATGTTCTTTTTGCTTAACAGTGGTTTGCGTCTTGGAAATCTGCCATGCAGGCCGTTTTTGCCCAGTCTCTTTCTTATGGTGGAGTCGTGAACACTGACCTTAATTGAGGCAAGTGAGGCCTGCAGTTCTTTAGACGTTGTCCTGGGGTCTTTTGTGACCTCTCGGATGAGTCGTCTCTGCGCTCTTGGGGTAATTTTGGTCGGCCGGCCACTCCTGGGAAGGTTCACCACTGTTCCATGTTTTTGCCATTTGTGGATAATGGCTCTCACTGTGGTTCGCTGGAGTCCCAAAGCTTTAGAAATGGCTTTATAACCTTTACCAGACTGATAGATCTCAATTACTTCTGTTCTCATTTGTTCCTGAATTTCTTTGGATCTTGGCATGATGTCTAGCTTTTGAGGTGCTTTTGGTCTACTTCTCTGTGTCAGGCAGCTTCTATTTAAGTGATTTCATGATTGAAACAGGTGTGGCAGTAATCAGGCCTGGGGGTGGCTACGGAAATTGAACTCAGGTGTGATACACCACAGTTAGGTTATTTTTTAACAAGGGGGCAATTACTTTTTCACACAGGGCCATGTAGGTTTGGATTTTTTTTCTCCCTAAATAATAAAAACCATCATTTAAAAACTGCATTTTGTGTTTACTTGTGTTATATTTGACTAATGGTTACATGTGTTTGATGATCAGAAACATTTTGTGTGACAAACATGCAAAAGAATAAGAAATCAGGAAGGGGGCAAATAGTTTTTCACACCACTGTATATGGGCACAGAATTATTATTTTCTTCAAGGATCTGCTATTTGTACTAATCTCCACTATTCTCTGGTGTTTCTTTCTAGTTCTTCTGTGGTGATGATCTGCACCACCAGCACCTAATCAAGGTACCATGCAGCCTCCTAAGATGTTGGAATAAAGGTGGATGTCTCAGCTGTCCAAGACACCAACTTCATCAAATCCTATCACATGAAGCATGAAAACTAAAAAGTCTGATTAAGGAACACGTATGTTAGGTAGAATGCCCAGTAGGGACTGGGTGGACTTTTGGCCTTGGAACCCCTGCAGATTTTGTATTTTTTTCTCCAGGCTAACTGGAGTTTTTTTGTCTTGTTTTTGCTCTTCTCACTGCTATCTGATCTTACCTTGTTTTGTTGTTACTTATTCTTTAATATATACTTACTAATCTTTATTTTTCTCTTCTTGTAACTTTCTTTTGTCATCTTGTAAAGCACTTTGAGCTACATTGTTGTTTGAAAATGTGCTATATAAATAAATACTGTTACTGTTGTTGCTAAAAAACATTAGGGACAGAATATGTCTAGTCTTTAGATGTTAAGCAATTGATATTATTGTAAAATAGAATGTCAGGTCCAGGCTTGAAATTTGTTTCTGTTTTAATACAGAAGAGGAGTTACATTTCACTTTTTGCCATGTTGCTCTCTGATGTAGTTATGGAAAGGGAATTTTTTTTAGCTTGATTCATTTTTTTTTCATGAAACCCAATGGCATTCTGTTATTATTCACACATTACATCGTGATCATGGTAATATTTACAATTTGTACTGGCTTTTCAACAAATATTACATTAATTTTAAGATTTAAATAATCATGTACATAGGCTTAAGTGGTGACAATCAGACCTGCATCTTTAGAACACACTGCAGCAATATACAGCCGAGTATTATGTGGTCAGGATTGTAATCACTACCTTTAAATGTGCAGCTATAGTCTTCTAGAAAACAGTGACATGCTGTCTGCAGGTTAGGGGAGGCCAGCGACTCCAACTGGGAGAGTACCTTGAGATCCAGCTCACATGTGAGGACAGATGGTGATCATAACCCTTAGTAACAAATTAGTACAACAATTGCAGCTTGGTACACACTAAAACATTTTGAATACAACACAGGAGCAAAGTTCTTGGGTAAACCCTCAAGCTAATTAATTTATAGCCACATTCTTACCTATGGTCATGAACTCTGGGTTGTGGCCAAAAGAGTAAGACTGTGAGTATGGGTGGTTAAAATGTGATTCTTGCATAGGTTTCCTAGCCTCACTTTCTCTGTTAGGGTGAAAAGCTCAGTAATGATGGAGAACCTCATAGCAGAACCACTACTGTACACACTATATTTCTTCACTGTCTTAGCTGACAGCACCTGAGAATTCTTCAGACAGATCACTAGACTTTTGCAAAGAATAGAGTGGCCTGGTCTTTCCAACATGGCGTGTTACCACTGTGACCATCAAAATGACAAGGTTATGACTGATGTGAAGTGAAAGATGTAAAAAGCCCTTCATAATTCTATCCAATAATGAATGGGTTTCTGACACAATAATTTAGTAGTAGGTGTGTAATATGACAGTGGTTGTTAAACCTGATTCTGGGCTTTTCTTTGGATGTTGGATATTTCTCAAATTATTTCAATTTACATGTAATTTAATCAGCCAGTTTCTCTATATTGTGTATTTGACTTTTCTGAGATATTTCACAAAGATGTACTGTATTTTGCAGATTGGTATATATTAGTACACTTAAGTTTTTCCTTTAGTATTTATTTCTAATTTTATTAAAAATAAAATTGTAAATGGTACAATCAACTTCTTTTTATTTTCTCCTGTGACTCTGTTAATTAAGAAAATATAATTTGTTAAGCAAGTATTTTAAAATGAAACAACTTACCAAACATGACTATATCACATTTTTAATTAAGGCTGCAACGCCACATACTCCAAAGTTCATTAGGCAGACTGGAGGGCAAATAGTACACGGCAGTGATGATGTGAAAAGAAATGTGTGCACAGAGGAAATAATGTGACATGCAGAGTAAGTGCATAGCTTCTGTACACAAGCAGACATTGAGTTTATTGCTTATCTAATCAATCTGCAGTTACTGGCAACAAACAGAGTGAAGATATTTGGTAAGACATTACTTTAAAATACAAAATGTATTTAGTTAGAACCTGTGCAACAGGTTTGTATTGCTTTAATAAACTTAGTCATCCCATTTCTGATGAAAAAGCAACCAATCCTAATGCATGTTTTAAAATGATGTGAGTTACAACCTGGTTTGAAGTGCAAGTGTTACAAACACTGATTCATGCATCCATGTTGTCTGTGCCATTGCTGTCTCACCCTAATTTTACCATTTTCAAAATGGAAACTCTGATACCATGTATAATTTTTTCATGGTCTTTTATGTGCAACATTAGATTCTTAGTATTGAAACAAAAATGATTAAGATTCAAGATGTAAAACGTGTAATTCCTGTGCAGAACACAAGAGGGTGACCAAGTATAAGCTCACAGATAAATGACTTTTTATTATACTGTTTATCACACTGTTGTGAAATTCTGATTAATGCATGCAACTTGTTCCTTCTAACAAGAGGGTTTTCATATCATAGATATTTTTTAAGGTGTGTTTTTGATGTTCACTCACCTGATGAAGGGCATCTCGTGGGAGGCTACACTGCCTCTGAACATAGGTTGAAGCTTGTCTCACTCCAGAAGTAGAAGCCGAGCGGCCCAGCCGCCCAAATTCTGGACAGAAAACACAAAATTTAAAGAAGGATATCAAAACAAATGGATTTTAAGACTAAAGGTAGATGATAAAAGTTTGACTCAATAAAAAAAAAAACTTTCACTGCAGAAGCCTGTGAATGGCTTCACTTGTCATATGTTGCAAAATAGGTAGAAAAGACCTCACAAAATGACTATAATGAATATTATAACAATTATTGGTGTACTGAGGGAGGGAGGACGTTTAAAGATATTTTAATACAGCTATTTTTTTTAAGTATCCGCTAGTCTTCATGTCCAGCATTTATTGAACTTTCTGTAAGCAGAAACAGCAATGAGGAATATAAACGCTCCCTGCATTTATGAGTAATCAGATGTTTTGTTGAATACATATAGTTACATATTTTCTGTCAATTTCTATTTACAATCAACTTCTGAGTTCCTCACAGAAAAAATAAGCTGCTTAGGAATCTTAGATGTAGACTTAATATTATTATTTCATAACAAAAACACTTCTTCAATCTCTAATAAGCTCTTCTAGTAACTCTACAGTGAAAATATAAAGCTAACCTTAGTCATTTTTTATGAAAAGCAATGGCTTGTAAAACTTTCAGAAGTTCAG
Source organism: Polypterus bichir lapradei (assembly GCA_026402145.1). Taxonomy (NCBI): domain Eukaryota; kingdom Metazoa; phylum Chordata; class Cladistia; order Polypteriformes; family Polypteridae; genus Polypterus; species Polypterus bichir. Next base: position 138,401,947 of record JANRMT010062791.1, read on the forward strand.
ATAATCAAGCTATAACTTTAACAGAAACATATTCACTCATTTTTGAAGTGCTCGGTTGTAACTAGAACATCGCTTTATTTTTCTAATAATCTATTTTGAATTTCATTATAAAACTAATCATAGAAGTTGTTCTAAGAACAGTGCACAAATAACAATTCTGCTGGAGCATATTTATAAGTAATAAAAGGAGAACAAAGTCACCAGTTTGGGCTCCTAATTCAGAACTATGTGACCTAGTCCTATCTGGCTAGTTTCAGCTTTTGAATAATGCATGTATTAGAAAGGAATACAAATTATCGATACATAACTCAAAAATGTATATTTTGAAATAAAATTCAAGCAATAAACGTGAAAACTGCACAATATGCAATGACTGCAGCATTTGGAGAATGACTAGGAATGCTGTCACATTTCACAGCTGCTGGATATTTTTCTCTTTCCAGTTAAAATGCTTGACCTGAATTATCTGTTTCAGCATCCTGACTGGCTTATATGCAATTCAATTTAAAATGTATCTGTTTGCCAAGATGATAGCTTATCACGCCCATTTTGACCTTAAAATAGTGTTTTGGCACTTTGATAGCACTTTGATAAATGAAAGACCCTGTTGTTTTTAAAATATCTGCAAGAAATACAGAAATTTTAATTATTAATTTTTGATTGTGGATGGCAATAACAAATCATTTGTTACAAACATATGTTGAGCTAATCCCCAATGCATCCTGTTAACATCTTTAGCATCTCTACCGTATTACCTGTCCATTCTTTTTTTCAACACTCTCATTAACTTTTATTCTTTTTCTGTATCTTACAAAACTGTGGAAATCTATATGAAATTCACCACTTACTCTTATGCTAAAGAGTCAGATGTCTCATCAGTGCAATTATGTTTTATGTGGCTATAGGGACCTTAAAGTTAAAATGAATCTTGCATTTTAATGGCATAGAAGACATACAACTGACAACAGAATAGCTTTTCTACTGCCTTCAAATCTGCTCTTCAAGATTAAATGTAAAAGAAGAACTTAGTGCCCTAAATTTCAAATCTGTCACATAAACTTTAGATCAAAGTTTGCTTACCTCCATTTCGGTGACAAGCGGGGAAGGTCTGGCATGGCACTGGCAGTCCTGGTCTGCCCAAGCTTTTCCCAGAAGTCCCATCTAGGCCGTGTGTCCGAACAGGAATCCCTGACTGACCCATTAACTTTTCTTCCTTATCGGTACAAACCAGAGCATCCGTGCTCCCATTCCACATTTTGGCATTTTCTATAGTCTCTAAATGTGACAATAAAAATTGCTTAATTAGAATAGTTGTTACCTAAAATTTTCCCCCAAAGCCTCTGAGCTATACAAAAGCAGGCCTCTTATCTAAACCCTAACTTTGTGTAAGTGCATGTAAGTACAAATAATTCATCCAACTATACAATTACACCCTGAGAATTTACCCATTCCCACAGGTATGCTGGCAAATCATAACTTCAAAGCCATTAAAAGATTATGCTGTATCACCTACCTCTAAATACAGATGCAAACAGACTAAAAATCATAATTAAAACAAACCAAAAAATTAAATAATCCAAAAGATAGATGTATAACCTGTAGGCACCTCTGTTGGTAGCTTAAATCAATTAACTTGTATTTGTATAACACCAAAATTTACCCTCGAGGTATCTCAGGAACAGGTATTACCTGATGGACTTAGACTGTATACAGGCTTGGGTACATTTGTGGCAGATGAAATTTAATGTAAGTAAATGCATTACAAATAGGTATTAAAATTAAAAGATTTTAATATACAATGGGAAGTTTGAAACTTGAAAGTAACCCTCATGAGGAGGACTAAGGAGCCATAGTGGACTTGTCAAGATCTACATTAAAACAGTATATAGAAGCAATCAAGAAGGCTAATATGATGTTATGTTATATAGTGCATCTAATATGTGGGGTACAAGTCTATGTACAGTTTTGCTCTGTAAATTACAAGAAAGTCCACAGGAGAACGACTAAACTTATTTCAGGACTGAGAAGTATGAGCTATGAGGAGAGATTTAAATTTTGAACTCTTTCAGTTTAAGCAAATGGAGATTAACAGTTGATATGATCCAAATGTTAAAAGTATGAAAGAAATTGGTACAGTAAATACCAGCAGTTACTTTAAAATAAATTCTTCAACAAGAACACAGGAACATAGCTGGAAATTTGATATGGGCAAATTTGGCACAAATGTTAAGAAGTTTATTTGAGCATAAAGAACCTTAGACATATGTAATAAATAACCAAGCAGTGTGACAGAGAGTAGGGCTTTAGGGACTTTCAAACCTCAACTTGAAGTTATTTTGGACAATCTAGGTAAACAGGACAGATAAGCTTGTTGGACTGAATGCCCTGTTCTTGTCTCAATTGTTCTAATAACTCTGCTGTGAGAGTGTGCCTGAGCCTCTAGAGAGGTAAGTCTTTACTGTTTGGTGATAAGGTTTTTTAGGCAGTCATATTGGAACTGTAACAATGACACCAGAAAATCACTTCCCTAGTATGATTAAAGACTGCTGTGGCAGTTTTAGTGAGTATAGAATGTCATAGCATCAGTTTAATGCCCTATTCAAAAGACAGGCACAGCTCCTTGTCTTTACTAGGTTTTGAACTTCAAGGCTTTGCTTTTAAAATAGCGTGTGCATCAATGTGTTCATTTTAACAGGGAATCATAATGAACAAAACATGAACACATGCCTCTACCATGTTAAGTAATATGGTGACATAGCCACTTTATAATCACTGTATGAGGGGTAAATGAAATTCAGTTTAGAATGAAATATGCCCTATGGTAAAATATCCAATGGCACCATGAAAGCCCAGGGAATTTGCTGCCGAAGTCCACAAGCTCAGTGGTATTACAGATATCTCCAGGGCTTAGGCAGAAACAGGAAGCAAGAGAGATAGGTATTCTGGACTGCTTTCAAAGTTAGCAAATAATATTAGTACTAGCCGACACCTGCCATAGCATACGGCGGTGTAACAATAGGAATGGAAAACGGTGAGAAAGGAATTCAGAAATCAAGAAGAAAGAAATACTTCTTGAAAGACGCAGTTGTGAATAGGTGCTTTGCTGGAGACGACAGATAATGAGTCAAAAGATCTAATCTTGGAAAGTGCTTGAATTTCAGCTTTACCACCATAAACTCCAGATGTTGCCATGTATTGATAGTACTCCTGACTTGTTGTGATAACTCGTCTTGCGTTGGAAAGAACAACAGGAAGAATGTCTCCAAATCTGTCTCAATGTGAATCAACAAAATCTACTGCCCTATTTCATAGTGAGAGTGCAGTGCCTTCGTCAACCGTTTGTGTCAAGAAATACCCCACTGATAGGAACAGTCAGTTGCCGGATCCCAGAATACAGATGACGTTGTACAAAAACCCATCGACAGAGAAGATACTGTCATTCATTTTATAACAAAGGCTTAGGAAACAACCGTTGCAGTATAACGAAAATAGCAAGGAGCAAAGCCAATGGTCGATGGTGTATCTTCCTGTAGCAGGCTACGGAAAAGACTCCCAGGTGCAGACATGGCCAAGTCACGCAGTCAGGCTAGATATCCATAGACATATATATAGATATCCATAGACATATATAGACAGACGCCGTATTCACTCTGTGTTGCCCAGTTGACACGATACGTCAGCGCGTCCGCCCTATTGTGAGTGGCAAAAATGCCATTTAAACTAATACAGGTAGACATTGAAACCGGGTTTTCTGATGAAAACAATAATGTTTAAAACAGTATCGTTTACATACAAAAAATTGTGGCGAATCGTTTACATGGAATTATTTATATCCATTTATACACTAATAATGGCAATTATTAAATAATAATAGTAAGTATTATTATTAAATAACTCCTCGCATATAAGTAACATTTCTCGGACTGTCTTCTTCCATCTCCGAAACATTTCTAGACGTCGTGTTCTTACGCAGCACAGTACTGAAGTATTGGTTAATGCCCGAGTCACCTCACATATTACTGCAATACTATTCTATCTGAAATCCCACAAAAACGTATCCATCGCTTACAACTTCTTCAAAATTCTGCTGCCAGGATAATAACCTGTTATAAATCCACTGAACATATTACACCTATTCTCTCTCAACATCACTGGCTCCCTGTTAACTACAGAATACAATGCAAAATACTGATCTTAACATTTAAAGCTCTCCACAACCTCACTGATCTCCTCCAGACTGACACTCCCTCTCGCTCACTCAGATCCTCATCTGCAGCTCTACTTTCTGTACCACACATCAGACTCTGTTCTATGGGATCTCGAGCGTCTCTCATAGTGCTCCTCAACTCGGGAATTCTCTTCCCTCTCATATACGTCAGCTCGATTCAATAACACATTTTAAAATTGCCCTCAAAACTTATCTTTTCAAACTGGCATACCAATTGTGAATTTTACAATGTTACTGCCAGTTATCTTTGTTTGTTTGTTAATTATTGCTTTTTGATTTATCATTCTCTTGTTTTAATTTTACTAATGTTGTTTAATTTTATTGTAAGGTGACCTTGAGTGCAAAGACTATAAAACGGGATTTTCTAATGGCCAAATATAACCAAAACAATTGTTCTGCCTTACCTATGAAATGTAATCCCCCGGGATCTGGTTTGGAGCGTACAGCGGTTTGTACAATCCCAAGCAGTACATTATTTATTACTTCACTCTGCAGCAGTGCCACTCGCAATATGGCAGCGACATTGACATACGATGTCACTGGTCATGCGGTGTCTAGTAATTGTATGTCTATGTAGATGTCGGCCGGTGAAATGATACCAATGGGACTATGAGAGACGAGCGGGGAACGTGGTAGTCCGAAGGAGGAATAGGACTCGAGAAAAGTGGCGTGGGGGTGTATGGGAGGCCGCAGGCAGCGTTGGGAAAGGTTTGGAAGAGGACAAATAGGAATTGAGAAATGCTGTGTGGGCTGTGTGTAGGCGGGACCGGGTTTGAACAGAAAGAAGGACGAACCAGAAGAGAAATATATATAAGAGATGTTAAATTGATAATGAAATGTGTGCAATATTCTACTGTATGTGAGCATGGCAAGAAGGCCATTAAATATATTTTTTGGTTTTGTGTATCATGGCCCTCCAGCTCCTTATAATCTTCAAGGAAAGTTAGCATCATCCACGTCTATGTCACTTGATTTTGCTTTTTTTCATCTTGTCAGTTTTGGAATTCAGCCATAGCAATAACCACACATTATACATAATTCATTGGAGTCTCAGTTTCTTGAGTCTAACGCAAAAAAGTTTAACTAGCCTTGGTTTTACAACACTGACTAGGACATACAGCAATTATAACCAGTTTAAATTCTTGCTGAAACAAGACAAATATGACAATTAATGCATAATTAGAACATTAGTAAAATTTTCACAAGAACAGGCCATTCAGCCCAACTTAGCTTGCCAATCCTATTTACTTGAGTCCTCCAAAATTACATAAAGTCCACTTTTGATGGTCCTTGAAGTCTTGCTGTCTGCAATACTACTTGGTAATTTATTCCATTTCTCAATAGTGTAAAGAAAAACTCCCTTACATTTCTATGTGAAACTGACTCTTAACAAGTTTTCAACTGCGTCCCTGTATTCTTGTTGAGCTCATTTTAAAGTAACAGTCTCAATCCACTTGACTAATTTCCTTTTAATTTTAAGCACATCAATTATGCCTCCTCTTAATCTCCTTTTGCTTAACCTGAAAAGGCTCAGCTCTTTTAAACTTTCCTCATAATTCATCCCCTATAGTCCTGGAATCAGCCTATTCACTCTTCTCTGGACTTTTTCAAGCACTTCTATGTGTTTTTGTAGCCTTGAGATGAAAACTTTGCACAATACCCCAGATGAGAAGCATAACCTCCTTGGACTTGTACTCTGCACATCAGAGCATTATATTATGTAACATTCTGTAAACCTTCATAATGCCTTCTGAACACTGTCTGGAAGTTGACAGTGTCGAGTCAACTATGACTCCTTAATCCTTCTCATAAGCAGTACTTGCATTGTGTATTCAAATCTAAAATGTTTACTTCCTACATGTAATACATTACATTTACTTATAATAAATTTCATCTGCCACAAATTTGCCCAAGCATGTATACTGCCCAAGTCCCTCTGTAATGAATGAATGTATTTTAGATTATCTGCCAAGCTGCTTAGCTTGGTATTATCTGCAAATATAACCAGTTTCTTATTTACTTTCCTATCTAAATCATTTATGTGTTTTAAAAACAGCAGTGACCCTAGCACTGATCCCTAAGGTTCCTTACTCTGAACATAACCCAATTCTGATAAGGTTCCTCGGAACATAAGTCTATGCTTCCTCTGTTTTAACCAGTTCTGTACCCATGCACACACTACACCCTGAACTCTCACTTCTTTTAGTCTGAATAATGAATGTAATCAACAAAAGGTGCTTTTCAGTTCTCAAGAGGTATAAACAAATCATCGATTGCTCAATCTTGACAACTTACTTTCGGAATCTTTGCTGCCCCTACTAAATGACATCTTCCTCTGCATTGGCCAGTATGTGCCTTCCTCAACTGGACTTGAAAGTCCCTTAGGATCCCCAATTCCTCCCACAGTGCTGCCAGCAGGAACTGTGGGAAGGGCGGAGGGCATCTGCTGACGTGTGCATGTAGAGAGAGCCCCAAGCAAGCCTTTATGCTGTGTAGGTAAAGCTGCAGGAGAGGCTGAGCTGCTTTTAGGAATTCCTCCTTGTGTGGGTCCCCGTAGACTGTCATAGGCTGGAGGTCTCTTAAGACCAGCAGAAGGGTATGTCCATAACATTGAACAAGGATGATCCATTAAGTTGTGAGGTGTTGGGCTGCGATAGGAAATGGGACGTGCCAGAGGAGTAGCTGAGCGTCCAGACGGGACTGCAGTATTACCAGTGGATGGCTCTTGCTTTTCTTTATCTCTGTCCTGACTTGACTTTTGACTTGTAGATACACCTACACTTTTATCCTTTGCTGTGCTTCCAGAAGTTACCTGTTGTTGCAGGACAGGAAGCAGAGATTGTACTGCTGAATGGGATCCCAGCTTCATGCTCTGTGAGACAGGAAGGTCTTTGTCTGCTTTGTGCTGCAGATAAGATGACTGAGATGACTGTGGAGGAGGAAGCGGAGTTGAATGGCTTCGAGCTCTACCAGCTGGCCCCAGAACCAAGAGATTTTGCTCCTTAATATCAGGAGCTCTTTGATTCTGCTGATTTTGGTTTTGATTCTGCCCATCTGCATTGCTGGAGCTGGGCCCAACTGTGGAAGCCGCAGAAGAGGAAACATTACTACTCTGTTGTGATGCAGTTTGTAACTGATCTTTGCCATGGATGTTGGGCTGTAGCACAGGAAGTTTTGAGCTGGGCTGGCCAGATTGTCCAGTCTGAGTAGATACTGTGCCTAGTTTGGAGGATTTCTGGACAGAAATGCCACTTGATGAAGCAGCTGGCTGTGGAAAGGCCAACAAGGGAGGCTTGTGTTGAAGGAGATTGGGAAATGGGGCTGGTATCTCACAGGAACTGTTTTTGGCAAAGACAAATGGAGTAGGAGCTCTGGTGGTCCCTGAGCTAGCTGAAGACGTGGAATGCTGAGAATGCACAAAAGATGCCTGATCAGCAGCACTTACTGCAGCAGTAGTTGGGGCCACCACCGCCACTTCTCGCTTGAGTTTAACTTTAGGTGCAAGGGGAGCTGAATTATGAGGAGGTAGTGGAGGAGGAGGGAGAATAAGAGAGACCTTGGTTGATTTATGGTGTGTATGTTCCCCTCCTCTTCCATGGTTTTGGAACTCCCCAACAGGGCACCCAGGATCCTCAGGAAGTGGATACTTCATTTCCTCGTAAATGGCTTCACTCTGGTCAGAATCTGAGTCTGGAGTGGCTGTGCTGTGGGATGGATCCTTAAAAACATCTCCAACCATCTCTATATACACTGGCTCCTCCTCATCAAATTCTCTGGCATTCTGAGGTGTAGATGCATGTGACTGTGAGTGTTGGCTGTCAGGGGTATACCGTGAAGCAGAGAAAGACTGGTGTGAGATAGTCCTGGAGTTGGTAGGATTAAGTGGTTGTGTGGGGTGTGTGTTATCAAAGGATACTGATAGCTGTGTGTTTGGTGCTCTCTTTGGCTTCAAAGGTGGTATCTTCCTGCCATGTTGTTCACCTGTGTCTGATTTCTTCACCACTAAAAAAAGGACACAAACAGGCTGTAGTGTTAAATTCAAATTATTTGCCATACATATCTGCACAATCTTAAATACAATTTAATCTGTAAAGAGAGTTTTTGCCCTACTTTTGGTAAAGATATCAAAGTTTCTTATTACGTATGCACCTGAACCTTTTATCTAGCACGTTGTGGAAGGTTTGAAGTAACAAGTTAAATTTTGCTTTACATTCCAATTCTTATGGTAACAATGTACTGCATTAAAGGATTCCATCAACAACAACAACAACAACATTTATTTATATAGCACATTTTCATATAAATAATGTAGCTCAACGTGCTTTACATGATAAAGAAAAGAGAAATAAAAGACAAAGTAAGGATTAGAATAAGACAACACTAATTAACATAGAATAAGAGTAAGGTCCAACGGCCAGGGAGGACAGAAAAAGTGTTTATAAGTTTGTTCCTCTGTTGTTAAAGTTTTTGGTCTAATATTAATATTCTCCATCACTCATTGCAATTGAATTGCATTCATTATCATAAAGGCCTATAGAAAAAAAAATCAGCTGTATCCATGTTTAATGCTCCGGATCTACTGGTAATTGCCAAATGATCATGTGTTAAGTTCAAAGGCGACAAAGACTAAATAACTTCATTTGTATATTACTGTATGTGTCTGTCCTTTGGCAGTGTGTTGACAGAAGCAGCAGAAGAGTGAGTGAGGTCAACTGTGAGGTCAACTCTATGAAGCCGAAGATAGGATTAAATTCAGTGCAGGTACTAAAGTATGTCATGTCTCTTGAAGAAATTCTCAGATGATTCTGCACTTATGGGGTGTACTGGTAATGGGGGTGAGTCAGAGTGCAAAAGTTAGGTGAAGGCTCTTTCTTGATACAGAGTTGTCTAAAACTTTCAGTAACATCAGCAAAACCAAGAAACTGGTTATTTACTTTCAGTGCATCAAAGAGTCTCTACACCCATTTACTTTTCAGAAGTGGATATAATGGTGATGCTCTCTTAAAAGTACTGGAGGACCCACATCAATGATCAGTTGGAGAAGGTCTTGTAACATAGAGGAACTATATAAGAAAGGACACAGCAGGTTCTTTTTTCTTAGCAGACTACGCTCCTTTATTGAGGGTAGTGATATTCTTCACTTCTTCTACAGCTCTTTGATGGCCGGTGCAGTTTTCTACGATGTGGTAGGCTGGGCTGGTAACATCATTTCAAGCGAGGCCCAGCATATCAATAAGCTAGTTATAGTATAAGGCCAAACTCAGTTATGGGACATACTGGACCCCCTTCACGTAGTATTACAGATAAGAATTAAAACAAAATTAAGTGCCATATTGAACAATGCTGTACGTCCTCTCTCTGACACAGCAAGATAGAGTACTTTCAGCCATAATATAGATGTTATATTTACTAGTTTGACTGGGGAGGTATGAGATACACTTTCCTTGTCAAGCCTAGAGTGGAATTCAGGCTTAGGTGCTAATATCATTATCATCTCTTCTATGTTTACAGTTTACAGTCTTTGCTCTAGATGTCTTCTGTTCAATATACAAAATCCATACCACTTTAGTTATCAATTTGTAAGCAACTATTAACAGTACACATGTTTAAAAAATATTCTAAGATTTTTTTAACAAGATATAAAACAACGAAAATTAAAAGTACACAATCTAAGCATCTTATTTATTTGTATTAACGGTTTACTGTTGGTAATAATATAGTTAATAACACATTTATAAATTGTTAACAGATGCTTTATTACATATACTAAAGTGTTACCACAAAAGGTTCCTCATGCAGTTTCTAGTGTTTCCACACATCGGATGCTTTAGGTTATTGCTTTTATATGACAGGCAATGGCAGAGCATGAGCATCAGTGGAGGTAAAGCAGTTCTGTCAATTTATGGATAAACCAGTTAGTGTTAGATTAATGGCTTTATTAAGTAAAGTGATTTTAAGCATGGTCCTATGCCTCACTGGGGAGACAAAAATCATTTATCAAAACAAATCAGAGTAGTTTTAAGATTGTATAGCCTATAAATATTTGGAGAAAGATAGGATTCTAGGTTCACATATGTAATTAAAAAAAGAAAAAGCATTAAAAAGAAGCAACTTAAACAAACAGGCTACTTGATGATCAAATATACTTTGAATATACATGTTTAAGTGGTATGCAGGCTAACTTCCAAAAATTATTCTCCATTTTCCTAACCTGGTATGATTTATTTTCAACATTAAGTGTGCTTCAGTTCACTTTATGGTTGCAGCTTCATATACTCAAACTATGCAACTGCTGAAAGATGAAACTTTACGATGTTATTATGTTATTATCACCCATGACCTTTACATACTGAGCCCAACCAAAAAGCACAGTTTGGTCTAGTACCAGGACATAGTGGATTTATGTGGGGGTGTGGGTTGGGTTCACAGTTATTTAGTGTGCTGAAGTGTAGCTGGACATTTTAGTAATCATAGTAATAAATCTAACACAATGATATGTTGACAGACCATTTATATAGGATATGTTTTCTTAAAGGTCCTTAGTTTAAACACAGTCAATGATACAGACTGAATAACATTTTTTATAAAGTTTTCTCAATTTCACATTTAATGCCATCCTAAACTTTTCTTCTCTGTTTAACCATTTTTTTTTCACTGACTAATTCTAATTTACATTTGTGGAAAGTCAGATTCTATTTTAGCAGCAACAGGGACAAGGAAGGAAAATATTCTGAATAAGAAAGCACACACACAAACACAGGCACACACTTACACAGCAGGGCAAATGGACAGACAAAATGAGGTTTTAAGGAAATTGGACAACCAACAGAAATTAAATTATAGCCTAAAGTGAAACTGGGTCCAAGTGATATGCAGTGACATTATTGTCATAGTCAATTCTACTGGTAAAATTAGTAAGGAAGAATATTCTTCTAATACAAGACATATAATTGTGGAAATCACCTGTTTTCTTTTCAGTCCCTGCAGCTCCTCCTTCCTCTGAGCCATGGAGCTCTCCTGCTGTGCTCAATCGCGTGCTGGGATGACGTTTTGGCTTAGCGGGAGGCTTCCTGGCACAGGTAGGGTGGTGTGGCTCCCCACCATTCTCCATGCTGCCCACAGAATGACAAGACTGTGAGCGGGGTGCCATACTGCTTGCACAGGGATGTGGTGTGTGCTCTTGAGAAGCTGGCATCGTCATGAAGCCCATTCGGAAGTGCCGTCGAAAAGAGGCCATGTCTCTGACCTTTCCCACAGTAACAGAGCCATCTTTGCTGCTGCTAAAGAAGAAGTGCATAAAACTTCAGTAAAGCTTAAACATGCAACAGTGAAAAAAGTTTTTGAAAACAGTAACCATCAGAGACTGACAAAAATTAAAAAAGCCCACAGAGTAGTCTGTTTTAAATCTGCTTCTCAATAGCAGCAAATCAAATAAAAAAAGAACAAAGACTGTTTCCCAAGACTTGTTTTGGTTAAGGGCTATACATAAAAACACTAATCCTTACACCTCCTTCTATAAATATAACAGCATGGTGCTTTACTTTAAGCAGCCTGCTCCATGAACAGATGGACTAGAACATACTGCCCTTTAGTAGTACAGTAATATGCTGCATCTTGTGAGCTCTTCTTGTTTCTGTCCTAGCCTTTTGCTGCTAAAGTTTTTAAATAGGGTTGCCTGTAGTCCTTCCAATTGAATACCACCTTTGCCTTTTAATGATACCTATGTTATTATTTACACATTTATTTGTTTATTTTTGTTTGCTTGAGTTTCTATCCTTCCTAAAGTTTTTGGTAGTACATTGTAGCTTGCAATAAACTGCCCTGCAGAGCTTACTAAATGTGTATTGTGCATTGTTGTGTTCTCTAGATAAATCAGAGCATAATGTGCCTTATCAAAATGTAAAGAAAAACTCCTAGACAGATGTTCTTCTTTCTTAAATCTTTACAGGAAGGTTCATGGTCCATTTTCATCTTCACTTTATTAAATATTAGAACTCTCCCTATATTAAAAGAGAAGATCAGCAAGAGCAAACATTTATGAAAATATAGGACCAGTTGGAACAGAATAATGTAAGATGTGTGGAGTGGACACAGACTCCATCCAGGAAGCTCACATGGTTTGAGTATATATTCAATATATTCACATTTTATGAGACATATTATTTTTATTATGGTCATTGCCACATTGTTGTTGGTAGGTTAAGGTACTGGAATTCATGATGAGTGACATCAGCTGTGTGATGGATTAAAGGTCAGCTTCTTAGAATCTTGCTATCTAATGTCCAGGATATTTCAAACCAATTCTCTGTGCACTGGAATATTTTTTTGTTAAAGACTATTGATTTTTGACTTCTAATTTGTTTTTTCATCTTCGATTTAGTAGTAATGTTTTGAACTTACACATAAGTAGGACTGATTTTCTTGCAACGACCCATAGCTTTGCTTAAACATCTGTTCCCTTGTTGCTATCATTCACGACAACTATCCACCTCCCTGGAGATGTCACATCAACCTCTCACTGCATAGTGACATGGGATTGGATCCACTTTGGAAGTATTAAACTTTCAAAAATGTATATCTCAAAAATGTTTGATAAGACTGCAACTTAAAAACATTCTACTGCTGGATTATTAGCATCTCATAAATGTCAGACTCCTCTGACAAGCTTTTGTTGCAGCCAAGCTATGGTATCTTTATTTTCTCTTTATAAACTAATTAAAACAATTATATACCTTACAAAAGCAAGTTTTACATAAAATAAGTTATGCCATGGCCAAATCATTGATCCATATTACCATGAGACAATGAATGGTTACTTCTTTGTATTTGAATAGATGAAAACAAATGATAAAATCTTTTAAACTGAAGGAAAATCGGGTCTCCTGACATGCCACTTCCTGCAATTATTAATCACATATATTCACAAGGATAATTACTACAGAACTATTTTAAGGAAGGTTCGAAGATCCTACAGCCAAGTGCAGTTCTGTACTGGATTAAGCTTGTCTACAAGTTAAGAGTATATATGAGTGTACTTTTACACATTTTATATGGAGTGTTCTCCACTGCTCCAAATACAGTATGAAGTTATGATACTCAAGAACAGTTTGTTCTCTTCAGTCATAGGGGTGAGCAGCTGTACAGGAGTTTATATGAGGCTTTGATTGTAGCAGAACAATGGCGATGAGGCAGGAGTTCTATCCTTGGATACAACGTTTGATTTCCCATTTAGTCTATATATTCCCATCCTCACACATGGTGACAAGCAGTAGATAGTGACTGAAATAATGACATCACAACTACAAGCGGCCAAATAGAGGATTATGTGCAGATTAGCTAGGTTCATTTGACATGACACATTGAGCTCAAGAATATGAAAGGACCATGAAGTAAAACTGGAGAACCAGTTAAGGTCATCTAAGTAAATAGTGAGAATGTCACCTTTGCCTCTCAAGGGAGATGTTCAAGCTATAGCCATCTGGCAGAAGAACAAGGACTGTACCAGGACACCCTGGAGGGATTATATCTCTCAGATGACCTGAAGTCCTCTGGGAATTCCCTGGGGAAGGTGCTGAGGACAAGGAGGCTCTGTCATCCATGCTCAACATTTTTCTATCACAACAGGGTAAGTGGAGTGAAAATTATGACAATGATCATATGGAAAATAATTTATAAAGTAGAATTGCTAGGTTACAAAAGAGAAGGCTTTGTAAGACTCAGAGATATATTTCACAATATATAAAACCATAAAGTTGAACTTTTTTATCTAGTTTGCTAATACCTTTTTTAAAATGAATGTGACACTTAGTCACTTCTGATAATGTCGGGGCATCTCATTTAGCATCATGACCTGGCAGGTCGAATATATTTTCTTTGAGAAGGTGACTCTGTGAAAAAGTCCTGGGTTCAGTTCTAGCCTGGCAACTGCAAACCTTGGTTAGCACACCAGTCCATCACAAGACACACTCACCGGAGGCACCCTTTAATCTAACATGCATAGAAAATTCATGCACACATAAGTAGAACATGCAAACTCCATACAAATAGTGGTTAGGCAAAGACTAACCCAGTATCCTGGAGCTGTATGGCAGCAGAGTTATCCACTCTGGCACCACCAGCACCCACTGAAAATACATGAATTTTCACATCAAGACCCTGAAGTGAATAAAGGTGGATTTTATGTCATTGGCTTTGGCATATACCAAACATGCAAACACTCTCTCCATTAAGGCACCAATTTATGAAAAAGCAAGCCACAATTCATAATGAAGCAAATTTTCATATTAAGAATTCTTTAACACTTTTACATAAATAAAACAAATTATCCCAAAAATAAAATAACAGCCGGAAGCACACACATTATAATATAACATCAGAAATACAGACTTTTTTGTGTATTTCTTTTAGGTACAGCCATTAATATTAATCATAAAATGCTGATAGATTAGAAGTATCGAATGAGAATGCAGACTATCAAATCAGGTAGAGGATTAAATTTTAAGTAGTTAAATTCCCAGTTCAAGCAAGCAAATATCACATTTCCTATAAATAAGTTGTTAGTTTAAAATAATCCTAACTGGGAATCCACTCTCCCACACTGCGGCACTCCTGTCTGGTGGCGAGGTGTTAATGTGAATGTCTGGTGTGGTAACTCGTATTTTTAGTTTGTTTGTTTATCACCTTCTATCCTCTCTGTCCCACAGTTCAAGTTTAAGGCTGCAATCCAACAGCCATAAATTATCAGCTTGCAGCACAGGCATAAATGGAGGTGTGAGTCAACCTCACACCTATTATGAAAGCATGAAGACATCTCTTGGGTGGGTGTGTTTGTGTGTGTGCGTGCAATACAGTTTTTCTTCATTGTTTTCATATGCACACAGGGTAACAAAGACAACAGTGGCAGGTCCTTATCTGTCTGTTAATGTGTAGTCCCTGCCATGTGCCTGATGCTGCTGGTACAACTCCTTGGGTTCTCAACTTCTAACATGGATACTGAGACAATACATTTTTATCCCCAGGAAATCTTTTATTTCTCATAAATGCATCTACCAATCTTACACATGGCACATAAGAACCAAGTGTGGACAGACTACTGCCTCTTCTAAAAACTTAATTAAAGCCAATCCTTAGCCGCCACCACCACCCCGCTGTTTCTGTCTAGCTGATAATTTGTTTGGCTATTTTATCCCAAAGATTTTGCTCTCCTCCAAGTTAATTTATTTCTGACAAGAGATATTTACTTTTACCCTTGCTGATATTCACCTAGAGAATCAATAGTTGACCACAAAGGGCCTATGACAGGTATGTAATTTTGTTTTTCATTCACAGTCATTCATTGAAGACTTCTCCTATCAGACAAAGTGCTATTTTCTGCTCTTTTTCTAGCAGGCTGAAATATTTGGACTTTGACTTAAAATGTAACTTAAGGTCTTTTTAAAAGGGCACTTTTTTACTTTTAGATAAAATAGATAGATAGATAGATCTTTATTGTCATTGTCACTTTTACAAAGGAACAACGAAATTGAAGGTGCTGTCGACTCGGTGTGAGACATAAGAATTAAAAAAAAAAAACAAAAGAATAGTAATGAGTGCATTACAAACATATACAAATTACACTTTTCATACACATATTGCACTGGTTAAATGTACAAATTGCACTGACTGACTTAAGGTCTATATTGCACATTGAGAGAATGATATGGAGCAGTTTAATTTGAGTTCAGGGCCATTTTTGCTTTTGGATAAAAACTGTTTTTAAGGCGGTTTGTCCTGGTTTTCATTGCTCTGTATCTCTTGCCCGATGGCAAAAGCTGGAAGAGGCAATGACCGGGATGTGATGCATCCTGTGAAATGTCTATTGCTTTTTTGTGGCATCGGGAGGTGTAGCTTTGTTCCAGAGTGGGAAGGGTACAGCCAATTGTTCACTCCGCTGTCCTGATGACCCTGTGGAGTGCTTTCCTTTCTGAAGAAGTGCAGCTGCCGTACCACATACACAGTCCATACGTGAGTACACTCTCGATGGAACAGTGATAAAAGGCAAGGAGCAGATTTTTGGGGAGATGGTTCTTTCTGAGGATTCTCAGAAAATACAGTCTTTGTTGTGCCTTCTTCAGCAGCTCCTTGGTGTTGGTACTCCTGGTCAGGTCATCCTCCAGCTCAATGCCCAGAAACCGGAAAACTGATACCCTCTCCACACAGTCACCGCCAATGATGAGTGGCTGGATGTCAGTTTTGTTTTGTCTAAAGTTAATAACAAGCTCCTTCGTTTTTGTGGTGTTGAGGAGCAGGTTATTGATTCTGCACCACTCTGAAAGCCATTCCACCTTGTCCCTGTATGCCAGCTCACCCTCCCTGCCCGAAATGAGTCCAACCACTGTCGTGTCATCCACAAACTTTATGATCTTGTTGCTGTGGTGGGTCGGAACACAGTCATATGTGTAGAGAGTGTAGAAGAGTGGGTTGAGTACACAACCCTGCAGCGTCCCAGTGTTGAGGCTGAGAGCAGTGGAGATATAGGACCCCAGTCTGACCCTCTGGGAGCGACCAGACAGGAAGTCCAGTATCCAACTACATGTGGGTGATGGAAGTCCCAGATCTGCCAGTTTGGACACCAGTTGTTGTGGGATGATGGTGTTAAATGCCGAGCTGAAGTCCACAAAGAGCAGTCTGACGTAACTCCCCTGCTGCTCCAGGTGGGTCGGGGCAGCATGAAGGGCTGTAGCCACAGCGTCCTCCAAAGATATCTTTGCTTATAAGCAAATTGAAATGAGTCCAGCTGTACTGGCAGACAGTCGATGACATGACTCCGCACTAGTTTTTCAAAGCACTTCATAAGGACAGATGTGAGTGCCACTGGACGGAAGTCATTCGGACTGTTTGTGATGGATTTTTTCGGCAGCGGAACAATGATGGAGGACTTAAGGCAGGATGGGACAGTAGCCTTGGGCAAGGACTGATTGAAAATCCTAGTGAAGTTTCCAGCCAGTTGATCCGCACAGTCTTTCAGCACACGTCCAGCCACCTTCCTCAGGTTCACCTTCCTCATCACCCGCCTCACCTCATACTCTTCCACTGTGAGTGTGTTGCTGTTGTGAACAGGCGGCTGTGACGGAACTGCTGTTGGTGTCGCCTCAAAACGAGCAAAGAAGATATTCAACTCCTCTGCCAGAGAAGCGTCTTTCTCAGCAGCCGAGGAGTTGCTGGATTTGTAGCTGGTGATGTGCTGGGCACCCTGCCACACCTGCCTGGTGTTGTTACTCCTCAGATGTTCCTCTATCCTCCTTCTGTTTACTGCCTTGGCCTCTCGAATGCCTCTCTTCAGGTTTGCGCTGGCTGCACTGTAGAGTGCCCCATCCCCAGACCTGAAAGCAGTATTCCTGGCTTTAAGCAGACTCTGGACCTCCCTCATCATTCAGGGCTTCCTGTTAGGATAAATCCTTATATGTCTGTCCCTGGTGATGTTTTCTGTACAGAACCTGATGTAATCCAGGACTGCTGTCGTATGGCTCTTCAGGTCTTGGGGCCTTATGTATAAACGGTGCGTATGCACAAAAATGGTGCGTAAGAACGTTTCCACGTTGAAATCACGATGTATAAAACCTAAACTTGGCGTAAAGCCACGCACATTTCCACGGTAGCTCATACCCTGCCATACGCAAGTTCTGTGCTCGGTTTTGTAGAATGGCGGCACCCAGCGTCAAAGCAGTGCTACTGTTGCTGTGTGGTTACCCTTTCTTTTTTAGAACCACATCCCAGACGCGGCTTTATAAATACACTGAAATTAACCGCATATTGTTCATTAGTTTAATGCATCTGATTGTAATTAACCTGTAATAATATAATGGTCCACAGAATGGTCAAACTATTCTAATATCATAGCTGCTTTAGCGTTGTTGCTCTCACTGCACCGTCTTCTTCTTCTTTCAGCTGCTCCTGTTAGGGGTTGCCACAGCGGATCATCTTTTTCCATATTACTCTCACTGCACACTCAGAGTATTTATATCACTGTATCTGAGTGGGGAATCACAGCTGTACAGCAGCTGATCAGAAAGAGAATTATCGGTATATAGCATCTAGCATACGTTGCCTCAGCCATGCTGTCTATTGAACTGCTCTCACATGGCAAATGCTTCAAAGCCTTTCCTGTACTGACCTCGCAGTTCAGAACAGTTTCATCCCAAGAACTACAAATGTACTCAATCAGTCCATCAGGTGCTCCTTGTAGAATGTTTTGTACTTATAAGTACAATTACCTCACTGTATAATTGCGATACAGTTATAATATTGCACAAACTGAGCCACTTTATAAAGCATGTATTTACATATGATGACGATATCATTTTTAAGATGAAATGCAGCAAAATATGTTTATTATATTACACAGATAAAACTTTAACTTCAATTAAATAATCCATATTGCTCATAATTAAACATGTAAGGACACGGTGCTGCGGCTCTAGCGAGATGCTGGCACTCCGTTCATGGATTGTACCTGCCTCGCCCTGTATTCTTGCTGGTGCTGGTGCAACACTGGAAGGATAGATGGATAGAATAATTAAACACGTACTATGAAGATATTTCAATGTTCCTTAAAAGTTTTGGAGAATCGCCGTTCTAAGCTTGCTGATGGCTTAATGTCTACTACAGAGCTGACTGTGTGGCGATTGGGTATTTGAAGAAAAGTAAAGACAGGAATTGGGGGTTAGTACATTTGAAAGAGACAGTACTGCTGCAATAAAGTATTTCATCGAAGGTTACGCATGGCACAGCAAGCATCTTGTGTGAGACATGAACAATCACTGCGCCACCATGTTCCCATGTTTAATAACATGCTTTAACTCCTATCATCATGAAAATGATATCACGTATACATCTCAGCATTTATAATCCACGGAGAGCCCGGTGTCCGTGCCATGTCATCTGGAATGTTGTGAACATGGAGAAACTCGGATGTCGAGCAACTCTCACTCCATAAGCTGATAGATAAAATATCCTGCCGGCTATAGGTGTATTTATCCAGGCAGAGTGGAAAAATCAAACTCTGAGTCGGAGAGCACACAGCCACAGCATCTGTGGTACTAGGGTGTTGTACCGTGTTTGCCATTATGGGTGTAGTGAGAAGTCAAGCAAAATTACACTTTTTATTGGCTAACTAAAAAGATTACAATATACAAGCTTTAGAGGTAACTCAGGCCCCTTCTTCTTTTACATCCTGCCTGAAGTAGGGGCCTGAGTTGCCGCAAAAGCCTGCATATTGCATTCTTTTAGACTTCTCATTACTTTTCTGTGTTAAAACAGCCTATCATATTCCGAGAAAAATGCAAACTGATTATATTTGCTTTTGTAGTCATATAAAAATGGACTGAACATTTTGATAGTTATTTTAAGTAAATAATCTCAAAGATTCTACAGCATTGTTAAGTCTAGGGTTTTAGTAATGCTGCTGTGTTATATGGATATGTGCTGTTAAGAGATAAGGAGGAGGAGGAGGTTGGGAGCATACATTGATACAAGATAAGAAGTGTTTGTGCAATTATATGTCTTAAGCATAAAGTTGGTTCTACAAGCTCCAATTTCAGAGTCATTGGAAAAAGATTTTGTGAGCCTACGCAACACGGGACAACGATTTATGAACCCTTTGGATACAGAATGATCTCACCATTCTTAGATTAGCATTATAACATTAGTAAAAGGGCTGATTAAAGTTTTTCCACCACCATTATGACTGAGGTACACATGCGGTGCAGAAGAGCTTAAGATGCCAAAATGTAACGCAAAAACAGAGACAACCGAGAGACAGAACACATATCACTATTAGGTTGTATACTGTGGATTGCCACATCTTGACTTACTTACACTTTGGCATATAAGATTGTTTAACATTAATATTTTGTAAATTATAATTTACACTGAATTAACTGTCTGCTTCTCTAAATTGTATGTCTATTTACTTTACCACATGGGGGTAAGTGCATTAGTTAGGTCAAGGAGGTGAGGAAGAGGATGTGTCAATAGACTTCTAAACAGTAGCATGATATAGAGAATAAAGTGTGGGGTGTATACAATTGATACAGTAGTACAATACAGGTTAAAGTGTGGGCTGTACAGAATGTATACAGCATCATTATATAGAATAAAGTGTGGACAGTATACCTTAAGTACTATTAAAGGTCAGAGTGAAAGAGAATTACATGTCTATTTATTCTATTGTGGAAACTAAGTATATTAGGCAGATGAACAGGCGAAGAGAACCCTCCAATAGCACTGATACAGGATCACAATATAGAATAAATCCTAAAAGATCTGAGTAAAGGAGAATTAGGGTCCAACTTAAAATCAATCAGCACAGGTAGAAGAAGGTATATGTTTTGAGGAGTGGTGTCCCCAAAAGGCGTATAATGATAAAACAGGGCCCCACGACCATAAAACTTTAAACATGGTGTTTTGCTAACATAATGTCCAAACGGGGTGCACATAATATGTTTGCTGGTATAGTAACTAAGGCATAGGACTTTAAGCCATAAGATGTCTAGTTCATTTCCCACTCTTACTCACTGTATCATGTATCCCACTTGTGCCTCATCTGTAAAAACGTATGCTAACAACAGTGACATTCCTTGTTTCTTCTCCTGTACGTTTCTTCTTCTGTCTTGTACGTTGTTCTGCAAAAAGGTACTGGCTAAGTACATTAATATAAATAATAGTATCTGTGCCAGAATATAGTACTTTTAAACCACATACAACAGTAAAACAGTTCCTCCCTGTGTGGATAGCGTTTTGAGTACTGAGAAAAGCGCTATATAAATGTAATGAATTATTATTATTATTATTACAGTTTTCTTTGTATCTATGCATAAAAGGTTCAAGCTACCATGTGCAGCAAAAAGCTTGTACTGTGGGTGACAAGCTCATCTATGTTTTATACCTTAATCCAAATATGCCTTTAACTCAGTTATTCTAATTCTTCTTTGTATATTTCACCTCCACCATTTCATACTTTATCTGTGATTGGACTGTTTTTTAAAATGAAGATAAATTCACAGTAAAGATGGAACACTAATCTTAGAAAACTAAAAATGTCAAAATACATCCATCTCTGTGTGACCCTTTTCGTCAAATTCTTACCCACTTCTAATTTTATTTCTTTTTCACAATAATGCACAAATTCATCAACCAATTACCCTTTGCAGTGTTGTGACATAAATAAACTGACTTAGTGTGACTATTGACAAAATATGTGATGGCTGACAATAATAGTTGCTATAATTAAATTTTCAGAATTTCTTTTTCACTTAAATCAATCTGCTTTGTTGTTTTTTGTAGTGTAAACCATCCTTTATAGCAGCAATTTTAATAATGTGATGAAACACCTAAGGCTCCATAAAGAAACACTTCAGCCGTTTCAGAACAACATATGTAAACACACGAACATAAAAAGTGGAACAAACAAGACTACAATATTTGGTCCATCAAGTTCATTTGGTTAATTAATAATTGTCCATATATCTTATGTAGATACTTTTTAAAAGCTGCCAAGGTTTCCCTTCAACAAAATTTCTATGACTTTTTGTTTGAAGAAGTACTTATCAGCCTTTGTGTGGAAAGTACTTCTTCATTTTCACTAGTGTCCTTGAGTGTGTCATTCACAATGTGATAAACATGTATGCAGCAGTTCAATGTATTATTATGCTAAGCAAGTCCAACAGCCACGTGACTAGTCTGTGGAGTTTGTTTCACTTTTTGTCTTCTATTTTGTAGGTGTAAGGAAACACCAGAGAAGATGTTGCATGAAAGAATGCCTGTCAGATTAATGTATTCATTGTCAAACTAGCCCATTAAAATGTGAGAATTAAAATCCTCTTTTTCATGGCATGTGTAACCATGTGTGCATATGCTAATAAAATACGTTCATATGTATACACATCAGTGAACAGCAGATGTTCTGAAAAGACTCCATAGGTTAGAGCGTGAAGAGTCCGGTTTTAGCTTATAGCTTGTTAAACCTTTTGTAGAATGTGGACTTGTAACCGCCTTTACCATAGGTACCCTGACAAAATTTAGTATTACAGGCTCGTTAGGCATGGATATGGCCACTTCAAAGGCAAGAAAGAGCAATACTACCTGGCTCAGTCAGCAAGGTAATACAATACTCAGCTGGGGATGCACTTTATAAGTGTTGTAACACTCCAGTTCACTAACTGGCAGCAGTACTTTACTGTGGGGATCCAGGCTAACAAAAATGCTTTAGGCTAAAAAGAACTCCACCTCCTCTGTAACATGTGCTTGGAGACAAGAGAGGAGTTGAGGCAGGAGCTCACCTATCATGGAGGATGAGAAAGCAACACATTGAGGAAGGAGAAGTCCAGAATGTAGGAAGAAATTGGCTACGTTTGAGAATGGGGTAGTTATCCCGAGTGTGTTTAGACAGTCCCAGAAGGGCACCAGGATACAATAATATTGTTTATACACATGTTTTTACAATTAGAGGTAGAAGGTGAAATGGGAATCTTTTGGTTTGACGTCTAGTACCACTATGTATGCCTACAGTTGTATTGTCTTGGGTGTGAGCATCCTGCATCATTGAATGAAAACATTTGAGTGATGGAAGCTTGGACCAGATGGCTGTGTTCATAACATATTTATCACCTAGCAGTGCTAGTCTCAGCACTGCAAGGAAATGTCCAGTAGTATTCTGAACTATGAAGGATTGCAATGTAAACTAATCAGTTATTCTTCTATAGGCGCTGGACAAAATGATGTATGTATATGTCAACAACCCACTAATTGGTGCCTACCTTCTTTCAGCAGTAGTTTCTAAATACCGGAGAATATATTCTGCCTTCTATAAAACTACACTCATTCACTGATAGTTACAGCATCCTCCAAGTAAAAAGTGTTGCAGCTTAACATCCGCATGATTATACAGAAAGGAATAATACTAAATTAACTTTGCCTTCTGACAGACTGAGTAAAGCACCAGGCCATGCCAGTAAATGTACCTCAAATGTTATGAATAAATGGTTTGTAGAATACATGAATGAAAACATTACTTGTAATGCTTCTGATATCATTTAGCAGCCACAGGGGATGCACAAACCAGTGTGTTTCTTCATGCCAGTCCCAAGCCTGGATAAATGGGGATGGTTACATCAGGAAGGGCATTCGGTGTAAAATTTTGCCAAATTAATATGCGGACAACAATACAAATTTCCATACCGGATCAGTCGAGTCCCGTGTTAACAACGACCGACACCAGTACTGTTAGCCAACAGGGTGCTGGCGAAAATTGGGCTACGGTTGGCCGAAGAAGAAAACAAAAGAAGGAGAAGAAGAGGGGGAGATGTGGGGAGAGGCTGGAGGAGAGGAGGAAAGTAAAGAGAGTGGAACTGAGGGTAGGAACTTTGAATGTTGGCAGTATGACAGGTAAGGGGAGAGAGTTAGCAGATATGATGGAGAGAAGGAAGGTTGATATATTATGTATGCAACAGACTAAATGGAAGGGGAGTAAGGCCAGGTGGAATGGAGGTGGATTCAAATTGTTCTATCATGGTGTGGATGGGAGGAGAAATGGGATAGGAGTTATTCTGAAGGAACAGTATGTCAAGAGTGTTTTGGTGGTGAAAAGAGTGTCAGGTAGAGTAATGATTATGAAGCTGGAAATTGGAGGTATGATGATAAATGTTGTTAGTGCATAGGCACCGTAAGTTGGGTGTGCAATGGGTGAGAAAGAAGATTTTTGGAGTGAGCTGGACGAAGTGATGAAAAGTTTACCCAAGGGACAGAAAGTGGTGATTGGAGCAGATTTCAATGGGCATGTTGGTGAAGGGAACAGTGGAGACGAGGAGATGATGGGTAGGCATGGTGTCAAGGAGAGGAATGAAGAAGGTCAGAGGATAGTGGATTTTGCCAAAAGGATGGACATGGCTGTGGTGAATTCATATTTTAAGAAGAGGGAGGAACATAGGGTTAAGTACAAGAGTGGAGGAAGATGCACACAGGTAGATTACATCCTATGCAGAAGAGTTGATCTGAAGGAGATTGAAGACTGCAAAGTGGTGGCAGGGGAAGGTGTAGTTAAGCAGCATAGGATGGTGGTCTGTAGGATGACGTTGGAGATCAAGAAGAGGAAGAGAGTGAGGGCAGAGCCAAGGATCAAATGGTGTAAGTTGAAAAAGGAAGACTGCAAGGTTGAGTTTAGGGAGGAGGTGAGACAGGCACTGGGTGGCAGTGAAGAGTTATCAGACAGCTGGGAAACTACAGCAGATGTAGTAAGGGTCAAGTAAGGGACAGCAAGAAGGGTGCTTGGCTTGACATCTGGAAAGAGGAAGGAGGAAAAGGAAACCTGGTTGTGGAATGAGGAAATACAGGAGAGTATACAGAGGAAGAGGATGGCAAAGAAGAAGTGGGATAGTCAGAGAGATGCAGAAAGTAGAAAAGAGTACGAGATAAGGCGCAAGGTAAAGAAATTGATGAGTTGTATGAGAGGTTGGACACTAAGGAGGGAGAAAAGGACCTGTACCGATTGGCTAGACAGAGGGACTGAGCTGGGAAAGATGTGCAGCAGGTTAGGGTGATAAAGGATAAAGATGGAAACATAGTCACAAGCGAGGAGAGTGTGTTGAGCAGATGGAAAGAGTACTTTGAGAGGCTAATGAATGAAGAGAACGAGAGAGAGAAGAGGTTGGATGATGTGGAGATAGTGAATCATGAAGTGCAACAGATTAGCCAGAAGGAAGTAAGGACAGCTATGAAGAGGATGAAAAATGGAAAGGCGTCTATGGAGAGGTGTCTAGGAGAGACGGCAGTGAAGTTTTTAACCAGATTTTTTAATGGAATCTTGGAAAGTGAGAGGATGCCTGAGGAGTGGAGAAGAAGTGTACTGGTGCTGATATTTAAGAATAAGCGGGATGTGCAGGACTGCAGTACTACAAGGGAATAAAATTAATGAGCCACAGCATGAAGTTATGGGAAAGAGTAGTGGAAGCTAGGTTAAGAAGTGAGGTGATGATTAGTGAGCAGCAGTATGGTTTCATGCCAAGAAAGAGCACCATAGATGCGATGTTTGCTCTGAGGATGTTGATGGAGAAGTATAGAGAAGCCCAGAAGGAGTTGCATTGCTTCGTTGTGGACCTGGAGAAAACATATGACAGGGTGCCTTGAGAGGAGCTGTGGTATTGTATGAGGAAGTTAGGAGTGGCAGAGAAGTACGTAAGAGTTGTACAGGATATGTACAAGGGAATTGTGACAGTGGTGGGGTCTGCGGTAGGAGTGACAGATGCATTCAACTTGGAGGTGGTTTTACATCAGGGATCGGCTCTTAGCCCTTTCTTATTTGCAATGGTGAGGGACAGGTTGACAGACGAGATTAGAGTCCCCATGGACTATGATGTTTGCTGATGACATTGTGATCTGTAGAGATAGTAGGGAGCAGGTTGAGGAGACCCTGGATAGGTGGAGATATGCTCTAGAGAGGAGAAGAATGAAGGTCAGTAGGAACAAAACAGAATACATGTGTGGAAATGAGAGGGAGGTCAGTGGAATGGTGAGGATGCAGGGAGTACAGTTGGCGAAGGTGGAGGAGTTCAATTACTTGGGATCAACAGTACATATTAATGGGGATTGTGGAAGAGAGGTGAAAAAGAGAGTGCAGGCAGGGTGGAATGGGTGAAGAAGAGTGTCAGGAGTAATTTGTGATACACAGGTATCAGCAAAAGTGAAAGGGAAGGTCTACAGGACGGTAGTGAGACCAGCTATGTTATATGGGTTGGAGATGGTGACACTGGCCAGAAAGCAGGAGACAGAGCTCGAAGTTGCAGAGTTAAAGATGTTAAGATTTACACTGAGTGTGACGAGGATGGATAGGATTATAAATGAATACATTAGAGGGTCAGCTCAAGTTGGATGTTGGGAGACCAAGTCAGGGTGGCGAGATTGCGTTGGTTTGGACATGTGCAGAAGAGAGATGCTGAGTATATTGGGAGAAGGATGCTAAGGATAAAGCTGCCAGGGAAGAGGAAAAGAGGAAGGCCTAAGCTAAGGTTTATGGATGTGGTGAGAGAGGACATGCTGGTGATGGGTGTAACGGAACAAGATGCAGAGGACAGAAAGATATGAAAGAAGACGATCCACTGTGGCAACCCCTAACGGGAGCAGCCAAAAGAAGTAGAAGAAGATATCATTTAGCATTAGTGGGATTGTCAACAATTGTGTTAACTCACAGCAGGAAAGTTCCAGAACCTTTTCAACCTTTCTCATAACGTCTCTGTAAAATGTTCTGTTAAAACATTACTGAGTGATATTTTGTTAATGTGGACATTTTTATATTAAACATTTATTCAGTTAGATGAGACATTTTATAGAAAATAATTAATCAGGAGATTATATTAAGTATTGCTTCATTTATTGATTTTTTTATTAAAATCTTCTTGTAACTGACATTATGCATAACTTCATAACTCAGAACAGCAAGCTCTGCCTTCACTTTGGCCATTTCGATCAGTCTTCCCTTATGTGGTGCAATATGTTTTAACAGAAGTGCATTTAGGGTGCAGAGGTAGCTTTTATGTACATTTATGCAATAAGCCTCAAAGTAGGTCAAATATGGGCCAGTAAAAAAAAATGTAATCTCCTTCCATTTGTTCAGCTGTGCGGAAAAGCAAAATGTTCTTACTTACTTCTGCTGGTCCGTAAGGCTAGTGCATACAACCACATATGCATCATTTTCAGATCTGTTCCTTTAAACAAATTAGAAGCTAAATTAAAGGCATTATACCTTGGGAGTTCAATGTTTCCTGCTAACACTTTAAAAACCTTTTCGTATCCCTGTTTTATACTGCTTTCAACAGCTTTACACTCTCGTCTACAAGTGCCACGTTGCTGCACACTGAGTCTATTACAAATCTGGCCTTTACCTCATCATGGAAAGTCATGGTTATCTCTCTATAAAACAGAGGGCTGTTTGGAGGTTTGTCTCGGTCCCCATGGGTCTGGTGACAGTGATGAAAGTCGCTCCATGTTCCTTGGCTTTGCAAAAGGTCAGGAGCTGCAAATCGCTTTATCCTGGTTCCAGCACCCTGAACCGCATTGTTGGAGTAGGTACTCCAATACTGGTGGTGCGGTGAAGGAGATTGATCACATCGTTGTGGGCAGACGCTGGAGGCTCTTGCAAAACTGGTGGGTCTACAGAAGTGCCCAGTTTGTGAATTATGACCACAGACTTGTTGCTACTCTTAGGATCCAGCTTAGGTCCAATAGGTAACCACCTACTAGGAAAATGAGCCTGGACTTGGCCAGACTCCAAGACCAGGCTGTTTCTAATGAGTTAGCATGCAATTTGTGTGAGGAACTTTCAGATTTGGGTACGACTGCCAATCTTAATGTGATGTGGGAAACCTTCCAAGACAAGACCCTGAAGGTTGCTGAGGGTTGTATTGGTGTTACCAGTGTCCCCAGAAGGAGGTGTTTCATCTCGCAGGGCACCCTGGATATCATCGAGATGAGTCGCAGCGGACGGCACAATGGCAACTCTGGTCTGTACCGGGGACTGAGAACGATGTCTGCAAGGGCTCTGAGGGCAGATAAAGAGGCGTTTGTTAGAGGAATCTGTGAGCAGGTGACACACCATCTATGGTCTAGCGACCCATGTCCTGCTAACAGAGGAATTGAAGCATTATGCACATCTGAATCTGTTCCTCGGAGAGTCACAGTCAAGGCGGTTGATGGAATGGTCCTTACAGATGACACTGCAGTTGTGACCCGCTGGGCTGGCTACTTTGATCAGTTGTTCAAAGCTGATCCTCCGGCTAGGACGTTGGATATCTCTGGGTCCACGGTTTTTGAGGCTGATCCTCTAATTAGCTGTGAACCACCCAGTCTCACTGAGATTACACAAGTGATGAACCAGCTGAGGGGCGCAAAGGCTGCAGGGATCTGTGGTATCCTGGGTGAACTTCTCCAGGCTGGTGGTAAGACTGTCCTCCTGGCATTGCAAGCAATCTTTGCTTCCATTTGGGAGATTCGCATCATCCCAACTGACTGGAAAACGGGACTTGTCATCCCTATCTGGAAAGGGAAAGGTGATCGCCTGGATTGCAGCAACTAAAGGGGGATAACACTGCTCTCTGTGCCGGGTAAGGTCCTTGCTAGGGTTGTCCTCAATAGGACCTGTGATCACTTGCTCACCTACCAGCAACCAGAACAGTCGGTTTTATGCCTAAGAAGTCTACCATCGACCGCATCCTGGTACTGAGGGTTCTCATGGAGAGCAAAAATGAATATCGGCAGAGTTTCTTTTGCAGCCTTTGTCAATGTTCTCAAAGTGTTCGACTAAGTTGATCGAGCTGCCCTATGGGACATCCTGAGGGTTCGGGGGATCCCCTCGAGGTTGCTGGATATCATGGCCGACCTGTACACTGGTACTGTGAGTGCTGTGCAGAGTGGAGGCAGGACCTCTGCGTTTTTCCCAGTTGATTCTGGGGTTCGTCAGGGGTGTGTTCTTGCTCCTACTCTGTTCAATGCTTGTATGGACTGGGTGTTAAGCAAGGTCGTGGGGTCCAGCGGCTGTGGGGCATCTGTTGGTGAAGAAAGATTCACAGATCTTGACTTTGCTGACGATGCTGTGATCTTCGTGGAGTCAATGGGGCCTCTGATCGGGCTGCTCCAGAGACTGAGTGAGGAGTCTGAGTGTCTGGGCTTGCGAGTGTCCTGGATAAAAACCAAGATCCAGGCCTTTAATGACCTCTTGGACACAGTCATCAGCAGTGTGTCTGTTTGCGGAGAGAGTGTTGACCTTATGGAGAGGTTTACTTACCTTGGCAGTGACATTCACATCTCTGGTAACTCTTCCTATGAAGTTAGTAGACGGATTGGGAGAGCATGGGGGGTCATGAGGTCGCTGGAAAGGGATGTGTGGAACTCCCGATATCTATGCAAAAAGACGAAAGTCCAAGTCTTTAGAGTCCTGGTGCTTCCTGTCTTGCTATATGGTTGCGAGACATGGACACTACCCAGTGACCTGAGACGAAGACTGGACTCCTTTGGTACTGTGTCTCTCTGGAAAATCCTTGGGTACCGTTGGTTTGACTTTGTGTCGAATGACCAGCTGCTCATGGAGTCCTGAATGAGGCACATTACCTGCATTGTGAGGGAGCGTCAGTTACGGCACTACGGCCATGTGACGTGTTTCCCCGAGGGTGATCCGGCTCGTAAGATCCTCATTGTTGGGGACCCGAGTGGCTGGACCAGGCCAAGGGGTTGCCCACATAGTACCTGGAGGGTCATTTCCGGAGGGTGGGACTGGACCGTGCGTCTGCCTGGGAGGTTGCAAACCGGGATCCCAAGTTGTTTCATCATGTAGTGGGTGCGGCAATGCACTGTACCAGTGCATGTTCCCCAACTTGACTTGACTTGACTTGTTTGGAGGTTCAGAAGGTGAAAGTGGCTAACAGCACTATTCAAAAATGAACTTGAGTTTTTGTGTTGGAGATGTAGTCAGACCAAACGAAATAAGTATATCAATTAAATGTGAATAAAAATACAAAATGTGAAGAAAACTAAGATAAATGTTTAGCATCATTAAAAACACTCAGACATTAATGAAACTGAAAAAGGCTGATGTGTAAAAGACAAGGGACTTGATGGAAGGAATCCAATGCCTAATGTAAAGCACACTAAAAAAGTAAGGTTGGTCAAAGTCATGAAGAAACCATGTAAATGTGAGTTCCAGAGCCATTTTCAGTGATTCTCAGCAACCCTTAATCCCAACCTGTTCTGGGCTTCACAGACTTCCATCTCCGTAGTGGCAGTGAAGTGAAAAAGAGTTTAAACAATTATGAAGTCACAGCTTGGGTTTTTATCACATATAGGCCAGGCCAGGGGTCCTCAATCACAGTCCTGGAGGGCCGTAGTGGCTGCAGGTTTTTATTACAACTAGTTTCCTAATTAGAAAGCAGTCCATGCTGATAATGAAACTTGGTATTGAACTGTTTGGCTTGTTAATGCTTTCATTCATCCAAAAGAAATTTTAATTGCACTGTAGAGTTTCCTTCTTTGAAAACATTATCCATGTGTTTTGTGGATCAGAATAGATTTAAACTTAATGGTCCTTCCAATTCCCCTTTCATTCATTTTTAAACATTTTTTATCATAGATACTTCATGGTAAGCACGTTAGCTGGAGAGCTGCTGGTTTATTGGTTATCTGCATCTCATGATTAACTAATGCCTGATTAAGAAAACCAGCAACAATTAAATCTTAAATGCAGCTGCTCAAATCTAAAATGGACAATTAAGGGTTCTTAATTGTAACAGGCAAGAGAACTAAAATTAAGCCCAAAAAACATATTGCTTTAGTAGTACCGTAGATCCCGGAATACAAGCCGACCCGGTATATTAGCCGATCCCCTTCTCTACCTACTAAATTACATGTATTTGCCGATGACCGGTATTTAAGCTGACCCTCTTCTCTAAGCAAAATTTTCTAAATTTCCTTAAAAGTGTCTCTTCGGGTATATTTATAATGTTTATCAGCGAGAATTTGAGACTTCCGGCATTTTTGATGGAAACCAGGAAGTGATTGTGGAGAAGTTTGGTAAAATGGAACCTTTGTGTTGAAACTATATACGCAAATACGGTACATCGGCGGGTGGATTTCCCGAGACTTGTTATAAATTTGATTAACTTAAATACGCAATACAGTGGACCCTTGACTTACGAACTTAATTCGTTCGCAAAGGCTAACCCATAATGCGTTCCGAACCTCCCACTGCAACACTTGCTTAACCTTTTCATAATAAAAAACACCAATAATTTTTCTAATGTACTAACCAAAAAGTTATAAAAAGTGCCTAGCCTACTTCGATTAGGCTAGGAGCATGGCGGCACGCATCATCGCAGCGGATCAAGGCTCTCCTTTTCAGTGCACTTTTTTGTGGTTTTTGTACTTTTGTTTTGTCCTTGTTTGTGCACGATCGGTTCGGCGAACATCCGCTACACCATTCAGAACCTTATAGACATCGGTGTCCAGAGCCAGACATCTGTTTTGAGTGTTTTTCATCACACGCACAACATCCCAGACAACATAGCGAGACCAGCGGGCTCTCCGTGGTTTGTTGTCGGGTCTAGGAGACAACACAGACAGAGGAGGGAAAGAAAGCAGAAGCGGGGCCGCAGATACGGCATTATGCTAAGGCTAAAAAACAACCATACAAGCCCTATACAGAACTTTTTTCTGCACTGAAGGAGCTGCTTTTAATCTCATTGTAGATGCGTATAGTGACAGTAAAAGGCATTCTATTCTAGAAACAATTTCATACTGTACTCACCATTTAATTTGACATCTTTGGGCTGCAGGAAGGGAGGAGGAGATATTTCCACACAATGTCCATCTTCGTTTCGAAATTACATCAACAAACACATGTATCTGGGCTCAGACTGACGCTACTAACGCTCTCGGTTGTTTGTTTACAATCGTGCAAGCGGATACACGTGGCCGCATCTGTTTCGTAACGCAAGATGTGGATCGTAAATCAAAATAAAAAATTTTATTTTAAACTTCCCGATAATTTATTATAAATTTTATTAATAAAATCAACAACTAAAACACTTTTTTGAATAAATTCTTTATTTAAAGTACCGGCATGCAAAGTTACTTCTTCATCTGAAAGATGGCTCTGTGGTTTCGTCATTATTTACTTCCGTATTCATCGGCAAAACCGACATTGCGCTGGAAATCTTGAATCTGAAATGATATTCGTTGTATAAACCGACCCCCAAACTCCAAACCAAAAATCTAGGACGAAATTCTCGGCTTGTATTCCGGGATCTACGGTAAATAAAATGGTTCTAATTAAGAAATTGGTTAAAGTGAAAACCTGCAGCCATAGCAGACCTCCAGGACTGTAATTGAGGACCTCTGATCTGCAAAGTAACTAAAATTTGTCTTTGATGAATGAAAGCACCAACAAGGATAGAGTTAAACACCAACTTTCATTATCAGCAAGGACTGAGTTCTAATTAGGACACTGGCTGGAATGAAAACCCGTAGCCACTGCGGCCCTCCAGGACCGTGATTGAGGACCCCTGGGCCAGGCAGATAAACTTCAAAGAGATAAACCTCAAAGTAGCCCAACCGTTTCAATATAATTCAAAACAGAACGGGTGAAATAGTAATGTAGCTAGCAGAGTGATTATTTGTGAGAGAAAATTACCCTTATCAATATGTGGACTGTAGTGGGACAGAAATCAGACATTGGCCAAGATCTATGGCCTTAGAGAAGAAGGGGTAAATACTTGTGAGATGTTACAAGAGATGGCAACTGCACTTTTTGTCTATACTGTATGTGAGAAATGTGTACCACTGTTATAGAAGGTAAAAAAATTTAATCCAAAAGCTTGAAAGCAAATCTTACAAAGCAAATCATTTGATAACTAGAGCAAAAAACTGAAATGTGATGTCAAATCCCATCCATTTTGTGCAAGTTCTTATTTTAGGTTAGTATCATATTAAACTGAAATCTATTCAGGCAAATAGCAAAAAAATCCAGACAGGACATTTTTATCACAAGGCACATTTAAGTACACACCTGCAAATAAAATGTAACAATATTGAATAAATAGCCTTTGAATTATGGTAAGGAAATGAAGGCCCTGCTAAAGAAAGAAGAATAGTATGTACCAGTGTTCAGATGTTGAGTTTGCTGTAAGTGATGGCAATAGTAGCTGTCAAAATCCCAAAAAGTAGCATGATGTGAAAAAATGTTGAGATTGATCAGATACATGAAAACTCATTCTTATGCTCCTCTGTGAAAGCTGAGCAACTGCTTAGACTGTTTGGAGCAGTGAAGAAGTTATAGTTCCGACTTATGCTAGCATCACATTACATTACTTCTAATTGGAGGAGATGTCACACTTAATGATTGCAAATGTTGATTTCATTGTCTGTGAAGTTCACATTACATAATTTGTAATCACAAGAGATGATAATTTAGACAACTCTGTTCAGCACATTTTCACATTTCAAAAATATTGTGAACTTTCCTCTTTTTCTGATAGCCAATTTTGTGCCGCTTGACAAAGCTAGTGTTGTACAAGGTCTTTACAGGTAATGCAAGTTCAGCCAACAACTTGGCCTTTTTGTTTTTTCCTTTATCCATTCTGTCTTGGCATGTGAAACAGAAGACATCAAATAGACAATCCTCTCTTCTGTGTGTGAAGTCCAAAACACCAGTGTTCCTTCTTGTTCGTAGCTGCATTTCATGCATTGTACTTGAAGATAAGCACTCACTTGTTGTCAGCTCTCACATATATATGTCTGGCACTGCGACTTATGACTAGTTTGACTGAGCTGCTAGGGATGTCAGACTATATGACTGTCAGCCATGGGAGCACGCTACAACTACTTTCAATTGACTAAGATAATATAGATGAAATCTGTGACTGACAGCCGTTGGAAAAAATTGTGAAATGTGACATGGCCTTTAGTCTATTACATAGGTAGTCTACTCAGCTAGAAATTAAACACACTCTAATTTGAAAAATAAAATTAACAAACCAACAAATTTAAAATAGGATCACAGAGGTGGAGGGAGGAATATCCCAGCAGCACTAAATAGGAAATAGCCTGGGGCTTTTAGTAGGGCAATTCCTTGATTTCTTTTAGGAGTTTTTATTTACCCAAAAGGCTAACTGGAGTCAGATTGCATGTCCACTCGCATTATGTGTCAATTGCAGCTTATCGATGCAGCGTGTGCGGCTGGAATATCTGGGAGGATAACAGTAAAGGGGTAAGTACGAGAAAGGAAGTAATGTGAAAAAGATGAGAAGGCAAAAGAGAAAAGGCACTCAAAAAAGACAAGAGTGAAGAGAGAGAGAATGAAGTGCAAGCTAAAAGAGAGAAGATGTCCAGATCTACTGATCTACTTACCTGTAACAGTGAAAGCTGAAAGGATCTTTGATAAAGGGGAATGGTTGGTGGAGGTGTGGGCTAGCCAGAGGAGCCGTAATGTGTATGGGCTCAGAGCAACGTTGCTGTGTTTAACTTTCCGAGATCTGACCTGGATTTCTGGGAGGAGCTAGACTGTGTGCAACAAAGCTTTGGGTCAGAACCCAACCTTCTGTGTTGGACAGTGGAATTCTATTTTTTTTTAGTGCATTAATTGTATTCAATAATCTCTCAGTAAAGTGACTTGTTTTACACAGCCTATTGTGTTTTGAATGTCATTATTTCACTATGAATATTAGTTTTATGAAATTTATTTATTAATAATTGAGACATTGTTTAGGCACTTTATTCTGTCAAATGAAATAAACTGTCTTCTGCAATATCTCCTCACTTGCTGCTGGTCCATCTCAGTTTATGACTATTCGTGTTTTGGTGTAGAATGAATATGACAAACAGGGCATTACAGTCACCCAGAACACCATCATGCTTTGAACAAAAAAAAAATTCAACCAAAAAACAATGACATAGAGTACCAGTACATGAAATCATTTACCTGTTCAAAATCATTCTTTGTTTACTGATTTTTACACACCAGCTTAACACAGCAAATATTACCTCATGGTGGTATTCAAATAGTTATGTAGAGTACAGATGTTTATATACAGAATAATATTGTGGTCAATAGGGGGCATCTCCCATGCAAGTGTTGCCCTCCTTCTCTTGACTCTGACTCCCCTAATGAGATGAGAAGGCCCCTTTTATGTGGCACCCCAGGGTACTTATGGTGCTAGAACAGTGCATGAAGGAAGTGCTTCTGGGTCAGGTGGAAGCCCCTCAAAATACGGACAACAATTGCCATTCCCTACAGCTCTCCTTGGCAGCACCCATGGGACTCACAAAGTCTGCCCAATGGGACTACAGGTGCAAATGTTGATGCGGATGATGACCCCTAGTGTATCAGGCAAGCACATAGTCCTAGAAGGCTGTCTTACTCATCCATTCATTTTATTGTTCTGTCCGGTAATGAGAAACCCCGCCAAGGTTTGTTTACATCTGTCAACCCCGTGGCTCTGGCTGGGGAGGATGTCTTGCGATAATGTATCGTGAGAAGTGTAAAGTCCTGTCGTTGTCTGTTCCTGCCTTTAGTTCTTTAGAATCTCGTGTGTCAATGAACTGGACCTATTCCTACTATTATTGCAACTGTTTACCACCCCCCTAAATCAAATTATGACTTTCTGAACGATTTTGCTGTTTTTCTTGCACACCTATCTACTGTTTCATCAAACATAATACTTCTGGGGGATTTCAATATACTGTACATGTGGATAATATCAATGTTCCTATTACTTGAGACTTTACATCCTGCCTTGAGAGTTTTGGATTCCAGCAGTATATTGATGTTCCCACTCAATCTAAAGGACATATCTTGGACTTGATTTGCTGTTCTGGAGTGACCCCGCTTGATTGTACTGCAGATGAACTCTCCATAACTGATCATTTTCTTATTTCATTCAATGTTAAACTTATGATACTAAGCCTTCCCGTCTCATGTCTTTCTGTAATATTAAGAATATTAACTTGGACTTTCTTTCCTCTAATATTGATTCCCTTATGGATATTCATAATGTATCCACTCCTAAAGAACTGGTTTCACACTATAACACTGGTCTCAATGGTATTCTTAACTCTCTTGCTCTGTTAAAAACTAGGTCTGATTCTTTCTCCTATTCTGCTCCCTGGTTCAAGCCTGAACTTCAGGTTTTGAAAGCCAAAGGCCGGCAACTTGAACGGTTGTATAAGAAAACTGGACTCTTTGTTCACAAAGAGATGTACTAAAACCATATACTTTATTGCAAGGACTGCATTGCCCAAACTAAATCTAACTATTATATTTACATTATTTCTTCCAATGAAGGTAACACCAAGTCATTGTTTTCACTGCTTAATAATATCACACAACCCCCGGATTCTTTACCTTCTCACCTTTATTCCACTGATTTTTGCAATTCCCTTATGTCCATTGTTAATGAAAAAATCCAGAGGATACACCAGTCTCTCTGTACTGATTCCTCCAGTACTTCATGTTTATTTTCCTCTTTTCAGCTTCCTACTTTCTCAGAAATCACAGATCTCGTCTGTAAGTCTAAGCCATCCACCTGTCAACTGGACCCCCTCCCTACAGTTCTGGTCAAAGCCTGCCTCCCCTCTCTGGTCCCCCTGCTATTAGCCTGCTTTCTGCTATAATCCACTCTTCTCTTACTACTGGTACTGTTCCTTCATCTTTTAAAACTGCTGCAATAACCGCCATACTGAAAAAACCTGGTGCCGATCTGACTAATTTCAGTCATTTTCGTCCTATTTCTAATCTACCCTTCATTTCCAAAATTCTTGAAAAAATAGTGGCTATTCAATTTCACTCTCATTTATCTCAAAATAATCTGTATGAACAGTTCCAGTCTGGTTTTCGACCCCTCCATAGTACAGAAACGACACTTATCAAAATTACTAATGACCTCCTTATGGCAGCTGATTCTGGTTTAATCACTATTCTCATCCTTCTTGATCTGACTGCAGCCTTTGATACTATTTGTCACATTACTCTTCTTAATAGATTATCTTTGATTGGCATTACCTACACACCACTAGATTGGTTTAGATCCTACCTATCAGGCCGCACTCAGTTTGTTCAGCTTAAAACTTTCACATCCCAATCCACCACTGTTACTTCAGGTGTGCTCCAGGGCTCTGTCCTGGGGCCCCTCCTTTTCACTAGTTACCTCCTTCCCCTTGGCAATATCTTTCGTAAATATAAAATTAGCTTCCACTGTTATGGTGATGACTCCCAGCCCTACCTCACTAGCAAACCTACTTTTTCCTTTCCACCCTCCTCGCTTATTGATTACATAGCAGAAATCAAATCCTGGTTTTCTTCAAATTTTCTTTAATTAACTAGTGACAAAACTGAGGTTCTCTTCATTTGTACAAAATCAACATTATCCAAAACTGATCATTTCTTATTTGATATTGATAATTCCTCTGTCTCCTCTTCCCCACAGGCTAAGAGTCTGGGTGTCATCCTTGATAGTACTCTGTCTTTTCAATCCCACATCAATAATATCTTATGAATTGCATATTTCCACCTGCGTAACATTAATCATTTTCGCCCCTCCCTCACTCCCCACACCACTGCTATCCTTGTTCATAGCCTTGTCACCTCTCGTTTGGATTATTGCAATTTGGTCTTTCTCACAAATCTCTTTATAAGCTTCAACTGGTCCAGAATTCAGTTGCCCGCATCATTACTAGATCCCCCTCTATTCACCATATCTCTCACGTCTTGCAGCAGCTTCACTGGCTTCCAGTTAAGTTCTGCATTCAGTTCAAAATTCTTCTGTTAACTTTTAAGGCTATTCACAACCTTGCCCCTCCATATCTGTCCAACCTCCCCCATGTTGCCATTCCCTCCCACACACTTAGATCCTCTACACCCATCCACTTGACTGTCCCCTTCGTCCGTCTTACCACCATGGGGAGTACAGCATTCAGTTGCTCTGCTCCCCAGTTCTGGAACTCACTACCACCTGAGCTTAGAAATATTGAATCATTCTCACTTTTCAAATCTAAACTTAAAACTCATCTGTTTAAGACTGCTTTTTCTCTTTGACTACAATTGCTCTGTCTGATTTTAAATTTTGTATTTTAGTTTTGTTTTTAATGTGTGTTTCATCTATTGTTCAGTGCCCTTGAGTGTTTAGAAAGGCGCCTAGCAATAAATAATATGTATTATTATTATTATTATTATTATTATTATCCTGGCAGGGATATTAATCAAGTGTTGGCTCCCATTACAATATACAGTATATACAATATGAGCAATGGTAGCTTAAGTAATTCAGTGAGGATTTTGTAGCCTTTCAGTCTTTTAGTTTATAGTTCAGTGCCTTTGCCAATATCCCCACAAATGTCTTAATTATTTTTAGCATCACTTGTGTCCTGTCTGGTGGTTGATCCTGCCTTGTAACTGATGATCGCTGGGATAGTCTCCAGCTGCCCCAGAGTCACAACCCTGCCCTGGGTAAGTGGGTTATGAAGATGGATAGATATTTTTTATTATTTGACAAGGTGCCTCTTTGTGGTAGAACATAGATGTTAAGGTGCTGAATTATAAACCACATTGTTTTTGTATTGTTCTGGTATACTGTATGTCTAGAGGTGATATTGACTATGAGAATGTGCTGCATATGGTTTATCTCTTCAACACCATTAAGTTGAATTATACTTAAATTGTCATTTCTGGAATAATTACAATGCATCATAAGTAGAGCTGTAAAAGCAAAGTATTTAATGTGTGCCTGTGCCTAGTGATGACCAGGTGGCAAACCCCCTGCTGCTGGGGTAGGCACCAGCTCTCTGTTAAACTTAACTGGACAAACAGGATACAAAATGGATGAATACTACTTCAGGACTGCATAGAGAAAATGGCTTTTGCTTTACTGAAGGCAAGAGAAAGAGTTTTATTGTTTCATCAGTCGTTTGAACGTGTTTGACAAGTCGGTAATAAATAGCACAGTGAAACAAAGACACGGAGTTTCCGACACACATTATGCAGGAGGAGCCCCACAGCATGGCGGGGTTGGGGGGGGGGGGGGGGGGGGTGTAAAAGAACAAACGGTATTAATTAGCAGCGTGTAAAAATTCAGAGGCACTGACAGCCCCATATTCATGCTAATTATATTATTAAGTCTATTAAGAATAATCTTTCTAAATGATCTGTTCTAATTAGCCGTCTGAAAGCTGAAATGATAATTTGGACAATAATTCACGACGGCTGCTCCTCCCATTTCTCCTTAGTGCAGGACCGCAACTCCCTTTTTACATTTGGGGCGAAGCAAGCTATAATGGGGGGCGGCTGTTTTCTTCTTTTTCGTTTAAAATCACCGATGTGGTGCTCATAACCCGGAACCGTCCAAACAGGCTCCAGAACACTAATAACAACACGATACCGGCACTAATGGCCCACACTGCAGTGACACCCTGTAATATGCATATTCATAATAAATTTGCAGAAACTCCAAGATACGGTCCACATACGTATATGCAGATTTTTTTAAAGCACAATAATTAAAAAGGAGAATCATTAAGTTAAACTTTATTAAATATAAGCGTCCAGTCTGCGACTTTGTTTCTTTTAATTCAGTCGACACCTTTAACTTTATCTCGTTATATGTGTGATTCGCAGCGTGTGGCGCTGCGTGATTATGCGTCTTTTGTGGACCCGCTTGGCAGGCGTCCTACCTGTCGTCATGGTTACCGACAGTCTGGACTGGAGAAGAGCAAGCCAGGCTCCGCCCAAGACTCGGGCTCGGTTTTCGATAGAAGCTGGAGGCGTGGCTCTGGATTGACGTGAAAGATTCGGCGAGACTTCATGTGAACACAAAACCTCTGCCGATGCCCCACTGTATATTGGCTTAGGAGTAACAGAATGAAAAACGTCATTCAGTCACCGCAAGGGAAAACCTTGAGATGCAAACGCCTTTTTAATGTAATTTTCTGAAGTACTATGAAATAGAGCGTTACAGGAATATTTCCGCTCATCCTGAAATACACCAACGTGAATGCATTATACTGCTACGGTTTTGCATTAACTTATTTATTTAGTCTCAGCATTTACTAGGCAAGTGCTTTTAGCCGTTCCGGTAATTTAAGACCGTCTCCATTTACCAGTGCTTACATTTTATGCAAAGATGCATAAGCTCCTGCTGATCTGTCATCCTGCCAAAATCTAGCTTTGGCCAGCTTTTCCTGCCCATAATAGGTTTTAAAATCAAGTTTTTGTTAGTCATTCAGCTGTCAATATTTTGTGTTAAACAGTTTACCGGTCTTCATTTTTGTCAGCATGGCAGAATAATGAACCCAGTTTTCCCAGTATTTGGAAACGCTAAACTGGTGCTCATGTATTCTATGCTTATTGCCCACTGGGAGCTGTTATATAAGCTTTATATTTAAGAGTATACTTCATATATTTATATTACATTTATTTTTGACTTGTTTGATGACATATATGTGCATATATCAAAAAGTTGATTTACAATTTAACTATATACTGTATATTCAGATACTAAATGAGGAAATGTTGTACTTCTATGCCTGTGGTGGACACCATATTTACATAAAATGTCAGTTTCTACTAAGATAAGATGTACATGGGCCTTTATATTATTTTCATATTTTCCATTTTATATATCTCTGCCTTCCAGGTCCAGACTGCCAAAGTTAAATCTGAAAGTAAGAGGCATAGGATGGGTACAAATTTTTGATGGGACATTGGTCCATTTCAAGGCACACTTAAGCATACAGACACACTCACAATGGCCAAATTTAGATTTACCAATCTGCCATCTCAATATAAGCTCAACATTTAAGGCACCTCAACAAGAAATCAGTCCACGGCCAATAAGGAAGGATTGCTATGCACTGACCATGAGGCCACTATTGCTTTATAAAACTACCTTTGTACAGGGAACTCCACAACCACACCAGAGCACCATAAAAGTACAGAGTCGTTTTACAGCTGTTTTTATAACTGGAGCATAGGCTAGTTAATGGCTATAATCAGGGACACACAGTAGCTCAGAGTCAAGGGTGAAAATGGTAGTGTCCAATGCCAGACACTAAGCTACATTACCTATTTAAAATACTTTTCAAATATTTTATTCTTTATATGTTTTTGCATGCTTGATGTGTGTGTTTTACAGTTTAGGTAATTTCTTTTTTATTTAATTTGAATATGAAAATAAAATTAGTCTTTAGGCAACTCACTACACAAATCACATGCGCATAAATGTAACTACCAGGGCAACCCCACTGTACACGTCCTGCCTGTGGCGTAGTATTTGCCATGCACAGGAATCAGTGAATTGTCTACAGGACATCACATCCTAAACATAACAAATTAACATCCGGGGCACTGTTCAAAGTTTGTACATTCTCCTCTGTGTGTTTGTGTGGGGTTTTTTTCTGGCGACTTCCATCTCTCAAAGATATGTGTTGGGTTGATTGGCAACTCTAAACTGGCCCAGTATGAGTGAGTGTGTAGGAGTGTG
Organism: Polypterus bichir lapradei; assembly: GCA_026402145.1. Lineage (NCBI taxonomy): Eukaryota > Metazoa > Chordata > Cladistia > Polypteriformes > Polypteridae > Polypterus > Polypterus bichir. The sequence continues at coordinate 138,443,215 of JANRMT010062791.1, forward strand.
CCCCAATGCCCCATGGGGAGTAGGTTTCTGTTTTGTGCCCAGCTTTGCTTGGATAGGCTCCAGCCCCTACTAACACTTTATCAATTTGCAGAAACAGAAAACTTAGTAACAGTTCTATGTTGGTGCTTCTAGGCTGCTCAAATTAAATTAACTCTAAAAACAGGGCTTTTTATATTTTTCAAATTCAGGAGATGATTCAGACATTCCAGTTTTAACAGGAAGGCTAAACTACCACTTAGATATATACTGTAAACTGAGAAGTGATATGCAGTAGATTAATTATCTTCCAGCACAATGTAAAATGTCAAAAGATTGCCTGGCTAAAATACTGTGAATTCAGAAAGTACTCAGACCCCTTCACTTTCTGCACACTTTATTTTGTTGTAGAATTAATTTTAAATGCATATAAAAAGTGCCATGTTTGCCCATCAATCTACACTCAATAAGCCATAATGACAAAGAGAAAATATTTTCAGAAAAGTTTGCAAATTTATTAAAGATCAAAAATCTTAAAACTCACATCTACACCGATCCTTTGCTGTAGCACACCATGTTGTGGTCTGTGCATTCTGTTTGCTTTATTATTCTTCAGATGAGTTCACAGGAGGAAAACTAGCTTTATTGGACATCATTTAGAAAGGCACATTTGTGTATATAAGGTATCACAATTCACACTGCATCTTAGACTTCTGCAATAAAACTGTGGTAAGGCATAGATCAAGACAAGGATATAAAACCATTTCTAAAACTTTGAGTGATCCCAGTAGCACAATGGCCTCAATAACTGTGAAATGGAATAAGTTTGGAACCACTAGGGTCCTTGCTAGAGTTGGCTGCCTGGCCAAACTGAATAACCAGGCAGAAGGGCCTTGGTCTGGGAGGTGACAAAAAACCCAATGGTCACTCTAACAAGAGCTTCAGAAATCTGCTCTTGAGAAGACAAAACCTGTCAAAAGGACAGCCATCTCAGAAGTAAGCATTTATGGTAGGGTGGTAAGATGGTAACATACAGTACGTGTGGATAGACCTGAAAATGTCAATTTACAAGGCTTCCCATCTAGTCAAACCAAGCCTGAGAGGATATGCCAGAAAAATGGGACAAACTGCCCAAATTCAGGTGTGCAAAGCTTCTAGAAACTTACTCAAGAAGACTCAAAGCTGTAAGTACTGCCAAAGGGCTTTCTGCAAAGTACTGAATTAAGGGTCTGGATACTTGTTTAAAGAAGGATTTCAGTTTTTGATTTTCAACACATTTGCTAACTTTTCTGAAAGCATGTTTTCACATCATCATTATGATGTATTTAGAGTAGATTGATGGACAAAAACTGCAAATATATCCATTAAAATTAAACCTACAACACTATAAAGAGTGCAGAGTGAAGAAGTCTGAATATAGTACTTTCTGTACCCACTGTATGCTGCGTTAATATCTTGAAGATGTCAACTCTGCTTCTGGCCCAGAAAGTACAACAATAAAGTCTCTAAATGCAATAATTAATGACGAAAGGTCACTAAGGGTGTAATCTATACTAATAAAAGGCAAAGCCCTCACTGACTGACTGACTGACTGACTGACTGACTGACTCACTCACTCACTCACTCACTCACTCACTCACTCACTCATCACTAATTCTCCAAGTTCCCGTGTAGGTAGAAGGCTGAAATTTGGCAGGCTCATTCCTTACAGCTTACTTACAAAAGTTGGGCAGGTTTCATTTCGAAATTCTACGCGTAATGGTCATAACTGGAAGCTATTTTTCTGCATATACTGTAATGGAGTTGAGCTCGAAAGCCGTGGGGGCGGAGTTTCGTGTGACATCATCACGCCTCCCACGTAATCACGTGAACTGACTGTCAACGCAGTGTGTAGAAAACCAGGAAGACCTCCAAAAAGCGCTGAAGAAAACATGCATTATATAATTGAGAAGGCAGCGAAACAATAAGAAGCGAGCGAGTGACATATACAACCATATTCATGAGTGCTGCTACTTCGGAAACAAAGCACGGTGGAAACCTAAAGTTTAAATTAAGTTCATAGACAGGCTGCCGCTGGTGTTTGTAATTTAGTGCCTGCCCATATAAGGTCGTCCGTCAGCGGCAATCCAATAGGAACACTGCCGTTAAATATTCACGGGTGAAGGACTGTGCTTATGCAGAGGAAGATGAGATGGTCAGGGTGGTGTTTGGCACAAACTCAGCGAAACTGCGAGAGAAACTTTTAAGTGCCGGGTCTTAGCTGACAGTAGCAGTAAGAAACGAATCGATGAATGAAACCTCTTATCTTTACAACGATTGACAAACACGGAATGGAACTTGAACACAACACATCGTACAAATACGACCCTGATTGAAACAAATAATGATAATCAAATCCTTGATGACAGCAACACTCAATAACACTCACAAAACAATTACTGTATATTGACAATCATGTTACGTTATTTTTAAAATGTTCCCTTTTCTTTTTCATAACATCTTTAACACACTACTTCTCCGCTGCGAATATATATATATACCCCGATCTACATACTCTCAAATAGACAAGCCACACGCCGTGGCACAATTGTAGAGGCTTCGCCTCTAGCGCCGACATCTGAAGTTTGATTCCCGAGAGGGGATGTACTGAGTATGTACGCGCGCTTCTCGATTCATTTTAACCTCGCATCTCCTTGGTTTGGGACGTATGAAAAAATATGCGGTTAACGCAGAATCATGTTACGTTATTTTTAAAATCTTTCCTTTTCTTAGCACAAGCACAGCTGAGAAGCTTCGATGCATGTACTCCATAACAAAAAATAACGCATTTAATCACACTTTCAATTCCAAGCAAAGGGGAACTTTTGTCAATGCATGATTTCCTGGTATATCGATTACACTGATGCACACATCACAGCTACAAAAATGTTAAGAGTCGGAATGAAGCGCATTCCTACGACTGATCGGAGGAAAATTTCATTTCAAAAAACTACCCGAGCGAAGCCTTGATAAAAGCATGGTTTTGTGCACACTGAAAAGCAAGCAAAATTAGATGCATTACAGAAAGCGGACTTTGTGGCTCTTACTGAGTATCATTGGACTTCCGTGACCGTTAGTAATTCTAATTACATCTAATTACAAAATGTTCAATGATCACACAGTTTTAGCCTAATGTACAAAATAATTTTGGCTAAGGTTATTAAGAGTTTAAAGATTAAGTTGGTCACATTACCTTTTATGTTTCTGACTTATTTTTTTAAGAAGAAAAACTGCACTTTATGTTGAAATTTTGGTTATTATTATATAAAGACAATACAGTAATCCCTCCTCCATCGCGGGGGTTGCGTTCCAGACCCCCCCGCGATAGGTGAAAATCCGCGAAGTAGAAACCATATGTTTGTATGGTTATTTGTATATATTTTAAGCCCTTATAAACTCTCCCGCACTGTTTATAAATATTCCCCGCAGCGTTATACAGCATAATCCCTTTGTATTCTCTTAGATATTAGGTAAGATTCATTGAAATTATGTATATAAACACACACTGTTTATATACAGTAAAACCTAAATATTATTTTAAAGATATTGAGTGTCTCCGATATCACATATGTTACAGCCATTAAGATAGACAGGTCACCAGCAATAAATACGTACATTGCAAGAAAAATAGTATACAGTAAATGTGTGTACAGTGACACTAAACGTACATACATGTACTAAGCACTGTAAGAAGAAAATTAATTATGGTTACTCACCAACAATGACATGATGACTTGTCCGATAACAATGAGTTTAATTTTACTGCACAACAAAGGAGAGCGTTACAGCCCTTGTAAAGGAGCCACTTCAGGCGATTGTGTAGCACTGCCGTTGTTCTTCTTCTGGCAGTCTTCAATCCAAATCCCTAAAGCAGATTCCATCCAGACTACTGCCTTATTACATCCACTTACAACTCGTTTTGCACCCTGGTTAAAAGGACGCTGCAGCCGTAGATCTTATATTCCTTTCCTACTTTTTAAATAAAAAGAATCGTAGCCTTCAACAAATCCAAAACGTTTACCTTTTCGGCAATCGTTAACATCTTCTTCTTGCGCTTGGGCATGGCACCTGAAGCAGTAGCAGATTGTTTTGGAGCCATAATGAAGGGCTTGACTATGCACAAAGATAAACACAAAAGAGCACAACTCTTTACACAGCGAAACACGTTGATGCTGAATGAGCGAGACGAGACTTCCTGGTTAACACTGCATAGCTCCTGCGTGCTCTGATTAGTTAGCTTCTCAGTCAGGAGAACATAACTGCGTGCTCTGATTGGTTAGCTTCTCAGCCATCCGCCAATAGCGTCCCTTGTATGAAATCAACTGGGCAAACCAACTGAGGAAGCATATACAGGAAGTAAAAAGACACATTGTCCGCAGAACCCGCGAAGCAGCGAAAAATCCGCGTTATATATTTAGTTATGCTTTCATATAAAATCCGCGATAGAGTGAAGCCGCGAAAGTCGAAGCGCGATATAGCGAGGGGTTACTGTACCATTCTGAAAATGTACTTAAACTACCACTTTATTTTTAAGTCTGCCCAATTTTAACCAGGGATGATATTTTTGTTTCTGTTTTGAATTCAAATGCAGTTTAAAAGCATTTTGTTTTTCAGAAATTAAAAGAGCTTGAGTTTACAATATTCATGTCCATGTCTATTATTTGATTCTGTCGCCAACTAAAACCCTTTTAAATTAAAAAGAAACATTTGCGATTTGGGGCAAATTTACGTGTGCGATTACATACGATTAATCAAGACTAATTATTACACAGCCTCTAATTAATTGGATTAATTTTTTTAATCGAGTCCCACCCCTAATATATATATGTAGATATATATGTAGATTTGTATATATATGTGTATATACAGTATATATGTAGATATGTATATGTGTATATATATGTGTGTGTGTGTATATATATGTATATATATTTATATGTATAGGTATATATATATGTATGTGTGTATATATATATACTAGCAAAATACCCGCGTTTCGCAGCGGAGAAGTAGTGTGTTAAAGAAGCAATGAAAAAGAAAAGGAAACATTTTGAAAATAACGTAACATGATTGTCAATGTAATTGTTTTGTCACTGTTGTGAGTGATGAGTGTTGCTGTCATATATATATATATATATATATATATATATATAAATATATATATATATATTTACACACACACACATAAACATATATATATATACATATCTATACATATACACACATATACACACACATATATACATACATATATATATCTACATATATACA
>JANRMT010062791.1:138453500-138527323 GCA_026402145.1 Polypterus bichir lapradei
CGCATAATCAGGCCGGTTTTTTAATGATTTTTAAGCACAGGGAGTAAATTAACATTTGAAAAATCGGTAATGTAATAAATCAGCAAGAAAAGCAACATTGTAACAATGCACGGAACGAACCAACACACAATCGTCCGAGACTGAAAACTGGCGGACCGCCATCTCACCCTGCCTGCTCATGTGCCCATCTCCAACTCGTCACTTGAGTCGTTGTCGTCTTTGCACAGTCCACATGCACCTGTGACTCACGTAGACTTTTCATTGCTCCGTGCGGTTTTGGCTGCTTTTCTATATATAATCCACCAAGACACCCGACCACGGTAGTAGCGCGAATTGCTGTATGTAGCGTGTAAAACAGTTTGCTATGATGCACACGGTCATACGTCGTAACTGAACACTCGGTTTTTAAAGACTGCTTACTTCATTGTGTTTTAACCTCAGTTGTAAAGGATTGTTTTAAGGATCCCATGGGATACCCCTCGCAAATCGTTTAACACGCTGCATATGGCGATTCACTTCCGCGAGAAACATGCCTCTATGAACAGTCAACGTGGCTCGGAGGTTCATGTGGCCTCTACGACAGACGAATATAAATGACGCCGTTTTTTCTGTGTCGTCACGTCCGAGTTGGTGGGCTTGGCTCTGCGAGTTGCAGTCATAGTCATATCCAATGGTCTTGGGGTTGGTGGGCGTGGCTCCTTCCTGCGTGCGCCATAGGTGTTTTACTTGTCGGTGGCTTAGTGAATCCACGCCCCTTCCGGCATGCTTTCCATGGGTGTCTTGCCTTAGTGAATTATATATATATAGATGACTATAAAGAAAGATTGTACACACATTAAAGTATAGCATTCCACACAAACTGGAATGGGCAGAATCCATGAGAAAACAGTGGTTAGTTAACGTAAGATATTATGATTGTCTGGACAAGAAGACACATTGAAGATGTTGTCTGATGTGCGTGGACTCTTCTGATGTTGCAGAGGAGGGGAAACCAGCAGGAGTTGGTTGCTATTATTTTAGGAAAAGGAGAGGTAGTCAGTGAAAATAATATTCAACTCAAATTAAGGGGAAACAGTCACATTTTTCTGACTTTTGATAGTAAGAAGTCATCTTTCATGTGGGAGCTTTCGAAAAATAATAGTATGAAACAATGCAGCCATTTTCATTAGAATTATCAAATAACAGCAGGCTGGTGATATCACTGGTCTAGAGTTGAGCTGGTGGAGGAAAGCAAATCTCAAGAATCATAAAACTGTTAAATTTGTTGAAAAACAGAAAAAATGTGTCTGTTCTCCTTTACCATTTCAGATTTTATGTGTTGTCAATTTCTATCTGTCTCTTTGATTTTATTTTTTATTTTTAACATTGAAGTGGTAGTTTTTGGTCAACATATGTCTTCACTAGTACAGTATGTTGTACAAAATTTTAGACAGTTTTGATATGACAGTACTAACTGCCTGGACTCCTTCCTGACCCATAATAATCATGGAACCTAAGATTAATGGTGCAATGCTTGCCTATCCTTTAAACAATCTTTTTATTATGAACTACATTTCACTACTTAATTCATTTCGAAGTTGTCAGCATGGCATGGCAAACGGTGATGCTAGGAGTTTGCACTGCATGTCAGAATGAGATGTTAGACTTGCTCAGGTCAGATGTAAATGAGGTCATATTTTAGAGACAGGCTTCACACTGTAGCCACTCACACACAATTGCCTCCTAAGGAGTCTTTCTTTTATATGTCATTGTACTTTATGGTTCAGGGGTCGCCAAGTCCGGTCCTGGAGGGCCACCGTGGCTGCAGGTTTTCATTCTAACCCTTTTTTTAATGACTGCACTGTTTGTGCTGCTAATTAACTTCTTGTGAATTCATTTTAATTGAATTGCTTTTTAAGATCTGTTACTCTGAATTTCTTCATCGTTTCTCTGAATTGCTTTATTTCTTTCCTTAAATGGCACCCAAACAGAAATGAAATGTGAACTGAGTAAGCCAACAGAAGACCAACCAATTTCACTACAACCAGCTGCTTAATGAGATGCCAATTCTTGTCGTTAATTAAACCTGTTCTTTAATTTCGTGGTTTTGTTGCTGCTCTCGTGGTGCATTAGCAGACATTTCTGAAATTGTTGATTTTCTCTTTCTAAGAGCACTGTTAAAATGTTTTGGGGACCTGAGCAGATCAACATTCCTGAGAGCTCCATCTTTCTTTATTTTCAGATATTGTATGATGGACACCAGTTGTTTTGGCTCATTTTGTATCTCAGTATTGTTTGTCTGCTAATTCAGAAAAAAGAAACAATTAAGTGGTCTGAATTTTCAAGGGCAAGTCAATTAAAATTAGTTCAAAAGATGTTAATTAGCAGCAAAAACAGGTCACTCATTAAGAAAAGGGTTAGAATGAAAACCTGCAGCCACGGTGGTCCTCTAGGACCGGAGTTGGCAACCCTTCATATGGTTTGTAGTGATAATAAAATACATTGACAACATTATTTCTTAAATGTGAAAGCATTTAACTTTTCACGAACCGGCTGGGTCACACAGTAAGATAATGGTGGGGACTGAGACTGCACTACTATGATTTACACAACACCTCAGCATCTACTTCACACTGACCATATAGTGGTTTAGGAATTTATACTTGATAAATCAAATCTGATTATTCTAGTTCACCATAGGCTCAATGCAAATCCCTCAGAAATTCACTTATGTAGTATGCAGTAGTGTGACCCATAGCTTACTGTTCATCCCGATTTTTGCCCAGTGCTGCCAGCATTATTTCCATTTTCCAAATACCCCGTAATGGAGGAAGCAGTTTTAGAAAATGGGTACATTTTTTGTATCAAAAATCTTTGAGTTAAGATTACCTGCAAAGCATTTTTTTGTTGTAAAAGGATCTACATAAAAAAGCAGTGTATGCTTCCAGTGAGTGTAAACCAGGTTTGGCCAGCAAACAAAAATCTTATGGTCAAATGAAGTTCCACCTGGCTTGATTTATCTTTGTCTGTGAGGAGCTAAAATGGTAGCATTCTGCACTCTGCAGATGAAATATTAAAGTGATATCTTGTTCAGCCCGCTTTCTGTTTCCAGATGAGCTATTAAATAAAATCACGTGTACTCTAGTAGTTGAAAAAACGTACATGAGTCACGCGATACACTGTGTACATCTGTGCTCATTTTAACACAGTAAATGCAAGGCTGGTGCTTGTGTCCTATAAAACATTCATTGTTCTCCATTTGTAGTAAAACGTAAATTTGAACTCTTTGTTTTTTGTAATGAGCTTGAACATTTTAAATGCATTAACAAAAAAGATGTTGGAGGAAGACTACGTTCCTTCCTTCTTCCCCAAGTTACCCTACTGATACATCCCTTGGCTCCCCAGCCTGTGTTCTTTACTGTTCTTTCTATGTGGCATTACATCCCTTCCAGATTCCCAGTATTCATTATTAAACCTATTCAGACAGAAATCCCAGTTTACTTTACTACTGCCCCTTTATCAAAAACAACCTTCCAGCCTATTCATTTGCTTCCAAAAATATTGATTTCTAGGGTGTTTTCTGTGTTCTTTCTTCTACCCAAAACTGAAGGGATACATAAAAGAAAGCCAGCTTTGGCTATTTAAGTGCAGTATTGAACTCTGTCACATGCCAGCACTCCTTGCTATTGTCAGTTGTGGCAGGGGGTGCTTGGATTACTTAAGCACTGTGTTGAGAATGAAGGTAATGCAGATCCTTGCCTCCTTTCACAAATATTCAGGTTATAGTCCAAAGTTCAGTTGAAAGACAAGCGTGCAACGAAACTGACATTTTGTCTTTGTTGAAGAAAGAGGACTATCAACATTAAGCCCAGGAGCAGCATCAGTCCCAAATATGCCAGCTTCTAGGTACTACCTAGGGTCAAAAATTAGGGGGCACAAAAGGTTCCGGCTGTCTGTGGAGGCTTCATTTTACTCTCTGAGCTGACCATCTATAATAGTGGGTGTTACACGGCATTATAGTAATTCGTTCACTTATTTTAAGAGCTGTGTTTCTTTGGAAACAGTAAAAGTCTTTCATTGTTTTTTTTTTTTGTTTTGTTGTATATAAGGATCACTCAGTCAATCATACTCTTTTTTAAATTAGGATGCTAAACAGAGTCCAGGGTGCCATACAAGCACACAAGAAAATAATTCCAAGAAGTAAAAAGCAAAATGCAGTACAAAAAATTCACATTTATTAAATAACTTACTTTGTGTGTTCTTTGTTTTGTTTCTTGCTTTTTAGATTTTATATATACGGTAGTGGAACCTCGGTTCACGAACGTCTCGGTACACGTACAACTCAGTTTACGACCAAAAAGTTCGCCAAACTTTTTCCTCGGTTCACGACCACACACTCGGTATACGAAAAAGCCAGTTTCCCTTTCGGTTTGTACATGTTCAGTCTCTCCCTGTGCATTTCCTGTGCAGTGAGCAAGAGAGAGAGAGTGAGAGAGTGCGACACACACACACAGGCAGCGCACGCACGCACACACACAGGCAGCGAGAGAGAGCGCAACACACACGCAGGCAGCGCGAGCTAGACGCGCACACACACAGGCAGCGCGAGAGAGCGCGACACACACACACACACAGAGGCAGCGCGAGATGCAGACACACAGGCAGCGCAAGAGAGCGCGACACACACACACACACAGAGGCAGCGAGAGAGAGCGCGACACACACACACACACAGAGAGGCAGCGCGAGATGCAGACACACAGGCGCGAGAGAGAGCTGGACGCATTAAGGTAGGAAGGCAGTTAAAGAATGCACTGGGCTTGATTTTGTTTTCACTTCTGTTTCCAGCGATCGGTTCGTAGCGTGCATTGTTGCAATGTTATTTTTCTTGGTGGTTTATTAAATTACGGATTTTTTCAAATGTTCATTTTTTTCCTTGTGCTTAAAACTCATTAAAAAAAGTGCTTTTAGCTAGCGGTTGGTAGCGCTATAGCATGAACTCTTGCAGTGTTAGTTTTCTCTGTTGTTCAAGGTTTTCTCAGTGTTATTCAATGTTTTTACATTTAGTTTACTATTACGCTGTGCATTCTATGGTTTAATTAACTATATTTGTGCTTAAAAACTTAAAAAGAATATATATTTACATACAGTTCGTATGGTCTGGAACAGATTAATTGTATTTACATACAGTCCTATGGGGGAAATTGCTTCGGTTCACGACCAAATTGGTTTACGACCAGAGTTTTGGAACGAATTATGGTTGTGAACCGAGGTTCTACTGTATAATGTTTTGAATTAAAAAAGTACGTTAGAAGACTGGGAAATTTTTTCTTAGGTCATTTACACAGAAATGAAGGAGAATATTTAAAGGGAATGAGATATTGACTAGTTAAAATTGGTAAAAGCAAGAGTCCTGAATTACCAGTTTTTTAATATAAATGTCAGCTTGCAAGCCTTTATTAGGTGTTGGATTACTTCCACATTCAAATGACATACATGTTACATTAATCAGTGTCTAAAATATGGTCTGCTCTGAGTGAATGTGTGCACCTTGTGAAGGACTAGCATGCCATTAAAGTTTGACTCTTGTCACTTTTTCAGTAATCCTGACTAACTGCAATTCTGTAATATAAAATGTGGACTGAATGCTTTGTACCACCATATAATGTGTTCTTGACCTTGATGTCAGTAGCTCATTATTATTAGAAGAATAGCTTGCTGTTAATGCACTAGGCGGATTTTCAGGAGATTTTGGCTTGTCATTTTAATAGGCTCTCCTGATTCTAACTCTGAAGTTACTCATTTTCATGATGGAACTCTGATTCATGTTGTTGGTGACTCACCTCCAGGCTGTTGCGACCTGTTAGCACCATTACAATATATTATTATTATTATTATGATTATTATTATTCACCAATTATCTACCCACTTAATCCATTCCAGTTATTATTATTATTATTTATTTTGTTTTCTCTGAAAACCCAGGCTGCTCTTGCGCAATATAAACATACTTTTAAAAATGAGAAAAAGGAAGCCTTAGGCTTTTGTGTTAGGCATCTGGTCGGTATGAAAAATGACATAAATATAGGGCCATAGATGTTAACATAGATGTTGTCCTTGCTAGGGTCATCCTCAATAGGATCACTTGCTCACCTACCAGCAACCAGAACAGTCTGGTTTTTACGCCTAAGAAGTCTACCATCGACCACATTCTAGCACTGAGGGTTCTCATAGAGTGTAAACATGAATATCGGCAGACTTTCTTTGCAGCCTTTGTCAATTTTCGTAAAACGTTCGACTCAATTGATCAAGCTGCCTTGTGGGACATCCTGCGGGTTCGCGGGTTCCCCTCGAGGTTGCTGGATATCATGGCCGGCCTGTACACTGGTACTGTGAGTGCTGTGCAAAGTGGAGGCAGAACCTCTGTGTTTTTCTTAATTAATTCTGGGGTTCGTCAGGGGTGTGTTCTTGCTCCTACTCTGTTCAATGCTTGTATGGACTGGGTGTTGTGCAAGGTCATGGGGTCCAGCAGCTGTGGGGCATCAGTTGGTGAAGAAAGATTCACAGATCTTGACTTTGCTGACGATGCTGTGATCTTCGCGGAGTCAATGGAGGTTCTGATTGGGGAGCTCAAGAGACTGAGCGAGGAGTCTGAGTGTCTGGACTTGCGAGTGTCCTCGATAAAAACCAAAATCCAGGCCTTTAATGACCTCTTGGGCACATCCATCAGCAGTGTGTGTGTTTGCGGAGAGAGTGTCGACCTTGTGGAGAGGTTTACTTACCTTGGCAGTGACATTCATGTCTCTGGTGACTCTTCCTATGAAGTCAGTAGACAGATTGGGAGAACATGGGGGGTCATGAGGTCGCTGGAAAGGGGTGTGTGGCGCTACCAATATCTATGCAAAAGGAAGAAGGTCCAAGTCTTTAGAGTACTGGTGCTTCCTGTCTTGCTATATGGTTGCGAGACATGGACGCTATCCAGTGACCTGAAATGAAGACTGGACTCCTTTGGTACTGTGTCTCTCCAGAAAATCCTTGGGCACCATTGGTTTGACTTTGTGTCGAATGAGCGGTTGCTCATGGAATCCCGAATGAGGCACATTACCTGCATTGTTAGGGAGCGTCAGTTACGGCACTACGGCAATGTGGCACGTTTTTCTAGAGGGTGATCCGGCTTGTAAGATCCTCATTGTTGGGGACCCAAGTGGCTGGACCAGGCCAAGTTGTCGCCCACGTAACACCTGGCTGCGGCAGATAGAGGGTCACTTCCCAGAGGGTGGGACTGGACCGTGTGTCTGCCTGGGGGGTTGCCAACCGGGATGCCGAGTTGTTTCGTTGTGTAGTGGGTGCGGCAACGCACTGTACTAGTGCATGCTCCCCAACTTTACTTGACTTGAGATGTTAACACTCTCCATGCCAAGCAAACGATTTGTCCTTAGCTTTACATGTTTTTAATTCTTGACATATATGTGCACTAAATAAGCCTTTGGACATTTTACTATCTAAAAAGGGAACATTGTATCTTATGCTATTATTAGCTGTGTTACCCATCTTTCCTTGTGAAATTTCTTAAGACAATGGTTTTCAGTTATAGTGCTGTTGATTAATCAGATGTTTCAGAAGTACTATATAACTAAGTACTTTTTTGTTTACAATATTTGTATTTTTTTACCGGGGCTGATATTGTTGCTGCATTTCACTAGAGCTGCATACCTTTGAATATGCTATATACAACTGATGATGAGCAAAACATTCCTGCTGCAGATCAATTCCTGCTTTTCCTAGTGACTGACCTTGGGTTTTGTTGATGGTCACTGAAAAACACAAGTTTTACAGAAAACTATATATTTTTTAATTGAAACGGGTTATCAGTAGTACTAATAATGTGTAATTTCAGTATTTATGTCAACCTTCCTTGTGCTCTATGGTTGGTGGGATAGGTTCCAGCTTCATCGCAATCTTCCTCTGGATGAAGCATATTTAGAAAATGGATATATGGATTATTATGATTATTATTATTAAGATTAAAAATGTACATTTGTTTATATTGTTCACTCAAGCATTGCTTTGTGTTTTTTGTCTGTTTTAAGTTCATATTTCAATTGTTTTATTTTTTTCCCTTAGCCATAGCTGAACAATAAAGTTGTAACATTGAATCGTGTCTTATTTTAACTTGTTATAAAAAGCAATGATATTTATAGGCTTCACATTTAGGTGGCCCATGCAATGAATTAAATGTTTGATATGCTTAACAGGTTGAGCAACCCTAATCCAAAATTCCAAAATCTGAAATAGTCCGATACTTTTTGAGCGCTGCCATAACACCACAATAGGATAATTCCACACCTGACCTTACTTACTCATGTGGGGAGTCTGAGCATTGTTCCCTCTAATTTTTTTTTTTTTTTACTGATGAGAGTATAACTCAAGTGTGAATAACACATAAGTTGGTGCTTAATGTTTACAACTGATTTTTATCAACCCTCTTTAAATTTCAAGTGGTACGAAGCACCTCTACAGGGGTGCTCCATGAAGTATTGAGAGCTTTGAAAGAACTATTGTAATACATGATCGATGAATTGGGGTTTTGGGGGTGTAGTTAGTCAGTGGAGACTTCAGAGCCACAGGTGCATTATAAAAGGGTGAAAGGCGCGATAACAGCTGTGTGACACCTCCAAACTGCTGCACAAAAGGGAAAGTGAGCAGAAGTTCAAAAGTACAGCTTAGAAATAACAAAGGAACATAGATAACATAGCCAATTTGTTATAAACTGTCAACTTTGCTTATTCTCTGTTTAAAGTAACCTTTTTATCAAAACACAGCATTTGTATGTAGAGACAGAAAGCATGTCTTTATTTGTTGTTTAACAGTCCATACTGGTATTCTGCCGATACTACTATACACAAAATTTGTTTCATGCACAAAATTATTAAAAATATTGTATAAAATTACCTTGTGTATAAGGTTGATATTAAACATAAATACATTCTGTATTTAGTCCTAGGTTCCATCCTCCAGATGTCACATTAGGATGATGCAAATATTCCAAAATGCGAAAATATTTGAAATCCAAAATATCGCTGGTAATTTTGGATTATGGATATGCAACCTGTATTAAATATAAAAATGCATACACCACATAGTGATATCCATCACCATACACCTCCTTGAGACAGGAGGCCAAGAATCTATGTTTAGTGGAACCTATCTATAGAATATCAATGAACAGGTTTTTCTGTGTTAATGAGGAAAATAATATGTGTCATGAGATTTTCTGTACATCACACCACAGTGTGAGTTGGAGTAATACTATCGCCTATATACAACTCTGCAGGACATTTACACATTAAAACAGAAATTTACAACGTTATTGAATTTTTTATCTGTTGCAAGTCTGTTTCAGTCAAGTCAATAAATGTTTGCATATAGTGTCACCAAAATATCACCATATGTTGTATGTATTGTTGTGACCAGAGGAAGAAAATGCTGGCAAAGCGAAAAAAGTTTGTTGATTATTTATTTGCACAACAGATCATATGTATGCCTCAGTACACAGTGTACGCATTTTCATAAATAGTCTGAACATTTCAATAAACAGTATTGTGTATGAGACAAAATCTCTCTGTATAATGTATGTGTTTCAGTATAGTTTGTGTTTTAGTATATAGTACATACATTTCAGTACATAGTGTAAGCTTTTTAGTATTTGATGTATGTACTGGGAAGAATGAATTTAGTTGTAAAAGGCACCTTATAGAAAAGAAATAATATTCTGAAATATATGTACAGTCAGTGTAGACACTTGCATTTTTGATACCCAAGGTGAAGCGGGGGAGGGGGTGTTGGGGCTGGTTCCCCCTTGGTGTTACACAGACTCGCCTATCTCACCTAATGATTTGACTGCCACTACAGTGTCCAACCCCTCTCCCCCCCTACCTGGCAACTGGACAAGTGTACAGTGTATAATGTGTAACCTCATCTTATTTTGGTGAACCTTCCTTCCTTCACTTCAGAGATCACACCACCTACAGTACTATCCTGTCTGTTTTCCCTTGTCACAGAACTTCTACTTATTCAATCATCTGTCCACTTTTTTTGCAAGTGGTGCCGTTGCACTGGAAGCATTCAAATGACAATCTATCTGCGCTGAGCAGAAATAAAAACAGGATATCTTAAATTAGTCCACTCACTAATGTGTTATTATTGACAAATATTAACAACTAAAAAAAATGTGTCAGCTAATTTCCTTTATTCCATGACATAATCAGGTAGTGTGGTTTAGTGGTTAAGACTTTGGACCTCACACCCTGAGGTGGTAGGTTCAAATATAACTACTAACAATGTGTGACCATGAGCAACTCACTATACCTGCCTGTGCTCCAATTGGAAAACCAAATGAAATTTAATCAATTGTATCATAAATATTGTAAGTTGCCTTGAATAAAGGCATCAGCAAATGTAAGTTTCAATCATGTCAGTCAAAGCATTATTGGGGTATTTAATCTTTTCTATTGTGTGAGGGATTACCCATAAATATTAAAATTTTGAAATCTCCTTTCTTAGTGGATACATAGTGCCCTAGATGTAAAATCCTGCCAAATTTCAGATTTTTTTTAAACAAAACAGGAAATAGTGTTTTTGTTGGTGAGCGAGGAAGTGAACAAATCAGTCAACTTTGCATTATATAGGGTGGTCCAGATCTAATTATGCAATTTTCATTGCGCTATAACTTATTAAGTTTATTACATAGAAAATCACCTGAAAAATCCCAGACCATATTGAAGTGTGCAAACTGACGACATGAAGAATCGTCTTTGTGCCAAACTGGAATCATCCCTGCATATATCAAAGTCATCCAGACGACTTGCAAACTCCACTCCATAAATGACAGTTATACAAATTTCAGTTAAATTTAAAACCAGAACAGGGATTCCAAGTTAGAAAAAGGCCTTGTGACTGCTTTTTTGGAAGGGTGACCCACGTGGTCAGATTGTATTCAGCCTAATGAAGCTACATGTAGGCTACTTAACAATTAAAGGCAAATGGTTATAGTCAGGTGTAATACCAATCAGATACAGGAAAGGGTGAGGCAGATTAAAAACTAGAGTCTGTTTTTTGTTTTTTTCTATCCTTCTGACCATCTGACCTTATCACCAAACTCATCTTTACAGGCTTATATCATGATATTGTATATAAGGTTGCTACACTTCTACTAGTTATATACAGTATCTGTCTTGTTAGATCATATAGATTTTTCTGTTTTTCTTTGTTACTTATTCATTAATGTTCTTGCCTAATCTTACTTGGTAATCTTTTCTTGTACAGTACCTTTCACTTTGACATCTTGTAAAGCACTTTAAGCTACGTTGTTTGTTTAAAGTTGAATAAAGCACAGCAGAGTACATGGGCATATGTAGATATCTAAACAATGTCCTACCTGGATGCTATACAACTGGTGTTTTTTCTGGTAGGTGAGAGGGTCATCTTAAAGTAGCTTCAAGTTTCAGAAACTAAATCTTTGTTGCTTTAATGTTAGTACCGAACAACTCTATGTAGTATTCAAATTTTATAGAAGTCATGTATTTAGAGCTTAAAATAGTACCATCTATGGATTCTGTAGTCCTACTCAGAGACGTCAGTGCTCAAATGACACAAATATCAGGGGCATGACTGGATGTAAAGGCTTGTCTGAATTGACAGGCCTTTTCTTGCATTCAAGCAATGAATTGCTATTTTACTGTATGTCTGTGATGCTTATATATTGAAGCACGTTCAAGCATACTGTAAGTTTGCTCATACTATAACTGTATCTTGTACCAGAGTAACTTGCAGGTACAGTACAGTATGTGATCTGATCTGAAGGTGTATGTTCTGAACAATCTATTTAAGAAAAGTGTTGAACTGTCACCTGATCAACACTTGTTGGTGGACTGGCTTAGATGGACTGAGCATCCACTGAACAGATGTGGAAGTTAGCAGTGAGGGTGAAATGGGATCAATTGGTATTTGTTGCCTCTGTTTTGAAATGAGTTTAACTCTCACTTCCAGAAGGATTTCTGCATCTCAGTATAGGTCAGTCACATGGAGTTTGAATAGATTATATTCAAGATTTTATCAGTCTAAACAGTTGAAAGGCCATGATGGCAACTCTTAGAAACAGCAGGAAGGGAAGGTGGCATGTTGAAAAAAAGGTGTTCTGTGTAAAGTTATCAGGAAGATCTCCAGTTCTGACTGATATGTGGCCAAATCATCATGATTTTTAAAGGCAGGATATCAAACAGCAGCCAAGGCATGGAGAGCATTCAGATTGGGAACCTGAATATTGTATCTCAGCTGTGTGCAGATGATGCCATTCTCTTGGCGTCATTAGACTGTGATCTCCAGTGTGCAATGGAACAGTAAGATGCAGTAAGCATGAGAATTAGCATTTTCAAGTCTGAGGTCATGGTTTTCTCCAAGAATTGTGGCTTGTTCCTTACTATTAATAAATGAGAAGCTACCCAAAGTAGAGATTAAAAGTACCTTTTAATCCTGTTCACAAGTTAGGTTAGAGCTTAGAGTGAGATTGACCAATGAATTGATGCATCACCCCGGTTTGTGGCCATTGTACTAGAATGTGTCGAGAAGCTAAGTCCTCAAATTATGATTTTGATTTATTGGGCAGCCTATATCCCCATTGTAACCCAAAGTGATGCGCTCTGCAAAGTATCTGAATAATTGAGATTATGAACTCAACAAGTTGAAATAAGATTTCTATGAAGGGTTGTTTGATTTATTCTATATGACAGGATACAGAGCTCAGAAATAAAAAAGAATTTTGGAGTACAGCTACTGCTTCTCGAATAACCTCTAAAATATGGAAAGACCTCTGAGTAAAATCACTACTTTTTTAGATCAAGACAAACCAGTTGAGGTAGTTTTATCATGGGAAAGTATGAGGCACTGCCCACTGAAGGAGACCCAGAGGCAAAAGGACTAAACCAGGATAAGTTGGAGGAATTGTATCTCTCAGTTGGCTTTGTGATGTTTGGGAATCCCCTATGAGGAGCTGAAATGAGGTTTAGGGTGACCTGGGACCTCATGTATTAATGGTGTGTACGCACAAAAATACTGTGTAAGCCCGTTTTCATGCTCACATCGCGATGTATAAAACCTAAACTTGGTGTAAAGCCACACACATTTTCACGCCAGCTAAATCCTTGGTGTACGCAAGTTCCCCGCTTGGTTTTGCTAACTGGAGGCACCCAGCATTAAAGCAGTGTTTTTGTTCCAGTGTGGTATCCGTTTCGTTTTTAGATCCACATCCCTGACACAGCTTTATCAAATACACTTAAATTAACCGCATATTGTTTATTAGTTTAAGGCATTTGATTGTAATTAACCTGTAACAATATAATGGTCCATGGAATGGCCAAACTATTCCAAATACCATAGCTGGTTTAGCATTGTTCCTCTCAATGCACCACTCAGAGTATTTATCCCATTGTATTTGAGTGTGGAATCACAGCTCTACAGCAGCTGATCAGAAAGAGAATTATCGGTATACAGCATCAAGCACACGCTGCCTCAGCCATGCACACTGTCTATTGAACTGCTCTCAAACGACAAACGTTTCAGAGCCTTTCCTGTAGGGACATCGTGGTTCAGAAACAGTTTCATCCCAAGAACTATAAACGCACTTGATCAGTCCATCAAGTGCTCCTGGTAGAACTGTTTGTACTTATAAATACAATGACCTCACTGTAAACTTGAAATACAGTTATAATATTTCACAACCTGAGCCAATTTATAAAGCGCTCATTTACTGTACATATGATGACTATATCATTTTTAAGCTGAAATACACCAAAATATGTTTATTACATCATATAGATAAAATTTTAAGATTATTTAAATAATCTATATTGTTAACAATTAAACATGTGAGGACACAGTGGACAGTGGCAGCAACGAGCTGGCGCCCCATTCAGGGATTGTTCCTGCCTCGTGCTGTATGCTTGATGGGACTGGCGCGACCCCGGATGGATAGATGGACAGAATAATTAAACATGTACTACGAAGATATTTCAATGTTCCTTAAAAGTTTTGAAGAATCAACGTTCTGAGCTTACAGATGGCTTTACATCTATTACAGAGCTGATTGTGTGGCGATTGTATTTTTGGAGAAAGAAAAGGAAGGACAGGAATTGGGGGTTAGTACGTTTGAAAGAGACCCATGTTTAATAACATGATTTAATTCCTACCATCATGAAAATGATATCAAGTATACGTTTCAGTATTTAAATTATTCTGAGAGCTGTAATATCATGAATGTAATGTACTCTGTGTCCTGTCGGAGGAAGAGAAAGCCAATTTAAGAAGCATGTAGTGATTCACACACATACGTAGAGCACATAGAAGAACACATACAAGGTGGTCCAGATCTAATTATGCAGATCCAGATCGTCTGGATGACTTTGATTTATGTGGGGACGATTCCAGATCGGAGCGAAGACGATTCTTCATGTTGTCGGTTCGCACACTTCTTGATGGTCCAGGATTTTTTGGGTGATTTTTTATGTAACAAACTTAATAAGTTATAGCATAATGAAAATTGCATAATTAGACCTGGACCACCCTATGCAAAACAAAGCATTTAACGTGCTACTTTAGTTACGATGGGATTTGAGAAACTAGTAAATTAAACGATTTTAAGATGAAGTTTATGACGTTCGACTTTAATGACAAAATAAACTACATGATTAAAGTGGGAATTTCGAGATTAAAGTTGACATTTGAAGCTTTTTTTCCTGCTGTGTCCCTATTTGGTTTTTTCTTTTCTCTGTAGCTTCCATAAGTTTCCATATGACTCTCAGACGTAGGGCTACGACTCGCCTTTTCACGGCGACTTTGATATCTGACAATTTCTTTTTTATTTCGGTCACTGTGCGAGTTGGTGAACATGTCACTCGATCAACTTCCTTTTGTTGTTTATACCACTGGTTAAACCAACAAATAGTACGTTTTTCCTTGACTCCATTTGGTATTCGCTGAAATACTTCTATTTTCTCGTGCTTTTGCCATTGTCTTTTTATAGAACGCTGAGCTTATATTGATTTGCATATTCAAAGAGCCGTAATTCTAGGAGGAGTTGGGGAGTGGTGGCAGGCGCATGGACGTGTGTTACTTTTCACGCTGACCGGGATTTATGGAGCAGAAGAACGTGCAAGTTGGCGTACGCACAGATTTATGCATCTGGATTTTTTGTGCATATGCACATTTACGCTTTTGCCCATACGACATGTTTTAGTGTGAATTCTACACACGGTGTTATGCATGAGGCCCCTGGTCTGATCATCTTAGTATGTTGCCACTCTGATCCACACCAGGAAAAAAGAGTGAAATGACAGTGACAGAATTAAGTATATTTAACTTAGTGGCAGTCAAGTAATTAGCTCTTTAACCAGACATCCCCAAGTTAAATAAAAATATTTTTAGTGGATTTCTTTAGAATTATACGATGGTGTTTGTCACTTTTTCATTTAATATTACTCTTACCATTTCTTATCAGGTTCATTTAAGTACGCAAGTTATGCTGCCTTCTTTTAAGAGAGCATTTTGTGTATGTGTCATCTAAGACTGTGCTACAAAAGGGGCTTTAATGCAACCAATATAACACACTTCTCAATGAGTCCACTTTTTCAAGTGAAAGGTCAATGAGAAAGCTTAAAATGGCAGCAGGGAATGAATAAACTCTGACAAGATATTAGTCCATCACTGAATATACTCACAAACCTATCTATACTCACTCACAATTCCTGAATTTGAAAGTACAGGTCAACGATACATTCTACTGCATCTTTCAACTGTGATATAATCCTCATGAGACCAGAACACTGAAAGCATTGAAGAAATCATACTGAAAAAAATTCTGTGAAGTAGCAATACTACTTGTTAAACCACTACACCACACTATAGGGTCTTCAGAGGATTAAAAAGAAGAGAAAACTAAAAAAAGGTTTATACCTGAAAAGGTTTAAGTATTTTTTCTGTTCTATACTTATTTTAATGGAACTTAAACATTCATATAGTGTTAACAAGTTTATTCTTGAGTCTGACTACAGCAGAAAAAATTTGTCCTGTGCATGAGTGAAAAGAAATGCAGCTTTTGTGTCTAATTTTGTAGCTTATTATGTGAGACAACGCCTATATATATATATGACATTTAGACCCTAAAGCAAACTGACCTCTTTCAAAATGTATACAAGTACAAGTACAACTCTACACTAATCTCTTTTGTTGTTCTTCCACCGTGCAATGTTCCTGTAATTATTGCATTTATATTGATTCTGCTTTATTTTTAAGGATAACTGAATGTCTTAAAACACTGGTTATGTCAATACTGTACAGTTTTTTTCTAATGTCTGTTCTGTGGCTTTGTGGCTAACTAAATAGGGACGACTGG
This sequence comes from Polypterus bichir lapradei, assembly GCA_026402145.1. Lineage (NCBI taxonomy): Eukaryota > Metazoa > Chordata > Cladistia > Polypteriformes > Polypteridae > Polypterus > Polypterus bichir. Next base: position 138,469,924 of record JANRMT010062791.1, read on the forward strand.
AAGCCACAGCCACAGAGTTTCAATGATAGTAATTATTATTAACTCTCTTTTTTGAAGGTTTTAAAAATCTGTAATAAAAACATAATGCAATAGAGTGGAAGAGTGCTATATACTAGAGTAAATATATGTATTTTTCTTTTTTATAAAAAAAGAACAGACTTGGGACTGGGGCCAGGAGCAAGCTTTTTTTAAACAGAATATCACAAAGGTGCTTAAATAACCTAAAATAAAAAAGCTTGGATCCAGATAGTATAAGTGGGTTCCTGCTTCACTCCTCTGCAGAGCAGTTCTCTCCAATATTTCACAAAATATCTGAGATGTCTTTGGATTTACAGCAAGTGCCCAACCTATGGAAACAGGCAAATATTACTATTCCATTAGCAAAAACTACACACCCAAGGCATTAAGTGATTTCAGACTGGTGGACTTAATGTCTCATATAATTTAATCCTTACTACTTAACATACCTCACTACTATCTGGATCCTTACTGATGTGCATAAACAGCAAAGAAGGAGGTGGAGGGTGCCACAACAACACTTCTGAATTCACTGTATGAGCATTTGGAAGGATCAAAAAAAAAAAAAAAAAATTTTGGTGTTAATGGATTTTTTGTGGGTGGCACAGTGGTGCAGTAGTAGTGCTGCTGCCTCACAGTAAGGAGGCCGGGTCCTCCCTGTGTGGATTTTGTATGTTCTCCCTGTGTCTGCGTGGGTTTCCTCCGGGTGCTCCGGTTTCCTCCCACAGTCCAAAGACATGTAGGTTAGGTGCATTGGCCATCCTAAATTGTCCCTAGTGTGTGCTTGGCGTGTGTGTATGTGTGCCATGCGGTGGGCTGGCACCATGCCTGAGGATTTGTTCCTGCCTTGTGCACTGTGTTGGCTGGGATTGGCTCCAGCAGACCCATGTGACCCTGTGTTAGGATATAGTGGGTTGGATAATGGATGGATGGATGGATTTTTTGTCAACTTTTAATACAATCTAGGATCACATTTGAGTTGCTAAACTTACTGGTCAATTCTCTTTGGACCATAATTTGTTTGTGGATTCTAAACTTTTTAACTAACAGAACAAAGAGTGATTGTTAATGGCTGGTTTTCTGATAGACTCAATACATCTATTGGTACACTGCAAGGATGTTGACTAATACCTATTTTGTTTATCTTATATGCAAATCATTGCAGGAGTTTACAAAAGGATATACATATCCTGAAATGTGCAGTAGACTGTGTCATTGTAAGCCTTCTACAAGATAAGGAGGACAGCCATTGACCTGCTGTTGATGAGTTTGATCAATGGTGTGATTGTCCCTTTTTACTTCTAAATATTTCTAAGACAAAGGATAAGATTGTCTAAAGTACTCTCCTACTTCCACCGCCTTAACTTTAATTAATGGGAGACAATGGAGACTGTAGTTTACTAAATATATCTGGGGACAATAACTGATAACAGAAAAAACTTTCATCTTAATGCAGAACAAATTTGTAAGAAGTGGCAGACATGGCTTTTCTTTCTTAAGAAGCTCAATAGTTTTAAAGTTAAAAAAAACATGGTACTGTTTCATAAGTCCTTTATTAAATCTGTTGTCACATTTGTTTTTATTTGTTGTTTTAGCAACTTCAGCAATATGGTTATAAACCATCTTAACAACACTGTAAAGATTAGCAGTAAAATTAGTTGTTTGCAGCAGGTCTCTGTCACTGAGATGTATCACAAACAGCAAGAGAGAATCAATCTCAAGATAGTAGCCATCCTCTCCTCTCTAAATGTCAGCTGTTGCCACCAGGCAGAAGATTTAGGTTTTCAAGGGTAAACAGGAACTGATATAAGAACTCTTTTATTCCCAGAGCTAAATGCATTTTGAATTCTGTTACTTGTAGGGATGCTGCTAAATGCTACATTTTAAATTGTTATTTTGTGTACTGTTAATATTAATTGTAAGCTGTTGTGTCTTGACTTATTTTATTGCATCTGTGTAATCTGTGTCGTATGTTTTTGTACTATCCAGGTGCAAAAAAATCCCTCTGTGATAATAAAGTTTACCTACTAAATTTACACTTTAGTTTGGCTAAATTCATCCAGAATTTAGGTGTTACAGTTCTTTATTGGTCACATTTTTTAAAACTTGTATGTCCCAGCTTAGTTATTTTTTCAAAAGTAAGAGTTTATTAATATTCAGGATTTTTAAAATCTAACAAATTATTTGCACCAAGTAACTGCCTTTCTCCAAGTGTTTTTTGTTTATTGAGCCATTCTTTGTAAATTCTAAACACTGTACTTGTTCAAAATCTCAGTACAGCTGTTGTTTCTGAGACGCTTGAACCACCATGTCTGGAACCAACAGTCACACATACCATGGTCAAAACTGCTGAGATCATGTGTCTTGACCATTGTGATTTTTGCACAAGCAACAACAAACACCACTTAACCTTGTATGCAAGGATATTTGCATTAACAAGCAACATAACTGTTTATTTCATCTTTTTGAGCTACATGTTTTGTGGACTTGTTTAAGTGTTTAGGCCATTGTCTTGTGTTAATGCTCACATGTAGTTTAATTTTAATGTTTTGACAGAAGGCCTCATATTTTCCTTTCCTGTGACAGAAACGAAAATGTCATTAGGTCCTCAAGTTTAATTTATTGGAGACTCTGTGATGGCAAGCTAGCAAGGCAATGAGACAGAGAAATACCCCCAGACTATAATGCTTCCACCACCAGAATATACAGCTGGTATGAGGTTCTTTTGGTTAATAGCAGGTTTTGGTTTTAATGAAACATTACATCTGCCACTGCAGCCAAACAGTTGCAAATACAAAACCACTTGATTATATAAGGCAGGGACATCCAAGTTACTTTCTAATTGTGTTGCAATATTTGTATTTATTTGGATGTACCTGTTTCTAATTTTAAACTTCTGATTCAATAATAAATGTAGGGGTGTATTAACTTTTTCTATACAAGGAAATTACATTTCTGTTGAATTAAATTGAACATCAGAGAGCAAAATGTGATTTTCTTATGTTAATTTTTTTAATTCATCTAATTTATCTATGATTTTTGTTGAGACGTTAAGTAAATATCTTTTTGGCTAAAACATTTAATCAGAATATGGGAGATTTGGAGAAAAATACACAGGAGATTTTCCTTAATGGGTCAGGAAATTATGAGTTCAAAGCAGTGTAAACATGGGCCAAAAACAAAAGTCCAGTGCCAATGTGAACTTTATGCCACAAGACTGCCAGTTCAGACCCCACCACAAGTTCACTAATAATGACCATAAAGTGCACCCTTCACAACGTACTACAAAAGGTTACATTTGTACAGAGGAATGCTATATATGTAAAAGTTAGTCAATTTCTAACCTGCTTATCGAAAAGTCAAGCAAAATGAAACCTTTTATTGGGTAACTAAAAAGATTACAATATGCAAGCTTTCAAGGCAACTTAGGCTACTTCTTCAGGCATCTTACATCTTGTCTGAAGAAGGAGCCTGAGTTGCCTCAAAAGCCTGCATATTGTAATCTTTTTTGTTAGCCAATAAAAGGTGTCATTTTGCTTGACTTCCCTCTACATTAATAATGGTTAACACGGTACAACACCCTAGTACTTCTATGACATGCTTATCTAATTTTCATATTTTCATAAATTCTACATTGTGTGAATGTAGGTGAGGATGTGTGTTTGGGCTCTACGATGGGACATGGCTAATTCTGGTGGAATGTGCCATTTTCTTCACTAAACCTGCATGATTTTTATTCCAGGTTCTCTGGTTTCCTCTCCCATCCCAAAGATCTGCATGTTAGTGTGTGCACGGATGTATCCTACAATGGTCTGATCCCCATTCTAAGGTTCTGTTGTCCCTTTGTCCAATGTTGCCAGCGTAGACTCCAGCATCCCATGATTGCAAAATTGTATTAAGTGGACTTAGAAATGAGTACATAAGAGTTTACAAGCAAAAAATAATGCATGACTTAAAATTTTTTGATACATCCTATTCGTAGCTTTTCAGAAGGAAACAAGTGGTGCTGTTCAGATTTTATAAAGGATTTTCAACCACACAAATCTTTGGCAAATCCTAATATAATCTGGCATTTTAAAAGAAGGTTCTCTTTGTATATATACAGTTCTTTTTTGCATACCATTGACAGGTCTGCTATGAAAAACTTAATTAATAACTGTTTTCCATCCACCTCTTTTTAGGTTGACACTAAGGAAATTATGGCAAGAAGTCTGCGTACATCTCTCATTTTGTGGAAGGTTTTCTGTTTTAAGACTTTGCTGTTACATCCGTGCTTCTCTTCACAGCATTTTTAGAGTTCTCACTTTTGATTCGAGAGAGTTTATAGCACCTACTGAGAAGGAGGATGTGTGACAACCAGTTTTCAGGATCACACTTTGAGATTTGGAGTAGATTATGCCTCTTGGGCTCCTCACTCTGAAAACCAAGATCAAAATACCTTCCATCCATTCATAAGACATTGTTTTACAGTGCATTAGAAGTGCAAACCTTTTTTAGTCAAGCGACATTGATTATGTAGCTCCCGTTCACAATGTGCTGTTTTTCAGTAAGGGATTGTCAAATGGTATAATATGTGAATTACTTTACTTAAAGAGAAGCATTTGATACTGTAACGTATGTCTTACAAATTGTTCTAAAGGATATCTGACAGCTCAGTTTACACTTCTTGGGTTTTTGTTTCAATCTTAAACTGTCACTTGCTTATACAACAAACAGAACTCATGTTTTTGATAACTGGATTGTTATTTGTGGTCTATGTTTCCACTGGCTTGAACTCATGATCTTGTTTCCCATTATGAAAAATCTTTCCTGTGACAGAAACAAAGATGTCATTAAATTCACATATAACAAGTCTGTCTAATTTTAAATCTGTCAATATGCTTACATTGAATTACTGTCATGTTCTGGACCCCTGCTAACTTGCCCAAACCTTTCCAGATTAGTATCTCATTAATTAGTTTATAGTGGGGCGGCCGTCTGTGACAAATGCAAAACTATCTGGCAGAGTGCATTTTTTACTTTCTCTACTGCATCTACCATATATTCTTGAAGGCTTCTCTCCTAATCTATGAAGTTTATTCTTAGCTGTCTGAATCATTATTTATCTTCATTTATATTTCTCTTTACATTTTTGCATCATGTTTCATGAACTGTATGATATCCATAACACTTTTGTTAAATTTAGTTAGGGACATTTTTTGAAAGTTTGGCTTTGTCCTTTGCTTTTTCTCAGTTTTGACTGCTGATTTCTGAACTTCATCTTGGTTGCAAGATCTCTCTTTAGACTTTTTGGTGTAATGACCCTTGCTAGCCTTCTGAGTATAATTCTATCTGCCCCCTTGTGGTATTTTTCATCTTCACTCTTTCCATTGAATATAGTGAATACCATTACAGTGTTCATAATATAAATTCATATCATATTCTTAGACAGTAAAGGGTCCATTCAAAGTGGTGCAGCTTCCTGCCGTACCATGTCTTCTTGCACATGGCTTGCCATGTGGATTACCAACAGGAAGTGAAGAGGTGTAATTAAAGGATCACGCCAGGTCAGACGGGGCTCATCAAGCTTGGCCGGTAGCTCGTTTAAGTGAAGGAAAACACTGATTTAAAACCTCCACTACCCATCCATGGGAAATGCTTTGAGAGTGAACCCAGAAGAAAAACTTGGAGTTGGATTTCCTAAGGCAGTTTGAGGATGTATACATGCTACATTCTGTCAACTCCCAAAAGACAGAACCATGTGTATTGGCACCTGTCTTTCCACTGCATCATTTCAGCAATGTGGAGAGGGGAGACATACTGTATAGGTAACAGTCTGTTCTCTATATCTATCTACCCAGGCTTTGTGCACTGGAGAGGACACTCCAGCTTCACTATGTAGTGTAGACACAACTTGGGAAGAAGCAGATACTGGTTATAAGTTTGATGCTCAATTGGCATACAGTAGGACACCAGGTGCTTCTTCCAGCAGTGAAAGAGATCATTGTATCTCATTGGGCAGCCACCACCCGCTTCAAGCTGGGCAAACCCCAGGCAGTAAGATGCTGCCTCACCATAATCTGTTAACCTCATTGGGTGCATGGGTGTAGGGTAAATACCCACAAGCAAGCTGATAACTGAGCACCATGAAACAAAACCGCCCTAAAGTTGGCCACTTGGAATGTCAGGACTATGACACCTGGCTTAATCAACAATTTAGAAAAAGTAAGCGACACTTGCAAGACTGCAGTCATCAGCAAGGAACTAGCCAGACCCCAGATGGACATCATTGCCTTCAAGGAGACCAGACTCTTAGGATCAGGATCTGGTAGGGGGAGTACCAGAGGAGACCAGAGAACACGATGCAGGATTTGCTGCTAGAAACAGTTTGCTGGGCTCTATCACTCCACCTATCGAGGGAAGCGAGTGTGTCCTATATCTCCAGTTTCACAACTTAGCGACATTAATCAGCCTAATTAGTGCTTATGTACCAGCTTTGACCTCATCCACAGATGGCAAGGATAAGTTCTATGATGACTTAAGTACTGCATCAAGAACAATCCCTAAGAATGAAACACTGTTCATTCTTGGTGACTTTATGCCAGAGTCGGTGCTGATCACAACTCATGGCCCTCTTTTTCTTTGTAAATTTGGCACTGAAAAGATTAACAAGAATGGGCAACGCCTGTTGAAGTTCTGCTACCATCATGGCCTCCGTGTCAGCAACACATTGCTCAACACTGAGCCTCAACATAAAGTCTCCTGGAGACACCCACGATCCAAGCATTGGCACCTGCTTGACCTGATAATCACTAGCCACTCAATCTTATCTAGTGTCAAGATCACACGCGGCTTTCCGAGTGCCAATTGTGACACTGACAACTCTTTGGTCTGCAGTAAGATCAAACTGCAAGGTTACACCATTCAAAAAAGGAGGGCAGACCTCGCATTGACGTCAGCAAGACATACAATGAAGAGAAAGTGGAGGAATTTGCGCACATTATAGAAAAATTGCTCTCAGGCCTGCCCAACGCACACACAAAAAAAACATATAAACCACTTCAGGGGTACTGCCCAAAATGCTGTAATGTCCTGTTTTGGCAAGAAAACCAGCAAATCAGCAGATTGGTTTGAAGCACACTCTTCGAAAATGACACATATCATCAAAGAGAAGAGATTAGCCCTGGCCGCATATAAAAACTGCCCCAGTGAAAAAAAAAACTACAGGTCCTTCAAACTACCCGCAGTAAGGTTTGACAGTGTGCCAGGCAATATGCCAATGACTACTGGTTCCAGCTCTGCTCCCAAATCCAGACTGCAGCTGACACAGGGAATGTTAAGGGGATGTAGGACAGAATCATGCTAGTGTTGGGTGCTGAATATGCGCTACTGAAGATGTCCTGAACGCCATTGACTGCCTTACCCTCAAAGAATTCATCAAGACCCTGGACTCCATCGCCTCTGGCAAAGCACCGGGCAATGATGGAATCCCAGCGGAGGTCTTGAAATGCTGTAAGGGCAACATCATTACTAAATTACCAGAAATCCTGTTCCTCTGCTAGAGAGAAGGTACAGTTCCACAAGACATGAGAGATGCCAATATTATCACCCTTTACAAAAACAAAGCCAACAGAAGCAACTGCAATAACTGCTGGGGCATTTTACTCCTCAGCACCGCTGGGAAGCTCTGTGTTCGAGTTGCACTGAGAAGGTTACAAGTCCTCGCAGAACGAGTCTACCCAGAATCACAATGTGGATCCTGTCCCAACAGGTCAACAACCAACATGGTTTTCTCTCTCATGCAGCTACAGGAGAACTGCAGGGAACAAAGACAACTGTTCTTAATTGCCTTCATAGGTCTTACAAAGGCCTCTGACCTCACCAGCAGAGATGGTCTCTTCATTATCCTCCATAAGATTGAATGCCCACCTAGGCTCCTTAATACCATCAGATCATTCCACGAGGACACGAAGGGTACCGTCGTCTTTGATGGCTCAACATCTGGTGCCTTAAACAAGTGAAGCAAAGCAGGGTTGCTTTACACTGTTTGGGATCTTCTTCTCAGTTCTATTTAAGCAGACCTTCGGATCTTCTACAGAGGGCATCTACCTTTGCACCAGGTCATATGGAAAGCTCTTCAAACTCTCTGGGCTAAGAGATAAAACCAAGGTTCAGGTGAAGTGCCTGCATGACTTATTTTGCAGATGATGCAGCAATTACTTCTCACTTAGGTGATGACCTCCAATTATTTCTGGACCACTTCTGCAGATTGTTGTGACTTCGGCCTCACCATTAGTCTGACAAAAACACAGGTCAACAGGTCATGGGGGCAGGTCGTGGACAGTTACCCAACATCAAAATCTCCAACATGAACTGGAGGTTGTCCATGACTTAGTGTACCTTTGCTCAACCATCTCAGACTGCCTCTCACTCGAAGCAGAGTTAAATAAATGTATTGGAGAAGCTTCTACTACCATGTCCAGACTATACAAAAGAGTGTGGACCAACAGCAAGCTGACAGAACACACTAAGGTTCAAGTCTGTAAAGCCTGTGTTCTTTATGGCAGCAAAACCTGGACACTGCATGCCAGGCACAAACAAAAGCTCCAAGCCATCCACATGCATTGCCTCCGGTGAATCTTCAACATCTCTTGGAAGGTCAAAGTCTTCACCAATGCTGTCCTCAAGGGATCCGGGATCGGTAGCACATACATGCTCCAGAAGCAAAGACAGATGCGCTGGCACGGACATGTTGCTCGGATGGGTGTAGGCCGAATACCCAGGGACTTATTTTATGAAGAAATGGTAAAAGGGAAAAGGCCTGCAGGTAGACCACAGTTGAGATTCAAGGATGAATACAAGAGAGACATGAAGGCCTTAGACATACACACGGACACATGGGAAACGGTGGCCTCCGAACGGCAATCTTGGAGGCAAGAGGTGCAAAAAGCTCTCTCCTGTTTCGAAGAATCACTCGCCCAATAGACAGAAGTGAAATGCCTAAGAAGAAAGGCTAAACTCCTGACAGAAAACCCGGCATCAGACTTTGTCTGCACCAAGTGTAGTAGAGACTGCCATTCTCTCATAGGCCTACTAAGTCATAACAGACACTACATTAGAAGCTGAATACAGCCCTCAACTCCATAGTCCCTATAGACTGACGGATGCCTACCTACCTTAGACAGTATGATAGTACCACATTCTCAATATGATAAAGTGTGGATGGGTGAATGTGTGAGGGCAGATTGTTATGGACTGGCTACAGGTACCCTACACTGGACAAAACAAATCCAGAAAATGTGAGTAAATATAAACTAAGAATGCTGCATCTGTAAGCCACTGGTGCTAATCACTGAACTTTATTGCCATTCAGTACAAATTCTTCTATATAGAAATTAAATTAGAGGCCACAATATGATGAGGGTGACTTAATTCCAACTGTTGTTTTTTTACCTTCTCAGAACTCCAACATAAATCTATCCAATGGAACTTTTACCTAATTGAACTGCAGATCTGATGGGTGTAAAGACAAACACTAGACTGTAGTTTCTCCAAGAACTGATATCTTAGTAATCTCTCAGAATCAGAATCGGAATATCTTAATTGTCATAACAAATACAATGAAATTAGGTGCAGTCCCTGCAGTGTAAAAATGTAAATAAATATAATTACAAAAGAATAAGAAAGGATAAGAAGAAATAAGGTAGAACACAAACATTCAACATAAGACCTTTATTGAACATGAACACTATTGAACAAGATGTCATCTATTGCACTGCTGCATTGGAGGTGATTAGGTGGCATTCAGTGCCCTAATAGCAACAAGGTATAAACTGTTTTTCAGTCTATTAGTCATTGTTTTGATGCTCCTATATCTTTTGTCTGATGGCAACAGTTGAACATATCATGAGCGGGGTGTGAGGAGTCTTTTAAGATATTTTCTGCTTTCCTGAGGCAGCGAGAGCTGTGCAGTTCAACCAGAGAGGGTAAACAGCAGCCGGTGATCTGCTGGGCAGTCTTTACAATCCGCTGAAGTGTTTTCCTCTGTGCTGTTGTGCAGCTGGAAAACCACACGCAGAGGCAGTACCATAGGATACTCTCAATAGAGCAGCGATAGAAGGACACTAGCAGTTTTTGGGGGATGTTATTTTTCCTGAGGACTCTCAGGAAAGAAAGTCGCTGCTGAGCCTTCTTCACCAGATCAGCTGTGTTCACACCCCATGACAGGTCTTCCAAGATGTGGACTCCCAGAAAGCGGAAGTCTGACACCCTCTCCACACAGCCCCCTCCGATGTAGAGTGGTTTGATGTCAATTTTATTTTTCCTGAAGTCCACAACGAGCTCCTTGGTCTTAATTGTGTTCAGAAGCAGGTTGTTGTCAGTGCACCATGCTGTCAGGCGCCCCACTTTGTCCCTGTAGGCGGACTCATCCTCCCCACAGATGAGCCCCACCACAATGGTGTTGTCTGCAAATTTGATGATGGTGTTGCTGTGGTGTGCGGGGGCACAGTCATGTGTGTACGCATGAAGTGCAGGGGGATCAGCACACAGCCCTGAGGAGAGCCAATGCTGATGCTGATGGCCGAGGAGATGTGAGGGCCCACCCTAACCCTTTGTGTACGGTCTTTCAGGAACTCTTGAACTCTTAAATATTTTTATATCTGGAAAATAAGCAAAGAACTAAGCAACACACAAAAAATTACCACTGAGCTCATCCTCAATCTTCATGGTGATCTAAATGGCAAGTGTGTATATGACAATGCACTATGATTATAACAGTCTGCTAAACAGAATAAACATGGGGCTGTGCATCACATTGTGCTGTGTAAAGTTAAACATTTTGGCCCAGACATTGTTTTAATCTCTCTTTATCTGTCTCAATTTGAAGGTGTACTGGGAAAACTGAGAAGCAGCCTCAATGATGTCTTTTTGTTCCAACACTTTTATTTAGTATCTGAACTCAAACATTCCCCCTGGCAATAACTAACTGATCTACAATGTTACCAGTCTACGGAACTAGACTTTTAAATATATGATAAGTATAATAAACTGAACTGTGGAGGCAAAATAGCTGGTGCAACCACTTCATTTCTGGATATGACTTACAGTCTCAGACAAAGCATCTGCTAAAGTCATGCTTGTTAGGTTAACTGGTGTCTCTAAACTATCCCAGTGGGTGAGAGTGTGCCTTGAAATTGAGTACTGACTCATCCAGGATTAATTCCTGCATTGAGCCCAATGTTGCCTGGATAAGCTTTGTACCCCTGCTGCCCTTAACTGGACTGACCTGGGTTCAGAAATTAAGTGTACTGTATGGTGGTATGGATAAATAAAAGGATGAACTACTGTTTGCATATTAATGGGAGTCGTACAATGGTAAACAGCAGTGATGCAAGTTCAAATCCCTGTTCAGTCACTGTCACTGGTGACTTTACATGTTGCTGTTGCTCCTCGACGTTTTCTCAGGGACACCAAGTGTGGGTGTGTGCCTGAATGTGTTGTTGATGAACTGGGGTAAAGTCCAGGCTTGAATATTAGGCCGCTGATGCAGGCTTCACTGTGACCCTTAAATGGAAAAACTGGAAAATGGATGCATGGAAAAATAAATCGTGCTCTATACTCTTGCCCATAAGATAACATTAATTAATTCACCTCTGACAATGTAGGAGCAGCTAATATCAGGAAAGACTTGCACTATCACTTCACACTGCCATCTCAATTTAAACTTGTAATGTAAGCCTGCAACAATTGCTCACTTCTTAATACGTCAATGAGTTTCTGTAAGACTCACCATTAAATTTAAATATTATAAATACTGAGAACTGACATTAGCAGAATTTATTGTCCAGAGACACTTACTTCATAACAATCCTACAAAGTTGCATGTTTATACATTAACTAGGGTTTTGGCCACTGCTTAATTCCATTGGATGATCTCTGCCCATAAAATCCCCCACTGGCTTTAGGCAATCATACACTTAAGATTTCCATGTGACATGGTTGAAAACAAGCTTTACAGAATGTGGGTTTAGCCTACTTCTAAAAATGGTATCAAAAGAATAAATACATATTATCCTCAATTCCTCAATAAAAAAAAAGTATTTTTTCAACTCTCAATCACTGCGACACATGTTCTTAACTCAAGTATAAACAAAATGTGATGAGCTGAAATCAAAAGGGGCGGCACGGTGGCACAGTGGGTAGCATTGTTGTCTCGCAGTTAGGAGACCCGGGTTCGCTTCCTGGGTCCTCCCTGTGTGGAGTTTGCATGTTCTCTCCGTGTCTTTGTGGGTTTCCTCTGGGTACTCCGGTTTCCTCCCACAGTCCAAAGGCATGCAGGTTAAGTGCATTGGTGATTCTAAATTGTCCCTAGTGTGTGCTTGGTGTTTGTGTGTGTGCGCCCTGCAGTGGGTTAGCACCCTGCCCGGGGTTTGTTTCCTGCCTTGTGCCCTTGTGGCTGGGATTGGCTCCAGCAGACCCCCATGACCCTGTATTTAGGATATAGCAGGTTGGATAATGAATGGCTGAAATCAAAAGTTTCTTTCCCCTCAAATCACTAAATGGGAAAGACATATTAACAAAACAGTAACATAATTTCAAATTTAAAACATTACACACATTACATTAGTGAATAAGTCTGATCACTGTTTCAAAGTAATGGCATACAGCTACAGTTGTGCTTGAAAGTTTGTGCACCCTTCAGAATTTTCTATATTTCTGCATAAATATGACCTAAAACATCATCAGATTTTTCTCAAGTCCTAAAAGTAGATAAAGAGAAACCAGTTAAACAAATGAGACAAAAACATTATACTTGGTGATTTATTTATTGAGGAAAATGATCGAATATTACATATTTGTGAGTGGCAAAAGTATGTGAACCTTTGCTTTCAGTATCTGGTGTAACTCCCCTTTGCAGCAATAACTGCAACTAAACGTTTCTGGTAACTTTTGATCATTCCTGCACACCGGTTTGGAGGAATTTTAGCCCCTTCCTCCATACAGAACAGCTTCAACTCTGGGATGTTGGTGGGTTTCCTCACATTAATTGCTCGCTTCAGGTCCTTCCACAACATTTCGATTGGATTAAGGTCAGGACTTTTACTTGGCCATTCCAAAACATTAACTTTATTCTTCTTCAATCATTCTTTGGTAGAACGACTTGTGTGCTCAGAGTCGTTGTCTTGCTGCATGACCCACCTTCTCTTGAGATTCAGTTCATGGACAGATGTTCTGACATTTTCCTTTAGAATTCCCTGATATAATTCAGAATTCATTGTTCCATCAATGAAGGCAAGCCGTCCTGGCCAAGAGGCAGCAAAACAGGCCCAAACCATGATACTACCACCACCATGTTTCACAGATGGAATAAGGTTCTTATGCTGGAATGCAGTGTTTTCCTTTCTCCAAACATTTAAACCAAAAAGTTCTATTTTGGTCTCATCTGTCCACAAAACATTCTTCCAATAGCCTTCTGGTTTGTCCAAGTGATCTTTAGCAAACTGCAGACGAGCAGCAATGTTTTTTTTGGGGAACAGTGGCTTTCTCCTTGCAACCCTGCCATGCACACCATTGTTGTTCAGTGTTCTCCTGATGGTGGAGTCATGAACATGAACATTAGCAAATGTGAGAGAGACCTTCAGTTGCTTAGAAATTACCCTGGGGTCCTCTGTGACCTCCCTGACTATTACACTCCTTGCTCTTGGAGTGATCTTTGTTGGTCAACCACTCCTGGGGATGTTAACAATGGTCTTGAATTTCCTCCATTTGTACACAAGCTGTCTGACTGTGGATTGGTGGAGTCCAAACTCTTTAGAGATGGTTTTGTAACCTTTTCCAGCCTGATGAGCATCAACAACTCTTTTTCTGAGGACCTTAGACATCTCCTTTGTTCGTGCCATGATACACTTCCACAAACATGTGTTGTGAAGAGCAGACTTTGATAGATCCCTGTTCTTTAAATAACACAGGGTGCCCATTCACACCTGATTGTCATCCCATTGATTGAAAACACCTGACTCTAATTTCACCTTCAAACTATCTGCTAATCCTAGAGGTTCACATACTTTTGCCACACACAAATATGTAATATTCGATCATTTTCCTCAATAAATAAATTACCAAGTATAATATTTGTATTGTGGCATACGGCCGGTCGGTCATCCTGGCCAATACCCCCAGGCCGCCAGGTGGAGCCCTCCCTGCAGCATGGAGGTGCCCCGAATGCCAGCAGGGAATTATGGACCATGGAGTTTTTATCCACAGCCCAGCTGGATACCATGGGGGCCGCTATAAGGCGCTGCAGGGAGGAGCAGCGACTATTTATCCTACGCCCTGGAAGTACATCCGAGTCACATCCGAGGACAAGAGAAACGACGTACTTCCGGGATGAAGAAAAGGACTTTTTATCTGACCCGGAAGTGATAGGAGGTCACATGGACTGAAGGATGGGGAACACTTCTGGGTCAGGGACTATAAAGCATTGTGGGAAATCCTCAGATGACAAGATGAGCTGGGTGGAAGGGTGGCAACGCGTCTGGGAGTGGAGGATTGTTTATTATATTGTTATTGATTGGATTAATGAGTATTGTGGAGAGGAGGGTGCTTTGTGCACTGTTTGTTAATAATAAAGTCAACATTTGGACTTTTACTTCGTGTCTGGCATCTTGGACAAGGGTTCAAGGGAGCGATAGCGCCCCCTATCTGTCACAGTATATTATACATATTATAATATATACAAATAAGTGTGAAGATATATGTTTATTCTTAATAATCTTTTCTAGAAAGCTTGTTTGTGTTTTTCTCAAAAACTAAAGCTAATGTGAAATGCCATCATTATTTAATGCAAAACGTAAAATAGGATAAGAAATACTACATAGACCATTTAATAAATGTACAGAGATCTACACTGGTCAGGGTAAGCATTGAGATTATGTATTTCTGGGTAGGCATCTCACCAGTCTGTCTAAATTGATAATAAAACAGTATCTGAAATGCGCTCATGTAGCGTGTTGATTTATGTTTCATTTAAGTACATGTATCTGAATATTTCAAGGCATGTAGGTGGAGTGAAGATGTACACGTACCTACCTATGGTATTGGTTTAAACTGTGAAACACATCTAAGCCAAAACAGAGGCAGCCAATGCAATACCAACACTTGATCAATTGTCTCCTTCCTGAATGCTAAAAACAGGCATATTACTAATATATTTTAGAAATTATAGTTTATATTTCTGAATTCCAATAATGTTCCCATTATTATTGGTAAATGTCACATATTAAAGCAGCTCAA
Source organism: Polypterus bichir lapradei (assembly GCA_026402145.1). Lineage (NCBI taxonomy): Eukaryota > Metazoa > Chordata > Cladistia > Polypteriformes > Polypteridae > Polypterus > Polypterus bichir. The sequence goes on from JANRMT010062791.1 coordinate 138,485,215, forward strand.
TCAAGGCAAAGATTTATAACAAATTGGTATTCACTGTTTGTATCACAAGAGAAGCTGAGGCCAGTCTCACGTCTCTCTTCCTAAACTCAGCAATAATTCTTCTTTCTATGACTTGGCTTAGCACTTTATAAAATAGAGATATATTATTACAACTTGGCCCTGAATTTAACCAATTACTTCTATTGGTATGACACCTTTACCATAAAAAAACATTGTAATTAATGGATATATGGAGAACAGGTCAGTATAATGGGAACAGTAAAACAGTGTCACTAATCTTCATAAGTCATCTTCCTTTGTCTTGGCTTAGCATTTTACAAAACAAAGACATATTACTATAGTCTGGCCATGACTTTAACACTGTTAATTCTACTAATGTGACACCAATACCATAACAGAACATTTTATACTAGTGAATTTGTGGAATGGGTCAGTACAAAAGTAAATGCTAGTAACCTTAACTGGTGAATTGATATGTAATGTCTCAGAAAGATGCTCTGTGGGAGCTGGGAGAGGAAGACCTCACTAAAACATCTACATAATTGGACATTCATTCACATTCCTGTTGTGCATAAACTAGTTGAAAAAGACAAAACTGTATAATGGTTCAAAATAGGAAAAAGTGCATTGTAGGTTAATAATCTGAAATCCTTACCATTCTAAGCGATCAGAAGAAGTTTCTAAGTACTGTATTTAGATATATGTAAATAGCCTCTTTAATGAATTTTAATATTTGGCCCCTGATTTTCTGTCCTTTAAATTTTGAACTGTTTTTACTTTTTTTGTGCTTGTTCATAACTATTCCTTATTAAACAATCTTCCTTCCTTTTGTGGCTCCACCGCAAACTGTTTTTTGTTAATGAATCCATCCATCTGTTCTCCATTCTTGCTTATTATGAACAATGTCGCAAGGAAGCTTGAGCCTATACAAGCAAGCATCAGTAACAAGGTAGGAACATACACTGGAAAGTGCACCAGCCCATGTTAATGAATCATCTTTTGTTAATCACTTGATTAAACAATTGATTGAACTATTTTCCCCCTTGTTTTCTGTTAATTATATAACTAAATGTCAAATTATTTGGAAAGTGTTGGGGACTCTTTTCTTTTTTCATCTGTTTTATTAAGCTCTTTTTGCATTAATCATTTGTCGTCTTTTGGTCTTTTTGTTTTGGTTATTTGGTTGGCTTGAGTAGGATTATGCTTTTTACTTTGTTATTTGAACCTTTGTTAAGAGTTTGCTTTCCAATTTTAAAAAACTAGTGTTTTTTGATTAACTGTTTTGAATTTTGCTTTTGTTTAGATTTTGTTTTGAAATATCTGAAAACACCCCGTCTTTGTTTTTACTGGAAGATAACAAGACACTTTTAAGAAGACTGTAGTATTAGGTCTTGTTTTTACAAAGTTCTAATTTACAACTTTAGTTTTATTTTTTTGTTTCTAGTTTCACTGAGTATCTGATCCATGCCTTTTTACTGGCTTGGGTATTTGCCTAACCATTTCCTGGTTGCTGTTATTTTAATCTTTTCTGTTACTTTTTCTTATTTATTTTTCTTATTTGTCTAATATTGCATTGTTATTAATTTCATTTTATCTATTATTTGGTTTCTATATGTGTAGTCATGTCTATTACATTTCTTGGGTCTCATTTATGAAACGTGAGCAGAATAAATTTGTTCGTAAAGCATTCATAGAGGGAAAATCCGGTATTTAGTAATGTTTTAGAAAGGACCATCTTTTGTAAAAACAAATGGATCTTGCCAATGCTCAAGACCAGGTGGAATGAGTGTGTAAATAATAAAAAGCTTGATATATGAATGACATTTGCACCTGGAGTACTTAATGGCATATTAACACTAATGGAGGGTTATATTCAGTTCTCATATGGTGGGGAAAGGCAAGTGGAAGTTAGTCGAGGGTTTTACAAGTTGGCCAACCTACCCAGGGTCATTGGTGCAATAATTACACACATGCATGCATCAAAGCTTCATCTAATGATGCATTTGCATATATGAATAGAAAACACTTCTATTCTATCAACATGCGGCTTATATGTGATGCAAAGTGTGTGCTGCCCAATGGCCCAGAGCTATGCACGATAGTTTCATTCTGCAGTACTTATCAATAGCACATGATGACCCCGACTCTCTTGATTCACTGACACAATGTCTTACTTGTGTTTCTGAATGGATGAGTAGTAATTATCTCAAACTAAATAAAGAGAATGCAGAAATTTTAGTGATTGGCAATAATGGATATAATGAGGTTATTAGAAAAACACTTGATGCATTAGGATTAAAAGTCAAAACGGAGGTAAGGAATTTAGGGGTAACTATTGACTCGGACCTGAATTTTAAATTATATATTAATCAGATTACTAGGACAGCATTTTTCCACTTAAGAAATATAGCAAAAGTTAGACCCCTGATAACACTGCAAGATGCTAAGAAATTAATCCAGGCTTTTGTTTTCAGTCGACTAGATTACTGTAACTCTCTACTCTCAGAACTACCCAGAAAAGACATAAATCAATTGCAACAAGTGCAGAATGCACCGGGTAGAATCTTAACTAGGAAAAAAAAATCTGAGAACATATCTCCAGTTTTGATGTCACTGCATTGGTTACCTGTGTCATTTAGGATTGACTTTAAAATCCTGCTTATACTTTACAGTGCCTTAAATAATCTCGCTCCACCTTATATTTCGGAATGTCTTACACCTTACACTCCAAATCGTAACCTTAGATCTTCCAAAGAGTGTCTGCTTAGAATTCCAAGAGCTAAACTTAAAGGAAGTGGTGAGGCGACCTTCTGCTGTTATGCACCTAAAATCTGGAATAGCTTGCCAATAGGAATTCACCAGGCTAAAACAGTGGAGCACTTTAAAACACTGCTGAAAACACATTACTTTAACATGGCTTTCTCATAGCTTCATCTTAGTTTAATCCTGATGCTCTGTATGTTCACTTAATTATCATGATTATTCATGGTGGCTCCAAAATCAGTACTAACTCCTTCTTTCTCTTCTGTTTTTTTTTCGGTTTTCTAGGGTGGTGACCTGCACCACCACCACCTGATCAAAGCACTGTGATGTCCCTACATTGATGGATTAAAGGCCAGAAGTCCACATGACCGTCATCATCAAGTTCTACCATGAGAACCCTGAATACTATGAGGACTGATTGAGGTCATTTACAGTATGTTAGGTAGAATGCCTAGAGGGGGCTGGGCGGTCTCGTGGTCCTAGAACCCCTGCAGATTTAATTTTTTTCTCCAGCCGTCTGGAGTTTTTTTTTTTTTGTTTTTTCTGTCCTCCCTGGCCATCGGACCTTACTTTTTTTTCTATGTTAATTAGTGTTCCCTTATTCTAATTTTTGTTTATTTTGTTTTTTTCTCTTTCTTCATCATGTAAAGCAGTTTGAGCTGCATAATTTGTATGAAAATGTGCTATATAAATAAATGTTGTTGTTGCAGTGCAGTTCCATGGCACATGTCTGGAACAAGATGCTGTAAAAGACGTCTGGCTTCTCAGTTAAGAGTAAAAGTTTCTCCTATAGATTAAATTGTATTTATTTGAAAAGTTTAAATAGGCTAACTGTTTATATCCACAGGGGACAGGGGTTACCCATTGAAGACATGCCTTATGCCACCTCTAAACAACCCACAAATGCCACAGGAATTGGCTTATAATAATGCACACGCAATAGCATGGGTTGTTTTTGAACTCACTTTTGTTAACTTCTGTTTCTTTTTGTCACTTTTGTCATTTAGAAAGATCCTGGGTACGTGTGGCAGCACATCTTTATATGGTAAGATTTGTAACGATTGATGGTGTTGATTATGGTAATGAACTGTCAACGTGCACACACCTAACAATTTATGACTGATTGGTATTTACGAACCTATGCAGGGTATTAAGGAAAAATCAAGGTTTTACAATCAAATATGTTCATGAATTTACAAACGTTTCATGAATGAGACCCATTCTGTTTTGTGGGTGAATCCCCACAAGTGGTAGAAACACCCTTATCTTATTGAGAGAGGGAGAAAGCTCCTTGCAGTTTATTTAAATGTGCTTAGGTAGAATTGTGAGCTATTGTAGTTATTGCACTTCTAGTGATTTTCTTGGTTTTGATGAATTTTTGTTCCATCATTGGAATTTGATTATTGGATTACTATATTGAGACTTGGTAACAGTCTATTGCCTTTTAGGCAAATCATTTTCTCTTTTGATTTTTTTCAGTGCTTTTTTATTTTCTCTGCATTCTTTGTTAATAAATCCTACTTTTATTAACATTCATTTGATAGACATTTTTTGCACAAATAGGGGTTGATGGTTATCCTTCTATTTCTGGGGCATTTTAATTATTTTTGAGACCTTGCTGGTATTTTTTAACTTTTGAAACCAAAGTCCCATTTGGCCAGGTATAGGCTGAAGCCAACATGTAAAGAAGGAACTCAAGTTGCCTTGGAGTGTTACTTATTAAGGCAGGCTATTATAATTCCAGCCTGCTTTGTGGTTCTATTTTTGAGGTCTCACATTTTTACCATTTGTGTGCTGCTGAATTATAACAGTTGCAGCCTTCCACTTTCCCCTGTCCAATCTTATTCAGTTCATAACATACTCTGCTAAGATTCTTCTTCGTTATATTTTATACTCTGAGTGTAATCTGAAGCTTCTTACATACATTGCTTTCATTCTTTATTTATTTATTTTTTTGTAAATCACGTAGATATTATTATTACATAATTTCCCTCTTTAAAAAGGAGCAACATTCACTCTTCTTAAATGCTACTGATTTTAAAGATTATGTTACAATGAGTAAGTTATGAATCAGCAAGATATATTCATCTTTTTCAAACCATTTCCCCTAGCCATCTAGATAATAGAAAAAGAAAAAAAAGCTTTGATATAAATTAATGACTTAAACATTGTGAGGCATCCAAAAGGTTTATTGTCAGGACATTTTTAAAGTATATTACCCAATGATGACACTGTTCACAATTAAACTTTTAACCCAGGGTTGTTTAGTATTATCTGAGTTGAGAAAGATAAGTGTGGTGTACAATTTTAAGGTAAATTAGATCATGGTTTACAAAATCAAGGACTTACTTGCATTCATTATCTGAAAATGTAGCTGAAAGTACTCAATCACAACACTGTCTCAGACAATCTAGAGATTCAAACTTGTGAAATGATTGAAACAGCTTGAAGACACTACCAATAACTGTACTGCAGGTAGAAAGTATAATGTCTACAGTAGACAGTCACAGACATTTAGGAATTTTGTCCAAATTTCCTTAGGCAAAGTATTTAGTTTGCATGTAGTAAAAGAAATGTTTGTGGCACATTTAGTCAAACAGTACAAATATACTGTCAGAATAGAAATTTCTGTAAGTCTGAATAGCAACCATTTGCTATATTGTTTAATTTATTGATGACGGAAACAAAATTAACTAAAGCATACAGTAAAGCAAAACGTCCATAAAAGCAATACCCAATGCAACATATATTACAACATATATTGCAACATTATATTACAAAAAAAAACAAAAAACTTTAAAATACAGAGTTGGTTAATGAATACATGTAGATCATTCACCAGTTCCTTAGGATGGTCTTGGATATATCTCTCTAGTAAAGGCAAGCAGAAGAGCCTGTCTGACATATGAAATCTGCAAGTTCAGGTTGTCAAATGTATTTTATTGAAGAACCCGAAACAGCCACTTTTCTCTCAGTATGTACGTAAGCAGGTTACATCTACAGCAATTGCCATGACTGCTCACAAATCACTGTTAAAGGAATACTCCACCTAAAAATTCTATTTATCATTCTCTTGTTTTTATTTTACTAATGTTGTTTAATTTTATTGTAAGGTGACCTTGAGTGCTAAGAAAGGCACCTATTAAATAAAATTTATTATTATTTATTATCATTTTATTTATTTATTTATTTTTATATGTTAGTTATGTCTTATTTGTAGTAGTGGCCAAGAAAAAAACTTATCTCAGGTTTTTATGGACAAAGCACATAAAATGATTCTAACAGCACTATTCCTAATAGTGACTAAAGATGTACCACAGCAAAAATGTGAAAAACATTCATGGAAAAAACAGATTGCCCAAAGCCAATGGCGGATTTGATGGGCAGCGATCCTCCAATGGAACTAAGCAGTGGCCAAAGCCCTAGTTAAAATATAAACATGCAATTTTGTAGGAGTGTTATGAAGTAGGTGTCTCTGGACAATACCAGTGCTCATTATTTAGCTATATTTAAATTTAAATGTGAGTTATTGAGAAACTCATGCAGATATTAAAAAGTGGGCAACTGTTTCAAGATTATGTGCTTTTGAATTGAAGACAGTAGTCTTGACTAATGAATGATAGGGTGAGGTAGATCTTCAATTCAAAGGCATAGTGCTATGAGAATGTGCCTTTCCTGTTTATGTTGTACTCTGAGTTATTCAGAAGTAAATATTAATATTATAGCAGAAATGCATGCATTTTGCATATTTTAATCATACAAATGAGAAATGGATATATGAATTATACAAAATGAGTTACATGAGTTTTTTTTTCTTTTTTCTATGGATGTTTTCTCATTGTTTACAGGACACTTAACACCACACAGCTGGTCAAGAGGGCCCAGCAGCAGCTGTACTTTCTGAGGAGGCTGAGTATTTGGTATGTCAACTAAGATCCTTGGCAACTTTTACAGCTGCATTGTTGACGGCATCTTGACCAGCTGCATCACCGTGTGGTACAGCAACACTATTGCTGTGGACCGCAAACGCCAGCAGAGAGTGGTAAAGACTGCTGAGAAGATCACCAGGCCCCCACTGTCCTCTCTGCAGAGCATCTACAACTGCAGAGTCCACAGGAGAACTGCCTCGATCCTCAGGGACGCCACCCACCCCCAACACGAACTGTTCACACTGCTACCCTCAGGCAGGAGGTATAGAAGTATGAAATGCAGGACTTCCAGGCTAAAGAACTCTTTCTTTTCCAAGGCCATTAGACTCCTAAATAACTGACTGGAGTTTATAACCATGGTTCACCTCATTCTAATTACATCACACAACTGTATTTTACTTGTCCATCACACACCTACCTGCAAAGTTACCCTTTATACTTCTATTCTGTTTTTATACTTTATGCTGCCTCTGCTACTTATTATCTATCTGCTACTTATTATTTATGTATATCTTTATATGTTGGTTTTGGCATTTGGTGTGGATAGCAAAGAAACAATTTCATTGTACAGAGAAGCATGTTGGATTTCATTCTATTAAAATCTCTGTTATGTACTTTCTCCATGAAAACGTAAGATTATAAATTTTTCTCTGTCATCACCTCAAACTAAATGGAGTAACATAAAAAACAGAATTTTTGGGTGGAATATTCCTTTAACTAAATGCTTCTGGGTAGAGGAAGGGGCACATCTTCGCTGCTTGTAGTTTGTTATGGTTGCTCCCTCGTCACTGTAGTATTTATGTACTGTATCTGGTATTTATTCTGCATTTTTTTTAAATGAGTTCTGAAATTTGTAGAGCTATAGAGGGTGGTAGTGTTGTGAGTGGACAAACTATTAAACTTGTCAGTACAGTCTCAATCACCAAATCTATCAAGATGTGAAAATAGTTCTGCTACATCTCTAAAACAAGCTGAGAAACCTGTCACTATATAATATTAATTTTCACCTGTGTATTGATAACCCTGGGCTCTCTTTAGCCTAATCTTACAAAGTTTAAATAGCTGATGGGTTTTACACAGTTATATTCTATAATATTTAACCTTCATTTATCTCTTTATTTGCAAGAAGAGGACAGATCTATGTCGAGGATCAGATCCATTTTGCTGTATATCTGAAAAAGACAGAACTAAATTGGGTCACACAAAACATGCCATTTTAGCTCTCCAGCTGTATTATTAAGCTGTTCTGAAAGTGTATATCTTTCTCAATGCACACATGTTATACCTCCCCTAGTACTTATTTAGCAACTATTAATGATTAATTTTCCTGCTACGTTAAAATTAAAATGTCCTTCTTTGTTAATCTTACGATGAGTTATCAGTGTTGCTTTTAAACAGATGCTCATTTCTTAGACAGCAGGAGGAATATAAAATAAGGCTGACAAACAATTGGAAAACAGAATGAATGCAAGATACAGACAAATAAAGTACATAACAACTAAAACATGGACATTTGCACTAGAGTCAGGAATATTCAAATACCAACTGTTAGGCTACAGTTATGTAATTTTGAATCATCTTTTTTTTTAAGTACATTTTTTTGAGGGGGGGGCAGTTATGTAGGCTGTTCATATTGTATAAAGATAAAATTTCAACTATCTATTCCAAGCCTCACTCTGTGTGGGAGTATGTCTTAATGTAGCCTCCAGATTACGGCAGTTTGTCTGTTTTAGTGGGCGTACAATTTGCGTCACATTTTAGGACTTGGGTGCTAACAGGGTTGGACGCATCCAGGGCATTTTAACTACAGATATAGGACATGACATGTTTACTGTCAAAGAAGATGTACAAGTGCAAATTGCTGCAAAGAATTTGAGCATCTCTCTCTCTAATGGACTAAGCAATGTAAAACCTCAATTTTGGGAAGTAAATACTTCTTCTAGAGAATAATAAGACAGAAATTGTTTCTAATACTGGAATTTAGTTTGAATAATTGTTAATAATCAAAGGACACGCATGGTATACTCCAATGACTGCACTTTACTTTTTTGTATTATACAGCATTTAATCAATATAGTTATTTTAAAGCATTACATAGCATGTATATTGAACAGCAGAACAGATATGCACAAATAATATTTTGAAATTAATTTATAACATTCATATATTATTTTTAAGCTATCAAAAACTGAAATCTTTAATCAGTCATGACAATGTATATATTATTACTAGCAAAGGCTTCTGTTATTCCAGGAGCTATTCATAGTTAGCATTACTGAAATATCCTTTTCAGTGAAATTAACAGCACAACATTCTTTCCTTTAAACATAACCAATTCAATGCATACACATAGATAATAACAGATACTAGATAATATTTTATCATTCATACTGGTGTCTGCTCATCAATAATCCATTGCTTATTGGTTTAATACACTGGACAATATATTGAACATGCTAGGCTCAACCATCAAATTTGCTCAGAAGGTGAAGACAAAAGGCGCAAGAATATGTTAAGCATATACAGAAATGTCCAGAAACTATAATGTTGAATATTAAGTTTTATGAAATGATCAGTACACATTTAAGATTCAATTTAAATGCCACCAAATAAAATATTAATAGTCATATGTCAATATGACCATGTTAAAAGGATAGGTACTATACTTGTTAAAAGAGCAAAAATCAAAACTGAGCAGCTATGCATATACAGTATAAAGAAACAGGTTTACAAAGCCTAGTGCTTTCTTTTTTGCAAAATAAAAAAGATTAAACAACTATACTGAAGCACTCATTATAGTATCAGAGATAAAAGAATGAATGAGAAATCATATTAGAAAGTAGTCATATAATTTTCCATAACTCTGTGATTGGCAGTGCAATTTCTTATGCTGTGATGTGCTGGGCTGGTTATATCACTTCAAGAGAGGCCCTCCAAATGAACAAGCTAATTAAAAGGGCTCCTTGGAGGTAACAGCAAAGGAAAAAGTTAAAACAAATCTGAATGCCATTATGAACAATGCTGCAAATTCTCTCTCTGACACACTAAGGTCTGGTTTATACTTCATACTCAGATCATGTATGCATATGCATCATGGCTGCCACGCATTCCCAAACTTCTGCTGTATCCTCTGAACACCTCCTCAGAAATAAATGCAATTATTGCACAAGATGCAATACCAGCAAAAATATGAGTGGCATATGTGTGCATGTTTTGGTATGTGACATCAGCATTGTTCTTTACTATCTTCCATTTCTTACATAGGCAATATAAGTGTTACATATTCCCCAATATAATGACACAATACATTTAAATGTATCACATACTATCTCAACATTCTGTGTCGCTGTTGCCTTTTTTTTTTTTGCACCTTCACCACAGCATCAGAATGCAAATAATTTTAACATCTTTCTGCCCCCACAACACAGCAAGGCCAGATGTTGTTGTCTCCAATTCATGATTTCTCACACTGACACCTAGTGGAATCCTCCAGATTTACATAAAGTACATGTGCAAGAATAAACAGTACGCTGCTTGCATATCAGCAGCAGCATCCTCAAACTCATGAGTCTCATAGGGTTAAGTATCTCCCCAGTCTACCACTGAAGACTTTCAGTCAACAAATTATTCTGCAAAAGTGTTTCAAGAAATGCTACAGCGGCTCCTTTATATCAACAGCAATAAGTCTACATAATGCCTCAGTGTGACTGTGACAGCCAAGTTAGAAGTTTTCTGTCTTTTTTTTAATTTTCTTCTTTTTTTAGATCAAAGTGTGTGTATATTTATCCATCCTAAAACCAGTTACTTCAACATTTTGAAGTTTCGCAGTGTTCCTTAATGTGTTCTCTTTATTTCCTTTCTGAGACAGTAGATTTCATTATTTTACCTGCAATATTGATTATCAAGATTTCCTGAAGAGCAATATACATATATATGAGTTTTTTTCAATAACATCTAAAATCATAACATTGAATGACACGAACAAAAAAATTATAATAATGTGAATATTTGTCTGAATGTTGAGTTTATGTATGGGTAAAATATACCATCTTAGTACTAGATATATAGGTATAAGAAAGGTGCAGATGCTGCAGCCCTACAAGACAAACTTACTTCATTTGAAATATTTGTAACATAACTGATAAAAAGTAGATCTTTAGCTTAAGTATAATTCATGGATTTTATAAAGCTTCACCAGCCACATAAATGGGACACAGTACTACAGACTGCAGGTACTTAATGTACACTCATGAAGAGTGTTCAGAGGCACTTAAGAGCTGAAGGATAGCTGACTGCATTCAAAAGATTCTTTGTATATGGGTTAAACAGCAGAAAGAGGTAATCTGGCAGTGTGATTTTATAGCTATTTAAGCAAGCTGTGAGTTCATGATCACTGCTGTGAAACGCACAGGAAGTCAGGAAAGTTAAGCCATCAGACATGTGTGATTATGATACTATATCATTGTTCCAGCATCAGAGATGATGGATAAAACTTGAAATTCTAAAGACATTTCAAACACAATGCATTTACCTGAATATAGGGGCTTTTGAGTTAGAAGTGAAACATACGTCAAAAATAACTTTGGATTTGGTTACAGAAGAGATGAAAGTATTTGATAATATTCAAGATTAATGGAAAGCAGTCTACCTTGGTATAGGTTGAACTATCTAAAAGAAGCAGGTCCATTCTGTTAGAGCTCAGTAGTAGAATGACCACATACCACATCGTAAAAAGTGAATTCAAACATTGGATGGCCAGAATGGTGTCCATTCTTGCCTGAACATGTAGATGGGGGTTCTGAGCATGGATCTGAATTATAGCTCAACCTCTCAAAGAACCATTTTGCATCATAACTGGAAATATTATTTGATAGAAACTAAGTTACTTCTCTAGACAGAGTATTTTCATTATGCATTAAATTATCCTTGCAACTACATCCAACAGACATGCATATTAGGCTAATGTGCAAACACTGAATGGTAATATAGTAGTAGTGTGGTTCACAAAGGGCTAGTGTCCCTTTTGAGTTGGTTATTACCTTTTCTACAATGCTGCCATGATAGACTCCTACTTAGCATGATTATTATATGGGTGGAAAAATCCATGTTGACTCAGGATGAATGAGAAAAATGCTAGAGTCAGGGTCTCCAACTTGTGAGGCAGCAAATATACAGTAACTACTGCACCACTGCACTGCCACTTAAATCTCAGCATACTTAGAAACTCAAAGTAGTTTCACTTAATTATAATAATTAATACTACTACTACTACTACTACTACTACTACTACTACTAATACTAATAATAATAATAATAATAATAATAATAATAATCATAATAAATTTTTTAATATGTATCCAGCCATTAATTTAAAGCGTTTTTTTCATTAGGGAAATAATGGGGAGCCAGAACTTTGTCAGAATTACCACTAGATAGGAAACTAGATCATCACACAATATTCTAACTCATAACAATTAATCAAATATGCCTATTTTTGAGTTGTGGAGAGAACCCATGCTAAATGGAGAATCCCTACTCAAACAGAGGGAGAAAAAACTGCATATAAGAGGAATGATCAGGCCCAGAAGATAGAGAGCAGCAGCACTATGTTTTCTTTCTTTGTTTTCTTCTTGTAAACTCTGAGAACTGGCAGAATTAAATCTTTATCAGGAACTCTTATTTAGCTCATGGTAATAAATAGTATAGGCTAATGAATCAGGAGGGCACAATTTTAGGCTCTGAATATACCACAAACTGAAATTCATAAGCTTTGAGGGAAGTAGTATTTGATGTTTACTTTGTATGCATTTTTTTCATAGTAGGCAAGCTCATAATCCCTAAATATCAAGCATAATTCTAATTATTGAGTAATTTAAATGATTAGAAATTAAAAATTCATTTCAGTTATATATTTTGTTCTAAAGAACATACTGCTAGTCTGATTGACAAGGAGAACTAAGGGTACCAATGCATATGGAACGCAGAAGACTTTAAAAGAGCTATATTTTACAACTGAATGGTTGAAATGCCAACAGAGTTTGAACCAAATTATCTTTTAATTGTCTCTTTCAATTTTACATTTATTGACTGGTAGCTTCATCTAAATAAGAAGCTTTTCTTTCTATAGCATTTCATAGTGACATTGACAATCCTCAAAGTCACCTGTAGCTTTGTCTTACACATCCTGCCCCAAATAGCTTACAGCAAAAACAATTTTTTGTTAATCGTGCACCACTTTAATGTTTTTGTACATCTTGGTTATATAGTGACTCAGTGTTTAGTGTGCTTCCCTATAGCTCATGGAGACTGGGTTAAAATTTTAGGCTGGTCACTATCTGTATAAAGTTTTCATGTTATTTCCCCAATTACAGTACATGCACCTTTCTCCAGATTCTCTACAGTTCTAACGTTTCAGAAAGTGCATACGATGTTAAATAACAAATAACAGCAGGTTAATTGCAGGCACAAATTTACACTTTACATTTTTCAGTGGCATTGACTGATAAAAGCAAGATCAGCATAAGTGTCTTACTGAGTAAATCTGATCAATACATGAGAAGAGAGTATTAAAAAGTGTATGCAATAAAGGTTGCCTATTATACCAATTCCGGAAGATGCAACCAGTTCAAGATGCCAAAATCATTCAGGCCTTTTAAAATTCACTATTCCTCATACATTGCGTTGCTACTTTATACAACAAGCACTACCACACTACAGTCTATATATTATGTATTAGTTTTTTCCAATATTGCATAGTTTGTGTTGTATGTTGCATTTATTAGTCACAAGGACATCAAAAGACAGACACATTAAAATGAAAATATTGATAATGTTGAATAGAAGGCATTGTAGATACAGTAGATATGCAGAACAGTACATTCTGCTAATCCCCTTAAAATATTGACAATGTGATAAAGACCAGATCGTCTTGAAACAGCAGAATAAGTAAAAGTAGCAAGTTACAGTTACAGGCAAATCAAACAGCTATATAGTTTGACTTTTTGACTAAGCATTACGAAAGGGTGCATTAAAAAACTTTATTAGAAGTGCGGACATGGATGCTTTCACCCTAACTTCAGACAACTGAGTGAATATTTGAATGTTATTTGTTACATTATATTTGTTCTTCCTTTCTACTACTGGACTGATGTTTTTCTTAAAAATATAAAGAAGCATTCCTTTTATTTGCAAGCTGTGGGTCCTTCTCACTCTGCACTCTGCTATCCAGTTTAACCCAGCACTTGTTATAGAAAGAAGATTTATTTACCCACTTATTTAATTTTTTGCATTCCTGAATCTCTATAATTTGAAATCCAGTGCCAGCCCCTTACATGCCGAAGGAGCAGGTGTCACCTAAGGCCAATTTTTAAACTAAAGTAAAGCATCTCATCTGAAACTTCATGTCTACCCTGAACAGCAGCCGAAGCACTTCCACCGCAGGCCAGGGAGGAAAAGCAGCCACATGCCTTACTCAGCATAGAACTGCAGTTCAAGTCTCTGGGGAGTCTCACTAAGACAGTGATTTTAATTTGATTAAGCTCTTTATGGTAGGGTAGAAGCAGTAACACAAGGCCATTACGTTTAAAATTCTCTTTAGATCAAATGTGTGTTGTGTCCAGAAAAAAGGCTTCAAACACAGCTGATAGCTGTTTTTTTGCTTTTCTGCATTTAGTACCTGCATGATAATGATACATTTTTGTGAAACTGCATTGCCAAACAGTTTTCTTACTTATAAAAAAACAGATTAGTGAAAAGCAGTTTCTTCTGTAATATATCCCATGTATTGCCAGTGAAGTGCAGTGCCTAAAGAATTGGACAGTAAATCATACTGCACCCAGTCTTAGTGGTTTTTATTTATCTATCTATCTATCTATCTCTTTTTTCCAAGAAAAAGAAAAGTGAAGCTAGGATGAACATGAATAAAGATTAACTTAAAAAAAACACCGTGCATATCTTTCATTAACTTAGTCACATCAAATTGTCAATAAAATTATTGTATATTCATCTGTAGATGTATCATTACTTTTTTTGTTCAGCTTCCTTACTTAACATTAAATGAAGGAAACCAACTTTAACAAAGAAACACCCATAACTTCAGAAAATCACAAAGTAAAATAGATTCCTAATACTGCGGTTGGCTGGTGCCCTGCCCCGGGTTTGTTTCCTGCCTTCTTGCCTGTGTTGGCTGGGATTGGCTCCAGCAGACCCCCGTGACCCTGTAGTTAGGATATAGTGGGGTTGGATAATGGATGGATGGATGGATTCCTAATAGTGCTGTAAATAGGGTTTTAATATTTAGTGTATGTGTGATCTTCTTTGGGCAAAATCACTTACTGAAGATGATTGCTATATTTACTTTACGTTAAAAAAAGTTATATTTTACTTGAGGTTGAGAACAAATAAAGAAACATGAAGGAATATAAATGATGCACATGAAAACAATGCATTTATCAGACAGTATGAGAAAAAGCTTTGCATACATAGACCTACTTTGAATCTTTGCGATAGTCTTAGCTACAGTATGAACAGCATTAATAATAAAAAATAGCAATGTTAGATTAAGTAATACTTTAAAGTTATAAGGATGTTGGCACTAGTTCCTCTATGCTTAGTAGTTTATTATATATTCTGTAGGACTGGTAGTTTCAACTCTAATATAAGCAGTGGTTGTATCAGACACTTTGAAAGAAAAATTTTGTAAAGGTTATAGACAAAGTAACCATAAAGAGTAAACTGATTAGCAGTGTAGTGCTTTTGCAGCTACCTATATAAGATAATGTAAGTTAGCAAAGTGCGCAGTGTAGTACTGATGGTATTATAAAAGCAAACAAGTGACTGCTAAAACATACAAATTAGGCAAAGCAAATACAAAACTGGAGAGATTACATGGATTTCAGTTTGGAGAGGAACATTAAGGCAGACAATGCCACCAGTAGGAAGTGAACTCTATGGAGTAACAACCAGAAAGCTAAATGAGCATTTGCCAAGAACTAATAAATGCACTGGGTACTGGAACAGGTAAGGCCAAAGCCAGAAGATCTCAAGTGTATAAATGCTTTGTACAAAAGTCTAGACCACAAGTATTCTGAAACGTCTGAACAATTTACTATATGTCAGAAGCCAAAGCTTAACTATGATACAGTATTTTATCTGATAAGAAACCAATATACAGTACATGGGCCACCTCTGTGATAAAGCAGTATACATTTTTGTTGGGACTCTGGTAGCACTACTTTGAACCTACTGTAACATTTTGATGCCTTGAAAAGGAAAGAGGATTATAGTAGTTTGGCTGATGGTTAACAAAAACATGGAAAGTCTTTCTGCAATGGATTTACAGAGGTAAGATCAGGTTCTGCTGGTATTTCAAAAATGTTAAAGGGAATGTATGGCTGCAGCACTGTTATGGGATTGAAATATCAAGACAAGTAGGTCCTCAATTCTCATTACAAAGAACAACAGTGCAGTTTTGCAAGAACCAAGGAATAACAAGCTTTATGACACTGTTAGAAACTAAAATATTCAATATAATCACACTGAAAGTAAAACCTTTCAATATAATTTCACAATCTGTGTGTTGAACTAGAAATTGTGTCTTGTGAAAAGTAGACTTATTTGTGGCCTCAATAAAACAGTATACTGTATTCAAGATGTTAAAAAGGTATATCTTCCTTATATCAGCAAGTTTTTCCTCACACAGAGAACTAAAAATACATGGAACTAATCAGCAAACTGTATAAATGAAAGCTGCACCTTAGAGATCTTCAGATCTCAACCTGGTAATATTCGGCAAGCATTAGACAAACAGGAAACAACAAGCACATTAGACTGAATGTTATGTTGTCACCAAATCTGTTCTTAAGCTCTTGAATAATATTATTATTAAATACATTAACAGCAATGTAAATAATAATCATATGAGTTATTTGTACTTATAGTTCACATTAGTATGGACAACGTAAGCAGTAGTAGCACAGAAGCAGCAAGAGCAAAAGCAGTATGCATCCCTGTTGCAATGATATGCTCAAAGAAATAGGAACAGAATCATTTGGAAGTGGCCACGAATAGTGATATTGAAGAATATGAAAGGTTTGACAAATGTAAATAAACAAATATTTTACTGAAATAGAAATCACCCAATGAAGAAACATAAATGGATGTTTCCTTTTATAAGAATTTAGAAATGGAACAGAAGGCATGGTGCAAGAGTTCTCTGATGGGAGACAGAATAGTCACTAAATACGCTTGGAGGTGAAAGACAGAAATTGTGGGCAAGGAGATAAGCTACTCCAGCTATTCATAGACGCAATTTTCCATTTGGGAAACCAAATTGGACAGACACGCATTATGGTATTGATTTAAGTAATAGTTGACTTCTGCTTTGTTGTGTATATTCTATGAAGTATACTCTATGAAGTTTATTCTATAAAGTAACCTAAATCTGAACCAGTGTTGCATTTGCTGGATTAAAAATGTTGGTAATTTGGATGAGTGAATCTAAAAAAAATGGTGATGTGGCTCTTGTATAAGAAATTCCAAACTTTAAAGAATGAAAAAAATATTGATATAAATCATTGCTGCCTTTCAGTCTCTGAAAGATAGTGTATGCTGTGTCTGCTTTGCTTTATGCATTTAAGGTAATAGATCTTGTCAGCTTTTTAATTTGTGTATGTGTCTTATATAATTGAACAGCTGGTTTATACAGAGCTTTAAAAATAGTCCTGGTTAAAACTGGCAGTTGGTGATTCTTCTGTAAACGAACATGTTCACAAGGTACCATAATTCAGAGACCTGAAGCATGTGGGCATGGATGATGCTGAAAGATGGTAAATATCTGCTAATTTGGTTAAAACGTTAATTGTAAATGTAGGTTTGTGTGCTTAGAGAGTCTGTAATAATACCACATAAGTAAAACAGCTAAGAAGGACTGTAACAACAACACCAGTAAAAGGCACTATAGTAAAATAAAAAATGTAACTTGCAGAAATTCTGACAGATAATTTCATCTCTGGTATTTCCATATTCAATGAGTCTTTACTTTGTAGGATGTCAAATTTAAAGGGACATTTCGATCAATGGTAGTGATATACAATGAAGTAATTCACCTGTCACCTGTAACCACGACAGTGATAGGGCCAAACAGAAGTACTTTTCTTGATGTTTCTGAACTGAAGTGTTATCATGTTGACATTATCTCATGTTGTCAAATCAGAGTAAGGGTCTGCTTAAATATTAAGAGCATTTTAGTGTAAGAAACAGGTGGTGCAATTGACTTGACCAGTAACAGCACACATCATAAAGTTTTGAACATAAGAATGTGTAAAAAATATCCTAGAATATATCATCCCAAGAAGCCTGAAACTCAGAGTAATTTTGCTCACAAATGCAATGACAAGGTTACTGCCTGACATATCATTGAATGATCACTGCCAAACAGCAAGTAACAATGGACACTCCCATTCATTATATCAATATTATAGTCTATTGAGGGCATGTTGAAGAATGAACCAGGTAACATTCCAAAAGGTTCAAAGTTGAAACAGACACCAGCAGTAAAAGTCTTTCTTTCTTTCTTTCTTTCTTTCTTTCTTTCTTTCTTTCTTTCTGTGTCATTTACAGGTTTTATTATTTGAGGTCAACTATATTTGAAATATATTAGGCAATAAATACTGCGGTGGGCTGGCGCCCTGCCCAGGGTTTGTTTCCTGCCTTGCACCCTGTGTTGGCTGGGATTGGCTCCGGCAGACCCCCGTGACCCTGTAGTTAGGATATAGCGGGCTGGATAATGGATGGATGGATGGATAGGCAATAAATAGAGGTTTAAGGTAAAGTAAATATTTGCTTAATATTTTAAATGACTTAATGAATTGCGCTGATAATCTTGACTGATTTACTATGTAATACTTGTAATAATTGCATATACTGTACACTTGCTGATTTAATAATTTTTTTTCTCTTTAATACTTTTATCAGACACCATAATACAATGTGGAAATCATATTAGGGTCATCAGCATCAAAAAAAAAGCATATTTTTATTTTTGGAGTGTGCTGAAAGACTGCATAAATACGCAAGCCAAAAATATATAAATAATATAAATGATTTGTATCACATAAAATCAAACGAAATATAAATAACAGTGTTATTTAATATTTGTTGTTGTAAGTGCATACTATATTTTTATTATTAAAAATTATTATTGGTAATTAAAAAATAACATTGGGATCTATGCCAGCATGTTTTAGCTTATCTGTTCCCTTAGTTATTCAGCAGATTTGGATATTCTTCCAAGCTGGCGCACGCACACATGTATATATCTGTGCAGCCTGGAACCACCACCCTGGAGCTCCAAGTAGGTGGAGTTGACTAAAATGGGTGGTCCAAATAGATGGAGTTGACTCTAATGGGCGCCAATAAAGTCTTAGCTACAGACCTCCAGAGATTTGCCCATTTACACCATGGTAAGGATTAGGGTTGTGGGTGGTTTTTTGATTCAAATACTTCTAAGTACTGTTGAGTAAGTTAACTCCACCTACTTGATGCTCCAGTGTGGAGGTTCCAGGATGCAGATATACCAGTGCTTGCACTCATTCTCTCTCTCTCTCTCTCTCTCTCTCTCTCTCTGTCTCATCTCTACAAAAAACCCATGTAGAGCTCTAGCCGTCTTTCTAAGCTCTTGCGTTTCTTGAGCACTCGCTCGCTTGTTGATTTAATTCTCACAGTTTCTTTTCCTTCTTTCTTACCTGCTACTCTCCTTTTAATTTTTGTGGTCACTCCCAGCTCCCCAGCTGACACTGTGCACTCGCCACGATGCTAAATGGCAATCAACTCATTAATAAGATAGGACATATGTGCCAGTTCTGTTTAATTAATGAGAGTAAGAAAAAAACAAACTAAAAGTAATTAATAAATGAAACCAGAAAAATATCCCATTATAGCAAGCCCCACCACACTTAAGAGGGCCCAAGTGTTAGTCACAAATTTTTACAATCATAGGAATTTTCTGCCCCTAACTCTTGCAAACATGAAGGGGCTACCTGTAATTATTTTATATATTCATTATCATTTTTTTAGTGCATACCACCATTTAGAGTTTTGTTTGGTATGATGCAGATAAATGTTGCTGTTGGTGCAACAATTTTTAAGCTGGTGCCACGTCTTTCTTGTCCAAATTTGTGGATAAGGTCTCTAAATGTATTTCTTGCTTTCCAGTTAGCCTGATCTTCAAAGAGTGAGGAATCTGCTTTGTTTATTTGACAATAAACTTTGGTTTATGTATTGAGCATTGGCATTTCGATTGTTTAAAAGTATTAATGGGTTTGTCTTCAGTTAGTCATCCTTCATCCCCAGGTCCATCTTTTAAATTGCCCCTGAGGCCTGACAAGGCCTATGGCAGAACTCCTTCACAAGGAAAATTTACTGACACCATTAAAATTCAAAAAAATGTCAAAAAACCTTCCCTGTATGCAACCAAGATGTTGGAGGAATAAAAGTCAAAAAATAATTCAAAATGACATGGAGGGAATATGCAAACTCCACATAAGCAGTGATCAACACAAAATTGAAAACAATTTGGTTGTACTGACTACACAGGCTAACAGTCATTTTGAACTGAGATGGAATGTAAAGATGTATCATAAAAACACTAACTGATCAAGGTCAAAACCGGAAAGACAATATTTAGAAAATACATCCCAGAATGTGAGAGAGAAATTGCAAGCAAAGAACTGTAGCAAAAAAGGCAGAAACCAGAACAGTGAAAAAAGCCAAAATGTTAGAAGTAGGATGACGTACAGCAGTCATGATTTATAAAATAGAAGCTGCACTTGTTGTCAACATTCTAGTGTATCCAGTTTGTAAACATAATTTGTAGAAGTTACTGGCTTGAAAGAAACATATTTCTTCTCAACTTTCCATTCTTGTAAATATGTAAACCATTTTAGGTAGTATGGTGTACAAAATGCATACATATATGCTGATAAAGCAGTCTATTTTTTCTTAGTGAAATCTTTGGAACCTTAAAGGCTATTCAGCTCATCACAACTCATCAACTGCTATTAATTTTGAATTTCCAGAATAATACAAAGTAAAGATGTGAGTCAAGAATTTGCACTTCCTTCAATCTAGCTGCTACATGATTTGCTCTGTCTGTTGTTGTGTTTTGAGCAAACAAAAGTATTAAACAGTTACTTTCTAAGAACAATTTTGCTCGAAACTATAGAAACAGTTTTCCGAATCTTTCAACAACCGGTAGAACTGCTGTCTTCGAGAAGGGTGGAGACACTACCTTCCAGACACATCTGAAAGGCAGAAGTACCCCAGCCAGTAAAGACTTCTTGCATTAGAGAAACAAGACTTGCATGTTAAGCAGAGGTGGGTAGTAACGAGTTACATTTACTCCGTTACATTTACTTGAGTAATTTTTTTTAAAAATTGTACTTCTAAGAATAGTTTTACTGCACCATACTTTTTACTTTTACTTGAGTACATTTGTGAAGAAGAAATGCTAGTCTTACTCATTGGGCAACACTCGAATCGTTACCTTTTTTCCATTAGATATGCTATATTTTTCCCAGAGAGAAGCCGCCAGTAGATCTACTGCATGACCGTTTCACCAATCAGACGTAGCAACAATAATCACATGGCTCCGTTTCACAAATCAGACGTAGCCATGCAGTCACATGATCACACACAAACTGTGGCGGCATAGCGGCACAAACTCCTCACAGACAGCAGACAGGGAAAGAAAGAATACAAGTGGAACCTAAGTTTGTGAGCATAATTCGTTCCGGAAACGTGCTCGCAATCCAAAGCACTCGTATATCAAAGCAAATTTCCCCATAAGAAATAATGGAAACTCAGATGATTCATTCCACAACCCAAAACTATTCATATAAAAATGAATAATATAAAAATATAAAGTAAAAATACATAAAACAAATTAACCTGCACTTTACCTTTGAAAAGAATCATGGCTGGTGTGAGTGAGTTTCTAAACTCTTGTGGGATTTCACCCAACGGGACGACACGCGGAAGAGCATCCCGAAGCAACCGCAGGCACCCAGCGCTGTAGCAGTTCGCCATAAAAGTGAATCTGAAAAGATCGCAGCCATGCTATAAGCACCTGCCGTTGATGGGTGATACAAGGAACAAGGAACATTATAAATGTGCAGGGCACAGTATTACTTGGCCACTGACCTGGGCATGACCCTCCCTGACTGCTGTGTCTGTGTATAGGGGAGTGGCAGATCCCGCTAAAATAAATAACCGCGCTGTTCCTGTTTCAAGCTGAATAAAGAGGGTGTCGCTAAAGTATTGAGACTCAGCTTCGTGTTTTGGGGTGCAAGACGGTGACTCACACATGGTCACAATGCTGTAGTAAACAGTACACGCTCGTATGGATGTTGACTATATGAGTGAGGCACGCCGACTGATGATTGCCCAAAATCACGCAGTGAGAGAGAGAAGAACCATCAGCTCAGATGTGATCACGTGACGTTCGGCAGACAAAGCGTATACGGACTACTCGTATTGCAAGACCTCGCTCATTTATCAAGTCAAAATTTATTAAGAATTTTAGCTCGTTTTACAAAACACTCGCAAACCAACCAAACCAATCCAAAGTTCCACTTGTACATGAAAAATGACAGCCAACTCCTGCTGAAGCTTAACCATCACTTCACTGAGTGAAGAACAAGCACGTTTTAACCAAACATGCACAGACACAGACAGTCAAGGTAAAGTAAGAGTTCTTGTACGTGCACAAGCTGCCTTTCTTCTAATGTTATTTTCTATCAGCTCTGCTATTTGGAGGGCAATTGAATATGCAGTATTATACTATCAGTGTACAGTATATCTTGTCACTGTAAGTAGTTTGCACTGTTCAAACAGACATACCTACTGTAGGTATTGGCTTCAAAAGCTTTGTTGTGAAAAACTGAGATTTGGAACTTTGTGTTATTTGTGCATCTTTATTTTGTAAAGATATTATTTATTTTTACTCATTTTTTATTTTATTATTTGGAAATTGCAGAATTTGCACATTATTTTATATTTTTGTCTGTCTTATTACAACATTTCTAAAAAATAAATAATTTATTATGATCAAACAGTTACTCAGTACTTGAGTAGTCTTTTCACCAAATACTTTTTTACTCTTACTTGAGTAATTTTTTGGATGACTACTTTTTACTTCTACTAGTATTATTTTGAAGTAACACTACTCTTACTTGAATGCAATTTTTGGTTACTCTACCCACCTCTGATGTTAAGGCCTTTGACATTCAGCTTCTCCTGCATCTTTCTGACTTATTTTTGTAAGAAGGTTCTTCATAAGTAAGCAATCTCTAGAAATTGAATGTGCAACTCTCTCCTCTGCATGTGTCACACTATGTATTTTTTTATTTTGTACTGCATACATTTTGTGAACTACAAATTTAATAGGACAGTCCCAAATTCCAAGGAGATATGCTTCAGCTTAGTCAGTTTTGAAAAGAGAAGCTTTAAGAAATAAACATGTATTCTCCAAAACTCTTGTTACTGATATACTTACTATAAAATTAAGATTATCGTTGTGCTTAGACCTTAGGTTAAATTCCTGACAGACAGGTTTTGACTTGAGATTGGCCAACCTAAAATTTATATAAAATAAAAAGAGAGCTGAAGAATGCTATTTAGTTAATTCATAAAACAGGTTTTACAAACATATCACCTCTCTGCCTTGTGTCCTCACTGAAAAATTTTTTAAAGTACCAATCCAGCTAACTCCCATTCATTACTTTAAAAGCTTATGGTTGTGTTTTTTCATTGGATCTCTGTATAGGTTCAAAAGATTTACCACCTTCAATGCTTCCTCAAAATCATATAAACATAGACAATAAAAGCTGCTATATCCAGCAATTAATCACCTATCATGAAAGCTGTGATATCCATTAAGCAATGAGCCAGCAAGCCCTTTTAAATGTCATTTTATGAGTGGGCGATTCCAGTTGCCAACTGCTCAACATTATGTTCATCACACAAAATGAATGCCGTTATCTTGTTTGTAATGTCCATTGATTTTGATGGGATGGGTACTAAAATAACTCAGTTGCTGATTAAACTAGTTATAAAAATGGCAATTTGAATTAGGGCAAAGGCATTTTTTACTTTAGATGTTCCTCATGACCACAGACAGGGGGCAACAGTAGAGACAATTGCAATTTCCTAATTTAGAAGTCTGGACAATCTACAATGATATTTCCATCCCTTCCAAGTTAAAAATCTGATGTAATAAATACTTCAAGTGATATGACATTTTCTTAGTTTGTTTCCATTTAGAAGATATTAGTTGTCAACAGATACTGTATGTTAAGCCTCTTAGACAGTACTCATATTAGGATTTGATCAAAGGGGCTAAGTTATGACAAGTAAGACCAGCTTGATTTTATATGATTAGGTATGGCAAACAGACACCTGTGTAAAAGCCAGTTAGTATTGTCAAGAAATTGCAGAAAATAACTACAGGTGGTCGTCAACTTATGACCACATTTTGTACTAACGGACCCGTTGCAAGTAGATCTGGATGTAAGATGCACCAGGATATGTATCCATACCAGACCATATGTATAGCACTGCATAATAAGTCCCTTAAATTATACTGTTTGTTTAACATTCTTTTTATCATCATTCTTAGCACATTGTGCCGATTTTCTATTTTTTTTCTAAATAATTTTTTGACTATTTTGTTTCCTCAGAATTCTACACACAACACCCCATAATGACAACGTGGAAAAAAGTTTACTTGAGGTTTTTGCAAATTTATTAAAAATAGAAAAACTGAGAAATCACATGTACATAAGTATTCACAGCCTTTGCCATGAAGCTCAAAATTGAGCTCAGGTGCATCCTGTTTCCCCTGATCATCCTTGAGATGTTTCTGCAGCTTAAATGGAGCCCACCTGTGGTAAATTCAGTTCATTGGACATGATTTAGAAAGGCACACACCTGTCTATATAAGGTCCCACAGTTGACAGTTCATGTCAGGGCACAAACCAAGCATGAAGTCAAAGGAATTGTCTGTAGACCTCCGAGACAGGATTGTCTCGAGGCACAAATCTGGGGAAGGTTACAGAAAAATGTCTGCTGCTTTGAAGGTCCCAATGAGCACAGTGGCCTCCATCATCCGTAAGTGGAAGAAGTTCAAAACCACCAGGACTCTTCCTAGAGCTGGCCGGCCATCTAAACTGAGCGATCAGGGGAGAAGGGCCTTAGTCAGGGAGGTGACCAAGAACCTGATGGTCACTCTGTCAGAGCTCCAGAGATCCTCTGTGGAGAGAGGAGAACCTTCCAGAAGGACAACCATCTCTGCAGCAATCCACCAATCAGGCCTGTATGGTAGAGTGGCCAGACAGAAGCCACTCCTTAGTAAAAGGCACATGGCAGCCCACCTGAAGGACTCTCAGACCATGAGAAACAAAATTCTCTGGTCTAATGAGACAAAGATTGAACTCTTTGGTGTGAATGCCAGGCGTCACGTTTGGAGGAAACCAGGCACCGCTCATCACCAGGCCAATACCATCCCTACAGTGAAGCATGGTGGTGGCAGCATCATGCTGTGGGGATGTTTTTCAGCGGCAGGAACTGGGAGACTAGTCAGGATAAAGTGAAAGATGACTGCAGCAATGTACAGAGACATCCTGGATGAAAACCTGCTCCAGGGCGCTCTTGACAGACTGGGGCAATGGTTCATCTTTCAGCAGGACAACGACCCTAAGCACACAGCCAAGATATCAAAGGAGTGGCTTCAGGACAACTCTATGAATGTCCTTGAGTGGCCCAGCCAGAGCCCAGACTTGAATCTGATTGTACATCTCTGGAGAGAACTTGAAATGGCTGTGCACCGACGCTTCCCATCCAACCTGATGGAGCTTGAGCGGTTCTGCAAAGAGGATTGGGCAAAACTGGCCAAGGATAGGTGTGCCAAGCTTGTGGCATCATATTCAAAAAGACTTGAGGCTGTAATTGTTGCCAAATGTGCATTGACAAAGTATTGAGCAAAGGCTGTGAATACTTAAGTACATGTGATTACTCAGTTTTTTTATTTTTAATAAATTTGCAAAAACCTCAAGTAAACTTTTTTCACGTTGTCATTATGGGGTGTTGTGTGCAGAATTCTGAGGAAAAAAATGAATTTAATCCATTTTGGAATAAGGCTGTAACATAACAAAATGTGGAAAAAGTGATGCGCCGTGAATACTTTCTAAATGCACTGTACCTTCTAAAAGTGTTGATGTATTGTTAATAGATGTGCTGAACTATAACACTACATTTTCAAACCCACTTAAACCCAGTTATGAGTGTGGGGGGTAAACCATATCCTGGTAGAACCGGGCCAGTCCATCATTAGGTCCATATGTGCACATAACTATATTGACACAGATGTCAGTTTTGTAATGCCAACAAACCAAACCTGCTCTTCATTGGTGATATGGAAGGAAAACCAGAGAACTCAGTGGAAAACCCACACAGACACAAGGAAAATGTACAAGCTTCACACGGACAATAAATAGTTGCAAAATTTGAAGTCAAAACCCTGGATCTATGATGCTAAAATATTCTGGGAAAACATTTCAAAAGAAAACCATTTGTCACTGGGTCACACATACTTTAAATTACTTCATATAAACTTATTCTATGAGGCAACGGAATACAAAATGTGGAATTATTCCAAAAGAATTACACATATCAACAGCAATACTCATCTTTTCATTTCAAATTCAAACTGCTTCAATAAACAACAAAAATCACAGTTTTGACTTCACTGCCTCAATAAATTTGGAGGGCACTGACATGGTAATGCACACTGGTCTAATTAAGTGTCACCATTTAACATAACATGAATTGCATTACTAAGTGGGAAGAAGCTCACATGAATTAAGAAAGAACATACAGACTCTGCACAGACTGTACTGAACTTGGTGCCTGATACTGTGAGATGCTAAATGCTAAACAACTAGGTTAGAGAATTACTTTAGTCATATAAAGAATATACCAATAAAATAGTCTAATTTTTAATTGTAATTTTCTAAGATGGCTCTTTAGAATCTTTACATGAATTGGGACAAAACTTCCTACATTATTAAATGAGCTCCAAGTTAACAACCCTTTCAAAATGACATGCCATGGAGATTATGTGATGGGATTATTGGTTAAAAAGTTTAACTTTATAAAAAAAACACAGTTAATGCATAAATCCTGTAAGGGAAAACAGACCACAACTGGGTATACTCAGACAAATGTAATTCTAAACTTAACCGAAAGCTTTTGAACTAAGAAAGAAATTTGCGGTCCGAAGAGAAGGTCCACACAAACATCAAGGATAATGGCCAACTAAATATGAAAGTTAAGCCAGGCATACATGTAACCACAGCTTGGATCACAGAATGGTGGAGATACTATTTGCTGTAACACTTAATGTATATATTAAATATGAGCCATCATTTTGACAGGATAATGCAATTAATTTTGGCCATATGCAAATTTCTCAAACCTCCCACCAGAGCACACATACACTTTCAGACACTTTTTTGATAAACAGCATACATTTGAAGTTTGACTTTTGTTGTAGCAATGCAATAAGCCAAAATAAAATACCTCACGGAAGTGAACAAAAGGTGATACAGAATACTTTAAAGCACACCTGACTGCTTCAAGACTGAAGTTTTAAGCTGACTGCAGCTGATTCCTTTATTGTAGCCATGGCATTGTTTTAATGGATAAAGTGCAGGGGCAAAGTTGTAGTTAAGCATCACCAAAGAACAAGTACAAGTTTAAGGCACAGATTATTTACTCAACATTAAGTACATTCATTCTAACGTTCATGGTCATTTGAAAGGGTTTAATGGAATACAATGTATGAAGTGTTACATTTCCTGAATATCACAACATATTTAAGATAAATACATAGGAATAAAAGGGACATGTTGTCCTTTTGACCGATATTCATCTTTTCATGTCAATTTCAAAACAGTTACATATATAGCACAGAGTACAGAGTAATACCTTTGGAGAGCTTTACAAGTTCAAACACCCAGGGCACAAATGCACATCTACACCACTGGGAGACTGTAGAAATCTCATATGAACACTGCTACTTTCATCCTAACCCATGTTAGAAGTATACCATTTTTACTTTACTACTGTACCATTTTTAATCATACTGTTTTGGTAAAGACAACTAACCGGATTAAATTCTCAGTGAATGACAAATGGAGCTAGAGATAATTCAGCAATATTGTAAATGATGGTTCAAGTCTTTTTTTTTTTTGCAATCAAACTTTGCATAAAATCACATAAAAAATAAAGTGAGAAGAATGAAACCTATACCAATTTTAGGTTCAACTGCTTAGCATTTGTCCACAATATCAACAGTACAGCATATTCAAAGACCAAACCAGACTTTCATTGTCAAATGCTGATGCTGGATCCCAAAATATTCATGAAGTCATTCATCCACTCCGAACAAGGTGCAAGTCCATTGTATGGTCCACATGTTCACACACACTAACTCACTGTTATTTCAAGTAGTCAATAAATTTTTGAAGAAAAATACACAGAAAAAAACAGCACAAAGTTACACAAATGCGAACACTTTACAAAGAAAGAGAGTATCCAGATTGATAAACTGTGAGGCAGCATAAGGTATACACTGCACCAGAATGTGTACATATCTCACTCTGACAGCAAGATCTTTATTGCTGTTATTCCAAATATCACATCAAGGTCAATGCCCTGTTTTGTGAAAATGGTATGAGCAACTTCTCACTGAGAAGGATACAGCAATAGAGTGTATAAAAAAGCTTCACATTAGATGAGTAACTTTTTCTATACCAAAAGTTATCACTGAAAGTTTAATGGATTGTGTGCGTGACTGAGTGTTCATAAGCCAAGAGATGGGTAAGGCTACTGATATTAGCTTCTTTAACTAACAAACCTTCACTGGCATTTAATCAGCCATACAATGTATCTTTGTATCTGAGGTTTATTCAGGCAAAAAGCTGAGAGGCTCTTAAAAGTCACAGAATGTGTTCTGTCATAAAAATTGCTCAAAGTATTCAAAGTCAAAAAGCTCCACAATTCTTTTCACAATTTTATGCTAAGCTTCTTATAAGAGCCAAAGGTTAAACTTGCCTTATTAAGTAAGTGTGGATATTAATTACAGCACTATCTTACTGTGTCTGGAAAGCACTTACAGGCCCTTTTTATAGTTTCTGAAAACTGCTTTGGATTGCTTTTTTTATGAAGTGGCCACACATATATTGCTTTTTATGGCACATTTATTAACATGAATGTACAGTATATCAGATAACAGCTGCTGTGTGGGGTTCTTTTTGTTTTACTATAAGGGATACACAAGAATGAGGAGAGGTGAAATCATGGTTCCATGGGGAAAAAACAAATCTGAGTCTTAAAACGGACTGAGCCACCAATCTGTTGGGCCTTTAATGCCAAACCTGGCATCCCTGGATCATTGTATTATCTCGTAAAAGCCAGGTCTATACACTCAACAAAGCACCTGAGAGAAGGAGTACGCGGCCTGACAGACAATCTCCAGTATCTGACATAACCTCTCACTTTGCTTCCATTGATTAAATAAAAATCTAATTACTGATAAGCATAAATCACTAGATGTTAGCTAATAGTGCTGCATGAATTATCACAATACAGAATAATGTAAAAACTAACCATCATGATTACAATAGTATGACCCATACCACTAATCCTTCACCTACCATTCCACATAGCAACATCTGGCCAATACTTGGTCAAAACAGTAACTGCAGTGATCTAATGACCTACAGATTCCAAGGAAGATAATTATCTTCCTTTACATAAATAATATTGATTTTACAACTGTACAATTCTACAATGTCAATTATGAAATGTTGATTAATAATAAAAGTGGCAAGGTTGTGCCATGGTAAGCACTGCTGAATTTTCTTCTCAAGATTTGAATGGAATTTGAACATTTTTTCTTTGTATGTTTTATTTGGCTACATCTATGTCCATGTAAAGATGTTCCTGCGTGCTAATTAGTGTTTCTGCATTAATCCTTGAGAACAAGTGTTTGTGTGAGAGTGTACCCTAAACTGGGCAGCATACCATTACAGGATTGTGACCCTGTAATGAAGAAATTATTTTCAGAAAATGGACAGAAAGATTTTTGGTAATACTTTACAATGGTATTCACAAAAAAGAGAAAAGACATACTGGCATGCAAAAACCTGCAGCAATAACAGCTGAGCCTAAAGCAGAAGCACATGTGTGGATAAAGGTTGGTTAAAGGAGAACGTCTTTTGGACAGTCTAAAAGAACTCTTTTTCTTTCCACGTATATATGAGAGATCATGGGGATTTACCAATCCTGTCACTATGCTTTCTTGAACTGGAAAAGGATTATGATTCTACATTCCACAGAATCTTCTGAAAGGTATGAGAAAGGAATTGGCTTCCAGAGCCATAGCTGCATAGATTTTAGTCCCTGTATCTGCAGAATTACTTGGTGCTAACTCAAGTCTTGCCTTCTCTCCTACTCATGATTTCAATCATCAGGATAACAAAACAAAGCAAGGATTTAGAAAGTATCCAGTTCTGGAATCTAAGGATTGTATCTTTCATGTTTGCACATGACGTTGTTCTCTTTGTTTCAGATTAAGATCTGCAGCTCATCCTGGAATGGTGGACAGCTTAATAGGATATGGTTGGGATGAGGATTACAAACTCCAAATCTAAGGTCATGGTTACGTCTGTTCAGGTAAATTTCAGCACCCAAGTGGACCTCAGGGCATCTCCTCAGGGAATAACCTCAGGAAAAAGGTGATTCTGACATTCTGACCAAATTTGGTGTAGTGGAAGAAGTTTTGGAGACAGTTTACAGGACCATGGTTGTGAAGATTGAGCTTAGTCATTGTGTGAACAATTCCATTTGCAGGTAACTTAACATTCCATTGTCATTTATATTCTAACATTCTGATTAATGACCACAACATGAGAAATCTAAAATGGACAAAATGAGACTCCTACACAGGGCTTCTGTGTATATTTTCTGTGATAGGGTGAGGAGCTCAATGACACAGGGGAACCTTGGAGAAGAACGAGTGCTTCTCCGGATCAAGACAAGTCAGTTGAGGTGCTATGGGTACAGATTCTGGATGATCCAGACCTCTTCCTTGAGATGTATACCAGACAGTCACACTGAAAGAAAACCTAGGGTCAAAATCATGACACAATGCAAGGTTAAGGTCTCTGAAATAGTCTGCAAGGGTCTGAAAAAATACAGGGTAAGAAAGAAGAATTTGCTATGGTCTGTTCTGTCCAGCTCAGTATGTTGACACCATGACCCTCACCAAGAAAATTCAAGAAAAAAATAAAGTACAGTGAATGATTAAGAAGATGTTAGAGAAATGCCCTTCCTTGTGTTTACACTTTAAGTTTGGAAGGGCAACACCATTTTACAGGATTGGGCTGACAGCCTATGAAATATGTAAAATATTAAGCAAGAAATTGATAATCACGTAGTACATGAATTACTATAGCAAAAATGATAAAGAGAGGTTTTAAGTACAAGAAGAAATTCATAAAGGGACTTTCATATCATGAATAAGTGTAAAAATGTGTTTTGACAACTAAGAAGTTGACGTATTACTAATGCACACTGTGCTTTTTATTAATCAATTCTTATAGAGAAAAACTAATTTTTACTATTAAATGTAGGTACATTTTTCTACTAGTTCCATTTGCGATGAGAAGCAGGGCTAGCAGGGAGACTGAGACTGCTACTGCACACACTAAATGAATAGGCTGCCTGTAAGCCAATTTCACTCTTGCAGTGAGATTCAGGGTTCCAGACTCAAAATATCTCTGTTCACCTTTATTAATGTAAAAGAATACAAAAAGATTATTTTACAAAATGACAGTGACGTCTCAGCTCTCAAAGTTAAGAACTCAGTTTATATGCTTGCTCTAAAAAATCAGTTCAAGAAGAAAACCTTATGCACTAGGAGGAGGTCAATTAGCATAAAGATGTGTTATCAGATTCACCTGGGAAAAGTGAATATTCTACAGCAACATAATTTAGTTTTACAAGTACTAGTGCTAACATTTTATTTTTCTAAATTGCCGCACCAGCTGATAAAATGACTCTCAGTCATTCAGCAAATGTGACCTGAAGATTGTTTACAGTTCAGTGCAATACACCAATGACGTATTGGAAACAAAACCAAACTCCATCATCGTGATGAAGCTAATTAGCAGACTGATCATGAAGTCTTTCATTCTGTGTCATCCAAGTCCAGCTCAATGCAGACATCACATTGTAGATGTAATTTCTTTCATCACTGATCTATTTAATGAATTAGTGAGGATATATTCTAAGGTAACACTGAAGCTCAAAAGTAAAAGGAATTTCTAACTCTGACAATATTTAGTTCTCCATAGTCAAAGAACATCAACAATATAATATTAAAATGGAAAAATAAACCCCCTTGAGATAAAATTATTATGATGTTTTTATTTTTCATGTTAAACAAATGAAATGATTATTTAAGACAAAAATTCAACGTGCCGTGATACTCCCTACTTTATAGTAAAACAGGTCCTGTACCTCAGTGCAATCTGAGTATTCAGCTTGGCGTGAAAGTATTAGGTTTGGTTTTGTTCAGGAATTTGACTCTATACAAAGTAGGCCTAAGGCCTTGGCCACTAAGACGTAGTGCCTAGGCATGAGACTAGACATAATTTCAGGAGTTAAGGATTGATAATACTCATAATGCACTCATCATAAACTTTGAAAGTCCAAAAATACAGTATTAATTATAATGCTTTTCAATTATAATAACAATATTTATATTTATAGCAAATTTTAAATACAAGAATATAGCAAAAGTGTTCCACATAAAGTCAAAGAACATTTTTAATCACATCAACATATAAAAGATACACAATCAAAAAGCTAGAAACAGAGGCATCTATGTACTTTCTACTATTGATTTCACCTAATCATTTTAATGGAAATCTGAGATTTTGTCTTGCAGCAACAGCGATAAGGTGGAACTTGCATTCTATGATGATCCACAAGAGCAGTTGGATATGCTGACTCTGACAAGGAGCACACTTAATGTCTAAATAAATACATGCCTTTGAACTGTACAATGAAACAGAAGCCCCTGGAGAAATACACAGAAACACACAAATCCCACAGAGGGATTACAAGCATACAAATCTTCATTCACTGCAAATAATAATACTGTAAGTAATATAACTTAAATTAAAAAGGGAACTCATGGGTACCATAGATAGTGTTTCTATCCCACGATAACTGAACTGTCAGTCCAGGTGGATATAGGGACTTTTGTGTTTTCCTGGTGCTTATACTATATGTGCAGGCACTGCCCTCTCTTTATACTCTCACTTCTCAATTCTATTATATGGGTTATGATAATGTATTGGATGGATAAAAACGTTAATTTAGTCATAATTTAATTAGAGTTTTCATTACCTTAGGCATCTATGAGTGAAAAAAAAGTTGAACAGCTTGCAAAAGATACTGTAACCACAGTCTGGAATGTTAACTCTTGCATTAGTTATTTACAAGATAAAACATTAAGTAAGTTTTTACAGTACCCATTCAAATTGCTTTATGATGATTTAATGACATTAGCACAGCAGCTGTACACTCATAAATCCAGAGCACATTGTTCCAGAAGTCCTGATCTTTGACTACAGAATCATGGGCATACTTTAGTCTTAACCTTATGTTCTCTTTGGATTGCTGTCTCACAGCTCAAATGTCCAGAGAACAAATATTAGCTGAAAATCTTTGTATGTCACAGGACAGACTGGTATTATCCATTTTCCTATAGCTGGAGTCTTTAGCTTAACAAGCCTCTGTCAACCATTCTTAATATAAGATTCTACTTGACTGGGCCTCTCCATGGAATTCAGCATCTGCGCCATATTTGACAAAATGACCAATCACCAAATGACATCACAGAGCTATCATTTTGTAGCACAAATTAAACATTCAGTTCAAAAACAGCCACAACTTAAAGGATGAGCTCAAGTGCACCCAAGAAACCTATAGTAAGATGTCCATTCTTTCCTTTAAAAACTCTTAAAAACTCTTGTACAACCCAAATCTTCTCACTTCTCATCAAGCTCACTGCACTCAAACTGGCCATAGATTCTGCTGTCCAAATCCAGACCCCATAGCCTACAGGTTGGAGCAACTCCTTTTACACCAAAGGCCAACCGAGCTAGGCTGAAAGGATGGAAGACATGTCTATATTTGAGTTGGACAAAGGTGCTTGTAAGAACCAATCTTAGAAAGTTAATGTTAATGTTAAATTCACATCTAATCTCAATAGAATACCAGTTTCTCATAGTTACTGAGAATATGGTGTAGTCTTTTACCCCCATAAGTTAACATGAAATAGAATAGAACTTTCTTAGCTATACCTGTAAAACTGAGTGTTAATTAAGCCAATTAGGAAATAGTCTCACTGCAAGCATGGACTATTAGATGTGTCTGGAAATAGGATATTGGAATACAGCAGAGGTTCCCAAGCTTTTTTGGTTTGTGACTCTATTTTGTAATATTGATATTCATTTCCTATTGAATATATTGTTAATTTTTTTTTTTGTATTCTTAAATATTTTCTTGCAACCCCATTAACATATCAGGTGACCCTACTTGGGGTTGCAACCCCAAGGTTGGGAAATGCTGGCATACAGTTTTCTAACTGTTCTGCATGTCATCTGACTATATGACAAAACTTGGAGAGAAATGAAACAAGATGAATAAGCCTTAAACAGACCTTTCTTTATACAAGAAATTTTCTTTTCTTTGTAAAATCATCTTTTCAAATCAACTATCCATCCATCCATTATCCAACCCGCTATATCCCAACCACAGGGGTCCGCTGGAGCCAATCCCAGCCAACAAACCCAGGGCAGGGCGCACACACACGGGACAATTTAGAATCTCCAATCCACCTAACCTGCATGTCTTTGGACTGTGGGAGGAAACCGGAGTACCCAGAGGAAGCCCACGCAGACACAGGGAGAACATGCAAACTCCACACAGGGAGGTCCTGGGAAGCGAACCCAGGTCTCCTAACTGCGAGGCAGCAGCACTACCCACTGCGCCACCGGGCCACCCTCAAATCATCTGTTTTGCTTTAAATTTTTACTAAAACCTTTAAAACAAAGATATTTAGATTGTGGAATTATTTGAAAACGCATCATATTATTGCCTGAACTGTGCTATGAAGCAAGCTAAAAGCTGCAAAACTTTGGTAATTTTGAATAAATGCAACTACAGTGCCATTATTCCAAACTTTGCTGATGAATAGGAAGTGCATGAGCAGAGAGAGAGACAGTGACAGAGACAGACACAGAGAGAGAGAGACCTATATAAAATCCACACATTTGCTTTGCTAAGGACAGGAGCTGACTAAGCACTAGTCTCCCAGCAGGGGTAATTTTCTTAGTAACCGAGGACACTGTATGTAAAAGTCTGAAAGAGATAACTGCAGTACTTCCAACAACCAGAAGGTGCAACCAAAATGGAGAAGAATATGACCTCCTGAACAAAGAAAGAAAAGCTTGCTTAAACTTCCTTCACATGTGCTAGAGAAAACTA
Organism: Polypterus bichir lapradei; assembly: GCA_026402145.1. Classification (NCBI taxonomy): domain Eukaryota; kingdom Metazoa; phylum Chordata; class Cladistia; order Polypteriformes; family Polypteridae; genus Polypterus; species Polypterus bichir. The sequence continues at coordinate 138,520,587 of JANRMT010062791.1, forward strand.
ACCAGGACAAGAACAAAAAGCATCATCTACTTTGATTCTGAGAACTACTGATTGTAACTCAGTAGTTAGGATGAACCTAATGTATTATGTCATTGGTATCAATGTAATAACCTCTATGTAGGATTAATCTTTAGCTATTATAATATTTTTCCTAAATCCAGTAGGAAGCATCTCACATGCACGCACAGAAACTTTATGAAGAGGGATATTCTAGTATAGACTAGCTGTGAGCATATGAATTCCACGGTGCTGGCAACAGAAGCTTAATAACTAGCTAAAGAACTTATCTATCCTGGCAACATGAATTAAAAGACCTGAATTCATTAGTTGTGTCATTTTCTATAAGAGAGAAACAAGTTCAACTTAACTATTATAGTTTTAGGTCTCTATATGTCTTTATATCAATATACATAGCTCTCTCTCTCTCTCTTTGTAGAGACATAATTCATAATTTATGTGCCTTTATCTATTGGAGAGTAAAAGTTCAACTACGCTATCTTAATTTTACATTTTGTGCTGTTTGTTATTGTTCTTTATCTATATATCTATATACACTGTTCAGCCACAACATTAAAACAAGCTTCCAAATATTCAGTAGGTCCCCCTTGTGTCGTCAAAATAGCTGTGACTCATCAAGGCATGGACTCCAAAAGACCTCTGTCGGTATCCTTTGGTATATGGCACCAAGATGTTAGTAGCAGATCCTTTAAGTCCTGTAAGTTGTGAGGTGGGGCCTCCATGGATTGGACTTATTTATTCCAGCACATCCCACAGATGCTGTATCGAGTTGAGATCTGAACTCTTTACCATGATCCTCAAACCATTCCTGAATCATATTTGCAGTGTGGCAGGGCACAGAGAGAGATACCTATGTAATATGGAATACTACTTTCATGAAGGGGAGTATGTGGTCTGCAACAATCTTTAGGTAGGTGAAATGTGTCAAAGTAATATCCACATGAATGCCAGGACCTAAAGATTCCCAGCAGAATATTGCCCAGAGCATCACTCTCCAATCCTGCCACCATGCCCTTTCCCATAGTGCTTTGTGCATGCCCAGGTAAATGACACATATGCACCCAAAAGAAAATGTGATTCATCAGACCAGCCCACCTTCTTCCATTCCATTAATTACTTTCTGGTCCAGTTCTAAAGCTCAAGCGTCCATTGTAGGCATTTTCAGTGGTGGATATGGGTTAGCATGAGCACTCTGACCAGTCTGTGGCTATGCAGCCCCAAAAAAACAGCAAGCTGTGATGCACTGTGTGTTTTGACACCTTCCTCTCATGACCAGCCTTTAGTTTTTCAACAATTTGTGCTACAGTCACTCTTCTGTGGGACTATACCAGACGGGGCAGCCTTTGCTTCCTATGCTTCCTTTTGCTATCAATGTACCTTGGGCACCTACTATATGACCCTGTTGCCGGTTCATCAGTTGTCGTTGTTTAGATTACTTTTGGCAGGTAATAACCATTGCATATTGAAAACACCCCACAAGACCTACCATTTTGGAGATGCTCTAACCCAGTCATCTAGCTATCACCATTTGGTTCTTGTCAAAGTAGCACAGAATTTTACACTTGCCCATTTCTCCTGCTTGAAAACATATTAGCTGGAAAGTGGAACAATGATACCTCACTTAACCTACATAAATCTGGCATCCTTGGGTAGGCGTCTTGTTAATTGTTTTAATTAGTGTCTGGCAATGCCACAGCCAAAACTGATTACTGACTAATCGAGTGACCATACAGCATTTTCCTACAATGTATTTTGAATTGTTAATAAATATTTTATTTTTGAGTTGAATCTCATGTCAGACAATTTTTCTGGATGTGTTAAACCATAAATCTATTTATCACTACTTTATGTAGAGTGTTTATTGTGAGACTTCTCATACATAAGTCAAGTATAAGCTAGTTAAGTTACATGCTCAGGATGACACAAAATGATACAAGTAGGATTAGATCTTGTCAGTATCATGTTAATTTTATTAATTTTATGCCAGATTCAATGTCACTTCCCTCTTATTATATTCTTCATATTTGTGTAATCCTGTGAGTAATAGACAATATATTGAATAGAGAGAGATAAATATTGCTAATAAAGATATTACTTCAACAAAGCAAAATGGGATCTATTGTCTTTTCTTTTGTCACTGATGCTCCTTAAATAGAAGGCTTCACAGGAATGGTTTCCCCACACTGCCATGAGTTTCTCACCTCGTAAAGACTTGACACGATGAATATGGAAAAAGTATAGTGAGAGATATGTGAAAACAGTATCAAGATTTGTCACACCCTTCATTACATGGAAAGTCCCATAAGAATTTTTATCCTGATTCTACTGAACATTCTCATTTTCATTATCAACAGAATTCTGAAATGAATTCTTTAAGTATATGGTGTAGCTTATTTTTTTTGTTACATTTTTTTAACATCTTAATCTATTTTCAAGCAGTCACAGGGAAAGTAAACTTTACAAGCTTGATAACAGTGATGCATATTGTCACACACGTGCACATGGGAGGCAGTCAATGGACTTAACTAAGTGTAAAATGCCAGGTCGGGGGTTGACAAAGTGCACTAACGTCTTTTCTCCGTCCTCTGAACATTATTAGGAGGAAAGCCTACTCAAACCCAACATCAAAACAGATTCAACTTCCGGCTCCAGTCCCCACCCTGATTCTGACCTCACTTCCATATCTGGACACTCCTCTTCCTCTCCTCTGTCTATAAAGCCAGCTCATTCCTTTTCCACAAACAGTCCCGTCTTTGACTCAGTCGTTTGAGACTACTCTCTATGTTTCATTTTTTATTGTGCCTTTGAGACACTATTGTTAATATACAAAATGGAACCCCAAGCCTTTTTCTTAGTTTGTTGTATTTCTTTCACAATATATAAATAAACTAGCAGAATACCCGCGCTTCGCAGCGGAGAAGTAGTGTGTTAAAGAAGGTATGAAAAAGAAAAGGAAAAATTTTAAAAATAAAGTAACATGATTGTTAATGTAATTGTTTTGTCACTGTTATGAGTGTCGCTGTGATATCTATACTAATAAAAGGCAAAGCCCTCACTGACTGACTGACTGACTCACTCACTCACTCACTCATCACTAATTCTCCAACTTCCCGTGTAGGTAGAAGGCTGAAATTTGGCAGGCTTATTCCTTACAGCTCACTTACAAAAGTTAAGCAGGTTTTATTCCGAAATTCTACACGTAACGGTCATAACGGTCGATAACGGTCGACAACGTCCGCCATGTTGAACTTTCTTATTTATGGCACCATCTTCACAAAATTTGGTAGGCGGCTTCCCTGTGCTAACCGAAACCGATGTATGTACTTATCTCAATGGTATGACGCCACTGTCGGCCGCCATATTGAACTTTCCAACATCACTAATTTTCCAACTTCCCGTGTAGGTAGTAGGCTAACCCCATCTTCACGAAATTTGGTAGGTGGCTTCCTTGCGCTAACCAAAACCGATGTACGTACTTATTTCGGTGGTATGACGCCACTGTCGGCCACCATATTGAATTTTCCAAACATCACTAATTCTCCAACTTCCCGTGTAGGTAGAAGGCTGAAATTTGGCAGGGTCATTCCTTACAGCTTACTTAAAAAAGTTAAGCAGGTTTCATTTCGAGATTCTACGTGTAACGGTCAACAATGTCCGCCATGTTGAACTTTCTTATTCATGGCCCCATCTTCACGAAATTTGGTAGACGGCTTCCCTGCGCTAACCGAAACCAATGTACATACTTATTTCGGTGGTATGACGCCACTGTCAGCCGCCATATTGAACTTTCCAATGTCACTAATTCTCCAACTTCCCGTCTAGGTAGAAGGCTGAAATTTGGCAGGCTCATTCCTTACAGCTTACTTACAAAATTTAAGCAGGTTTCATTTCGAAATTCTACACATAACGGTCATAACGGTCGATAACGTTCGACAACGTCCGCCATGTTGAACTTTTTAATTTATGGCCCCATCTTCACGAAATTTGGAAGGTGGATTCCCTGCGCTAACCGAAACCGACGTATGTACTTATTTCGATGGTATGACGCCACTGTCGGATGCCATATTGAACTTTCCAACGTCACTAATTTTCACTATGTCCGCCATGTTGAACTTTCTTATTCATGGCCCCATCTTCACGAAATTTGGTAGGCGGCTCCCCTGCGCTAACCGAAACCAATGTACATACTTATTTCGGTGGTATGATGCCACTGTCAGCCGCCATATTGAACTTTACAATGTCACTAATTCTCCAACTTCCCGTGTAGGTAGAAGGCTGAAATTTGGCAGGCTCATTCCTTACAGCTTCCTTACAAAAGTTAAGCAGGTTTCATTTCGAAATTCTACACGTAACGGTCGACAACGTCTGCCATGTTGAACTTTCTTATTTATGGCCCCATCTTCACGAAATTTGGTAGGCGGATTCCCTGCGTTAACCAAAACCGATGTACGTACTTATTTCGGTGGTATGACGCCACTGTCAGCCGCCATATTGAATTTTCCAAACATCACTAATTCTCCAACTTCCCGTGTAGATAGAAGGCTGAAATTTGGCAGGCTCATTCCTTACAGATTACTTACAAAACTTAAGCAGGTTTCATTTCGAAATTCTACGCGTAACGGTCATAATGGTTGACAATGTTCGCCATGTTCAACTTTCTTATTTATCGCCCCATCTTCATGAAATTTGGTAGGTGGCTTCCCTGCGCTAACCAAAACCGATGTACGTACTTATTTCAGTGGTATGATGCCACTGTCGGCTGCCATATTGAAGTTTCCAACATCAATAATTCTCCAACTTCCCGTGTAGGTAGAAGGCTGAAATTTGGCAGGCTCATTCCTTACAGCTTACTTACAAAAGTTAAGCAGGTTTCATTTCGAAATTCTACGTGTAACGGTCATAACAGTCAACAGCGTCCACCATGTTGAACTTTCTTATTCATGGCCCCATCTTCACGAAATTTGGTAGGCGGCTTCCCTGCGCTAACCGAAACCAATGTACGTACTTATTTCGGTGGTGTGACGCCACCGTCAGCTGCCATATTGAACTTTCCAACGTCACTACTTCTCCAACTTCCCATGTAGGTAGAAGGCTGAAATTTGGTACTTATTTCGGTGATATGATGCCACTGTCGGCCGTCATATTGAACTTTTCAACGGTCTTTGTTACTTATGGGCCCATCTTCAAGAAATTTGGTACGCAGGTTCCCCAACACTAACTGAATCCTACTTACGTACATATATACATCCATAGCCTGAAGCTCGGTCACCGTGTGAGGTGGCGTTGGGTCCCCCATCCCAACGCCTCCCACGTTGTTGGCTGCCTGCCTATATAAGGCCGTCTGTCACTCCAGTCTCTACATTCCCTCCATTGCTTCGCCACGGTGTTCACGTCTCCCTGCTGATAACTACAGCCTTTTTATTTAATCCACAGCTTCTCAGCTGTTTTATTGTTCATTTATTACGATTATAGTTATTGTGTAGGTATTTTAGACTTACTTTACATTGTTCAGGTACCCATTTCCTTTATCATTCCAACCGTACTCCCATTAACATGTCTATCGAGGTGATCACCATCGATCAAAGAACTGTCACTTACCAAGTGGTTTCCATGCCCGGAGATGGCACCTGCCTTTTCCATTCTCTTTTTTAAAAATTGCACGGCCATATCAGGCTCACTCTTGATATCCGGAGGAACATTGTGTCTTATGTATTGAATGACTGGGACAGGTTCAAGGTGTGGACTGATGACGGTACAGGAGATAATTACACTACACAGGAGCACTAGAAGAGTGAAATGCTTAAGTGTACCGAAATGGCCAAATATTTTACACCTTTGGACAACCGCCAATGCCTCTTAAACATCTTAGATTCACAAGTGACGATTTTAGTAGTGGACACTTTGATGTTTAGAAATGTTTAAACTCTCAAAAGCTGGATGTGAAGTTATCAATGAAACTGGTTGTATACTTACAATGCTTGACAGTAAATTAAAAAAAAAATCCCTTTTGAAAGGCACTACACGACGGCTGTGGTAGAGAAATTACATTTTCTATGTGAACGTTCAAATTTCTGCCTCTGGTAATGTGCCTTACCGGCATTACCAGCAATTAAAAAAAATAGTTTTGTGTCCTCTGCAGTGTTAAGAGAGAAAGGCTTTGGTTTGGGATAAAAGGAAAAAAGGTGTAAAGAAAGGAAAGTTGCCTTTTTCTTTTATATAGTATAGAGAGATGTGTTCGCTGACGATATGATCGCCTTTTGGGGACAGTCGCGGTGGGTCTTCTGTAGACTGGTGAGACGTCCCTGCCATTAATCGGCTGTGATGGCACTGTCAGTCCTCCACTCGTGTGCGTGTCTTCATAATCCGAGCTGACGACCTCATAATCGTATACGTGCAAAAGAAAGTGCGAATCGCCTTAATATTAGTTTGCCGCGGTGTAGAAAAGGGGTCCCGTGTTTGCACTTGTCTGGGCTATAGCTCAGGGAGAGGATGAAAAAAATTAAAAGTGCTCACTTTGACTTAAGGCAGAAGCGCAGTCAGCGTCTCAAAGGCTGGCACAGCTATGCACGCGCGCGGGCTGCTCGACTTTTGCTGGGCAGGAGACCCCAGTTTTTGCAGACACGTTCACGATATCAAAAGTCTCAGCGCTCTTTGGAGGTCATTCATATACACAATACCCGTGCCTCGCAGCGGAGAAGTAGTGGGTTAAAGAAGTAATG
>JANRMT010062791.1:138528892-138543892 GCA_026402145.1 Polypterus bichir lapradei
GCACAACTGATTACATCAACTTCTGTATGGACATTGTAGTTCCAGTAAGAACAGTACGCTGCTATGCTAACAACAAGCCATGGGTTACAAGTGACATCAAGGGCCTTTTGAACCAGAAGAAAAGGGCTTTTAAAGGTGGTGATCAGCATGAGCTCAAGCGCGTGCAGAAGGAACTCTGAGTCCAACTCAGGGCGGCGAAAGAGCAGTACAGGAGAAAGCTGGAGCAGAAGTTGCAGAACAACAGCATGAAGGAAGTGTGGGATGGGATGAAGATTATCACTGGCTGCAGCTCGAAGCGGGGTGCCGCCATCGAGACAGACGTGGAGAGAGCAAACCAAATGAACAACTTCTTTAATAGGTTTGATCACCCTAACCCACTATCACCTCGAAGTACTGCATCCTCCAACCATCCTTCTGCTGGTACCAGCATAGGTGAGACATCCCCACCCACAATTACAGCAGCCCATGTGAGCAGAGAGTTGAAAAGACTTCGTGCCAGCAAAGCAGCGGGTCCAGATGGTGTATCGCCACGACTGCTGAAGGCCTGTGCGTTGGAACTGGGGAGTCCTCTACAGCGCATCTTCAACCTGAGCCTGGATCAGGGGAGAGTCCCAAGGCTTTGGAAAACATCTTGTATCACCCCTGTCCCAAAGGTATCACGACCTAGTGAGCTGAATGACTTCCGGCCTGTTGCTCTGACGTCACATCTGATGAAGACCATGGAGCGGCTGCTGCTTCACCACCTGAGGCCACAGGTCCGCCACGCCCTCGACCCTCTGCAGTTCGCATACCAGGAGAAGGTGGGAGCGGAGGATGCCATCATCTATATGCTACACCGATCCCTCTCCCACCTGGACAGAGGCAGTGGTGCTGTAAGAATTATGTTTTTGGACTTCTCTAGCGCCTTCAACACCATCCAACCTCTGCTCCTTAGAGACAAGCTGACTGAGATGGGAGTAGACTCACACCTGGTGGCATGAATTGTGGACTATCTTACAGACAGACCTCAATATGTGCGTCTTGGGAACTGCAGGTCTGACATTGTGTTCAGCAATACAGGGGCACCGCAGGGGACTGTACTTTCTCCGGTCCTGTTCAATCTATATACATCAGACTTCCAATATGACTCAGAGTCCTGTCACGTGCAAAAGTTCGCTGATGACACTGCTATTGTGGGCTGCATCAGGAGTGGGCAGGAGGAGGAGTACAGGAAGCTAATCAAAGACTTTGTTAAATGGTGCGACTCAAACCACTTACATCTTAACACCAGCAAAACCAAGGAACTGGTGGTGGATTTTAGGAGGCCCAGGCCCCTCATGGACCCTGTGATCATCAGAGGTGACTGTGTGCAGAGGGTGCAGACCTATAAATACCTGGGAGTGCAGCTGGATGACAAATTGGACTGGACTGCCAATACTGATGCTCTATGTAAGAAAGGTCAGAGCAGACTATACTTTCTGAGAAGGTTGGCATCGTTCAACATCTGCAGTAAGATGCTGCAGATGTTCTACCAGACGGTTGTGGCGAGTGCCCTCTTCTACGCGGTGGTGTGCTGGGGTGGCAGCATAAAGATGAAAGACGCCTCACGCCTGGACAAACTTGTTAAGAAGGCAGTCTCTATTGTAGGAGTAAAGTTGGACAGTTTAACATCTGTGGCAGAGCAACGGGCACTAAGCAAACTCCTGTCAATCATGAATAATCCACTGCATCCACTGAACAGTGTCATCTCCAGGCAGAGGAGTAGCTTCAGTGACAGACTTTTGTCACTGTCCTGCTCCACTGACAGACTGAGGAGATCGTTCCTCCCCCACACTATGCGACTCTTCAATTCCACCCGGGGGAGTAAATGCTAACTTTTTTTTTTTTTTTTCATTTTTATTACTATTTAATTTAATATTGTTTCTTTGTATCAGTATACTGCTGCTGGATTATGTGAATTTCCCCTTGGGATTAATAAAGTATCTATCTATCTATCTATCTATCTATCTATCTATCTATCTATTGCTGATAATGTGTGTTTATTGGAGCACAGAGCAAAGAATACAAAGAAGTACTGTAGGATTTTACTTCTATTGCAGACCAAGCCTGTGTATGTTCTTCTATTTGTGTCCAGTTTCTTATCGCCTGTATATTTGCTGCCCAGTAATAAAACTGGAAGTTAGGTAGAGCCATGCCACATTCTGCCTTTTGTCTTTGTAGGGTCTCTCTTTGGATGCGTGGATGTTTTGAATTCCAAATAAATTAGGTTATTGTTGAATCTAATTGCTTAAAGAATGATTTATTAATCATTCATATTGGAATGTTTTGAAATAAAAAAGGAGCTTAGGACGAATATTCATCTTAACAGTGTTAATTCTTCCTGCTAGTGTGAGATGAAGGGTTGACCATCTGTGCAAGTCTTGCTTGATTTTTTCCATGCAGATGCTGAAATTTTGTTGATAAAGAGCTTTTTGTTTACTTGTAATGTTTACCCCTAGGTATTTAAACTGTTCTGCAATGATAAGGTAGGGTATCTAATATAATATTATATGCTTGAGAATTCACTGGAAAGAGTACACTTTTATTCAGATTAATTCTGAGACCAGAGATCTTTTGAAATTCTGTGAGAGCTGTTAAGACTGCAGGCACAGAATTTTCTGGGTCCTATATATACAGTACCATATCATCTGCATATAATGAAATTTTCTGTTCTAGTCCTTCTCTGCTAATCCCCTTTATCTGATCAGTATTTCGACAATGTATTGCCAGTGGTTCAATGGCAATTGCAAACAGCAGCGGTGACAAGGGGCATCCTTGTCTAGTACTACGTTCTAGTTTAAAGTAGTCTGAGCAAATGTTGTTGATGCAAAATGAAGCTTCTGGGTTAGTATATAGTAATTTAATCCATGCACAAATGTTCGGGCCAAACCCAAACTTCTCCAATGTAGTAAAAAGGTATTTCCATTCAATCATGTCGAATGCTTTTTCTGCATCCAATGATAATAATATTTCTGGGGTGTTTGATTTAGTTGGTGAGTATATTACATTAAACAGGCGTCGAAGATTTGAAGATAAGTGTCGGCCCCTAATAAATCCAGATTGGTCTTGTGATATTACCGAGGGGAGCACTTTCTCCATCCTTTTAGCTATGATTTTAGAGAGTATTTTAACGTTGTTATTCAGAAGTGAAATTGGTCTGTATGATGCACATTGTAATAAGTCCTTATTTTGTTTTGGAAAAACGGTGATTAGTGCTAAGCGAAAGGTTTGAGGAAGAGATTGGTTATCTCTGGCTTCTGTAAATGTTGCTAATAGGAGAGGAGCTAGCTGAGCGGAGAATTTCTTGTAAAATTCTGAAGGGTAGTCATCAGGGCCTGCTTCTATCCCGCCTTGGAGTGACTTTATAGCATCTAGTAATTCTGATAATGCCAGAGGTTTCTCAAGTTCCTCCGCACTAAAAGTGTCTATTTGTGGTATTTGTAATGTATCCAGAAATGCATTAGATTGTGTATTGTCTTCTTTAAACTCAGTAGTATATAAGGATTTATAGTAGTCTCTGATAGTGTGCATTATATTTTTGTGGTCGACGATTTTATCTCCGTTCGCGTTGGTGATTACTGAGATTGCGTTGCGCACTTCTTGCTTGTGAATTTGTTGAGCTAAAAGCTTATTAGCTTTCTCTCCATGTTCATAGTAATGATGTCTGGATTTATAAATTAGTTGTTCAGTTTCTTTAGTTGTCAAAAGGTTTAGTTCTGAATGTAGAGCCTGCCTTTTCCGATGTAGAGTCTCGCTTGGTAGTCTGGCATGTTCTTCATCTATTCTAGTAATTTCGCTTTTTATCTCTGCTACTTTCTTGGCTTCAAATTTATTTCTGTGGGAAAGATATGAGATAATCTGTCCTCTTAAGAAGGCCTTAAGAGTTTCCCAGAGTATTCCTGCAGAGATCTTGGAGGATGTATTTGTCTCTAGAAAGAATTTGATTTGTTTGGATATAAATTCCGAAACAATTCTCATCTGCTAATAGAAGCGGGTTGAGATGCCATCTGCGGGATGAGTGTATGGGGCTTAGTAATTTTAGCTCCAAGATCATAGGTGCATGGTCAGAAATAACAATAGCATCATATTTGCAAGATTTAATCATAGACAAGAAGTTATTGTCTATAAAGAAGTAATCAATCCTTGAGTAGCAATGATGTACTGGTGAGTAGAAAGAATATGTTCTTGAATTTGGGTTTAAAAACCTCCAGGGCTCTGATAAGTTGTGATCAGTTATAAACTTTGTAATTATCTTTGCGGTGTTAGATGCTGTTACCCCTGTGGAAGAAGTCCTATCTAAAATTGGATTTAGAACACAATTAAAGTCCCCAGCCATTATAACTTTATGAGTGTTCAGATTGGGAATGGATGCAAATAAATTTTGTATAAATTCCTTATCATCGACATTAGGTGCATAAACATTTATCAAGATCATTTTACAGTCAGATAAGTCTCCTATGACCATTACATATCTCCCTTCAGGATCCAATACTACATCTGATGCTACAAATGGTACTGTTCTATGTATGAGAATTCCCACACCTCTAGTATTCTTTGTAAAACTAGAATGGAACATTTGGCCAGTCCAGTCTTTTTGCAGCCGGAACTGATCATTGCTTAGTAAGTGGGTCTCCTGTAAAAATACTATTTTGCGTTTAGACCTGTTAGGTGAGAGAGTACTTTCTTTCTCTTTAATTCGTGATTCAAGCCTTTAACATTCCAGCTCACGAAGTTAACTGTCCCATCATGGAGACATTGAGTTTTTGATGTGATTTTATAGTCTAAACTGGAAGTGAGACAGCTTCGGCCTTAATTTCCTATTTCCCCTAGAGTTGTTGCCATGCAGCTTATTATTACGTTGATAGTTATAATTGTAAGAATTAAGAGGATAGATTAGGTATAGATCAAGCCTGCTCTCTTTCTCTCCCCCCACCCTCCTTTTTTGCCTCCCCAAGTCAGGCTAGAACCCACTTCACACAGTCCCAGTCCTCTGACATACCCAGAGACAGAGCACATCCAGAGCAAAACAAGCCCCCACGCAGCGGCGTTTTAGGGTTAAAAGATAGAGATATCTATTACCAGTATAGTCTAAAAAAAAAAAATTGTGCACTTAAAATATATATAGTCTTTATTCTAAGTTCTAATTGCTCCCAGTACATACATTGAGTCACTCATTTGTATAACCCCACAAGGCCATGCTGAATTTAGTTCTTTTTCTAAAGACTGATGCAGCACAATGCAGGTAATGTTCACATGTCAGTGTCAGAAGCAGGAATTTCTGTGTACTTAGATCCTCCAAAACTTTTTACATTTTTGTGAGAACACTTTATGCCAAAAGCTGCATTCCAGCCATGTTGTTTATCGGCCTGTTATTATCTTGTGTGTCTTTTACAGTACTGTGTTATTTGTTTTGTAAGGGCGCTCACAGTGAGAAGCTGACTGATTCAGTAATTGATTGACTAACTGATTTATTGTAATATCCTTGTACCAGTAACGGCGCACTGCACGATAGTGTGCAGTGAATACACTTGACTTGAGCATTCATAGTTGTCATACACTTTCTCTGTACGTTTAGCATTTGTTTGCTCAGAGGTTAATGCGCTTTCTGCTTCCTGAGCAGCTCTTCTTTTCTCCACCCAAGCAGCCCACTTCTTCTGTTCTTTCATCGCCATCTTTTTGCATTAAAAGTGATTAAGTCAGTGTTAGTGTTGTAATTACTTAGTAAGTTTTCCTTAATTTTTCACTTAAGCTGGCACTTGAGGCAGATTGAAGACTTAAGAATGATTTAAGATATGAAGAGGTAGGGGAAGTGACGGCGAATGTGGTAGGGATGAGAACGGCACTTGTACGCATGCGCCACATAGCCACCCTGCTGGCCACTGCCGAGAATTGATTCTACAATAAAATAAAATAAAAATAAAAATAGGAATAACTTTGGAGGTCAATCATCACCCCAAAAGCGGATAATAGACGTCACATAGTATATGTGTATCAAATTTCAGGTCAATAGTTCAAACGGTTTGCGAGATACAGATGATTTAAAATCCTGGACAGACAAACGGACAGCCACAGAAGCGTATTATAGAAGAAGATCACATAGTCACAGTAGATAAATAAAAGACACCAATTTAGATGGCCAAAACTGGTACTGTAAATAAAGAAGATATTTAAAATTCTTGGTAAAAACACTGTTATGTTCCAAAAGAGGCAACAAAGAGACTTTGGACAAAATTTGGACTTGGTCAGGATAAGTACATTTACTAGAATTATATGGCTACAAATTCTTTGCAATTCTAATATTAAAATATTAAATACTATTTAAAAAATTCTGCATACATCCAATAAATACAATATATATATCCAATATACTCATCACCAAAGAACCTTGATAGCAGTATGTGTTTTCCAAATGATACTCTCTACAGGAAGCCAATATGAGACTTTAACACAGATTTGACAGATACAATATTACCGACTTTCTGTAAGTTCTCTAAACTAGTAAAACATCATAATATTCATAAATTTATTGAGAATGTAAAATGCACAAGTTTTATGAGGAAAGAGTTTATTTTGGTGTCTTGTCTTCTAATGATAGATAAAAATAGTGCTTATAGTTTTTAGCAGTTGCTCATAACAGTTAAATCTATGTCAAATTACGTAATTTGTGTAGTAATTTTCACAGTCTTCTTTTACATAATCTTACTGAGTTGGGGCAATTGGTTTTATGCTGCCATTTAGCCAGTTACATACTGTGACATGCCAGGCGACCCACTTCAACAAGTTTGCAACTCGCTTCGATAAAATAAATAGGTTTGAAATTACTCTTTAAATTGTAGAGGTGGGCACTGTGTGCATGACAACTGACAAAAAAGGAATACTCATTCTGAAGCAATTCATATGATGCAGTCACTAGGAATAAGAAATGCAGGTGTTTTGGACCCCTCAAACAGAGAATAGCTTGTCTATGTGATGTCTTGAGATTCCACATACCATGACAGACTGAAAAAAAAGATTAAAAAAAGTCTGAGACATTGACTGAACTTGAGGTACCTGTTAACAAAAACTGCACTGCAGAGTAAGCACGCAGTCAGTAAATGTGACATAGCCATCAATGTTTAGTCATTTAAACTGACATGGTCCGGAAAGCAGATCACCAGCTGTGGCTAGCAAGTCTGACTTAACCCACAACTAGAAGTCTTATAATGAAACATTAGCCTTAGGGGTATATCTCCTATTCTACAATTGATATGTGATTTTAGCATTTCAAAAGATGGATAATAATAATATATTCAAAAGTGTGTCTACCTCAGTGATACAGCGTCTCTTCAGATTTTGCAAAATAGCAGTGTTATTCCTGCTCATCTCGGGTCTGTTCGTTCAGAACAGCTTCGCTTTTACATCCTACAGCCGACAAGAGCTTTTGGATATTGATCTACACAACTCGGACTGTTTTATTAGCAACCTTCATCTCATCCCTGAGATAAGAAGAACATCCGACGCTTCGCAGGCTACCCGGCCAACCGGAAATACTCGAAGACGGCGCAGAGACCGTAAACAAAGGCGGGGGAAACGCGGAGGGCTAACAGCTAAGCTAAGGCTAATACCACATCGGCTATCCTTACCTAGTATTTTCCTTGCTAATGTGCGGTCCCTGGCGAATAAAATGGACGAGTTGCGACTTTGGATCACCGACAATAGGAGAATACTGGACTGTAACATCATGATATTCACAGAAACATGGCTACACAGCGGTACACCTAACGATGCTATAGAGCTAGTCGGGCGCCACATTCTCCGGGCGGACAGAACAGCTGATGATTCCGGTAAGACAAGAGGCGGAGGATTGTGCATTTATATTAACAAGGCTTGGTGTACAAACTCTGTCATTGTTGGAAAACACTGTTCAGCTGACCTTGAGTATCTCATGGTTAAGTGTAGACCATTCTATCTGCCGAGGGAGTTCACCTCCACTATAATAACAGCTGTATATATCCCACCGGATGCTAATGCTAAGCTTGCTATGAAAGAACTCTATGCAGCCATTAGCAAACAACAAGCTGCTCACCCTGAGGCTGCATTTATTGTAGCAGGTGATTTCAACCACTCCAACCTAAAGACGGTGCTACCTAAATTTCACCAACATGTCTCCTGCCATACCAGAGGGGATAAAACCTTGGATCATGTTTACACTAACATTGTTGGAGCCTACATAGCTACACCCCTCCCCCACCTGGGACAGTCTGATCACCTTTCTTTGTTTCTCACCCCCAAATACTCATCACTTATCAACCGTGTGAGACCAACAGTGAAGACCATCAAAGTGTGGCCAGCGGGGGTTGACTCTACACTCCAGGACAGGTTTAAGGACACAGACTGGAGCATGTTTGCCTCTCAGGCCACCTTCGACTCACAAATAAACATTGACTACTACACACAATCAGTACTGAAACACATCAGCACCACAATTGACAGTGTTACCACAGAGAAGCGGATCATAACGTACCCGAATCAGAAACCATGGATGAACAGGGAAGTGCGGCTTCTGCTAAAGGCACGTAACAATGCCTTCAGATCAGGTGACACACAGGCCTACAGTACTTCCAGGGCAGAACTGAAGAGGGGCATCAACAAGGCCAAGCTTAGCTACAAACTGAAGGTGGAGGGGCACTTTGTCAACTCTGACCCCCGACGTATGTGGCTGGGCATCCAGGCCATTTCTGAGTATAAGTGCGGCACTTCCACACAGACAGCCATGGATATGTCCTTCCTCAATGAGCTGAACGACTTCTACGCTCGCTTTGACAAGGACAACAAGGAAAAGTCCACCATAACCCTACCCTCTGATGACTGCCATACCATCACACTCACCCACACGGAGGTTCATAACGCACTAAGCCGCATCAATGCTCATAAGGCTGCTGGCCCTGATGGCATCCCTGGACGTGTCCTTAGAGCATGTGCTGAACAGCTGGCAGGGGTCTTCATGGATATTTTCAACCTGTCCCTTGCCCAGGCAGCAGTGCCAGCATGCTTCAAAACCACCTCCATAGTGCCAGTGCCGAAACACTCATCACCAATGTGCCTGAATGACTACCGCCCTGTAGCACTCACGCCCATAGCTATGAAGTGCTTTGAGCGACTGGTACTGGCACACCTCAAGACATGCCTGCCCCCCACACTGGATCCTCACCAATTTGCCTACCGTAACAATAGGAGTACAGAGGATGCGGTATCCACAGCGCTTCACGGTGTACTCTCACACCTGGACAATAAGAACACCTATGCAAGATTGCTGTTTGTTGATTTCAGCTCAGCATTTAATACAGTCATCACTTCCAAGTTGATCACTAAACTTGTGGATCTTGGTATCAATAATTCTATCTG
Source organism: Polypterus bichir lapradei (assembly GCA_026402145.1). Classification (NCBI taxonomy): domain Eukaryota; kingdom Metazoa; phylum Chordata; class Cladistia; order Polypteriformes; family Polypteridae; genus Polypterus; species Polypterus bichir. The sequence goes on from JANRMT010062791.1 coordinate 138,538,295, forward strand.
TAATTGGATCATGGACTTCCTGACCAACAGACCCCAGCATGTCAGGTCTGGCCATAACTGCTCTACCACCATTACACTCAACACTGGCGTTCCACAGGGCTGCGTGTTGAGCCCGTTCCTCTACTCCCTTTTCACTCATGACTGCAGGCCCATGTATGGATCCAATTCCATCATCAAGTTTGCAGACGATACCACGGTGATCGGTCTCATCAGTGATAACGATGAGTCTAATTACAGGGAGGAGGTAAAACACTTAGCTGCGTGGTGCGCTGAAAATAACCTGCTCCTGAATACCACCAAAACCAAGGAGCTCATTGTGGACTTCAGGAAGAAGAAGGGAGACACCCACCACCCCATTCACATCAATGGCATGGCTGTCGAACGGGTTTCCAGCTTTAAATTCCTGGGGATACATATCTCGGAGAACCTGTCATGGACAAACAACACCTCCAGCCTGGTCAAGAAGGCCCATCAGCGCCTCTTCTTCTTGAGGATACTGAAGAAGAGCCAACTATCTGCTGTCATACTGGGCAACTTCTACCACTGTGCGATAGAGAGCATCCTGACTAACTGTATTACAGCCTGGTATGGGAATTGCTCTGTTGCTGACCGCAAGGCACTACAGCGGGTGGTGAAAACTGCACAACGCATCATAGGAACTCCACTTCCGGTCATTGAGGACGTTCACAAGAAGAGATGTTTACGCCGAGCTCGTTGCATTCTTAAGGACTCCTCTCATCCAGCCAACAAACTCTTCCAGCTCCTCCCCTCCAGAAGGCGCTACAGGAGCCTTCTGACTAAAACCAGCAGGTTTAGGAACAGCTTCTTCCCCACAGCGGTCACACTTCTGAACTCAGTCCCCCGTTGAACCTTCACATCCACACACTTAATCCTCTACACTACTCCTCCTCCCTTCCTTGTACATATCTGTACATACCTGTGCACACACAGCACACCTGTACATTGTACATCATATATCATATATTGTATATCTGTATATATTATAATACTCATAGTATTACAACACATACATATCACATCTGTATATTGTACATCTGTGTATATATATAATAGTACTTATATTATTACTGCACATAAATAACACACCTGTATGTTGTACATCTGTATGTATATATATACAGTATATATATATATATATAGTACTTATAGTATTATAGTACATACAAATACATGTATAGGTACATAAATGTATATTGTAAAATATGTATATTTGCCATCCGCATTTAGAACATTTGTATATCTATCTATATATATTTATATATCTATTCCCATCTTCACTGTGCTCTTAACTGTACATATCGCATTTAACTGTAAATATCATTGTACATAATATGCACATATTATATTTATTGTACTTCTGCTCTTTGCACTTCTGATTAGATGCTAAACTGAATTTCGTTGCCCTGTATTTATACATGTGTAATGACAATAAAGTGAATCTAATCTAATCTAATCTAATCAATGATCAGAAGTAATCGACGATGTCAACTACAAAAAATTGTCAACGCAGAGTTTTTTATTGTCGACGCGTCATAAACAAAACCTTCAATACAGGCTCCAGTCACAAAGAATCACATTGGTTTTTGTAACACCAATGCACTACATGAATGTCTGGGGGCAGTATCGTTTGTTATTGTTTGTCAAAACTGCACACAGTCCTACCAACGAAGAAAGAACATCTGAGGAGAAGAAGAATGTAGAGGAAAATAAACATGGTTGCAATGGCAAGTTGGATAGAGAAGGGGGAAGGAGATGAAAAAAAACTGAGAAACTTTCTGAAGTGTGGGAGCACTTCACCGAAAAAGAAAAAAAGTTGAATGCAGATTTTGCAAAGCGGAGCTTTCTTTTCACGACAGCACCACCGTGATGCATGAGCATCTGAAACACAAGCATCCTGAAGCTGTGATGCCGCCGTCTCTTGAGAATTTATGCTGGCGCTGTTAGTTAGTTAGTTAGTTAGGGTCAGATCAGGAGGGGAGGGAGAGTGTGAACGAGACTGAGAAAATAAAAGTGAAAAAAGCTAACTTTTACAAGTAACAAATTTACACCCCATCTATTCGTTTTCAAGTAATATTGCATTAGTGCAACAATGTTTTCTTATTAGTACTATTCAGCTCATACAACGAATACTTCAAAATGTCACATATATTTGTCTCTTTCTTTTTTTTCTCCCGGTGCTGCGCGCTGACACCAGAAGGCGTGAGCTTATTCTGTGCTAGCAGGAGCACGCAGGTAGCCGGTTGCTTGTGCTATAACAAGCTTGACCTGGTGGCGATCAAAGCACATGTACTGTGCAAGACATGTACAGGGTCCACTGAGAAAAGTAGAGCGTTCATGGCTCACCTTGCAGAGGAACATTCTTTCCTCTGCATGTCCTGGAGTTCTGTGCAGACTGAGCAAGGTCAGGAAAAAAAAAAAAACGTGGTCACTGAATACAACCGCAAGAAGGTACGTAAATGACTATGAATAATATGAATAATGTTGCATCCGTGCCACAATGTTTTCCGAAATGTACTATAAGGTCATAAAATGAATAATTTTAAATATCATATATACCTATGTCTCTGTTTATTTGTCAGTGCGGCTTTGACATCACGGGCCATAAGGCACATACTAATTCAGTGTAAGCAGGAACACTCAATAAAATTGAATAAAAATAAAATCAAGTGACAATAAGATACTGTATAAATAAGGCAGATTCGCCAGCGTTTGTGTATCAGTTTTTATCCATCCAGATCAGAGAATTTCCAGTTCGATTATCTCAAAACACCACTCATATCTACAGTCATTCTCAGTTTCAGATAAAAAGTAACAGCGTCAGATCCCTGGGGGGGCAGTAGTATGTATCGTGATCGTGACTGAGAGAATAAAAGTGAAAAAAAAAAAAAACGGTAACTTTTACAAGTAGTATACATTTACAGTGGCTGTTACAGATGCAAATCAAATGTATTTATTGTATAATATTAACAATAAGAGCAACTCACTACTCAAAATGGTAAATATATGAGGCAGTCAGGATCGAACCAGGGGACTCTTGATTATAAGTCAGCAATCCCTACCGCTGCGCCACAGAAGCTATTGTATTATCCTTGAACCTTTTGTGAAAGTGTTTATTTGATCTTTGCACTTCAGGCTTTACACATTATATAGTTTATGTCTACATTTTGTCATTTATTACTAAAATATGAAAAACATTTCTGTTTAAACAATGTATTTTTTGGTTAAGTTAAATGCACTTTTTTGTTTAAAGACTATGTGCACTTTAGTTTGTATTATTTAATTTATTTCTTTTTTATTGTGATGGTCACACTAATATAACAACATCTGATTATTTTCAAATTCATATGTTTCACTGGTTGTTATTTTAATTTGATTATTATTAATTTTAATTGTGTTAATGCACAGACATCAGGGTGACATTCACAGGTGGACAGACGTGAGCAGATGCGGTAAGACATGCACTGGAGCCCAGAAAAGTATGTGCAACCACAGGTTGCAGGCATCAAAATAGTCAGGCATGGAAAAATTGCGACTAAACAAGTAATCAAAAAGAAAATTGAACGACTAGTCGACTACCAAAATAATCATTAGTTGCACCCTTACTCAGTGATCAATCTAACTCAATATAACACTGCCACTGTTAACCAGAGAATGGAGGGGGAGGGGGGGGTTATTATAGAAAGCATATTATAGAAGCATACAGTGAAATGAAGGAACCAATACTGGACAAAATTCCACTCCATCACAAACAACAGAAATGCATGTACACCCACAATCACACATTCCGGGCCAGTTTAGACAGGTAAACACACTTTACAGTTATATATTTGGTAGGCCGGAGAACATTTTAAGATAACAAAATTAATGTGGACATGGGGCAAAATTTGACACAGAGTAACCAGGCTATGAATCAAGTCCAGGTCCAGCAGTGAGACAACAGTACTAAATACTGTGACACTGTGTCAAAATCAAAGCCATAAGTAAGTTATTAATATCCTTACAATAATATTGATTTAAAAAGATGCACATCTTCAGGACCTGTATCTAATGTCCTGCATGAATTTTCACTGTATGTGGGCAGTCTGTACATTTTCCCTGTGTCTATTTGGGTTTTCCATTGGTGCTAGTTTACTTCCACATCCCAAAGGTATCCCTATTAGTCTGACACTAAACTGGTCCAATGTAAGTGGTTTGTGTGTATGTACGAGTATGCCTTCTGCCTAATGCTGCCCATTCACCATTATGCTGTAATAAATTAAGCAGAATGAAAAAACTGATTTGGATATTTGTCTTAATGAAATATTATAGAATAACATTTCTTTGTCATGTTCCTGTAAAAGGTATAGTACTGAAATATCACTATATACAAGGCATTTCACTAGCATTTTCTAATCATATTGAATTTCCATCCATCCATTATCCAACCCGCTATATCCTAACTACAGGGTCCAGGGGGTCCGCTGGAGCCAATCTCAGCCAACACAGAGAGCAAGGCAGGAACAAATCCCAGGCTGGGTGCCAACCCATCGCAGGGCACACACACATACCAAGCACACACTAGGGACAATTTAGGATCGTCAATGCACCTAACCTGCATGTCTTTGGACTGTGGGAAGAAACCAGAGCACCCAGAGGAAACCCACACAGACACGGGGAGAACATGCAAACTCCACGCAGGGAGGACCCGGGAAGTGAACCCGGGTCTCCTAACTGCGAGGCACCATGCCACCCTAAATTGAGTTTTATATTTCTAAATACAAACTGGAAAATATAGGAGTGCCTAGTTTTCCTTGCCTTTCACTTCTTTTCCTTTCAATAATTTTAATGTTGTTAACTTAACAAAGTGCCTTCTCTGCACTGTACCTCTTTTTGTTATCGTGATCAGTTGTATCACGGTGACGCCAGTCTATCCTTGTCTTCCGGTAAAGCAGGTTCATCTCGCTATTTTGGCTCTCTCTTGCAATCAGAGCTTTGTGCACGTGGCTGCCCCTTTCTTCAATATCTCGTAGGAAAAGCTCAATGGCCACATCCTGGGTGGGGCCAGTGCTCATTTTCCAGTGTCCAGGCAGTCACATGTGAGGGAAGAACCCCCCTGGTGGCTCCTAAAGCAATAAAGAAAGAAACAACAATTAATGAGAAATTCATGTATTAAATAACTCAGATTAATGCAGTTCTAATACTGCCTAGATGCAGGAAATAAATGGTTAACTTCTCCAGTACTGATTAACATGAAAACTCTCCAAACATAATAGTCTACTACCTGAATGTCTAATGATCCTCACTGTTACAATATACTACTGTCAAGCAAAAGCAATTATTCAATTTAATTTAATTCAGTTTAGTTTTGTATAGCACTCTTCACTGAATTCAGGTCCATAGCGCTGTACCAAGTTCACAGGTAAACATGAATTGCCCCTTTACAAATTACTAACTGCATAATTCATACAATTAAAGATACGGGTTCATTTAAACACACAGTAACATCTGAAAACTTAACCATCCTGCAATTTTTATTCCTATACTAATCATTTACATTTATTAAAAACAGCAGTTGCCCTAGCACTGACCCCAGAGGGA
>JANRMT010062791.1:138551915-138566498 GCA_026402145.1 Polypterus bichir lapradei
TACTGGAACTACAATGTCCATACAGAAGTTGATGTAATCAGTTGTGCATTCAACAGCCTCTTCAATGTTCTCACTATGTGACCCCAGGAATATATCCCAGTCTGTAGTTCCAAAGCAGTCTCTCAGAGCCTGCTCTGCCTCAGGGGACCACTTCCTGAATGAGCGTGTGGTTGTAGGTAGCGCCCTCACTCTTGGTTTGTATTGAGGCTGTAGCAGAACCAGGTTATGATCTGCTTTCCCAAGCGCAGGCAGCGGGGTGGCGCTGTATGCGTCTTTAACGTTTGCATACAGTAGGTCGATAGTCCTGTTTCCCCTGGTGTTACAATCCACATACTGGGAGAAGGCAGGTAATGTTTTGTCCAGCGTTACATGGTTAAAGTCTCCAGCGATTAGCACAAGTGCCTCAGGGTGCTGCGTTTGTAACTTAGCAACTGCGGAATGGATGATGTCACTCGCTATCTCCGCATTCGCTTGAGGGGGGATGTAAACAATGACAACAATCACGTGTCCAAACTCTCTGGGCAAGTAATACGGACGCAGACTTACGGCCAACAGTTCGATGTCCCTGCAGCAATTGGAGATTTTAACGTTTACATGTCCTGAGTTGCACCACTTTGTATTGACATAGAGAGCGAGTCCTCCTCCTTTCTTCTTCCCGCAGGTACTTGCGTCTCTGTCCGCTCTAACTGTGCTAAACCCGGGTAGCTCCACGTTAGCATCTGGGATGGTAGTTGTTAGCCACGTTTCACTAAAACACAGCAAGCTGCATTCTCTGTAGGTTCTGACAGTTTTCACCAGCACAGCCAGTTCGTCAATCTTATTTGGTAGTGAGTTCACATTTCCCAGGATCACAGAAGGCACCGACGGTTTATAACGCCATTTTCTCTCAAGTTGTCTCGATTTAATCTTATCTTTTATCTTTGCGCCGGCTCGGATGCCCCGATATCGTCTTCTTACCTCATCAGGTAAATAAGCAACCACACCGGCATGTGCATTTCTTCTCAGTGCTGTGGAGATTCTCAGGATGGACTGCAGGTGCTCATCAGTGAGGCGACTCCTGTGTGCTGTTTTGTTAGTCTTCATCACTGAGAAGAGCTTCTCACACAGATATGTGCTACCAAACATGCACAAGGTTCGAGCCGCATGTAGACGGAGCTGGAGCATTTCTGCGGGAATGGAGTAAATAAACTGTGCGGGCCCTGCAGTATCGTACTTTGCCTTCAGTGTGCCATTACACTGCAGCTCAATCACCTCCATCTGAATCTGCACAGGTGCATTTTCCACATCGACGGCAAATGGGTTGCGAAACAACTCAAAATTCTTTTTTTGTTCTTCAAAGTCACCAAAGCGCCGTGCGAACTCAGTGCGCAGTGCACTCAGTTTATCAGCAAAGTGCGTATTTGGGAACACCGTTGTGCCGACTTGGTTTAACATTACTTGGCAACAGGGAAAGTGGGGCAAGTTGCACTGGAGCATTTGTGTCTCCCATAAAAGCAGCTTCACTTGAAATCACTTTGTGATTGTACACGGGTAAAAACGTCTGCTGAAGTGTCAGATTCTTCTTTAACTCTTCTGCATTGCATTCAGGTCTTTCAGGTTATCCTGATGTTTTGTCTCATAGTGCCGTCTTAGATTAAATTCTGTAATTACAGCCACATTAGCTCCACAAATGAGACACACGGGTTTACCGGCAATGTCAGTAAACATATACTCAGCCTCCCATCGGTTTTTAAAGGCTCTATTTTCAGAATCAACTTTTCTCTTCGGCATCGTGTGGGCTAGCTTCGCAATAACTTGCAGCATCATAAGCTAGACTTGATTAACGGGTAAGTGTTCGGCAAGGCAGCTGAAGTGCTGCATTATGGGATCTGTAGTTTATTGTGTTACCAGCGATTCATATACCCGGGCCATTAATAACAATAATACAGTATATAAAATGATCTCGCGGGCCGGATATAATTACACGCCGGGCCGGATATGGCCCGCGGCCCTTGAGTTTGACACATATGGACTTAATAGAACTTGAAAAGACATATTTTTTCGAATGTGATCGCGCAATTCAGATCGAGTTGACGCGCAATACAGTACATTGAACCCGCGTGCTATTGTGGTTTTGCCTGCGTGCCTCAATAAGTCACCCTCCCCTCGCTCTTACTTTTTTACCGTTCATCTAATGAATACACGGAGTATGGCTTTACCAAAACAATCATTGATGGCGAATAAAGTATCCATTATTCGAGTATGTAGATCGGGGTATATATATACATATATATATACCCGCGTATCGCAGCGGAGAAGTAGTGTGTTAAAGAAGTTATGAAAAAGAAAAGGGAACATTTTAAAAATAACGTAACATGATTGTCAATATACAGTAATTGTTTTGTGAGTGTTATTGAGTGTTGCTGTCATCAAGGATCTGATTATCATTATTTGTTTCAATCAGGTTCGTATTTGTAGGATGTGTTTTGTTCAAGTTACATTCCGTGTTTGTCAATCGTTGTAAAGATAACAGGTTTCATTCATCGATTCGTTTCTTACTGCATCAATAAACAGCTCGTCTTCTTCTTTATCTGAGACCTGACACACTGCATGCACAGGTTTTTTTTTACACTGTCTTGCGGGACATTGACTTTTTCCACCGTGTGCTTTGTTTCCGCAGTAGCTGCACTTATGAATATGCTTGTATGTATCAGACGCTTCATATTTTTTTGCTGCCTTTTCAATTGTGTAATTCGGTTTTTGTTCAGCGCTCTTTGGAACTGTTGCTTTTTGTCTGTGCACTGCGTCAGTTCACGTGAGCCGCTCGGTGTACATGCATCGAAGTTTCCCAGCTGTGCTGGTGCCATGTCGTGCTATGTCCATGGCTGTATCTAATGTTACCTAAGTCCCGGCACTTAAAACTTTCTCTCGCAGTTTCGCTGAGTTTGTGCCAAACACCACCCTGACCATCTCATCTTCCTCTGCATAAGCACAGTCCTTCACCCGTGAATATTTAGCGGCAGTGTTTCTATTGGATTGCCGCTGACGGACGGCAAATTTAACTTCCATTCCTACCAAATATGGGCAGGCACTAAATTACAAACGCCAGTGGCAGCCTGTCTATGAACTTAATTTAAAGTTTAGGTTTACACCGTGCTTTGTTTCCGTAGTAGCAGCACTCATGAATATGGTTGTATATGTCACTCGCTCGCTTCTTATTGTTTCGCTGCCTTCTCATTTATATAATGCATGTTTTCTTCAGCGCTTTTTGGAGCTCTTCCTGGTTTTCTACGTACTGTGTGATTACGTGGGAGGCGTGATGATGTCACACGAAACTCCGCCCCCCACGGCTTTCGAGCTCAACTCCATTACAGTAAATGGAGAAAAACAACTTCCAGTTATGACCATTACGCGTAGAATTTCGAAATGAAACCTGCCCAACTTTTGTAAGGAAGCTGTAAGGAATGAACCTGCCAAATTTCAGCCTTCCACCCACACGGGAAGTTGGAGAATTAGTGATGAGTCAGTGAGTGAGTGAGTGAGTGAGTGAGTGAGTGAGTGAGTCATTGAGGGCTTTGCCTTTTATTAGTATAGAATAACATTTTTTTGTTTGTTATTATTGTTCATGTTTTTATGTTATTTTTATTAGTTTCCTATGTGATTATTTATTGGTGTCTGTTTAAATGCATGTTCCATGTTCTTTGAGGGTGGAAACCCAAGAGGTGAGGCCACCTGTCTGTCTTCACTTAGCAACTGCCCCCAGCTCTATAATGGCTGTGGAGACTGGTACTTCAATGGGAATCATTGGTATTTAAAAGTTATTGTGAATTGTGAGCATGCAGTACTGTTTAACTGTTTAATAACTGTACACTGGTTGGATTTCTAGATTTTTGATAACTTTGCTCTGTCTTAGGATTCTGATTACTAGATCATATTTTTTTGGGATTTGTTCTCTGTGGATTACCTTTTTAGCAACTCCTTTAATACTTGTGTTTCTCTGTGGAGTTTTTACTGCATTGTTTGATATTTTTCAAATAAATCTTCTTTTTATAAAGATACTTTCTTAGGCCATTTGTGCATAAGCCAAGGTTTATGGTTAACCACCTCTTGTGGGGCTTTTTGAGATATTTAAACAAATTTTAAAGTTATCTTGGGCCTACATCTCTTTTCGGCCTACAACGCCTTAGGCAGGCCACTTAACATGAATTGGCCCAACAGGGTGAGAATTATTCCAGGCTGGCAATGAAGGCCTGGCCTAGCCAGTGAAGCCCTTGTGAAAAATTACAGAAACCTCACAACTTTTTGCACTAATTGAGACTCCACATCATGATACTAATATTAATGTTAGAAAAGCTTGAATGGAAACAAAAATGGTCACCGTTTTTTATTATGTGGTCATTGTTATTTGACTATGAATGGCTCTGTTATCACAATGGTAATAATCATTTGTTTGGGCCCCAGTATTGTAATGAATTTTTTTGGGACCTCAGATTAAACAGTTTATGAACCCAGCCATATAGCTTTATTCTATAACATTAGGCAGTGTTTTATTAACAATTATTATAATTATAATATTGTGTTTTAATAATAAAGCTCAGAATCATATCACCACATGTACATATGTTTTCAATCAAACAAAAATAAGGTAAACAGTTAAATATAGTTAGATTTATGTTTAACTACACTAGCACTAAAGTGTACAAGTTCATATACTGTATAATATACTACCTTGGTTTTACCCGCATAGTAGTGAAACAGGACAAACTTTAAAAATCAATAAACAAACAGGTATCACTAGCTAAGCGGAGGCAAGGTATGCTCCAAAACATGGCCAAAGGTAGGCCGATTCAAACGGAGGCTGGCATGTGAGTGAGAAGGGCCCTGTAAGGCTCCCCACTCATGCTTCCTCCTCCCCTCGGCCCGCAGCCTCTGTCTCGGATTAGCGCGAATATATCGCTCCTGCATGCAAACTATGATACTTAGCACAATGAGGGAAGCAGCAAAATCAACAGGAATGTTTAACCAAATTGCAGAAAAAAACCTGATCTAAATCTGTTAAGTAGTTCTCTTGTGAAAAGCAGACAGACATACAGACAGACAGGCAAACGTTGGATTTTATACATATACAGATAGTTTCAGATGTTCACATGGTATACAGGAGAATTACATTTTATAAGCACAATACTACTGATTTTCTTTTTCATTTTCAATACAGAAATAGCAGGGAATGATGGTTACAAAGTTCCCAAATGACTTCTCATCACAGTTTCATCTTACCTATTGCACTTGGGAAGCTCTACAAGGACAACACCTTTTGGCAGCCAATCAAGGGGGAACATCTTTTTGTCTTTCACCCACGTGACTTTGTCAGGGCTAAATGCACTATGCCTGAATCACTGAGGATGACACACTTTTTGATGAACAGTCACAGGCACACAATGCAACTGTATATGACATAATACGATTACGTAAATTAAACTACAACCAAAAATCACAGGAAAAGTAATATAGTGTGATGGAAACTTACATGTGACTTGCTCTCACACACAAAATTACATTTGGCACTAATGTTTGCAATGGTGAAGTCCTCATTCTGCTAGAGGGAATCATGCAATATAGGCAGTTCTAGCTAAAGAATGGACTCCAAAATGTGCCTTCTCTGCATACTCTAGATGGGACTCACTGATGCCATTAAGGTCTGACTCATCTCACCACTGAACTGCATTTTATTTCACTAACAGCATGTGTCTCTATTTGCGAAGGGAAGGGTTCACTTAAATTTCATTGTACTTCTTTACCATTAGTTTAAAAATTATGGAATAAGAAATTATGTACTTTGATTCCAGTCTTCTTCTTCTTGTTCTTCTTCTTTTTCATTATAATAATGATTCCAGTCTTCTTCTTCTTGTTCTTCTTCTTTTTCATTATTATTATTATTATTATTATTATTATTATTACTAATAATAAAGTATAGTGACTTTTAAGATAAAAATACACCACAACTGTTCATAGATATTTTTTATAATTTTAATGCAAGCTGTTTAAGTGAATTGCTCAGTCTTATCCAGTGAGGAATAACCAGGAACTGAACCAACAAATTTATGGTGCCATGCCTTACCTACTAAATCATACTGTCAGCCTATATGACAATATTTACAAAGGATATTCTCTAAAGAAATTCTATTGATAGAGATCAAAATTTGTACTGTCCATGATTATAAAAATTATGTGCTTCTCATTTATACCTTATTGTTTCTGTTCTACTTAGTTAAACATTGCATTTTTCAACTGTTGGTAGCACTGCCACCTCACAATTTCAGTGTCCTTGAGTCAGTAAATGCAGTAGGGATCCTTCCTTCAATATCTGTTGTTTCCATAGCATTTAAACACAATCTGGTCAGCACAGTGGCACAGTAGTTAGTGTTGTTGCCTCACAATTTCAGGTACAGAATCTTACCCTGACTTCCATTGAGACAGGTTACCTACCTTAAACCTAGGATTCTAAGAGAAAGAATGGATGGAGCGTATCTAACATATCTTATGTTAACATCATTTACAAGTGCTTGACTACACAATTGCCTATGCACCAAACATTGTTCAAAACAATTGTCGTTTCTTCTTACTTCTCTTTGTGATTGTCCCATCATTTTTTTTCCAAGTTAAATTAGCTCTTACAACAGCCTCTATCAACTTTCTGCACTGTGTAAAGCACCCCTGCTTTAATTCAGCAGGGTTTTACAACCATTTGCACCCCATGGAATGTCTAGAGAAATATAGATATTACTAGCTGTGCTGTCCATCTAAGGCAGATTGAAATCTAAGTAATCAACTTAGATCTCATGCTTTTTTTTCTTGCTCAGGTATAAAAATACACATTCAATCCCTTTTCCCTCCCTTCTTCAGATATAGCTGTCCGATTTCACCACTTCCTCTCGGCATTGCTCGTCGAAGTGTTTTTTTTGTATTTTGCTGTATTTTGTATTTTGCTATGAAAATGCAGTGGTGGTCACTGCAGCATTGCTGTGGTTTAGTAACAAGGCATTGGGTTCCCGTCATGTGCGTTTATTTATTGCTATTTTTACTCATCCAAATCCCCCCCTGCAAAGTTATCAGTCATTAGCATTACAGCTATAAACACTGTCTACATGGCCGAAGGAGGTTCAGAAAAGTCGCTACCACACTGCTGTAGTCAGCGTATAATGTCATACAACATAATAAGTCAATGAGTCCAATTTTATTAATTTTATACCCTTAATCCATATTTTCTTTTTTTTTTTGCTCTTTTTCTACATGTTTTGCCTATTTTTACATTTTTCTTCCTAACCCTAGTAACCAGATGGATACACAGACACACACAAATACACTTATCCTTTTATTCAGGTGATGTATTAATATCCTAGAGACTAACAAACTGGCTTCTTTTACCACTTTGCAAACCTTTAGTTAACATTGGAATTTATACATGGTGACTGACACCATTTCCATTGGTGGGACAGGACATGATGGAGTTTGATGAAGTTCGCCTGCAAAAGTGGCAAAACACCCACAGTCTAAAGCAGAGGATACAAAATGATTATTTTGTTTTCACTGGATTGTTGTAGGCTAGTAAAAAGCACTGGTCATGAGATTGTTTCAAAGCAGGTGGTAATAAAATACTATGTCATGGCTTGTGTGTTTATGAAAGAATCATGGCTGCAAACCTATTACATTCTTATTTTATTGTTAGGCACAGATGGGTAACATCACTTACTCAGGGTAGAATTTGAACATGTCCTGGTGAGGTTTATAGCCCCACTCCGGCATCATCACTTTTCAGATTCAAATACTGTATGTATACATACTGTAGCTCTGTTTTTGACAAAAGAACCTCATGCAGCTGCCCTGTGAGTAGGAGTGTGGCTTTGCTTTAAAGAGAATGTAAACTAAAGCATTTGTTAGTGGGGTGGGGGTTAAGAAATATTAATGAACCATTTAAAATAGCACAGGTTTGCCATGTTTAAATGCTGTGGAGAACTTGCAGTAAAAAAGGGGCCTACACAAATAAACAGTAACTGAATGTTGGTTAATCCTACATATAACTGTTTGCAGTTGTGTTAAACCTTATGGCTAGTCTGATAAAAATCTTACTGATTTATTTTTATGACCATAAGCCAGATCCTTGCACACAAGAGCTTGTGCCATATGAAAAGCAATATTTTTGTTTTCCTGTACAAGTGATGCACATACAAAAAGGATGGTATGACAAAGGAGATATTTAATATAAAAATAAACATTGAGACTAACCTAATTGTGATTGTTACTGTGAATTGTGGAAGTGCTTTTGGGTTGCCGGTAGCAGAATTAACACTGATTTTGAATAAACCTTGTCACAGCCTTCTACTCTTGGCCTACACTGAACTATGCAATGTTATAATTAATACAGATTCTACTATTCCGCTCATTAAGGAGCCAGCTGGAATGAGGTGTAAGGGGGAGGAAGAATTTAAACAACTGAATGCATGTGGGTACGTAGGTGTGTCCGTGAAAGTGGCAGCACTAAGCATTTAAACTGCGTGCTCTCTAGTGTGCCATTAGTCTGCATGAATTAATAAAAATGAAAAATGCCGCTAGCCTGAGTGATGGAGCATAGAATATACTGCACCTCAGAGACTGGGGCTCCTTTACTGATCCTACCCCTCAGGTGGTTACACTAGACGGCATGAAACAAGCACAGCTAAAACTTCAAACCTCAATGGGCTCTAAGACTTGGAAAGAGAGCTACATATATAGTATTGTGGAACAACAGATTGGTTGGGAAAAAAAATGTTTTTCCCCAGGGCTTCAAACATTCAGGCAAGGATGCATTTGTCTGCCGGTTTACTCAAGGCTCATGGTGTCTTTAGAGAACTGAGGCAGCTGTTGCCCCTTGCTTACAGTACCAGCTGACTAATTTGATACAAATCTATGGTTAGACGTTGTCACATGAGACAAAAAATGCAATATCTTCAATGACCGTTAAAGCTACAAGATGGAAGCAATGTGGTTTTGTGACTATTTGGCCACTGTGAATACAACTACGTACTTACTGGCTGACTCCGAGAAATCCACTTAAGCTGCCAGTGCTCCAACAGTAGACAAGCAGAGGAGATAAGACACAAATACAAGTATGAGGGGGTTTGGTCTCAATTGAAATATGTGCAGCCATTACATGCTTCTGATGGTGGACAGAGGCCACATAATTTTTTTGTTTTTGCATAATGGTCTTTTATGTATCAGACACTCCATATAGTCATTATGTATTTATTTAATGTATTTTACTTGTACAGTTTGAATCTGCCTTAATTCTTGGTTATTTTATGTGGAAGAAGGTAGTAACTAGAAATACTCAAATCTAAGCAGGACCATAGGAAATGGCCTGGCCAAACCAGATTTGATCTAGCCTGTCTAGTTTGAGAGATGTTGAGGGTACAAATATCTAGAATGGACTGACAAGGATTTTTATGCAGAATTCAGATAATTTGTATTATTTCTAAGGGAAACACATGAAGTCCTCTTTTTTAAAGGTATCAGATAGGGATTTTAGTTGAATGGAAATGGGTACGCAAAAGAAAAAAGAAATAAATGAATACGTATAAATGGCACACTAAAGTAGTGGTCACTGGCTAGATGTTCTTGAAATGCCACAAAGGTATTTCTCATGAGATATGAAGCACTTTGAAGATTGTTACAGAACTTATTTAGCCATTCAGAGCTGCTTTATGATATACTGAAATAATTTAAATTAGAGTCCTGAGTTTCTTGTATGTTGGAATTTTTTTATGTTTGAAGTAATACACCAGCTTGTGCTCTCTGTTATGCTAAAATCAAATTTGCTTTTGTTAGAAGAAAAGCAAAATACAAAGATGAGTTAGACAAATACCCTTTTCTCCGAGACTCACAGCCTTTACACTCCTTAACCTGTATATATAACTGGAATACTAAGTATAATCTGTAACTTGTAGGTACTATAGCAGAAATAATAAGGATGCATTGTTCCTGATCCAAAGAGGACAGACACCTCTTCACCTAATGACTAAAGGCCAGTGGCAGTTACGTCTCACACCATGAAAACATTTGAGAGAGACTGTTCCTGAACTATATGAATCCTCTTGTAGTACGCCACCTGGACCCACTGCAGTTTGCCTATCGGACAAAGATTGGAGTGGACTATGCAATGACCTATCTGCTCCACAAGGCTTATTACCTGGACAAAGCTGGCAGCACTGTCAGGAATGTTTTTTGATTTTTCCAGCACCTTCAAAACCTACCAGCCATACCTGTTAAGGGGTAAACTGAAAGATATGCAGGTGGACGAGCCCATGGCATTCTGGATTAGGTACTATCTGTCACGCTAGAGCTTACATGACTAGTCACTATTCAAGGAGTGAATGTAGAGGTGGTCTACTCCTACAAGTACTTGGGGTTCCATGTTAATGACAGCTTAGACTGGTCATGGAAAACACAGAGGAACTATATAAGAAATGGCAGAGCAGGCTCTTTTTCCATAGGAGACTCAGTTCCTTTAATATGGGAAGTGACATTCTTCACGTGTTCCATAATTCTGCGATGGCCAGTGTGATTTTCTATGTTGTGGTGTTCTGGGCTGGTTGCATCACTTCAAAAGAAGCCCACTGAATCAACAGTGGGCTAATTAAAAGGGTAAGCTTACTTATAGTACGCACTCTAGACCCCCTGGAGGTAGTAGCAAAGGAGAGAATTAGAACAAAACTGAACACCATTATAAACAATGCTGCACCTCCTCTCTCTGACACTCTCTGACACACACTGAGGATTTTCAGCCAACGATTTATCAGCAGAAGTGTGTCAAGAAATGCTACTAGGGCTCCTTTGTACCAACAGCAATATGTCTATATAATGCCACACTGACTATGACAGCCAAGTCAGAACTTTTCTTTTCTTTCTTTTAAATTTTCTTGCTTCATAGTCATTCTCATGTTAGCTCAAATCAAAATGTGTGTGTATATTTATTTATTTAAATCGTTTCTGTAAAAAGCCCAGGGGACAAATACAGTTCTATCTATCTATCTATCTATCTATCTATCTATCTAACTAACTAACTAACTAACTAACTAACTAAAGCAAACTTTTTATTAAATGTGTTTTATTAGTAGAAAAGGCTGGTAAGACATGGCATGTTTTCATTTTAAGTCAAGTACCTTGATTGATATAAAGAAAGATTTAACTAATAATTGTCCCTATATAACTGCCTGTTATTTAACAGCAAGTTAGTCTCCCACTTGCTTCTGAATAGCTTAAATACATCAGGACATACTGTACATACTAAGTACTCAACAAGGTGTTAAAAGAATGGTACAGGATAGATGACCCATTTAGAAATGTTGACATGTACTGGAGCACCAGATGGGCAAAGATGTTCATACACCTAGTGGCATTCAAATGTTGCCTTGCTCATATTAAGTGAGTTATGAAAACACATTCCACACCCTTGCACCTCCATCACCCACCTTTACTTGCAGACACCCAACATGGACCTATCATCAATATGAATCCAAAAAAGTAAGCTTTTTTTATTTGGTGTTTTTTTTTTGTCCCTTATGTTTGTGTGCATTAGACCACTGCAAATCATACTTTTGCTCTTAACCAACAGGCATAGACATCATTTGGGTTGTTAACAAACTGACAGGCCTATCAGAAGAAACCTATCAGAAACAGGCATTTTTAGGCACAACTGTTATACTCAGCTGTTAGATGACTAACTATAGCCCACCTGTTACTGTGCACAATTTCAGTCAGTCACCAACAGGGTATCAGCTGGCTCAGTGTTATTTTGGTCATGGCCCATTCGTGATACACTCTTGATGTCGTGTGAAAACATAAGAATGGTTGCTTTTGCTAACATACTTTTATGTGCAATTGGTGTCCATTAGCATGCCATGCACCAAATCACTTAAAAGTTTAGTTATTCTCATTTACCATGTGAATTGCCCAGACACTACCACTGGTACCTGCCTTCCTGCTTTAAACAGCATTGCTGGTACACGCAATGCCATCAGTGGCACTGGTGGGATAGATGGGCTGCTAAGTAGCTACTAAGTTTATACACTGTAAACATTGCATGTAAATGAAAAAAACATTTACAATATTTTGTTTAGAAAGACAGAATATAATTCAAGAATGCAGACTAAATATTATACAAAGTAAATACATGCTACTAACATACACTGTTTTACTAAACTGAACATATGTTTCACTATTTTTATAGGGCACATCCATTATTAAACACTTTTCAGAAACATTTATTTACTTAATCCCAAGTGGCAAATTATTACTTGCTTTTCAGATAAAATTGAGATCTTACTTAAAAAAGGTTTTCAATCATAATCTTGAATGTTTGATACAACAGCCCACTGACATAATGGTAAAGTTTGTAACAACTAACAACAGACATATCTGCTTTTCTAATGGGGATGAAGTATGCCAGGATTATTCTCAATTCCATCATTTCTTGCACAGTGCACATAAATTCAGAAAGACAGAGTGTGTTGCACAAGCCATTTATATTGTTATTTCTTTGGGTAGTTCATATTCCTAAGTGATGATTTTTGTGTAAAGCAGTGCAGATGGCATTCACTTCTGTTGCCCACTAAAGCTCTATCTATGTAGATACTGTATGTTTATCTGCCACTGGGTTTTCTCTAGACATAATGAAATGCTGTTAATTTGAAGGAATACTGAATATGGTTGTGTATGTAAGTACCCAATCAAAGACAAGCATTCTATTCAATTTTGCTTCCTGCTTTCAATCCATTACTGTTGATATAGGTTCTGGGCCCCTGTAATCCTATGTTGGAAACTATCTTGAAAATGGATGAGCAGATGAATCTCACTGTACTTCAAAAGCAAGACATGATGCCTCTTGTGCCATTCTAATTAGTATTCCTCTCTCTTTATTTGTGTCCCCTACATGTGAACACAACCTTTGTTTCAAGATTCCAAAGTGCTTATACCACACTTACAGACTGATTTATTAGTCATACATCATTAATTTGTGCAAAAAAAAAAATATGCCAAAGACCATCGGGTTTGAAAAGTAAGGCAAGACTCTCATATTTGGCTCAATAGATTGTTTGGACATGTTGATATGTCTAGAGTTGTACTGTTACATTTTAAGACTAGCATGCATGGATTAAAACATTTACCCACCATTCTCAGCTTCACACTCCACCATTTATGTCTACATGTTAGCTAGTTATATATGGTGTTTTCTTTATC
This sequence comes from Polypterus bichir lapradei, assembly GCA_026402145.1. NCBI lineage: Eukaryota > Metazoa > Chordata > Cladistia > Polypteriformes > Polypteridae > Polypterus > Polypterus bichir. The sequence goes on from JANRMT010062791.1 coordinate 138,565,167, forward strand.
TTAACATCAGCCCACACTGTGATATAAATTTTACTTCTGAGTGGAGACATCCTCACATGCCTTAACATTTGATTATAATAATACAAGCAACGTGGCACATTTTTTTCAATTCTGAATTCTTTCTGCTGTTTTTCTTTTACAATGGCAGCGTGCAAGGTGAGCCTGGCAATTTAAGTATTGTGACAGCAGAAAACTCTCATTTTTTGGATTCCGTTGTCATGAAACAGAATATCAATCCATCCATTCATTCATCCCTTCATTGAACTCACGTTTCCATTCCAGGGCTACTGAGAATCTGAGTGGTGCAAGAAAGAACCCAGGACTGAATGCCAGCGTAACAAGGGCAGCCTTATTCATGTACTTATTCAGAGACAGAATATTCATTTTTATCAGTTTACCTATCATGCACATCTTAGGAATTAAAAAAGAAGCTTGAGTAGCCACAGACAAAATCAAGATGTTGTCTAGAGAAACTTGTTTAGAACATGAGACAGTAACTTACTTGTTTTTTCAAGCTGTTCCTCATTTTTCCATGTTTCAGACTATTATTTCTATCCACTGCCTAAACATGTTTTGTTTTTTTTTCACGAGCAGACAGAAACTAGAAAACACCCTTAAAAAATATTGTAAAGGTAGTCTGTGTGGTTAAACGGGCCCAGGTCTAAGAAGCAGTAAGAAAGCACCACTAAACACTATGCCGAGCTAAAATACAATATGAGTGGTTACTTTTTATTGGTACTTGTGTTTCCCCTTCAACTGACTGCTTCATTTCGGTCAGCACCATTCTGTGTGTGCAGAAAATGTTATTTAAGATAGGCAGACACTAACAAAAAGGTATGTGTGTGTATACATTTAGGAACAATGTGCAAGATGTAAGTGGCTTTGAATGTAGAAATATAGTTGGGTGACAGCCATGACACAATTAGGTTGTCAATAACAGAAGACCTGAAATTTCACTAGCAGACCATCCACCTAAGAATGGTCCTGTGCTTGGGTACAAACCTTTGAAGAAAAAGGAAAAAACATAGCTGGCTGCATTTATGAAGTGAAACAGGAGGTCATCAGTTCAATCAGTTAATTATAACTCTGGCAACATATAAAATGCAAAACATGCTATACTCTATAATAGTTAGGTTATGGATGCTGACAAAGCAAACTAGTTCAATTTCAATCAGGATAAAACAAGAAGGTGCATTTGCAATTTGCAGTGGGTGAAGAACATGCATGGAAAGGCACTAACTGGACTGTTCAGCCATTAGTCCTGCTGATTGATACTGATAAAAGCATAGATAGATAGATAGATAGATAGATAGATAGATAGATAGATAGATA
>JANRMT010062791.1:138566508-138577747 GCA_026402145.1 Polypterus bichir lapradei
ATAGATAGATAGATAGATAGATAGATAGATAGATAGATAGATAGATAGATAGATAGATAGATAGAGAACTGTACTTGTCCCCGGGGAAAATCTGGCTTTTCACAGAACCTCTTTAAATAAATAATTAAATTATTACATTATTATTTAATACTTTAAATTATTTTCTTTAAAATATTGTATTTTGTGGGGTGTGTTTTCAGGGGACATGTTGAGTCTTTTGATAAAGACTTAGCAATGTTGGAATGACACGGGATATGTGATCATCAATGCCAGTCAGGATCATTTTATCAGGGCAAGAGTGTACTTATCACAGGAAGAGTGTACCTACCAGTAACTGGTCTTATTTGATGGTACTGGAATGCATCAGGGATCATGACAGTTAATTCAGATTGGTAGCCTCTTCAGTTGACAGATATGAATACTAAACAAACATCCATCGAGTTTAAATTGAAAAGTTAACCCCATTCATCATTGAACACATTAAAATTAACAGGGGCAGAATCACTGTCTCTCATATTTCACACTAAAATTGGGTTTTTCTTGAAGAATTCACTCTGTTCCATGGAAATGGGTGATCAACTCACTATCACTGTAGTCAGGTATGCCTTATAAAGTAAAACTGTGTATTAATTCATTTTTGAATCTTTTAATATTTATGTCCTGAGTATAACATTTACCTGCATCCAGCCCTGCAACCAGGTCCTCCAACTTGCAAGGGAAAATTCAGGGATTGATAGCAGGATTGGCACTCTAGCCACTGTAAAACACCTCATACTGTTCCATTCCATTCAAACTAGTGTGGTGCTGCGGTCTCATCTGTTTCACAGCTGCACTTGGGTCCTAATTTGGGATCCTAAGAAGGTTTGTCATGTGGTTGTTATAGCAATTCGCTCTATCAATGCATACTCCCAACCTCTCTTTCTCTTTCAATATTTAGGTCCTCACATGACTTTTAAATTAGATATTAATCTAATGTTTGAAAACATTGGTGATCAAGGTCTTGAGAGAGTACTTTAAAATGTCATTTTACCCCAGTGAAAGATTATAAAACCAAATAGTATCTCTTTACATTTAGGAAATGTGAGGATATAGCAATTATTCCAACACAGAAAGACATTTACATTTTATTTCTGAAGGAAACAAAGCTTTGAAGGAAAACCTACTCTGCCTCTTTTTGCTAGGCAATAAAGCTGTATAGATTTAAGATTTTCAATTTCCGGAATTTAGCCATTGACAGCAGAAACTATCACAAGTCTTGAGATCTAACACTTCTACGAGTCAGATCAATTACAGTTTATTGCATTGCAATATTCTATTCAACAAGTAGCAACATGAAAACATGTCTGTGTCATTAAGAAGTCCCCATTCAAAATGTATACTAAAAAAATAATATCCAACATTAGGAATTAAAAAAGAAGGTAAGATACAAGTAATTGGCAGTCAAAGCATAAATGTTAAAATGGAGACAGCAATGAACAATGTGGTTATTCAATGTGATTAGGCAGTTGCTCTGAGGATAAGATAAGCCTATTTAACTATACACACATTACTTTACATTCAGTTATTGATTATTATGGTCTGCATCTTTTGGGATGTATGACAATCTGAAGGGGAATGTGGGGGTAGCAAACACAATAAATTTTGTTAGTTGTATGAGGTCAGTGAATTAAAAAACATTAGAAACATACGCCTGAGTGTGTTTTTGCCTCAACCTTAAGAACACTACAAACAATAATGTTAATTTCAAGTGTAAGCTTATTGCGATTATGAAATAGGCAGATAAGATGCTTCTCAAATTGGCATTCAAACAAAAAAAAACAAGTGTACTTTGTCCTTAGTTGAGGATTTATCTTGCATTATAGTGACTAACCAGAATCGTAGAACAATCTCAAGAAAGTATGAAAAAGTTCAAAAGAGAACTCCTTCTGTGCAAAGTCTCAACTTAGCAGGACTGCTGAGACTATACTTCAAAATCAATGATGAAATAAGATAAACAATGATTGAAGGCTTTCCTATTTTAATTGTTATAATCTTTGAAGATGAGATTAAAAAAAAGAAAAATGAACCTCTGGCAAAAATGCATCAATCAATTATGAAATTATGTACTAAACAGCAGATTTTTGGGATGTCAAAGTAATAAACAGTGCCTATACAAAGTAATCAACCTCTTGGAAGTTTGCACATTTTATTGTTATAAAACATTGAATCACAGTGAATTTAATATGGCTTTTTTGATGCTGATCAACAGAAAAATTGAAAGCACATCAATGAAAGCAGCTATTTTCATGGTGAACTCTAAAGATTCTTCTATGTGGATTTTCTTTTCTCCAGCTTTTATCTTCTTTATTAATTTATTATCTAAAAATATTTCACTAAAGATTTGTGGCATACTGAGCACCTTATATTTATTGCTTTATAAAAATACTTAAATAACTACAGTACGTCAAATACCTAAGTAGTCATGTATACCAACTCTGATTCCCGCACTACAACAATTAAGTGTAGGAAAGTTGCACAATAACCAGTGCTCAGTGCTCTAGCAGAAAGTTCTTGAATCTATACATGCACTGCAGCTAGTTTTATGCCAATTTCACAATAAAGGAGCTTCATTCCAAAAGGAATTGTTAACCATAACTGTATACCAAAATATACTAATAAACAAAAGCTAAAAGCAAATAAAGGACCCTGGATTTATAAGGCAACCATGCTAACCATTGGCTCATCTGTTGTCAGCTCAAGAATTATGAATAATTAGTATTTCCACGTTCCTTGCTGTTTTGAAGCAGATTGAATTATGATAATTTGTGTCTTATATTCACACAAATTATATAAAATAGAATGAAAAAAATTAACTTGCGTATCCACAGAATATTAAGCAAAATCTTTCATTCTCATGGCTATTCTTGCACCAATCTTTCCATGGCCATCTTACAGTATGTGTGCTTTATTTACAGTTTTAGATCACCTTTTGATCCATAAATGATTAAAAGACCTTAGACTGATTTATTGATCTAACAACGTATTTAATTTAATGTATCTGAGTGTATGCAAAGTCCTGAGTTTACTTTGTTTTTATTTCAGAATGGGAATAGCCTTTCTATTTTTCTTTTCCTTTTTGAAAAACAAAGCTCACTTTTGCTTGGCTGGCTTTGCTGGGGCTTGATAATCAGGCTAGAGGTCCTTTGCCCTAGTCGCAGTATATCAAGGTTACAGCTCTTCACACCGACACCAAAGTTCTTACTAAATGCACAGTAAGAGTAAGCAATGAATGTTTTATGGAGCAGGATGACAAAACCGAGATTAAATTGCCTCCTTGTTCGAATATTTTCTCAAAGAAGACAAGTGGTTTATACACAGCATGCTGGAGAAACTGAAGTGAAGTGGTTTTTATTCTGACTTGGTGCCAGGACATTTGCAGGCTCTTCCCGGTGTCTCAGTATTTCTCTGTGATCTTGTTGCTGATTAATCTTGTGTTATGCGTTATCTGTGTGCTTGCAAAGTCCCTTGTGATTGTGCCCACTAAAAAAGGCACAATTTCAGCTAAAGGCTGATTGATCGATTTAAGGCTAAACTTGATCTATAACATTAGCCTTTAAAACTAAATGCCATTTTCAAGTGAATTACCCCAGATGCTGCTGTGGTTCTACTGAGCGTCCTTGAAGGCTATATTGAGAATGTGACATTCTATACCAGGAATGCACAAATGGCTTTTGGAAGGGTCTAAGACATGGCCATTCTGGGTCCAGTGACTCTCTAAGAAAACTTTATCTGAGTGTACTGAATCCAGAGGCACTTACTTTCAAAAATGTAATACTCAATTGAAAGTAGGCATGTTTGTTCATTGAGCAAATAACAATACTCATTGCCAAATAGTACTGTGAAGGGTCCCAGTTTACAATCCTCATTCAAATGTCAGAGTGGTAGTTCATTCTGCATCAGTATAATATCTGCAAACTATGAATTGTAAGAAGAAGTTAAGAGGTACTTCAAACACTTCAACATATAACACCTCAAGCCTATTTGCAACATGACTTGGATGAATGTACAGGCAATCTTCTGTAGTAGTTAAAAAATTACTGGCTAACTATAAGTTGTGGTATAATTATAAGAAAGCCTGTCACTGCTGGAATTTAAGAAATACGGAACAAATGAGCCATTCAATTTAATTGTTTTAGTGTAAAACATGCAAAAAAATGAATGAAATGAAAATGCCAGCACTGGTAACACAGCTTCAGTATTTTCTCCAATAGATTACTAGTGGGAGTGTGAAGGTTGTCTATTCCTGCACACCCCCACCTCATACAATGACTATATTAAACACCCCCCACCCTGCCAACCAAGGTGACCATGGAAACGGAATGCTGCAGACACTGCACAGCTGGTCAGGTTTCCCTCTTACAATAAAATCAAAAATGCTGCTTTATATTGTCTTGTGCAAGGAAGTTCCAATAGCTGGAGCTAAGTGGCAGTTCAAAAATTACTCCTTTTTACAAAATGCTCATTTTGTTTTTTTAGCCCATGTTACTAGACCTATAGCACAGGTTAACCCTTATTGATGTCACTGGTTTGTACATTAAAATGAAAAGAAGGGTAAACAATGTATTACAATTTAATGTAGGCTAATGTTGAACTTCAAAGAATAACAAAAAAGAACAAAAATAATTTCATAGCTTGTTTTTTCTTGTTAGACATATAATTTATTTTTTAATAATCAATCTCAAAATCAATATATATTTTACTCATGAGTGTCCAAAATTATTCATTCTTCCAAATAAACAAAACTAAGATAATAGGTAACACTTTAGTTTAGGCACTAGAAAATACATCTATTACTCATTTAAATTTATCTGACAAAACCTTAAAAAAGGCTTCTTTTGGTTTTAATGACACTCACAAAGCATCAGGAAAGTGGTTATTCATCTGAGGAATGTGGCCTACTTAAATAACTTCACTTTGGAATGGTCAGAAGTGTGTTAAGTGAGACATAATTCTCTTGATATTGTATACTTCAATGTATGGCCTGTGATTCCTTAAGATTCATCAGTAATTTTACCAGCATATCAAATGCCAAACTGCACAGAGATGAATAACCATCAGTAATACTGATGGTTTGTAAGTGTCATTAACACAAAAAAGAGTCTAAACCAACCAATCATGGTAAATTTCACCTGGACTGGGTCTAATGACATCAGTTCCGGTCCCAGTCCCCATGACATCACTTCCTCTGCCCAAAGAGTCTTGGCTCACATCTTAAAAACAAATATTCCTATTGCTAGCCTTGTGCAGTAAAGACTGCTAATATTTTAAAAGAATGACCAGGAAAGGAAATGTAAGCAAGCACAAAGTCAAAACCACAAATTTGTCCTATCAAATGCCAATACGTGGGTTTCCTCCGGGTACTCCGGTTTCCTCCCACAGTCCAAACACCTGCAGGTTAGGTGGATTGGCGATTCTAAATTGTCCTTACTGGGTGTGGGTGTGTGTGTCCGGTGGTGAGTTGGCGCCCTGCCCAGGATTGGTTCCTGCCTTGAGCCCTGTGTTGGCTGGGATTGGCTCCAGCAGACCCCCGTGACCCTGTGTTCGGATTCAATGGGCTGGAAAATGGATGGATGGATATTATATATATATTCCATATATCTATACTAATAAAAGGCAAAGCCCTCACTCACTCACTGACTGACTGACTGACTGACTGACTGACTGACTGACTCATCACTAATTCTCCAACTTCCCGTGTAGGTAGAAGGCTGAAATTTGGCAGGCTTATTCCTTACAGCTTCCTTACAAAAGTTGGGCAGGTTTCATTTCGAAATTCTACGCGTAATGGTCATAACTGGAAGCTGTTTTTCTCCATTTACTGTAATGGAGATGAGCTTGAAACCCGTGGGGGCGGAGTTTGACATCATCACGCCTCCCACGTAATCACGCAGTACGTAGAAAACCAGGAAGAGCCCCAAAAAAGCGCTGAAGAAAACATGCATTATATAATTGAGAAGGCAGCGAAACAATAAGAAGCGAGCGAGTGATATATACAACCATATTCATGAGTTCTGCTACTTCGGAAACAAAGCACAGTGTAAACCTACACTTTAAATTAAGTTCATAGACAGGCTGCCGCTGGCGTTTGTAATTTAGTGCCTGCCCATATAAGGCCGTCCGTCAGCGGCAATCCAATAGCAAACTGCCACGGGTAAATATTCACGGGTGAAGGACTGTGCTTATGCAGAGGAAGATGAGATGGTCAGGGTGGTGTTTGGCACAAACTCAGCGAAACTGCGAGAGAAAGTTTTAAGTACCGGGACTTCGGTAGCATTAGATACAGCCATGGACATAGCACGACATGGCAACAGCACAGCTGGGAATTTTCGATGCATGTACACCGAGCGGCTCACGTGAACTGACGCAGTGCACAGACAAAAAGCAACAGTTCCAAAGAGCGCTGAACAAAAACCGAATTACACAATTGAAAAGGCAGCAAAAAAATATGAAGCGTCTGATATATACAAACATATTACAGTAATCCCTCGCTATATCGCGCTTCGACTTTCGCGGCTTCACTCTATCGCGGATTTTATATGAAAGCATAACTAAATATATAACGCGGATTTTTCGCTGCTTCGCGGGTTCTGCGGACAATGTGTCTTTTTACTTCCTGTATATGCTTCCTCAGTTGGTTTGCCCAGTTGATTTCATACAAGGGACGCTATTGGCGGATGGCTGAGAAGCTAACCAATCAGAGCACGCAGTTAAGTTCTCCTGACTGAGAAGCTAACCAATCAGAGCACGCAGGAGCTAAGCAGTGTTAACCAGGAAGTCTCATCTCGCTCATTCAGCATCAACGTGCTTCGCTGTGTAAAGAGTTGTGCTCTTTAGTGTTTATCTTTGTGCATAGTCAAGCCCTTCATTATGGCTCCAAAACAATCTGCTACTGCTTCAGGTGCCGTGCCCAAGCGCAAGAAGAAGATGTTAACGATTGCCGAAAAGGTAAACGTTTTGGATTTGTTGAAGGCTACGATTCTTTTTATTTAAAAAGTAGGAAAGGAATATAAGATCTATGGCTGCAGCGTCCTTTTAACCAGGGTGCAAAACGAGTTGTAAGTGGATGTAATAAGGCAGTAGTCTGGATGGAATCTGCTTTAGGGATTTGGGTTGAAGACTGCCAGAAGAAGAACAACGGCAGTGCTACACAATCGCCTGAAGTGGCTCCTTTACAAGGGCTGTAACGCTCTCCTTTGTTGTGCAGTAAAATTAAACTCATTGTTATCGGACAAGTCATCGTGTCATTGTTGGTGAGTAACCATAAATAATTAATACATTTACTGTATACTATTTTTCTTGCAATGTACGTATTTATTGCTGGTGACCTGTCTATCGTAATGGCTGTAACATATGTGATATCGGAGACACTCAATATCTTTAAAATAATATTTAGGTTTTACTGTATATAAACAGTGTGTGTTTATATACATAATTTCAATGAATCTTACCTAATATCTAAGAGAATACAAAGGGATTATGCTGTATAATGCTGCGGGGAATATTTATAAACAGTGCGGGAGAGTTTATAAGGGCTTAAAATATATAAAAATAACCATACAAACATATGGTTTCTACTTCGCGGATTTTCACCTATCGCGGGGGGGTCTGGAACGCAACCCCCGCGATGGAGGAGGGATTACTGTATTCATAACTGCAGCTACTGCAGAAACAAAGCACACGGTGGAAAAAGTGAATGTCTCGCTAAAGGAAGACAGTGTTAAAAAAAAAAAAACCCGTGCATGCAGTGTGTCAGGTCTCAGATAAAGAAGAAGACGAGCTGTTTATTGATGTAGTAAGAAACGTGTATATATATACCCCGATCTACATACTCGAATAATGAATACTTTATTCGCAATCAATGATTGTTTTGGTAAAGCCATACTCAGTGTATTCATTAGATGAACGGTAAAAAAGTAAGAGCGAGGGGAGGGTCACTTATTGAGGCATGCAGGCAAAACCACATTAGCACGCGGGCTCGATGTACGAAAAAATATATCTTTTCAAGTTCTATTTAGTCCATATGTGTCAAACTCAAGGGCCACGGGCCACATCCGGCCCGGCGTGTAATTATATCCGGCCCGCGAGATCATTTTATATACTGTATTATTGTTATTAATGGCCCGGGTATATGAAGCGCTGGTAACACAATAAACTACAGATCCCATAATGCAGCGCTTCAGAAGCCTTACCGAACACTTACCGCGTTAATCAAGTCTAGCTTGCAAGTTATTGCGAAGCTAGCCCACACGATGCTTAAGAGAAAAGTTGATTCTGAAAATAGAGCCTTTAAAAACCAATGGGAGGCTGAGTATATGTTTACTGACATTGCCGTTAAACCCGTCCGTCTCATTTGTGGAGCTAATGTGGCTGTAATTACAGAATTTAATCTAAGACGGCACAATGAGACAAAACATCAGGGTAACCTGAAAGACCTGAATGCTATGCAGAAGATACAGAAAGCAGAAGAATTAAATAAGAATCTGACACTTCAGCGGACGTTTTTACCCATGCACAATCACAAAGTGATTTCAAGTGAAGCTGCTTTTATGGGAGACACAAATGCACCAGTGCAACTTGCCCCACTTTCCCTATTGCCAAGTAATGTTGAACCAAGTCGTCACTACGGTGTTCCCAAATACGCACTTTGCTGATAAACTGAGCGCACGGCGCGTTGGTGACTTTGAAGAACAAAAAAAGTCCGTCTACATGCGGCTCGAACCTTGTGCATGTTTGGTAGCACATATCTGTGTGAGAAGCTCTTCTCAGTGATAAAGACTAACAAAACAGCACACAGGAGTCGCCTCACTAATGAGCACCTGCAGTCCATCCTGAGAATCTCCACAACACAGAACCTCACACCAAACATAAACGAACTTGTTGCCAAAAAAAGATGCCAGGCGTCCAGCTCTAAAATGACATAAGAGCAAAGACAACTGAATGATTTGATTTGTTATTGCTGAAAGGAACACATTTTATTTATATTTCCAGGTTTTGTTATGCAGCATGTTCATATTTGAATTTGTATAATTTTGACAGGATATATTTTTATGGAGAGCAAAATCTTTTGGGATATTTAAAATCTAAGTTTATTTTTTATATAAAATTACATAAGAGTAAAGAAATTTGAATGTTTGTTCTTTTAACGTTTACTTTATTTCTAACTTGTATAATTTAGACAGGATATATTTTTATGGAGAGCAAAATATTATAAGTTATTTAAGGTTTGAGTTGATTTATTCAGGAATAATATTCCTGTCTGTTTTTATTCATATTTATGTTCAAAAAAGTTAAGTTTTTAAAGTTTTAAAGTTTTAAAAGTTTAGTTTTAGTGTGTTCAATAAATGTTTATCCTGTTCGGCCTGCGACCTAAAGTGTGTTTTGGATTTTGGCCCCCTGTGCAATTGAGTTTGACACCCCTGATTTAGTCGACACAAATATCTTTGGTTGGAATGTAAGGCGAATTTACTCTTTACATTTGTATGATGAAGAAAAATTTATGCAATGATGCCTACATTTAACTTCCATTCCTACCAAAGATATTTCTGTCGACTAAATAAAAATTCCTTCTATTTAAAATTTAAATAGAACTTGAACAGATATGATAGTTCATAATATCCACGCAGACTTGCACGTAAGAGCGGGAGTCATCCGTTTTAACAAACAGCGTATTGCACTGATATGAAATAGCCTGCCCATTTAATTATTTAGGAATGGATAAATAAATTAAGATTTTGTACAAATAATGTTTTTCATTTTTATTCCTTGATGGATTCTGTCACCCCCAGCAACAGTTGCTCGCAGCCCAAAGAGTGTATGTATATCTCTATACTAATAAACGGCAAAGCCCTCACTCACTCACTGACTGACTGACTGACTGACTGACTCATCACTAATTCTCCAACTTCCCGTGTAGGTAGAAGGCTGAAATTTGGCAGGCTCATTCCTTACAGCTTCCTTACAAAAGTTGGGCAGGTTTCATTTCGAAATTCTACGCGTAATGGTCATAACTGGAAGTTGTTTTTCTCCATTTACTGTAATGGAGTTCAGCTGGAGGGGCGGAGTTTCGTATGACATCATCACGCCTCTCACGTAATCACGCATTACGTAGAAAGCCAGGAAGAGCTACAAAACGCGCTTTAGAAAACATGCATTATATAATTAAGAAGGCAGCGAAACAATTAGAAGCGAGCGACTGACATATAAAACCATATTCAGCGGCTCATGTGAACTGACGCAGTGCGCAGACAAAAAGTAACAGTTCCAAAGAGTGCTGAACAAAAACCGAATTACACTACTACGCTCAAATAGATAAACCACACACAGTGGCGTGGTAGTAAAGCATTCGCCTGTAGCGCCCATGTCCGAGGTTCGATTCCCGAGAGGGGATGCACTAAGTATGTACGCGCGCTTCTCGATTTATTTTAACCTCGCATCACATTAGTTTGAGACGTATGAAAACGCATGCGGTTAACGCAGAAAGACAGATCACCTATTCACTTATTGAAGCTTCATGAATAATGGATACTTTATTAGCGATCAATGATTTTTTTGGTAAAGCCATACTCAGTGTATTCATTAGATGAACGGTAAAAAAGTAAGAGCGAGGGGACGGTAACTTACTGAAGCACACAAGCAAAACCACAATAGCACGCGGGCTCGATGTACTGACTTGCGCGATCACATTCCAAAAAATATTTCTTTTCAAGTTCTATTTAGTCCATATGAGTCAAACTCAAGGCCCACGGGCCACATCCGGCCCGGCGTGTAATTATATCCGGCCCGCGAGATCATTTTATATACTGTATTATTGTCATTAATGGCCCGGGTATATGAAGCGCTGGTAACACAATAAACTACAGATCCCATAATGCAGCGCTTCAGCTGCCTTGCCGAACACTTACCGCGTTGCTGCAAGTTACTGTGAAGCTAGCCCACACGATGCCGAAGAGAAAAGTTGATTCTGAAAATAGAGCCTTTAAAAACCGATGGGAGGCTGAGTATATGTTTACTGACATTGCCGGTAAACCCGTGTGTCTCATTTGTGGAACGTGTGTACAAAAACTGGGGTCTCCTTCCCAGCAAAAGTCGAGCAGCCGGCGCGCTTCTGCCTTAAATCAAAGTGAGCACTTTTAATTTTTTTCATCCTCCCCCTGAGCTATAGCCCAGACAAGTGCAAACACGGGACCCCTTTTCTACACCA
>JANRMT010062791.1:138577847-138683277 GCA_026402145.1 Polypterus bichir lapradei
TTTATCCCAAACCAAAGCCTTTCTCTCTTAACACTGCAGAGGACACAAAACTAATTTTCTTTAATTGCTGGTAAGGCACATTATTAGAGGCAGAAATTTGGACTTTCACATAGAAAATGTAATTTCTATACCACAGCCGTCGTGTAGCGCCTTTCAAAAGGGATCTACTACCGAGAGATGATCCATATACATTTTAGCTGCTGTTAGTACTACTTACCTCTTCTGTTATACCGTCTTTAAAATGTAGTTTACCCGCAACCACTCCAGTAGTGCTCAATGTACCTTTACTTCTTAAAACGTTAATGTTTTACTGTTTAATAACTTATAGACTACATTTTATTATTTTTCCCTTGCACTCAGTGATCAAAGCTATACACACACATATAGACACATACATATATATATATATATATATATATATACACATATATTTATATATACCTGTGTGTATGTTTGTATGTATGTGTATACACACACACACACACACACACACATACATACACACACACAAATTATATATATGTGTGTGTCTGTGTATGTATGTATGTATATGTGTGTGTATATATGATGTAGATAGGTATGCATATATATATATATATATGTATATGTAGATATGTATATAGATATGTATTTTGCTATATATATATATATATATATATATATATATATACACAACAATTACATTAACAATCAAGTTACGTTATTTTTAAAATTTTTCCTTTTCTTTTTCATAACTTCTTTAACACACTACTTCTCCGCTGCGAAGCGCGGGTATTCTGCTAGTGTATATATATATATGTATGTGTGTATATATGTGTGTATATGTATATGTATGTGTATATATGTAGATATATATATATATGTATGTATATATGTGTGTGTATATATATATATATATATATATGTGTGTGTGTATATGTATAGATATGTATATATTATATATGTTTATGTGTGTGTGTGTAAATATATATATATATATATATTTATATATATATGACAGCAACACTCATCACTCACAACAGTGACAAAACAATTACATTGACAATCATGTTACGTTATTTTCAAAATGTTTCCTTTTCTTTTTCATTGCTTCTTTAACACACTACTTCTCCGCTGCGAAGCGCGGGTATTTTGCTAGTATACTAATAAAAGGCAAAGCCCTCACTGACTGACTGACTGACTCACTCACTCACTCACTCATCACTAATTCTCCAACTTCCCGTGTAGGTGGCAGGCTCATTCTTTACAGCTTACTTACAAAAGTTGGGCAGGTTTTATTTCGAAATTCTACGCGTAACGGTCATAACTGGAACCTACTTTCATCCATATATACGGCTATAGCCGCAGGCAAATCCACAACTTAATACCGGGAGTGCCTGTTAAACATCTTAGATTCACGAGTACTGATTTGGGTAGTGATCACTTCAATGAATTAAACCTGTTCAAAAACGCATTACACAATTGAGAAGGCAGCAAAAGAATATGAAGCAAGTGACGCATACAAGCATATTCATAAGTGTAGCTACTGCAGAAACAAAGCACGGTGTAAACGTTAAGTTTAAATTAAGTTCATAGACAGGTTGCCGCTGGTGTTTGACATCGCACTAGATAGCACAAGCACAGCTGAGAAGCTTCGATGCATGTACTCCGAGCGGCTCACGTGAACTGACTTTGTTCTGGCTTTAACTACTGTGAAATAAACTGACATAAACTGGAAGTGTGAGTCTGTGCCTTTTAATAATCTCGAGAGAGAAACATGGTGGCAGCGTAGGTGACGGAACTGCGCCGAAAGTCACACCAGTTTGCTGTTAAAAGTTTAGGACGCGGAGACGCTCACATGAAAGGAAAATGGAGGGTCTGAGACTGCCGCTGACATTGAGCCTCGATGCTAAAGACCTGGCGAAGTCATGGAGAACATGGAGGGACGAGTTCAGATTATTCACAGAACTTGCAATGCCGGAGGCAGAGGAAAACACTAAGGTCAGATTATTCCGTTATTTTATTGGAGAGAGCGGTAGAGAATTGTGTCAGGCGCTGACCGGTAATGTAAGACCTAATGAGTTAACCATAAGCTTAATGATACGCAAATTTGATGAACATTACAACCCGAAAATAAACGAAACTGTAGAGAGGTACAGATTTTTTTCAAGAAATCAGGCAAAGGGAGAAAATATAGATGACTATGTCACAGATCTAAGAGTGTTAGCAGGCACATGCAATTTCAGGAAGATTAAAAGTTCCCTTATACGTGACCGAATTGTGTGCGGAACCAGTGATGCAAGTTTAGAGAGGTGCATACAAATATGCAGAGCCACTGAATTGTCAAAGGAGAACAGCATAACAGTCACACGGGGTTCCCTATTCTATACTTCTCCCGGTGCGTCTCTTTAAACCCTCCGTGCGGGAACATTATCATAAGGCTTAACAATCCTATTGTTACACCTTCTACATGCACCCAACCGTCCTTATTACGGAGTCTTCCTTGCTTTACCGCTGGCTGCTTCTTTTTATTCACCTTCCCAGCTCTTTATTTAAACAGTTTTCCTTCTCACTTTTCCACTCCTTCACTGTCTTCTCCCTTTTCGTTTAAAATACGTGCCTCCTTGCCTTTAGCGATTTGGGTAGTGAACACTTCGATGAATGAAACCTGTTATCTTTACAACAGTTGACAAACACGGAATGTAACTTGAACACAACACGTCCTCCAAATACGAACCTGATTGAAAGAAATAATGATAATCAAATCCTTGATGACAGCAAAACTCATAACAGTCACAAAAGGATTACATTGACAATCAGGTTATGTTATTTTTAAAATGTTTCCTTTTCTTTTTCATAACTTCTTTAACACACTACTTCTCCGCTGCGAAGCGCGGGTATTTTGCCAGTATATATATATATTACATTCATAGTATCTGTAGTCTGAGTCTCAATCTGATTGTATGGGTGGTTACCTACCAGCTAACGCATGTGGTTGGTCTGCAAGTCTACAAACATCCACCACGGGCCCTCTCAGTTGCGAGAAGCAGATCATAGAATGTTAGATTGTTTACTGTCAAATAATACAAAAACAATGGATGCTATGAATGTAATTACTCCGATCTCCAGGCTGTCAAATAAACAAACCACACGCGATGGCACAGCGTAAAGGGACTTTGTCTCTGACGCTGACATCCAAGGTTCGATCCCCGCGAGGGGTGCAGTGGAGTGTGTACGCCTGATAAGCCCAAATAAGGGCAAAACACGTGTTGCGTACTCTTTGCATTATTTGACAGTAAACTGCCGCAGGGCATCATGGGAGATGAAGTTTGGATTCACAACCCTGCTGGGTACCGTGGGCACCACCTTGTGACGCTACAGGGTGATGCGGGGATTTTTATTTTCCCTATAGCCCGGAAGTACTCCCAAGTCACAGGGACGGAAGAACAGAAGTACTTCTGGACTGAAGAAAAAATACAAGTCTTCATCTGGCCCGGAAGTGCTACTGAATCACGTGGACTGAAGGACAGGAGCACTTCCGGATCAAGGACTATATACAGTAAAGGACTATGTGAGACCCAGCAAGCTGAGCCGGAGTTGGGAGGTAGAGTGACGGAGCTGCTGGGAGAGGAGGATTGATTTATTGTAATTATTGATTTGTGTATTGTGGTGGTGGAGGTGCTTAAAGCACAATATATCAAGAAGAAAAGAATTGAAATTATTTCTAGTGCTTTTACTTGGTGTCTTGGATGTTTGTCTGAGGGGTTTGAGGAGCAACAGTGCTCTATAGTGTCATTATATATATATACTAGCAGAATACCCGCGCTTCGCAGCGGAGAAGTAGTGTGTTAAAGAAGTTATGAAAAAGAAAAGGAAAAATTTTAAAAATAACGTAACATGATTGTTAATGTAATTGTTTTGTTATTGATATGAGTGTTATTGTCATATCTCTCTCTCTCTCTATATATATATATATATATACACACACACACACATATAAACATATATATACACATCATATATATATATATACATACATACATATATACATATATACATATATATATACACATATACAAATATAGACATATATATACATATATACACATATATATATATATACACACATACATATATATATACATATATACATATATATACACATATATACACACACACACATATATACATATACAGTATATACATATACATATCTACATATATACTGTATATACACATATATATACAAATCTACATATATATCTACATATATATATTAGGGGTGGGACTCAATTAAAAAAATTAATCTAATTAATTAGAGGCTGTGTAATAATTAATCTTGATTAATCGTATGTAATCACACATGAAAATTTGCCCCAAATCGCAAATTTTTTTTTTAATTTAAAAGGGTTGTAGTGGGTGACAGAATCAAATAATAGACATGGACATGAATATTGTAAACTCAAGCTCTTTTAATTTCTGAAAAAAACAATGCATTTAAACTGCATTTCAATTCAAAACAGAAACAAAAATATCATCCCTGACTAAAATTGGGCAGACTTAAAAATAAAGTGGTACTTAAAAGTACTTTAAGTACATTTTCAGAATGGTATTGTCTTTAAATAATAATAACCAAAATTTCAACATAAAGTGCAGTTTTTCTTCTTAAAAAAATAAGTCAGAAACATAAAAGGTAATTTGACCAACTTAATCTTTAAACTCTGAGTAACCTTAGCCAATATTATTTTGTACATTAGGCTAAAACAGTGTGATCATTGAACATTTTTTAAATAGATGTAATTAGAATTACTAACGGTCACGGAAGTCCAATGATCCCCAGTAAGAGCCACAAAGTCTGCTTTCTGTAATGCATCTAATTTTGCTTGCTTTTCAGTGTGCATCAATGTAATCGATGTACAGGGCCGCTGCTGGCCAAAGGGGTGCCCTAAGCAGAAATTTACTTTTGTGCCCCCTCCCCCAAATATTACGGAAGTAAAAATAAAATAATAAAAAAACACCTACTATAGGGGCCAAAATAGAACTTTATTCAAATAAAAGTAAATACATAAATAAATTGTATCATTTATAAATTACAATTGTAGCTCTACAGCAAAAAATACAAACTAAAATTACACTTTAAATAAAACATTTATAATAAATAAAATAAACAATAATAAACTGAAATAAAATCAACACTGTCATCTGCTGGAGCTTTCCAAAGATCAAAATTTACAAAGGCACACTTCTGCTTTTTCTTGAGGCAAAGTCGTAAATGAGCTCTTCATATGATAAAGCCTTTGCTAATACAGAGTTGATGCTGACAATTGCCAGACCACTCATGCGCTCTTGTGCCATAGATGAGCGCAAGTACGTTTTGATGAGCTTAATTTTAGAAAAACTTTGCTCAGCAGAGGCAACAGTTACAGGGAGCATCACTGCTATGTGCAGAGCAATCCAGAGATTTGGGTACATGCACGGGCTTCATCTTGGGCTTTTTTTTTCTTTCGTTTCTCGGTGCCGGACTGTTGATGTCTCTTTCCAGGAGCAGGAATACTGTTCAATTATTATCATTTTTGGCCAAATAGGCAGCCGTAACAGAGGTGAGGGTGCGCGTGTCATCACATGTGCTTAGCCTACTCTGCGTTCACCGTAAAATGCAATATATACGTTTATATTTTTGTTTATTTGTATATGTATATTACTAATATTAATTTATTATTACAATATATAAAAACGATTTTTTTGAGCAGCTGGGATGGTGCCCCCCTGGGAGTTGGTGCCCTATGCAGACTGCGTACTCTGCGTATAGGGAGCGGCGGTACTGTCAATGTACCAGGAAATCATGCATTGACAAAAGTTCCCCTTTGCTTGGAATTGAAAGTGTGATTAAATGCGTTATTTTTTTTAACGCGTTATGGAGTACATGCATCGAAGCTTCTCAGCTGTGCTTGTGCTAAGAAAAGGAAACATTTTAAAAATAACGTAACATGATTCTGCGTTAACCGCATATTTTTTCATACGTCTCAAACCAAGGGGATGCGAGGCTAAAATGAATCAGGAAGCACACGTACATACTCAGTGCATCCCCTCTCGGGAATTGAACCTTGGATGTCAGCGCTAGAGGCAAAGCCTCTACCATTGCGCCATGGCACGTGGCTTGTCTATTTGAGAGTATGTAGATCGGGGTATATATATATATACATATATACCCGCGTTTCGCAGCGGAGAAGTAGTGTGTTAAAGAAGTTATGAAAAAGAAAAGGGAACATTTTAAAAATAACGTAACATGATTGTCAATATACAGTAATTGTTTTGTGAGTGTTGCTGTCATCAAGGATTTGATCATCATTATTTCTTGCAATCAGGTTCGTATTTGGAGGATGTGTTTATTTAATGGTAGCTAAGACCCGGCACTTAAACGTTTCTTGCTACAGCAATTTTAACTCTGTTACAAAGTGATCCAAAGTCTCGTTTATACCTCGTGTCTTCTCAGTAAACTTGTATGTTGCGAATACCGTCATTCGTCTTAGGCATGACAAACGGCAGCGGGAGTGTGTCTATAAACTTAATGTAAACTTACGGTTCACGCCGTGCTTTGTTTCCGCAGTAGCTGCACTTATGAATATGCATTGGCCTCGCTCACTGAGTGCAAGGGAAAAAAAATAAAATGTAGTCTATAAGTTATTAATAGTAAAACATTAACGTTTTGTTCAGTTTCTTACTACAGCAATTTTAACTCCGTTACAAAGTGATCCAAAGTCTCGTTTATACCTCGTGTCTTCTTAGTAAACTTGTATCTGGCGAATACCGTCATTCGCCGTAGGCATGACAAACGGCAGGAAAATAAACTTATTTCATGCCGTGCTTTGTTTCCGCAGTAGCTGTACTTATGAATATGCTTGAATTTATGAATACGCTTGTATGCATCACTTGCTTCATAATCTTTTTCTGCCTTCTCAATTGTGAAATGGCGTTTTTTGTTCAGTGCTGTTTGGAGGTCTTCCTTGTTCTCTACGTACTTACGTAGGAGGCGTGATGATGTCACACGAAACTCCGCCCCCCACGGCCATCCAGCTCAACTCCATTACATTATATGGAGAAAAATAGCTTCCAGTTATGACCATTACACGTAGAATTTCGAAATGAAACCTGTCCAACTTTTGTAAGTAAGCTGTAAGGAATGAGTCTGCCAAATTTCAGCCTTCTACCCACACGGGAACTTGGAGAATTAGTGATGAGTCAGTGAGTGAGTGAGTGAGTGAGTGAGTGAGTGAGTCAGTCAGTCAGTCAGTCAGTCAGTCAGTCAGTGAGGGCTTTGCCTTTTATTAGTATATATATATATATATATATATATATATATATAGTGGAAAATTAACCATAAAAAAGGGAAACTCCACAAAATAAAGTTTTGGGGACCGTCCCCATATATTGTCCTGTGGACAAATGACACAAAAAAGATGCACAGACTTGCACAAGACAGAAGGATTTGAGTCCAGGATCCAAAAAAAAAAATCAACTTTATTGTTGTGAAGACAGGAACATTCTGAAAGCATTTATTCAAACGGGAGCTATCAGTCAAACAAACACAACATGTAAGCAAGGGATGATGATGTCGTCCTGCATTCACTCCCTTCTCAGATCCAAAGAACAGATAGCCTTCCTGCATAAGCAATTTAGATAGAAAGTGAGCACACGGCCAGCTCAAGCAGCCAGTTTTAAATGTTTCCTGCATCAACCATCAGACGACAGACATGTTACGGGGCAAGGCTGTGAACTTGCAATTGCACCAGCATAGGACAAGCAATCTCTGCCTGTGTTAACAGCATTTCGGTGCACAGCACAGTTGGGGGGTTGTTTGGGTCTCAGAAATTTCACAAGAGACATGTATACTCAGCAAAAAAAGAAACGTCCCTTTTTCAGGACTGTGTATTTCAACAATAATGTTTTAAAAATCCAAATAACTTTACAGATCTTCATTGTAAATTGTTTAAACAATGTTTTCCATGCATGTTCAATTAACCATAATCAATTAATTAACATGCACCTCTGGAATGGTCGTTAAGACCTTAACAGCTTACAGAAAGTAGGCATTAAGGTCACAGTTCTAAAAACGCAGGACACTAAAGAGACTTGTCTACCGACTGTGAAAAACACCCAAAGAAAGATGCCCAGGGTCCCTGCTCATCTGCATGAACGTGCATTAGGCATGCTGCAGGGAGGCATGAGGACTGCTGATGTGGCTAGGGCAATAAATTGCCATGTCCACACTGTGAGACGCCTAAGACAGCGCTACAGGGAGACAGGAAGGACAGCTGATCATCCTCGCAGTGGAAGACCACGTGTAACAACACCTGCACAGGATCGGTACATCCGAATATCACACCTGCGTGACAGGTACAGGATGGCCACAACAACTGCCCGAGTCACACCAGGAACACACAATCCCTCCATCAGTGCTCAGACTGTCCGCAATAGGCTGAGAGAGGCTGGACTGAGGGCTTGCAGGCCTGTTGTAAGGCAGGTCCTTACCAGACATCACCAGCAACAACGCCGCCTATGGGCACAAACCCACCATCGCTGGACCAGACAGGAGTGGCAAAAAGTGCGTGAGTTTCTGCATGACAGCAATGTCAGTGTTCTGCCATGGCCAGCAAAGAGCCCAGATCTCAATCCCATTGAGCACGTCTGGGACCTGTTGGATCGCAGGGTGAGGGCTAGGGCCATTCCCCCCAGAAATGTCCAGGAACTTGCAGGTGCCTTGGTGGAAGAGTGGGGTAACATCTCACAGCAAGAACTGACAAATCTGGTCCAGTCCATGAGGAGGAGATGCACTGCAGTACTTCAAGCAGCTGGTGGCCACACCAGATACTGACTGGTACTTTTGATTTTGAGCCTCCCTTCATTCAGGGACACATTGTGAAACATTTTTAGTTTATGTCTTATGGTGTTGACTCTTTTAGTGTTCATACAAATATTTACACATTAAGTCTACTGAAAGTAAAAACAGTTGAAAGTCAGGGGACGTTTCTTTTTTTGCTGAGTGTATATAGATATATAGACGAAAGACTGTAATAATACAAAACATAAAATTACAATTGCTTAGTTGAACTTTTTCTCTCCTATGGAAAAAGGCACATGACTTGTGAATTCTGGTCTTTTAATTCATGTGGTCAAAATGGATAAGTTCTTTAGCGAGTTACCAAGCTTATAGTGACTGCTCTATGATTGTAGCATTGGCTTGTGAGCTGCTGTTCCGAACTTTCTTATGGGATTCAGGTTGAGAAACTCATAATAGCTAGATCCTATCCTTCACAAGATTATTACTTTTCAGTTACAGTGACACCAACACCATAATACATTATCCTATCTATTAAATTACAGTTAATAGTTCTCAGAATCAAAGTAGGAATATTTATGGTCAGGTGTAAGCAATGTTTTGTTCTTTTCCTGGCCAGATTTCTCTGGCACATGTGGAAGAATCTTCAGTGTGCTTTTTCTTTATTTTAGGAGCTCATCTCCTTCTTCTCCTTGGTCACACCTTCTGGTTACAGGCAGTAATGCAGTTTCTCTTTGAGGTTCTGACACATGGTGTCGGTCCTCTTGTTGTTAGCATAGTTACACATGATGGACCAGCTGTTAATCAGTCAGACCTCATCGTTAGCAAGGCAAATATGTGGATTTATGTATACATATGACCTTCCTCTGCTCGGCCACTTGCTATCTTAGACAAGGTTTGAACTAATGGCTCACCCCGTCCAACTCCTGTTATGGATGGTCTTATATTTTTCCAGTTCAGTCCCAGTTACCCTTTGAAGTAGAAGAAATTGCTCTTTTTTTCGGCTATAACCTATAATCACTTGAGCTTTTGCTTTAGGACAGCAGAAGTTATGGCCAGGTTGAGCAGTGAGATGACAGAGGAAAAACTGGAGGATCTGAATTTGGCAAAGGGTTTTTAAAGGAATGAACAGAGGTCTTGTCATTGGTTTCATGACTGCAAATAAGTGCATCCTTGAGTTATTCTCCTTTATTCAAACTTGGGTGTCCAGCTAGTGCCTCTGAGAGATGTCCCTGCAATGTTATTTGGTCTGGAATTGATCATCTTATCAGATAAAGCACAGAGGCTGCATTCCAATGAGGGGCCCCATCATGCAAACTGAGACTTTTTAGCTGGCATTAAAAATGTCTGGCCATGGCTTTTTAAGCAATCTGCTGTACAGGAGATGTGCACAAGTGAAACACCTATGTGAAACTGTGGGTGACCCCATCACTGCCCCACTGAATTTGAGATGGATTATTACAACTAAAATGGATATCACTTAATTTTATTCCTGGCTATGACCTTAACCTGTAAGTTTGTCATTTGGGATGAATTCAATGTTGATGGTTGTGACTTAGCAAAAAAAAAAAAATGTTACAAATAAATCAATTATATTTATACCACCTTTAACACTATGCACAACTACAGGTGACTTTTCTAAGAACAAAAAATGCAATGCTAAATCAGACACACCACCTAAGTAGTATAATACAATCGGTCTAACTAATACACAAACGTAGCACTGACAAATATCATTAGAAGAGTAAGTATATGAAGACTAACTAGAGAAACAACCTGAAAAGCATGAATCAAAATGGAATATACAGTTAACCTCACCTACACTAGGAAAGAGAAGTGTGAATACGTTTAAAAAAACAGGATAAATTTGTAATTTATCCATAAAGCTTTCAAACTACCAGTATAAATTAATATAGCAAATAGCGTAGTAGTGAAAATAAGGAAGCCAAGAGAGGATATGCAATTTCATTTTTTTATTTGTATTATTTTTTTAAGATAACAGAATAATTTTCTCAAGGTAGTACTATTAATTTTTTTCATGAGGGAGAGGAAAACTTTTCTTGAGATCTCGAGAAAATGAAACTTTATTCCATTATTTAGAGAAAACATTTTTCTCAAGAAAGCAAAGTTGTTATAATGGAATTTTGCTAAAGCATATAGCTTATTGGATACTGTATGATGACTGGATTGCAAGTCACTAAAGATCTTTTGTATGAAGTACATACATGTTTGGACCAGGAGATATTCTACAAAGAAGACATGGGGGAATAAGAAAATGATGTCAAAATTACATTTGGGACAGTGACAGCTATGATAAATTATGGGGGGGGGCCCGGCCTTTGATTTGCCCTAAAAATAGTGATAATAATGTTTGTCATTGTAGTTTGACACAAAACAACATAATACAGACATAAAAGAAATCATCCAATGTCATTACACCACTAGCAGACACACAAGATATAAATAGGCTTACATTTGTGTACAGATCACACAATTTTTCATTAGTTGCTCTCATTGTTCTTATCAGAGGTGGTCTTGCAGGAACAAAGTTTAGTTTTGTTTTCTTGAAATCTTGAGGAAATTATTCTGTCTCAAGAAAAGAAAAAAAAGAACTATATTGCGCTTCCTCAAGAAAACTGCTTTGTTATCTTGAGAAAACAATGAAAAAAGTTTTCATTTCAAGCAATATTTTATGCTGTATGCAGTGACACTGATATAAATAAATGCAGAAATAATTCAATAAATACATAAAGAAATGAGCAACAAATATTTATTTTATGACATTTCATTGTGATATTTATTTATCATTACATTTCAAAATGCATTTATTTAGTTTCATATTTACTTATTTGTTTTATTTTATCTGAAATATTCCTTCTTATTCTGAACTTAGTTGTTAATATTTTGCTTATTTTTTAAGTCAATTTAAGATATATTCTCAGCAGGACTGTATCTGCACTTTGATAATTGTAATTTTTAAAGAAATCTGCTTTGTTGCAATTAAAGATACTGAAAGTTAACAAGAAAGTTAATTTAAGTTAATTTAGTAAAAAACAAAGTCAGTCTTGAGCACTAAAGGCTATTTCTTGTACATGGTTTTACTAGTAAAGGTTGCAGAACAAAATTGCAAACTTCTTACCAAAGTTCATCAGATCTGTTTCTAAAAGAATTACAGAATAATTTATAATCCATCCATCCATTATCCAACCTGCTATATCCTAACTACATTTATAAACTAAATAGCTAAAAAAGCAAATGTACAAATTAAAGGCAGGCATTAGCATCTAAATAAAACTGACCAAAAAATAGTAGCAAACTCAAAATTCATCCAGTTTATGAACCCATGCACTACACCACAACTTGAAAATGGAATGCAAGTTTACAAAAAGTGCCCTGACTGCCTGTCTTTCTAAACAAAGTTAATTATAGGTGAATGAATTTACATATTGTGCCTTTCACAATAAGCTCCTATACAAGACATGCAGAAATTATCTGATAATAGTAGCTTCAATAATTCAACATCACAAATCTGTATGAAATACCATTTGTGCCAAAACGAAATAAATAAAATGGAAATAATTAAATAAATAACCACATTAAAAGTACACAGTTATACACATATACACTGTATAAATGAGCATCATTTTACAGAAGCTCTAAATGTATCACTGTTTCGCTTTTTGCGTCTGAACTTGTTTTACGAGATACTAGTCTTGATTAACATTCAGTTTGATCTGGCTTCTGGCTTGTCACTAATAGTAGTTACTAAAAATCTTGATTTATGATGGCCAATATGATTTTCTAATCTCTTGTGTGTTGAGCTAGTAACATCATTTCATGGGAGGCCCACCAAATCAGCAAGCTAATTAAAAGGGCAGGTCAGTTATAAGATACACTCTGGACCCCCGGAGGTCGTAGCGACGGAGAGAATTACAACAAAGCTAAGTGCCAATATGAACAATGCTACACATCCCTTCTCTGACTCACTAACACTGAGGACTTTCAGCCTAATTATTATAAGAACATTGTCAAAATGTTACTTTTGGTTCAATAATGTATTTACCTAACATTTAATTGTTACAGGTGTTATTTCATAATGGACATCTTTGTAAAGATTGCCATTATTTCACACTGCAACATTTCCAAACAGCACATTTCCAAATGACCATTTTAATGCCGGCACTATTTATTTAAAATACTTCTTTTCATGAAGATTTTGTCACTTACCAATAAAGGCCAATGGGCTCAATATATTCATATTGGCCAGTCCCTTCCTGTTGATTTCTCTTGTCTCATTGACTATAGGAGGCACTCTACCAAATGTCATTAGCATTACGAGTACAGTAATCCTTCCTTGATCGCGGGGGATGCGTTCCAGAACACCCCGCGATAGGTGAAAATCCGTGAAGTAGAAACCATATGTTTGTATGGTTATTTTTATATATTTTAAGCCCTTAGAAACTCTCCCACACTGTTTATAAATATTCTCCACACAGTTATACAGTAAACCCTCGTTTATCGCGGTTAATCCGCTCCAGACAGATAAATGAATTTCCACGAAGTAGGATTCTTTATTTATAAGTCTAATATTTTCACAGTTAGAGCATTGAAAACCTGTTTACGACCTTCTAAATACGTTTTTTAATATTATTAGAGCCCTATAGAATATGAAATAACACCCTTTAGTCAAAAGTTTAAACTGTGCTCCATGACAAGACAGAGATGACAGTTCTTTCTCACAATTAAAAGAAGGCAAACATATCTTCCTCTTCAAGGTGCGCGTCAGAAGCGGAGAATGTCAGAGAGAGAGTAAAGTAAACAATCAAAAATCAATAGGGCTGTTGCGCTTTTAAGTATGCAAGCACCGCGATAAAGCGGCAGCAATGAAGGGATCAATGTGAAGGTAGCCTTTCAGCATTTTTTAGAGGAGCGTCCGTATCTTCTAAGCAAACAGCCTCTGTGCAAACAGCCCCCCTGCTCACACCCCCTTCGTCAGGAGCAGAGAATGTCAGAGAGTGAGAGAGACAGAGAAAAGCAAACAATGAAAAATCAATACGGGCTGTTAGAGCTTTTAAGTGTGCGAAGCACCGCACGGGAAGCATATCGTATATCATTGAGGAGTTTTATTTAATACATAATACGTGCTCTGATTGGGTAGCTTCTCAGCCATCCGCCAAATGCGTCCCTTGTATGAAATCAACTGGGCAAACAAACTGAGGAAGCATGTACCATAAATTAAAAGACCCACTGTCCGCAGAAATCCGCAAACCAGCGAAAAATCTGTGATATATATTTAGATATGCTTACATTTAAAATCCGCGATGGAGTGAAGCTGCAAAAGTTGAAGCGCGATATAGCGAGGGATCACTGTATTTGCATTCATCGAGGCAGTAAGAATTGCAAAGGTTTTACAGATGAAATATACAGAGATAATTTAACTTATTATGACATGTACCAATCAATGGCCACATTTATTAAACAATAATAAACTATAGGGTGGCGCAGTGGTAGCGCTGCTGCCTTGCAGTTAGGAGACCCGGGTTCGCTTCCCGGGTCCTCCCTGCGTGGAGTTTGCATGTTCTCTGTGTGGATTTCCTCCCAAAGACATGCAGGTTAGGTGGATTAGTGATTCTAAATTGGCCCTAGTGTGTGTGGTTGTGTTTGTGTGTGTCCTGTGGTGGGTTGGCACCCTGCCTGGGATTGGTTCCTGCCTTGTGCCCTGGGATTGGCTCCAGCAGACCCCTGTGTTTGGATTCAGCGGGTTAGAAAATGGATGGATGGATGGATAATAAACTGTACATTAAAAGTCTAATAACCTAGTTACACTTTTCTGTTGTTATAATCCACAAAAAACAACTCATAAAGCAACAAACACACACTGAGAAAAAGACACAAGTGCTGTACCCTTTCCTTAATAAAATACTCCTGGCATCTCTGATCACCCATATTACTGACACTCTCGCTCTCTCCCTTTCACTGTCCATGATCCACATCTCCTTCATAAGGCTACAATTTATCTTCCTCTGAAAGTATCTACTTGTCTTGTCCAATGTTCTCGAGGATCATAGAATGTAGGGGCTCCATGTCCCTGTCTAATGTGTTACTGTCAATGAAGCGTTTAGCCAATGTGATGAGTAGTCTGTTACTATTCTAAGATGAACTGATGATATGCTGGGAATGCTCATATGCATAAGAGCTCTTCAAAATGTTTACATTGATGAAGAAGTTCTAGGGAGGTTAAAGTCTAGTGAGCACCATGTCCGCACAGGAAGTCTTTTTGGAAGCATGTCACCTGGAAGTTCTGGTTGGCAACTGTCTATGTAATTTTTACATCAGCACCTTTTGTGCAGTAATGGTCCTCAATCAATCTAAAACTATTAATAACTTCTTCATCAATGTAAAGAATGTTTCAAGAGTGCTTATCTGTCTAGGGCATTTCCAATATACAGTATCATCAGTTCATCTCAAAACAGTTTTCTTTTAATCTATTTCATCAGCAAAACTAACTGTCTAAACGTGTAATTACCTCTACACCTTTGTCAATTGGAATTCAAGCAGTGTAAAAATTCTATGGTAGTCTACCACCTACAATCAGGGAAAAGTAATCAACAGCAAATAATTAGCCAATAGGAACAGGATCAGCCTGGTGGTCTTTGTCTTGATTGACAAGTGCTAAAATCATCATGAAAAGAGGCATTTTGATATAAATAGTGCTGGCATTAAAAGATATATTCAGAGATGTGCCATTACGAAAACGCTCACTGTTAATTAAAAACAGTTTTTAAAAATAAAGCCATTTTGAAATAAAACCTGCAATGACTAAATGTAAGGTATGTTATTGAACCAAATTTAAAAATGACACTGTTTCATAATAATTAAGTGAGTTTTATTATTTATGATTTTTATATAAGCTCCATTTTTTCCTCCTGCATAGCACTGCTAGCTGCACGCTCTTACACTCTTAACTGAGAGCTGTCTCTCTGTTTAACAGTAAACCTATGGCAAAGAAACACAGCTACCTTCAGAAACTTCCTCTTAAACAGTATTTTAATGAGAAACAAACACACTATTATCCATCCCCTCTTGCCGGTTTATAGACGTACCACACAACATGGTTCTCTCACAAGGTTTAGAACATTTAAATGACCGAGCCCCAGCCAGCCTAATATGGAGGAATATTTCGGACAAAATTAAATAAATAAATAAATAAATGCGCAAATAAATAAAAGTACTGTGAAATATGAACATAAATAAATAAATGTGTCATGAAATGAGTGCCTAAATAAATAAATGTGTCATGAAAGGAAAGCATAAATAAATAAATGTGTCACGTGTGTTTTTTGTTGCTTATTTATTTATTTAATTTTGTCCGTAACATTCCTCCAAACCATCATGAAATACGACTTGAAATAAAACTGTCACTTTTACTCGTCAAAGTTGAAAGGGTGGGCTCTAACACATCCTCTAGTTATTGATTGGTGAATCGATAGCACAAGAATTAATTAGAAAAATGCTTACTACTGCCGATGAAATGGATTCTGCCAAAGATATTATGTATTTCAGAGAGAGAATTGAAGATTTATCGAAAGAAATTGCAATGTTGTTACAATGTTTGCCACTGATCAGAGTTGTAAAGTTGTTTGAAAAAGTAGCTGCGAATATGCACCTGACTTTATACTCGTAAAACAAGGGTCAAATACTCAGTTCAAAATATTAGTTGGCGCTGCTTTGGGCATTCTATGTCAAAGTATCTAAACTAATACAGACATATATCAAACTGGCTCATTCGCCTTGTGATCGTCTTCCCCAATACACCATATAGATCTGCAATCTGTTGTACTTTTAAACCGCATAACAGAAGGTGTTCTATTGATTCTGCTGGAATGTCAAAGAATGGATGTCCAGAGCAGTGAACTGCGTCACCTGAACTGGAGTGTAATCGAGTCCCTTCCACCTGTTCTTCGATATTTTCAAAAATAGTTTCATCTCTATCTAAAAGAGCTGTCAACATTGTAATTTCTTCCGATAAATCTTTAATTCTCTCTCTGAAATACATAATATCTTCGGCAGAATCCATTTCATCGGCAGTAGTAAGCATTTTTCTAATTAATTCTTATGCTATCGATTCACCAATCAAGAACTAGAGGGTGTATTGGAGCCCACCCTCTCAACTTTGACGAGTGAAAGTGACAGTTTTATTTCAAGTCGTATTTCATGATGGTTTGGAGGAATGTTACGGACAAAATTAAATAAATAAATAAGCAACAAAAAACATATTTCGTGACACATTTATTTATTTATGCTCTCATTTCATGACATATTTATTTATTTAGGCACTCATTTCATGACATATTTATTTATTGATGCTCACATTTCACAGTACTTTTATTTATTTGCGCATTTATTTATTTAATTTTGTCCAAAGTATTCCTCCATAACCTAACGGCTCACTCTCCTATCCTCTCTCGCTCAGACTGCATCTGCTCCAGTTGCTGTTTCCGAGCCGTTGAACCCGCTAGATGAGGAGGACTTTGTGTTCTTTTGACCTGGAGAGGGGAGCTGGACCTCCATGTTTGACAGTTGCATCCTGTGTGCTTTTCTTCTGTTGACAAACCCGTTCTGAATAAGGTCTTGTATTTGTACCTACCAGTTCAGCAATAAAGATTTTGTACCTTGGAAATCTGATTCCTCTTCCAGTCTCCTGTGCAGCTTTGTGACCCAAGCATGACAATATACATATATATATATATATATATATATATATATATATATATATATAATATATAAATACATATGTATGTGTGTGTGTGGGCGTGTGTGTGTACATTTTCATTTTATTATTTATTTTATAATTTCCATTTTATTTATTTCAGTTTTACACAAACAGTATCCCAAAAATTCCTTCATTTGAGTTAAAACTCTAAATAATGGTAGGTTGATTAAACCTTTATATTCGACATCAATCCATTCACTATCCCACATTTTTTATGCAAAGTTGCATGAAGAAAGATAATCTCCCAGTAGCGCTAGGTGTAAGACAGGAAGAAACACCTTGA
This sequence comes from Polypterus bichir lapradei, assembly GCA_026402145.1. Taxonomy (NCBI): domain Eukaryota; kingdom Metazoa; phylum Chordata; class Cladistia; order Polypteriformes; family Polypteridae; genus Polypterus; species Polypterus bichir. Next base: position 138,595,719 of record JANRMT010062791.1, read on the forward strand.
TATGGCGACATCCCTGGATTTTACAATTTAAGAATATACAGTAATAAGCCAAGTGGAATAAACCAAGTGGAACCTTCTCGGCTATAAAAGTACACCAGGTCCTGATACTTTAAGACTGTTGTTGTTACTTTTCATATTTGAATTTGGAGGGAGACACACAAGCTAAGATGTGTGTGAGCCTGGCTACTATCGACAATAAACACAATTAAAAAACAAAAACATAGTAAGAGTAGAGCTATCTAAAGAATAGGTGCTAAAGTTCTATACATATTGTGTGGATTCTGTCTCCATACATATAGTGTTATTTTGTTTTCTGGCATCAAGAAAAGCACTTTGAGCTACATTTTTTTGTAGGAAAACGTGCTATATAAATAAATGTTGATTGACTGATTGATTGATCAGTAAAAGTAAATTAAAAAATAGTTTAATATTAACTTCAGTAATAAATAAAAATGTTAAATTGGAATATAGCTGGTCTAGACCATCCTTGTGTCTTAGATGGAAATGGCCTACCTGGTTGTAGTTCCACATCCAAACTCAGATGCTATACATTTGCACTTTAACAGATATTGTTATATTTAAGCTACCATAGTTACAGGAAACTCTTTAAAAGCCAAGAAGTTACAGATTACAGGAAGATAATGAGATGTTCATGGTCATTAATGTGGCTGTGAAAAACTAACAACCTTTTTTCTTTATTTTCCATCTGCACTAACCCCCCCCCCCTTTCACCCATCCCCAGCCTCTGCCATCTCTCTCTCTCTCCCTCTCTCTCTCTCCCTCTCTCTCTTCCTATTTCAAGTGCTTGTCCTTGGCTGAGCACAGTTTTCCCTGTATCTGCAATAATCAAGGTGATCCTCCAAACAAGCAAAGCAAGCAGCAGGGAAGATGGGAGGGGTGTGTTAGAGTGTCTGTGTGTGTGTCTGGGAGGACTGAGGGGGTTGGGGTATACCACATTGGATAATAGGCAAAAAGACAAGTTGTTTAAAACAGTGCCTATAACACACAGGAAATGATGTGAAAGAGGAAACAGAACCTCACAAAAAAAAGCAGAAAGACTGTCAGCTGTGAATTTTTGTGACACAATGAAGGAGACAGAAGACAGCCTTCTGCTTTAAAATCATAGACCTTACATACTGCCTAATGAAAACATTGTACCCCACTACAATAGCAATATTTTCTATTTTACCCTTTCATTCTCCAGGTCTGCTTTTCAATTTCACACTTTTGCTGAAAATCTTAATATCCAGTGTGACATTAATAGGCGTTTGGGTCATTTTTTAGGGCAGCATACTAACACAATGGTAGGTACTGCTGTCTCAGAGTACCAAAGACCTACGCTTGTATTTTGGCCTGGTAAAGTCCCTGAGTTGAGTTTGCACATTATCACTGTGTCTCTGAGCACACATTGTTCTCCCACATCCTAAAGATGTGCACATCAGGATAACAGGAAATTCTAAATTGTCCCTGTTCGAGGTTTAGCAAGCATATGGGTTGACCCTGAAATGGACTGCTGTGCTGTCCAGGGTTGGCTCCAAATATGCACCAGGGATAGGGTCTAGCTCCTTGAAGTTCTAAATCAGATAAAATGGCTTTAAGAATGAATTATGTGTCTTTAGTTTTGCAAAGTGGCCTTTTGCCATGTTTTAAATTTTGCATATAGTAATCTTCTTTCTCACACTCCTTTTGTATTGGGAGGGTTGCTTTTTTCCCTTAAGTTTTTATCCAGTCTCATCTTTTCCTTATGAAATGTGAGAGATTTCTTTGACCACTTTGTTTAGTATTTGTGTAATTACTCAGAAGTTACTTATACTTTTCAATATATCAGTCTCTCTTGTCAAGAACAGTCTCTTCTGAATATGTTCTCTATGTTTCATTTAAAAACATTTACAGTATGTTCCTATTGTAACAATTTTATTTCCATATGGATTTCAAAGACACAAAAACATGATAAATAAGTCAGTTCTTTACAGTTTTTATTTGCTGTTAAAACAGTATTCAATTTAGGGCAGCATTGCTGAAGACTCTAATATCTGTGTAGAATTTTTTTATCACTTTGGTCTTTGATTATTACTGTATATTGTTAACTGCAGTTGTTAATATTTTGGCACCATTTCATTGTTCTCTTATTATATATATATATTCCTTCTACAACAAAGCAATGTATCTCTTACTATGTTTGTACAATTTCTCAGATTTTGTCATCTGTGTCATTCTGTCATTTTTGTGCAATATTTTCTTTAGAAGCATAATAGTGCAGTAGTTAATGCTGCATTCTCACATCTGGCAGACAGTGAGTTTGTAATGACCCAGCCTGTGTGAAGCCTGCTCTATTCACAGCTGTGCGCTGAATATTAGAGTGCCCTGCAACACAGTGCTGTTCCATCCAGGGTTGGTTTGATGCCTTGCTCCCAGTACTAGGCAAGGTCCCAACTCCTTGTTATCTTGAAATTGCATTAAGCATCTTAATAAAATGGATGAATGGTTATTACGTTATTACTGTAGGATGGATAAAGAACTTACTGTACACCCTTTTATGTATGAGACCGACCCACAGAAGATGTGTGAGAAAATTAATTAAAAATGCAAGCAAATAAATACAGTGAATGTAATAAATACTAAAAACAGCTGTTTGCAATCTCCAGTTTGTCCTGAATTACAAGTCTGCATGGTACTGACCTTTCAGTCCCACTCCCCACCGCTCCCATCATAGTTTCCTCCAACTCCCAGCCACTCTCAAAACATTCTAACCTGTTTCCACCCACTCCCACCCCATTTCTCCTGCATATGCAAAAGGTGCTCCTAACCGCATTCCCGCTTCCCCCTTTAAAAGCCACTTGAATTGGGCACATAGCCTAAGTGGTTTCTTAAAACAGCAGAATCTACAATATCCATCCATTTTTCAACCCACCGAATCCAAACACAGGGTCACAGGGGTCTGCTGGAGCCAATCCCAGCCAACACAGGGCACAAGGGAGGAACCAATCCCAGGCAGGACACACACAAACACACCCACTAGGGCCAATTTAGAATCGCCAATCCACCTAACCTGCATGTCTTTGGACTGTGGGAGGAAACCCACACAGACAGAACATGCAAACTCCACGCAGGGAGGACCCGGGAAGTGAACCCGGGTCTTCTAACTGCGAGGCAGCAGCGCTACCACTGCGTCACCGTGCCAGTCATAATCTACAATATAAGGAAACAAATATTACATGGATCAGAGGATTTTTTTTCACAATATAATCACAGATGTCACACTTTTTTACCAGCAATGTCCTCTTTTTGAAACAGAAAACATTGGTTTAGCTGGTATTTATAAAATCTCTAAATTTTCTAAGATTTTGTCTTGATTGTTACTTAGACTGTGTAAACAAACACAAGACCTACATTTTTGACTAATCCATGCAAAGAAAGTATATTGTAGTGTCGGCAAAGAGCACCGCAATGGATGGATTCTCTGCTCTTTACATGACTATTTGAGGTGGCTCACTATTCTTAAAAAGACTGCTCACCTTTTGCCACACTAGTTGGAAAATGCATGCAACTTTACAGGCTTGCCATTTTTATAGGCACAACAGCCATGGTGATGTAATGCCATTTAATTCCTACGTGAATCATTCCTGGCTGATGTAACTTGACCCTAGCGATCACTTTCAACTCCTTGCAAAAGCGCGTAAACTTATTGAAATGGCAGCACAGTCTTCACTTTCTCTTCAGTCATGCAGCTAGTGACGAGGGAATATCAGCAGGGATAGTGAGCGCTATGTTGTCAAATAGTAGAACTGGGATGTTGAGTCTGCGCTGTCATATGGTGCAGCAGAGGTATTCAGTGCTGGTCAGTTGTGAAGATTATGACAATCCAGGTTGGCTCCACGCTTCCTGATTGCTCCCAGGATATTCTTGGACCCATTAGTCATGAGCCAAGATGAGTTGGGCAAATGAGGACACAAACATTCAGCAAGAGATTGGTGCAAAAGTGCAGAGTACGTTTAATAAAACTAATCCAAAATAGTTTTCAATAGTGCAGTGCAAAAACAAGCTGTCCATCAAAAATAAATAATCCATAAAAGCAAAGTGATACATGGAGGTTACGATCTTCCTTAAGGCATACTCACGGCCACCTGCCTCCTTACCTGACAACAAGGGCACATCCCTCACACTCCTGCCTCTTTCTCTTCCTGTAACATCTGTTCTCTCTTCTCCTTGATATTCTCAATCTTTCTGCTCTTCTCATTCAATTTGCTCTCCTCCTTATTTGCCATGCAGGCTCCCTTTAGTGCGGGTGTTGTCCTCCACTCACTCCGAGGTCTGAATGAGGCACCTGTCCGAATCACTCACATTTGCACATGAGTACGCAATCAGCCAAGCAACCCATTCAATTCGGAATCTGCACACTCTGAGACTCGATCATTTGTTTAAAACACACTTTGCCTAGACCTCTTATCACAGAGATAAAGATGTACTGGTCTCTTGGTTATTTTTCTTTACAGAACTGGAGCTGCAAACCGCTTTCCAGGTCTGGGTCTCAACTTTGAGACTCTCCCTGCACTGCCGCTATGATCTGCCTTGTCCTTTACTTGTCATTTTACCACCTGCCCTGCTCCTCATAGCTCAGGTGGCACCAGTGGCAACTCAATCTGCTACACTTTCCCCAGCTACATAAGCCCAAAGCTCCATGGGCATCCACATACACAGGCTAAAGGACCTCCATAGATGGAGTAAGCGGTGGTTGATCTGCAGAAGTGATAGTATCTCAGCTTTGTTACGGATCTGAGCCTTGAGATTCTCCAGGAACTCCTTCAAAGAGCCAAGCAGGTCCATTTTAGGTCTCTGAGGCACTCAGAGCTCTGCTTAGTCAGACTGTAGGTCTTCTCGTCCCACTCGTGACACCAATGTAGCATCGGCACCAGGTTCCACAATGGATGGACTCTTTGCTCATTACATGACTCTTTGAGCTGGCTCTCTATCCTTAAAAGGACTGCTCGCTTTTTGCCACACTAGCTGGAAAAAGGAATGCAGCTTTGCAGGCATGCCATTTTTAAAGGCACATCTGCCACTGGTAATGTAATGCCAGGCTCATACTTGGGAAAACTCCCAACTTCCTGGCTGATGTAACTTGTCAGTGCTGTTAAAATATGTTTTGAAAGTTCACACAGCATAACAAGCATGCGGTACAGGGCTTGTTTACAGAAAAGCACACATGACAAGTTGACTGAAGTGAAAGCCAGGAGGACTGGGTAGAAGAACATTACTATTTAACACCAGCTTATTATAAAAGGTACAAAAGAAATGCATACCTAAAGACAAATAAAATAAAATATGAAGCTGAGTGTACGATCACGAGAGCTGGCACATGCAACTTAAAGTTCACGTTCATTCTGAAGGAGTGTTTTACATTGGTACTAAAGTTTAAACTTTTGTACTGGTAACAGCTTTTGAAACTCAAAACCAGTTAATGAAATTAATCTGATTCAAATAATGGAAAACTCTAATAACCCCCTTATTACTTCAGCCTTCCTGGTGCACAGCGCTATCACACCGTACTGTGCACCGCTTCCCTCTTGATATATGTGAATTCCCGATCATGTAATTGCATTAAAGTAATGGGAGGAGCAGGGTTGCAATATCCCCTGCAAAGTTACGATTGCATCAAACCAATAATTACCCCGTGATGTTCCCATCACATCAAAGAAAAAAATTACAGGGTCCCCCATGAGGTCCCAAACATGTTGAAGGAATGGGGGCAGGTCCACCACAAAGTTCTGATTGCACTGAAACAACTATTCCCCTCTGAAGTCCCAGTAGTGTCAAAGCAATTATTCCCTCATGAAGTCATAGTTGTATCGAAGCAGTGGGGGGGTGGGGATAGCAGGTCCATCATGAAGTCCCAATTGTGTAGGAAGAAGGGTGGGTGGCATCCCTCATGAAGTCCTAATTGCATAGAAGCAGGTTGGGGGGAACCTATGAACGTTTGATTGAATCAAAGCATGTAGTTTCATGGGATGGGGCTGGGATTGACAGGATAGCTGAGGTTGCACTACTTTCTGTACCCAAAATGCTGGTACTGTACCATTTTAAAATTTGGGTTTTCCAGTACTTTTCGAGTACCAATATACTACACAATACTCTGAACAGGACAAAACTGCTTTTAAAAAAGAGAGCTCATAAGAAGTTTCATTATGTTTCATAATGTTCCAACAAAACTATTTTTAAATGCAATGAGTTCTTCTCCTAGGTTATAATCCATATAGTAGTCTTAATTTCAGCTTCAGATGTTAATATACCAGTATGCTAAAAACAAATTTTAAAATAGTATGTTTTTATATTTTTCCTTTTTTATCACTACGGAAGAGAAATTGTAACCCTGCAAGTACTTAAAAGGGGTATTAAATAGTTGAATATAGAATATAATAGAATATAAGGCATTTAAAATTATTGAATTGTTTGATTAGGAAAATTAATAAAGATCCATTGCATATGAAGGCATCTGTCAAGTTTTGATCATATTACTGCACCTGGTCCTCCTCTTTGAAAAACACAATTTTTACACCCTAATTGACTGATAGATATGCCTGATTTGACATTTAAAATATCCATTATTCACACATGCACTAGGCAAGATGCAACCCTTCCTTAGTGCGGTAGGACACGCCACTAAACCTGATCCAGGATATCTAACTACACTTGCAGTCGGGAGTTGAGCACAATAGGAAGAGATGTACAGCAAAGGTGAAGCCACTGGAAATTGGTTCTTCATAGGGAATAACTGCAGGAGGGGCACCGTAAGATACCAAATCAGTGTCAGTGATAATGAGTTACTACAAACAGGGTTGTATGTACTATGAATGGAGCATCTGAGATTACTACTCCTAGGGCACTAACACAAAGCTTGAAAGTATTTTGATGTAACCGTTGTATACTGTCTCATCCATTTTAACAGGGCATAAATGATTTTATAGTTCTAACAATAATACATTTTATTCTTATAGTGCCTTTCCTATAATCAAAGTGCTTCACAGAGTTTCAGAAAGAACAACAAGGTATACAGTATATAACACTGAATACAAATAATAAATGTGTAGAACACTAAGAACAGATAAATAAAGTATTACACAATAATAACAAAATAATACAGAAAGTATTAAATGCAATAAAAAAGACAATAAACAAGAGTAAAATACTAAATACAATACTAAAAGAAAACCTTGAACTTACAACATCATTTTTAATACAACACACACACACAAATTATCCAGGGCATATGGACAGAGAAGTTAAACTGAAAGGAGGGTCAAAAGGTCATTCCTTCCTGACCACAACAAGAAGTTGTTTTGTAAAGGAATGAATTGGGCCAGCTGATGTATTTAATTTTGGGAGATCATTCTAAAGTCTAGGCACTATAGAGCTGAAGATTCTGTCACCCATTGAGTGCAAGTAAGACTGCTAAAATCAGTTGATGTATATGGGCGAGCAGGAGCATAGTGATGGATATCACTGATATAATCTGGTGCAATGCCATTTAAAGCTTTTTAGGTTATTAACGGAATCATATATTCAATCCTGTAACACACAGCAAGCCAATGACAGTGAAGCAGGATGGGTGTTATGTGCTAACAGAATGACTCATCTATAAATTGCCCATACCTACTTATCACCAGTAAATTTCTCAAATTTGCAATGTTCTTAATTATTGACTCTCCCTCACATCACACTGGTCCTATATATAAAGCTTGTGTTCTTCAGATATACATTAGTCCTTGATATATGGCTTCTTCACAACAAATAGTATAAATACTATTTTAATTTTTCTTTGTTCTGTAACTTCACAGCATTTGTTTATAAATACAATTACTGTCTTCCTGAATTTGCAATCCAACTTTTATTACTTAATTTAGTATGAGTATGCTCAGAATTAGCAAACACCATTTTTCATCTTTCCATTACTACCTTCAGTAAAAACAACATTACCAGTTTCAGTTTGTTTAAATTTACATCCATTTGTTCAGCAGACACTTTTATCCAAAGTTGCTTACAAAAAAGGTCAACATAATTGAGTAAAACATCAGTCCAGGGAACTGTTTGGGAAAAAGTGTTACAGGGCAAGGTTACAAAATTGATGACAACAAGTGGAGTACAAAGCAAAATACAAGTGAACTTACAATCCCTAGGTTACACAATCCTTACAGCTAATATCAATTAAACATAAATTCAACAAACAAGAGAGTCTTCAAATGCTTCATGAACACATTGAGGAAGTCAGAATTTTGAATGGATTTGGGCAGCTCATTCCACCAGCTAGAAGCTACACATATAAAGAGTCTGGACTGAGCTTTGATGCCACGCATGGACACACTTGTGTTTTGATTGAAGGAGAATTGATGCCATGCATGGACAGGCTTGTGTTTTGATTGAGAACTGAAGGGAATGCGATAAGAGCAATGGTTGAATGGGCTGAATTACTTCTGTTTAAGCAAACAAAAATTGTGGAATAATGTGATCAAATGTTTAAAAGTACTAAAGAAGTTAATGGTGCATACTAGCTATTACTTCTTTCTTCAGCTAGAATTCAGCTGGAACGTTAGGAAATAAAATGTAGTACATTTACTTTAAAGAAGTTTCAAGTATTGAGTAGAGTTGTGCAGTATACCAATACTAGACAAATACCAAAAAAAAAAAAATTTAAATGGTACAGTACCAGCATTTCAGGATTTTCTGTACATGTCAGCATTCTTTTCAATAACTCCCATACCCACTCACTTGACACTAGGTAGTGTATACATGAAAAAAAGTCAGTGCTGCAAATTTAAGCTAAACCACAGGTTTTAACTTCAAGCAACCCCTCTCACATCCCTAATTGCTTTGACATCATCAGGACTTCACGAGGATGCAATTGCTTTGATGATTTCACACTTCATTCTATCACGATGTGCTACCATGGAGGCTGGAGTAAGACAAGAGGGTCCAAAATTATCTGCTATTTGCTTTGTAATTGATTTGGTACTGGTACTAAAGTCTGAAAGCTTGAACTTGAAAATCCCTAGCATACAGTCTTCTAAAGAACAGGGGATGGCAACTTCAGGCTTAGCATTTCACGCTTACTGCCAAAAAGATTCTTGAACACTGCGTTTCAACAGGCGCAAGTTCTGAGGAGGCCATACTAGCCACTCTTAGAGCTCACTGTGCTTTAAGAAAACAAGTATAAAGCATGAAAACTTTTATACAACTCTTATCCCAAGATGTTTGCAAGTTCCTAAGTTGAAATTGACAAATTTCTTTCCCTAAATATTAATATAGCTACAAATCAGAAAAAACACAAAGAACAAGCAAGGCTGAGACAAAAATTAAGTTCAGCCCAGGGATGAGAAAGACAGGAACATAAAGACAAATATTTTCTCAGATCAAGTTTCATTAGCTTTACAAAAATATTTTTAAGCACATTGCTAATCGGCAGTGGCCCAAGTCCAACTGCTGGTTTGAAATCTGACCATACTGCATAGTTGGCCTTAAATGGCCTAACTTCTTTTTGGCTGATGATTCTTTATGAGCCAGTATTCATCACATGTAATGCATTAACAAACTATAGTCTTAGAGAATCCTTTATCTCAGTATTCTCCCCCATCATCATATCACATAGGGTGTACATCACATAGATTGGACTTAAACCTGTAATCCACTATTAAATGTTATCGATCCACAAGTTTGGTCATGAGGGTCTTCAATTTGGCATTCACCATGAAAGGTACTATGAAGCAAAGATTAGTTGACAGAGACTCCAGGGGATCTAAAGACTTAACTTTCCAAAGATTTTCTTATGATGCTGTGACAAATGAAGAACAACATTTTTCCTGTCCTTAATATACATGATATAATTTGACAGCTGGCATTCTTATGGTATACTGTATCTGAACATTATTTTTCCTGTAACTAAACTCTTGCTTGTCAAGACATTTTTGGAATTTGCTAAGCTAAACAAGGATGTTAAGTATTCAGTGCCACACCATAGTACTGTGATTGAGTGATAATGATTCTGTACTAGTGTTTTAAAGTTTAGGATGTATAAAATGGGTTTATGGGTCAAAGTCACTTAATCTTTCTGAACAGCAGTGTTCACCATGACTATGCTATATAACCAAAACTGATGTATTTTATTTAAAAAAGGAAGACTGAAATTTGCAATGTTTATTTTATATTCCTGTAGTACCTACTTAAAACACTATTTCACTTAAAAATAAAAAGTAAATGCTGCTTCTATGCTAAAAAATCATGCAAATGTAATGAATATAATGTTGTCTGTTAAACTTTCATAAAGTTTGATAAAGACTCCTCATATTCAATGTTGTGTTTGTAACCTTTTTAATCATCTTTCGGTTGGAAAATAATCTGCACCTATCCTTAACAAGTGAATAAACAACAGAATTTTATATAGTGCCTTCCCACAAAAAGCCTCAGACTATATTAGTATGATATAGTAGGTTTTGCTTACTCCTATTAAACACAAGAGCCTATTCCAAGTAATGGAAAAGCTTTATTGCCTTTGCTTTCCCTCTCCATATATGAAGTCTTGCTTTGCTGGTATTTAGTTTTATACCTTTTTGGCCCACAATGTGAATTGAACCACTGACATCCATCCACAATTCTCACTTGTATCCAAACATTCCTTTAGTTTGTACCTCTGCATTTCCGGTTGCTAAAGGAGGGCTGTCATCTCTTCTTCCCCACATGCCATTCAATTATTCTTTGTAAGATGTGGAGTTCCCAGATTATCTGACTGTACAAGCCAGCAGACAGCCAGCCTGAGTAATCTTGTCATACTGTAAATGTAATCAAATTGTACCGGTAAAATACAATCATAGAATTTCCAGGAAAGAAGCTCTTTCTAGTTCATATAAAATAATGATGTCTGCAGGCTACCCACACCCCCCTCCACTTTCCCTCTCGTCTGCTGTCTTTTTTTCACTGATTCTCCTATATAGATTTTCATATTTAAAACATTTTATTGGCATGACAAAAATATTGTGTTGAAAAACCATTAATGATACATTAACAAAGATGATTATGCACACACATACATGATAAAACGTCTTAGTTGCCTGGTTGAGGGAGTAGCAGTCTTCAGGCTTCTTTTCAGTATCCTAAATTAATATCAAAGCAATGCCAATTACTCCTTCACTTTAATTTAAACCTCATAGAGATGGCAGGTGCTTCATTTAAAACAGATATCATAAATACTTACTGGACAAAAAAGGCAAAAGAAAAGAATATGTTATTTTCCACTACTATGGGTGCATTCTTTCACACCAGCAACACATATAAGGGATTAACCAGCTATAGATGAAGCTGTTAATCATCAACCCAACTCAACTTTTTATTGTCGTTCATCCATATAAGTGGTAGATGGCTGAATGAAATTTTGTTCCTTACAGTTCCTGGTTCATAGGCAAAACAACACAGGCAAAGTTCAGATATCTGGCAGCTTTGGGAAAGAAGCTGTGCTGGTCCTAATGCTGCATTATTTTCTACCTCTTTCACAATGGTGGAAGCTCTATGCAGACAGCGTGTCTAAAAAATGTTCAGGATCAAGTGGAGTGAGACCCCTATGATACTCTCAGCTGTCCTCACTACACTCTGCAGAATCTTACGCTCATGTGCTTTGCCGTTGCCAAACCACACAGTGATGCAGTATATCAGGAAGCTCTCCACGGTTCCTCTGTAAAAGGTGGTAAGAATGGGTTGAGGCAATCCAGTTTCCTTCAGTTTCTGCAGAAAATAAAGGCGTTGTTATGCCTTCTTGACAACGGAAGTAATTTTGTTTGTCTAGGAGAGGCCATGAGAAATACACACAACAAGAAACATGTTGCTACTGACTCCATGGCAGAGCCATTGATGAGCAGTGGGGAATAGTCAGCTGATGTTCTCCTGAAATCAATAAGCATCTCTTTTGTCTTATCGACATTTACAGACAGATTATTTTTGCTACTTCATTGTCAACCTCCTCTTTGTAGGATGTACTATCATTGTTGCTGATAAAGCCTACTATGGTTGTATCATCCACAAACCTGATGATGACACTGAACTCAGACTTGGCGGTGCAGTCATGGGTGAGCAGCATAAACAAAAGTGGGCTCAGAATGCAGCCCAGGGGGGCACCTGTGCTCAATCTGATGGTGTTTGATGTTCTGCTGCTAATGCGTACTGACTGTGGCCTCTCTATTAAAAAGTCTAGAATCCAATTACACTATGGAGTGTTAAGGACCAGCAGAGAGAGTTTCCTGAACCAACTGCTGGGGAATAATCTTGTTGAATGCTGAGCTGAAATCAACAAACAGCATTCTGACACACATATCCCTGTTATTCAGGTGAGAGAGTACAGTATGCAAAGTATAGGAGATGGCATTATCAGTGGGGCATTTTGGACGGTAAGCAAACTGCAGTGAGGTGGGGAGAATGGTGTTGATGTGTCTTTTTGCCAACCACTCGAAGCACTTCATCAGAATAGGAGTCAGTGCTGCAGGGTTGTAGTCATTAAGGAACCATTGACTTCTTTGACACAGGAATAATAGTGGTCTTTTTGAAGCTTGTGGTTTCCCACAACCAGGCTTAGAGAGATGTTAAAGATGTTGGTGAGGACATCAGCCAGTGGGTCAGCACAGTCTCTAAGCACACACACCCAAGAATGTTGTCTGGTCTTGAAGCTTTCACTGGATTGACTCCGGAAAGCATCCTCCTTACATCATCAGGGTCCAGACAGAGTGCCTGTTTCTCAGGGGTGGGCATGGACTTATATGCCACTTATATGTGTTATTTTGAGCCTCGAAACGTGCATAGGAGTTATTAAGCACATCAGGGAGGCAAATATCATATCGGTACTGTGGGCCTGTGGTGAGACTTTATAATCCATTAAGGCCAGGACGCCCTGTCACATACACCTAGGATCTTTTAAGTCACTGTCACACACATGCACACACCAACACTAATCAGACCAGTTAATAGAAGAGTCAATGAAATTCAGCCATTCATCTCAATACAAGAAAGTTTGGGAGTGTATGAATTGACCCTGTGTCCAATGATACTGGGGAAGAATGGAAATGTGGATGGACTAATAACTAGAAAGAAAATACAGGTACATGGAACAAAGTTTTGAATCGTTAACAATTGTTGCTTCAGTCTCGAAGTCCCGGGCTTTCACTTGTAAAAATTAGTAAGAAGGGTTAGAAAAAAATCATAGTTTGCTGAAGAACTGTCACCATGCGCTGAAAAAATAAGAAACATCTGTCTTTTAATTGAAACAAGTTCATTCAAAGAAAAACAAAGCCTTCATCAAGAATTAAATATTTTTAATAAAAACGTGTGCCACAATTGTTGACACCCCTGCATTTAATACTTTGTACAACCTCCCTTTGCCAATATAACTGCCCGGAGTCTTCTCTTGTAACCTTTTATAAAGTTGAAGAATACAGAGCATGGCATCTGAGACCATTCTTCTTTATATAATCTCTCCAAATCATCTAGGGTCCTAGGCCCTCTCCTGTGTACTTTTCTCTTCAGCTCACTCCATAGGTTTTCAATAGGGTTCAGGTCAGGGGACTGAGATGGGCATGGTAGAACTTTGATTTTGTGGTCAGTTAACCATTGCAGGGCTGATTTGGACATGTGTTTTGGATCATTATCCTGCTGGAAGATCCAATGACGACCCAGTTTTAGTTTCCTGGCAGGCAGCCAGGTTTTGATTTCAAATATCCTGATATTTCATGTAGAGAAAAGCCAAGCAAAATGACACCTTTTATTGTCTAACTAAAAAGATTACAATATGCAAGCTTTCGAGGCAACTTAGGCCCCTTCTTTGAAAGCCTGCATATTGTAATCTTTTTAGTTAGCCAAGAAAAGGTGTCATTTTGCTTGGCTGTTCTCTACATTCATAATGGCTAACACGGTACAACACGCTAGTACTACTTATATTTCTTGGAATTCATGATGCCATGTACCCTAACAATGTTTCCAGGGTCTTTAGAGGAAAAACAGCCTCACAACATCACAGAACCTGCACCATATTTCACAGTTGGGACAAGATTCTTTTCATTATAGCATCCTTCTTTTCACACCAAACCCACTTTGCATGTCTACTGACAAAAAGTTCAATTTTGTTTCATCAGACCATAGAACACGATTCCAGTCAAAGTTGTAGTACCATTTTACAAACTCCAGGCGCTTACGTTTATGGATAACTGACAGAAAAGGCTTCTTTCTGGCATACCTTCCAAATAATCTGTTGGCATGGAAATGACGTCTGATGATGGTTCTGGAGACTAGATTACCCCGGGATTTTACTTTCTCTTGCAATTCTCCAACATTATTAATACCTCTCTTACCATGCCTCTCACTGTAGATGGGGGTAAAATAATCTTGGGTCCTCTTCCAGGTAAGTTTGTCACAGTTCCAATTGATGACTACTTTTTTATTATTGCCCTGTATTATTGAACTGTAGAAATGGGCATATTCAAGCGAGTAGCTATTTTTTTATAACTAATCCCTGACTTATAAAGGGCAACACACTTCTCCCTCATTTGAACTGAGTGTTCTCTTTTCTTTGCCATTATGATGGCTAGCTAAGGAAATTTGGTTCTGTGTCTCCTAACATTTGTATCCCAGTTAATCAGGAAGTCACTGATTTTAGCTGGAAAGTTCCTATACACTCTAATCAGCTTAACAATGTCCAATTTAAAAGGGAAACATGCTTCAGTTACATAGTGTCACATTAATTTCCAAGGGTGCCAACAATAGTGGCACATGTGCTTTTGTTAAAAATACAGTATTTATTTCTTGATGAGGGTTTTGTTTTTCTTTGAATAAACCTGTTTCAATTAAAAGTCAGATGCTTCTCATTTTTTCAGTGAAAGGTGAAGGTTCTTCAGCAAACATTTATTTTTTTCTAACCCTTCTTACTATTTTTTACAAAGGGTGCCAATAATAGTGGAGGGTACTGTATATAGTGGGTGTCACAGACTTGAACAAGGGAGGAGGAGTTGAGTAAAAGTTTCCAAGAAAATCAGCGTTATTGTTGTGAAGACAGGAACATTCTCAAAACATTTATTCAACCGGAAGCTATCACTTAAGCACAGTCAGCATACGAGTAGTGACAATGACGTCATCCTGCATTCGCTCCCTTCTAAGATTAAAAGATCAGATAGCCTTTCTGCACAAGAGTGAAGACAGAAAGTGAGACATGTCAGCGGCTAGTTTTAAATATTCTCTGCATCACCAATAGGTGACAGACACGTTAAATGGTGAGCCTGCAAACTTGTAGTTGAAGTTGCAGCGGGCAACCAGTTCCTGACTGTTTTACCGCACACCGCACTTGGGGGTTGTCGAGTACAGTTAGAGGAGTGTCGGGGTCTCAAAATTCTCTCTTTGTAAATATATAATTTAATTAAATTCTTATAGTAAATTAATTTATATAGTAAATTAAATTCTTATGATTGATAGGTCAGCAACCTAATCATTTGTGGGTAGAAATTGTCCCTGAATCTACTGGTGCAATAGCCAGCCAATTGCCCTGTACCATTTGCCAGAAGGAATGTGTAAGAAAATGGGCTGTGCAAGATGACTGAGGTCTTTAATTATACTGTTTGCCTTTATGTTCTCATGTGTTTTCCCCTAACATCTCAGATTTATACATTTTATGTCAATCAGTTTAAATGGATTTAGTTAACAAATTCATGAATTTACCCCTTGATGGACTGGCATCCTATACAAGACAGTTCCCAACAACAAAATAATAGTGATGACATGAGGCAAATGTTGATGTATACAGTAAACTGTAAAGGAAGAATTAAACTAAAATACAGTTAAGCCTCTTGTTTCATGTCTGTTACAATGTTATGATTGCAATTGAAATTCCTGATGATGACTTTCAGTTGATTTCAGACTTCAGACATTGCTAATGTAAATCTAGATAACAGAGCAAACTAGGCTCCAGATGTCTGATTTCTGTAACAGTTTTTACTCCTGCCAAGGGATTTCTGTTTTGCTTCAGTTTCCTGACGATGCTATCTTGTAGTAATTCCATTACTAGATTAATTTGTTATGTTCTGTTCTAGGACCCAGGTAAGTTATAATGAAAGATGACAGATTTTATTTATTGTTCAATGCTATCTTGCTCTAATTCCATTCCTAGTGTCAGAAGTTGTGACACCGTACATATATGACAGCGGATTTCTGGCTGGAAAATACATCGGTGTAGGAACACAAAGGAAGTCCAGGAGATCTGCTTGGCCTGATGAACCCTATAGTTAATAACCAATACTAATAAGAGAGCCAGGGATGGACCTAAAGAAGAACTCTTTATAGAATTTAAATGCCTACTAATTGCCTACTAGAAGAAATAATTTTACACAATATGTGTATAAACAGAGCCAACAAAGTGACAGGTAAAAAGAAACAAGCAAAGGATAAAGCAAGTAAGCTGGTAAGTAACCTCCACAGTTCATGAGGGATCTCAACTCAAAATAATATAGGCCATATGGGGTGGTGATAGTTTTTTTGTTTTGTTTTTCTCTGAATAATTCATACTCTGCCTTGACCCTCCCTTTTTTGTCATATTTAAATTTAATTAATGAATTAATTTAATTAAAATAATTAAATTACTTTAATTCTAGTTGTCTGGGTAATCTATGATTTTAAGTTACAGCATCAAATAAAAGCATGAGCCTTTTACTTCTTTTTTATTCATTTTTTTAAAAACACAATTCCTCCAGTTCTGGGCTGTAGGGAGTCAAAGCCTACCCTGCAGTAGGAGAAAACCCAAAACTATACCTGTCACAATTATTATTATAATTACTTGATCAAAATTATTTTATCTGACTGCAATCTTTCTACATAATTATTTGAATTCATGACTTTAAACTCAAATGCTAAGGAATTTTTTATTATAAATTGAATGTGAGGTATTAGAATCATTTTGATCAGATTAAGGGAAATACTTACAAGATAACACAATGTTATAGGAAACTCTGGTTGAGCGTAAGTACACTAACACACTAACAGCGCCAACATTTCAGAACAGGCTAGGCCTGGCTTTGTCGCAAGACTCGTAAATTTAATATTGTTGCTATTACTATTAGCTAGGGCTGGAAAACAATTTAAAAAATTGACTAATTAATTGCATAAATTTATGTAATTAATTGTGATTAATCGCATCTAACAATAAAACGTAATTATAAAATGAATATATAAATCATAAAGTAAATACACACTGAAGGAACACAAAGGAATTAAAAAAATGGCATAGTTTAAACTTAAACAATGACTTAAACCTGAACTTGAATTTGAATTCCTTCCTAAAAGGCAAGTTGAAAAGAAGGCAAAAAGAAAATGAAGCCAATGTATTAATTATCAGATTGGCACTGCATATGGTACAGAGACATGTTAAAGTAAAAATGAAACAATCGAAACAACTGTTGACTTTGAATGCATTGCTGAAGACTGATTTAATTGAAAGAATAAGCATCATAATTATATTCTACCCAAGTGTTTTTCAACTGGTGTGCTGTGGAAATAACAGTGTAGTGCCCCTAGGTTCTGTCCTGAGAGAAACATGCTCCCCAAGTGGTAATGACATGTTTCAGAAGGACAGGACTACCTGGAGAAGTCAAAATAAAAGCAGCTCATTATCATTATATTAGGTAAGTCAGAACTGTAAGCAGGCTGGCAGACTGGCAAGTTAAATTATTTCATAGAATTGTATCATTATATTAGGTAAGTCAGCACTTTAAGCAGGCTGGCAGACTGGCAAGTTAAATACAGAGGTACTAGAGACTTATTTTGGTTTTAGTGTCACTCAAAGATAACTTATTTAGCACATATGTGATATGACATTAATTTGATCTTCTTACAGAAATATGCAATTAAGAAAAAATTGCATAATTTTTACCTTTGCAACTTTTCTCTAGCATTGCACCAGGACTGCCACAAATCCACCCTCCCCACACCCTTATCTTCCACTCCCTTGCACCTATGTCACTATGTATAAATCAAGAAGACAAACACATGTGGCGTATCATTGTGAACCCTGTAATACACAAAGGTAAACCTTTAAATGAAAATTTTGTTTCATAAAATTTTTAAAGGTAGAATAAAAGTATGATACTGAATAAGTATGTAATTCTTTAGGTACACACTTAATTTATTTGTATAACTGTTTTGTAATGTTAAAAAAAATGCAAAAATATGCCACCCTGATCAAAGCACTACCTTAGGCATTTGCCTGTTGCCAGCACCTGCATATGAGAATATTTATAAACACATTAAACAGGCCACATTAATAACAAAAATGTACATGTTAACTTTCTGAGGCCTACAATTGAATAAACAATACCGGCTCAAATGGAGCATGAAAGTTTTTTGTTGTTGTGTCCTGTTTTAATGCATTTTTCTTCACTATAATAATGATTCATTTACAAATGGTTGCTTTGTGAAAATAATTTGACTGCCTACATTTTGATGATTTTCACATGTGCTTCTAGTATATGAATCTGTGATTGAATCTGTGATTGAATCGCTCCTCAATTAAGTTATTCCTTAAATGCCTGTGTAGCCTTCCTTTACATAGGTCACTTACTTCCTGGCATTTTATGTAATGGGAGGTGAGTACACGTGTGCAGAAATTAGGAATTGGTGTATTTTGCAAAAGTAAATCTTATCTTGCCTTATAAATTTAACCCCAGACCACTACTCAAATTGTTTTGTATTTTAATTCTTTTTTAAATAAAAACAAAAAACAACAACTATAATCAAATACATGTCACAGGCTGTGACAAAGACCCCCGCGCATCTTCTTCCAGCACTGGGGGATAGAATATTTTCAGAAGGTCAAAACAGGAGAAAGAGAAAAACATCCTACAAACAGGAAAATGAATGCTGCACATTTGATTCCCAAAACTTAAACATGCAAATTTTGCAAAAAAATTATCTTCTCAATTGTATTATACTGTATTCCAGCCATGTACGTTATCAGTTGTAGAAATTAGTATCTGCTCATCTTACAGCTTTAATGGAAGTTGGAAACTTAAGCCTGTTGAGTTGGTGACTCTTTAAGATCAAACAAATCAATGACCTTAGCTTGTAATAGTTAAGTTACAGTGGCAAAAAAAAATTAAAAGACAAATTGTTAACCACAATTATTTTTAATACAATTCATCATTAACAAAATACTCATTGTGACAGGCCTGCCCTAAAACGAATACATCTCCATCAAAGACTATGCTCATTCACACCTACTCTCATTTACAAAATTCTTTATTACTTCATTATTATGTTTAAATTTCTGATTCCAGGCAATGGAGAGCTAGGGATAGAGCTGGATCTCAGATGTCCAGGAGAACTATACTGAAAAAGCAATGATAACAAGCATTGGGGAGTACTGTAAGTTAACCAAGTTTTAATGATGATTTAATGTTGGACCCAAAGTCATTACAGTCAAATCAGTTAAGAGGAAGAAATGTGCTCATTGTGTCTGGTCTAAGTGTGGATTCTTGCAACATGATTTTATACCATTACTCACATGTCAATACTTATTGCAGGAAGACAACTGAAAAAAGAATTGTATCAGTCCAATTGATAGGAATGTTAAAGATCGAAAACAGTATTTCTGCATATACAGTAAATAGCTAGGTAGTGTCAAACTATGCAAGATTTCATAGGTAATAGAAAGATGTTTTAGTTTCAATCAATGTACAATTTGAAGTGAAAACGCTTTATGACATAAATATAATTGTTAAGAGTCCAGAAGACATCAATCTGCAGTGGTGTTGGAGATATCAGGAGATGCAGTTATGTTTAATTAGGGTTTTGTGTGGTAATATTATATTCTTACATATTTTGCAAGTGCATAGTCATGCTGCTCATTGTGAAATTTGTCACATAAAGCAAACAGTCATTTCATGATTAAATGATTGACTGAAATCTATATTTAATCTATGACATGACCCTTCACCTTTAGTTGTTACGTGAAAGAATTTCAACAAGGTGTTTCTGTGTAAGCACCATGAGAATCTCAGATAATCAGTAGATGAGAGAAAGGGCCATCTTCAGGAACTTGTTTTGATGTGTAAGCAGTGAGGCCTTAATTAGATTTCCAAAAATGTTGGCAAAGTTCTGGCAAGAAAATTGGCAAGAAATATTAAATAAAGAATGGAAAACAATGTCCTCTAGGAAGTAAATTTTGGAAATGATTTAGGGATTCATGTGGATACAATATTCTCACCCATAGTTAATTTGCAAGTGCAATTAAAATGGAAGCAAAAAATGGTGATGCATTAACAAGGTTATTACATGAAATAAATAACTTTATGTATCCACTCTGTGCACACTTCCAGTCACCAAGGTAAAAAAAAAAGATAGCAGCACTAGGAGCTATGCAAACAAGCACAATCAGGCACATCTGTAGATGAAAAGGAGTAGCCCCTACTGCATAAGGCGAATGGAAATCATCCTCATCAGTCTTAAACAGAGAAGCTATCCAAGGACTTCATGCATGTCTTCAAAATGTCAAAATGATTGCAAAGAATTTCTTCAAATAAATTTTCTCAATGATACTTGTGCAAATTAAAGACCAGTGTACCCCATTTTTTGACACCCATTGCATGCCCAACCTACCTGAAAAGGGTCTCTCTCTGAATTGCTTTTCCCAAGAATTCCCTATCAGGGTATTTTTGGGAGCTTTTTTCTTATCTTCTTAGGGAGTTAAGGCTGGGGGGCTGTCAAAAAACCTGGCCAGTTAAATCCCATTGTGGCACTTCCTGTGTGATTTTGGGTTATGCAAGAAATAAATTGTTGTTGTTGTTGTTTTCAAGACAAAAAATATTACTTATTATAAAGGGTCTTGGATGGTCAGAAAAACAATATTGTGATAGTGTTAAAGAAGCTGGATACAATGGCAGCTTTTAAAAAGATGTCAGAAGGGTTAAACCACTAAAATGTTGATTAAGAGTGTATATGCTCTTTTTGTGATATATTATTTGAACAGTTGCTCAGTTGAAAAATAATGTTTGAAAACTTTCTTAAATTCCTTATAAGTATCCTTGATGTCTTGACAACAATATCATTGCTTTCCACAAATAACAAAAAAGACACAAAAAGTCATATATCTCAATAACAATGGATATGAGAACATCTTGGAAGGCAATCTGGCATCATAGTTAACACTGCTGTCCCTCAGGTTCAAATCTGTATTGAGTGTGCATGTTCTCTCTTTGGGATATATTGATCCTCTGATTTTCCTCTAATATCTCATAAAGTTGAATCACATTATTATTAGCCTAAGTGTTGAAATTTTGTTCCTAAACCCACACCCTTGGAGTAGATCCAAGGGGATGTACTTCAAATGTCCATGTGAGTTCTTTGAGTAATACAAAACATAATGATAAAGTATTCTTATCACACTTTCCCCTTATGCTTCAGTAGATACAGATATACTCTCTCTCAAATAAGGGGCAGCTTTATTTGGTTTAAGCTTGATTATTTTCACTGCAGCTGTTTAGCTGAGACAGACCTTCTGCTCAACAGTGACCTGGCAGGAGGTCTGCATTGACTGGAGGAATTATCTTTGCTTTGCATACCAGCTTCCGGCCCCCTTGCTACCCTTGGCAAAGCCTGTCACAGCTAGTGTATGAAAAAGGTCAGTGGTCACCATACAGCTTTAAATGGTAAAAAAAGGTAAAAAAGAAAATCTTAGTGAAGAAATGGTGCCAAACTGGAGCCTCCTAGGGAACATTAAACTGGCACATCAACTGTATATAGTCCTGTCCTTCAAAGCTGACTTCTTAAATGAAAGATGTTTCAGTTTTATTACATGTTAGCTGAACAAGTCAGGGCTGAGTTAAACAGACCTACTTTTATGCCACTACTTTAATGATCCAAACAGTACACCAACTGCTGGTCTTGGTAAGTGTCTGACAGAATACAGTGGGGAACTGTAATGCCTGTGGTGCTCACATTCCCCTTCCAGAATACATTTTAATTTGAATTTAAAGCTGTTGTTAAGCATTGCATTATTTTCAAAACTCAACTGTGGCCTTGCATTTGTAGAACATCTGCAGTCACGCGATAACACAGCAGCCCTCTGAAATTCAAAATATCTATTTTTTTGTCTGCCATTCACGGCTTCAAAAACCTGCATCACATCTGCGAAACCTTGGGATGTAAAGGAGTGAAAACAGATAAGAAAGTCAAGCCCAGCACCAGGGCTGAACAAGTTTTAAGCCTGGGATCTGACATCTGCCTTGGCATGTTTTGCCAGGGGATAGGCATCTGCCATTGTTGTGCAAGTCTTCTTTTCAAACACGTGCACTGCTGCAGGACATGGAGTACCTAAGAAAGAGGTCAACTTATTTTTAAAGTCTGTTGAACCTAAAGTAATTTTCACTTACATAAAACAAATGTCGGAAACTACAACAATATTGTTTTTCAGTTTCAGACAACAAAACATTTTTTTTTGTGTGAAGTGCCTGATGGGGCACAGTGGTGCAGTAATTAGCACTGCTCTCTCAGGCTCCAAAGCCAACGTTTAGAGCAGGAACCATATCACTTTTCATGTATATTTTTCATGTTCACACCATTTCTACGTGGGTTTGGGTCTACTTGTTGCGCACTTCATGTCAACTGGCAGCTGTTAATTGGTCTAAATTTGACTGGCATGCTCTCTACATTCATATCTTATCTTTTGCCCAATACTGCCATCTAAGTATCCTACATTAGTTGAGCCTGAAAGAAAGACAACGAGCTTAGACAATGGATGCGGTAAATCAAGAGGCAAAAAATGTGTTCTGAGAACTGTTTTATTCAAACTGTACTGTAACTATTACTGTAAATCAAAAAGTGAAGGTAATTTGAAAATTACGTAGTAAGTGCAACGGATAGCAGCTGACGCAATACAACACGTTTAGGATAATTTATGGGTAGTAAGAACACACACAGTGCACTTTGCCATCTCTTGAAGCCAAGGTCAAATGAACATGGACACTCCACTGTGGGATTACACCATGTTGAACAATGTACTATAGTTTCTTTGGGCATAGGGAGTTAAACCTGCTGAAATTCACAGAAAGATGTTGGCTTCTGCAGATCAGTAAGCTGTCTTGTGCAAACTTTACAGTACCCTATGTTATCATGCACTACAGCATGTACAGATACATAGGTGCTATCCTAATACCTGTATGCAGCAACATCGGACAACGCAATCCATCAGTCTTCTCTGTTGAAGGCATTTACTATGTTAATGTGAAGTTGTGTGATGCAGATGGTCAAACAGATCAAGCTTTGGTGGTTACACTTGCTCTTCCCGCTTTAAACATTTCTGTTCATTCATAAAGTTTTCACAGAGTCATGCTGTTCTCACTTCAATATTGAGCCAACATCCTTTGGTAAATTTTAGCAGATTTCAAGCCCTCTGCCCAAAGAAATCCTACTATAGCACATTGTTCAACAATGGTGCAATCCCACAGCAGAGTGTCCATTTTCATAAGCCAAAATGAGCTGTACTGCATCAACTGCTGTTTGTTGCGGTTACAAAATAATTTTCAGTTCTCCTTTACTTTTGATTTACCCTCATACTTTTGGCAGACCCACCTTCTGTTCATGTCTGAAACAAATAAAAAAAAAGTTATAAATTTTAGGGTAACATACTAAGCACTCATTTGCTTTATGGAAATATATTAAGAGAATATACATAAAAAGGAATTTGTTCTTTATATCGTAAGTCACATTCAATATTTCTATTATTGTGCAGGACACCTTTGGGAACTAAACTGTATGCCACCGTAATTAGGTAACTTGTGCAATGTCATTGAAATTCTTATTTTTGTAAGTATAAGGCTAAGCACAAAAGGCCTTATGAGTCTATATTTTGTATACTGATTGTGTTTTTTTCTTGATCTGACAGCAAACTTTTTTGGAAAAAATATGTTTTTCTAGGTGTTACTGTCTCACAGCTCTAGTATTTGAAGTCTAAATCCCATCCCATGCACTATCAATTTAGAGTTTGCACATTCTCCTCTTGTTTGCATTTTTTTCTCAGGTTCTTCCACTTTTCCCTCACATGTCAAGACATGGGTGTTCAATTAATTGGAAAGTCGACCTTAGCCAAATATGTAAAGGTACCCTGCAATGGAATGACCTTGTCTTGTACCCAGTGCTTTCAGGATTGGCATTAGCTCCTTCCAAATTTGAACTGCATAAGCACCTTAGATAACAGATATTTTTCTAATTCAGACACTCACATGTGTCGCGTACGGTGCACATTCCACTCAGAATTCTATAGCTCACTGACTTTGCAAAACAGAGTTTTGGGATTTTGTCAATAAAGCTAGTGCCATAGATAGCTTGTATTTATCTAGTGCAAGCTCTCAGTTTTCCCTACAGAAATAAGTTGGAAAAAATAAAAAAAATTAAACTTCTGCACCTTTTTTCTGACAGATTAGGACATGTGCTTTAGTTCAGGAAAGAGTTTGGTTGTGTTTTGTACGCAAATCCTAGTACTGCTATGCCTTTATTCATGCAATGAATAAAAGTGCTCATTGTTCACCAGAAGTGGTTTCATTAACACATTATACAGATGCAGCATAACATCTTTTTTTATTTAACAGTTTTTAAAATATAAACATGCATATATTTATATTATTTTCAAATGTCTGTGACTTAATACAGATTCTTCATGTCAGAAATCCATCCATTATCCAACCCGCTACATCCTAACTACAGGGTCACGGGGGTCTGCTGGAGCCAAACCCAGCCAATACAGGGCGCAAAGCAGGAAACAAACCCCGGGCAGGGCGCCAGCACACACACCCACACACCAAGCACACACTAGGGACAATTTACAATTGCCGATGCACCTAACCTGCATGTCTTTGGACTGTGGGAGGAAACCGCAGTACCCGGAGGAAACCCACACAGACATGTGGAGAACATGCAAACTCCACGCAGGGAGGACCCAGGAAGTGAACACGGGTCTCCTAACTGCGAGGCAGCAGTGCTACCCACTGCGACACCGTGCCGCCATCATGTCAAAAATTTACCTACTATATCCGAATCTAATCAATTTTTTTTATTTTTATTTATTTTGTTTATTGACATATATGAATATAACAGTACCTGAAAAATCAAATATAGCCAGATTGACTATCATCTGTCCATCTGAAAACTAATCCTTCAGATACCTGAGGGACTCCACTGATCACTTCAAGCCTATACAAAGTCAATGGACTGCTGTAGCATTAGTATGTATACTTAGTGCCTCCCAAAGCAGGAGATGTGCATCCCCTGAAAAGATTTTTTATATGTAATCACAAATAATATTGAATGCTGCTTGTCCTGATTGGGTACTAAGGAGGACCTAATGAGTCATAACATGTACAAAGGTTCTAAGCTTCCTGCAACAAAGCCTCTCTTTTTCACCAAAAATACTATATATTTAAGCCTGTCTGAGGACCATTATCTAATCATAGCAAGAACAAAAATTTACCAAACCCCAACCAACTTCAACTTCTCACTGCATAAAACATACACAAATTTGAAGGTGTCTTTTTTCATACATTTTTCCAATCAGTTTGCATTTCTCTTGCAAAATTGTACATCCAACATTACAAGCACTTCGCTTTTGTTAAGTATATTAACATATTCTTATTTATCACCACATAGTGCAATGGCAATTTGTATGTTGGACAGACATACACTTGAGAACTTCACTGTATTCTGTCACTGTGACAATATTATTACCATTGCTACTACAGTACTATTACTCCTATCAACCATGTAAACAGTAAATATATTAATATATATCAATATTTTAAACTGCCAAACCACACAGAGTATAAAAATATACAGCATAATCACAAAGATTATAATCAAACACCAAACATGACATATTATTAATAGTGGAGAAAATCAAATCCCTAATTGCATAAAATTTTACCATAAAACTTAAGTCCAACTAACATGAGAACACTGACTAACCAACCTGTTCTAGGGAATACTAATAACACACAGATACCAATGTGGTCTTCTAACAATGTGAAAATAATGTATTAAAAACTGCAAGTGTTCAAGAATGGCATCCTCCTCACAGTCTGCTGTTGATATTTTGGCTCCAGGTCATAATGCCACAGGCTTCCTTCAGATTGCCTCAATGGGACAAACATGGGGAGATACAAACTCTGAATTTTCCCAAATGCCAATCTACATAAAAACTGTGAGTGGTCTCCACTACAATGTCTCGTATACTCAGAAAATTGTTTGATGTGGGTGCAGGCCTGAAGGACACCCTTTCCCAATCCATTCCACCAGGAGGCTTCAGAATGCCCCTGGTCAGCCTGTTTCCCCCCGGTTTTGAACTGGGAACCTTTTGCGTGTTAGGCAAACATGATAACCACCACACTATGGAAACCAATCCACTCTCTGCTTGCTCCAGGAGGCTTGGTGAACCAGATTCTGGGTCGTAGGCCGGTGAGAGGCAGTGGGGCTAAATTCGGAACTGTGCTTCAAGCTTCCTGGGGTAGCCTGGGAATGGAATGTTTCAGCTAGAAGAGAATGCATGCAGTCCAATTGGAGGAGACCCAAGGAGTAGTATGGGGCTTTTTTCATCTCCAACATTGAGGGGGAACCCTGGGGTGATGGGGGCTGAAAAGCAAAGTTGGACTGGCAAGGCAGTTTCCACCCAGTTTCAAACCGGGGACCTTCCATATGTTAGGCAAACATGATAACCACTACACTACGGAAACCAGAGCTAGCTCATTTCTTCTTGGACTGGGTGGAAAAGGGCATAGTGTTCAAAAGCTGGTCTTCAACGTAAACAAGAAGAAAGTAATATAAAAGGTAAAGTACCACTTCTGGTTGGGGGAAATAGATTTCTATCAACATTTAGGCTATGTTTTGTATCTAATACTTGTATGTAAAATTTGGTTGACCTAAATGAAAGCATACTCAAGTTATTGTGTTTACATAAACACACACAAACACACACAGACAGACACATAGACAAAATTCCAAAAATGGTATTTTCGGACTCAGGGAGGTCTAAAGCGTTGAGATTCACCAAAATCTTGAAATGGAATTTTGGGAGGATTACAATACTTTCCCTATACTTCATATGCGAAAAAGTCAGGAAGGTCTAAAACATTGAAATTCATCAAAATCTGGACATCGAATTTTTGGATGATTACAATACTTTCCCTATACTTCATATACAAGAAAGTAAAAAAAGAACTAGAGCCCTGGACAGGAAAACATATGCGGTTAATTATGTTAATTTGTTTATATGCAGTTTATTTTAGATGTACTTGCTATGTATAGTTTTTATCTGTTTAATCACTTCCTGAAAACAACATCGTAAGGTGAAACAATCGATTGTACTTAAGGAGAAGGATATACAGTAGGTGGTATAGTGCAGCAGATAAATCACTGGACTGTAAACTACATGGCTAGCAGTGCAGATTCACTGATCCAAGTTTGTATCCTTAAACAAGTCAATTAACTGAGTAATGATTCAGCAGTTATGGACTGCGGTGTCTCCCTTACATTATTTTTGCTCTATTATTCTCTTTTCTCTTTTGCTACCTTCTGTTCCTCTCTGAAAGCCTGTTGGAGGTCTTTACTCCAGTTATGCAAGGCTTCCTATAAACCCTTAACCCTAATCTTTCAGTCGTCCCAGGATCTCACATTCTCCTCTCCTCCTTGCTGGGATGCAGTTTTCAAAAATATCAACTTTTCATCAAGAAGCTCCCACCTTCAATTTACTCACCTAGGGCCTCATGTATAAATGGTGCGTA
The DNA here is from genome assembly GCA_026402145.1 of Polypterus bichir lapradei. Classification (NCBI taxonomy): domain Eukaryota; kingdom Metazoa; phylum Chordata; class Cladistia; order Polypteriformes; family Polypteridae; genus Polypterus; species Polypterus bichir. Next base: position 138,623,537 of record JANRMT010062791.1, read on the forward strand.
CGCACAAAAATGTTGGGTAAGCCCGTTTCCACACTCAAATTGCAATGTATAAAACCTAAACTTGGCGTAAAGCCATGCACATTTTCATGGAAGCTAAATACTTGACATATGCAAATTCTCCGCTCGATTTTGCAAACTGCCGGCACCCAGTGTCAAAGCAGTGCTTTTGTTCCAGTGTCGTTTGCCTTTCTTTTTTAGATCCACATCCCTGACGCGGCTTTATCATATACACTGAAATTAACCGCATATTGTTTATTAGTTTAAGGCATCTGACTGTAATTAACCTGTAACAATATAATGGTCCATGGAATGGCCAAATTATTCCAAATACTTCCCAGAGCTGAAGCTATCCTGTACAGAGGAATGGGGTAAAATTCCTCCAAGCAAGTGTGCTGGAATGATCAAAGGTTACCGGAAACGTTTAGTTGCAGTTATTGCTGCAAAGGGGGGTCACACCAGATCCTGAAAGCAAAGGTTCACATACTTTGGCCACTCACAAATATGTAATATGCGATCATTTTCCTCAATAAATAAATAACCAAGTATAATATTTTTGTCTCATTTGTTTAACTGGTTTCTCTTTATCTACTTTTAGGACCTGAGTGAAAATCTGATGATGTTTTAGGTCATATTTATGTAGAAATATAGAAAATTCTAAAGGGTTCACAAACTTTCAAGCACAACTGTATGCCATAAACAAAACAGACAAATATCACATAAAGAAAAGCTAAAGTCTGTGAAAAAAAGAAACCTCTGCCACTCCAATTGTCTCCTCCCCGAACTCATTAATTAGCATCAGGAGACCCTTTGTGAATGTGTTTGAATATATTACTCCCATATTTCACGTCTCACTCCTCATGAACCTCGACAAAGACAATAGTGTGTAAATAAATGGATGGATGGCTATTATATGGTAAATAAAAAAATATACTGTATTGATATGTAATATCACTGAAAGAATAGATTTATAGGGACATTGTCATATGTACATAGTACAGAGAAATTCTAACTTGCATGTGTTAATCATTGTGCAACGTGTAGCCACTCTCCAGCACCATGGTAAGCAAGCAAGTAAGCAAGTATAGCAACCTTTCTTTGATGGAAAATGTTCAGAAATATGAGTTTGAACAAGATAAGTATAATTGCATGCCATAATCATGACCTTGGAGGGATGAATGAGAAAGATATCAAATGAAACCGAAAAGCTTTCCCATTTGTGGTGATGTTGACAGTGCAGATCTCCTGGAATTTTGACAAATGACTCAAGGGTTAATAGCTACGCAGAGAAAATGAGTGCTGTTCCTTTTTTGTTTTTGTGAGACCAGTGCAGTGTAGCATTACTGGAAACAGCTGATATAAACTAAGGAAAGCATTCATCACAGCATCAAACATTCTAAGTAACTGCAGACCTAAAGTCAGGCTATTCTAAAGCAGCTGAGAGCTTTGGATTTTTACACAGTGTGCTGCGGTCAATGCGACAAATGTCTTATAGGCAAACAGACAGAAATTGTATGTGCCTATTGCTTTGACCCTCACAATCTGTGCCCTATGAGCTCCTCCAGAGATATTCTCTTCAATTATCATATCAACAGTGTCCTTTAGACCTATAAGGCATGCTTCTGCTTCTTTTCTGTTTCCTTTCTTAGTGTTGCACCCCACCCCCTACAATTGGCCTGCTGCATTCAGTCTTGCCTAGCACAGATACACAGGAATGTGTTGTGTGGATGTGTGAGCATGTCTGCATATAAATAAATAGTATTTCAAAATGCTATGCTATGCAAAAGCTTTGCAATTTAATAGCCAGCACGGAATTATCCAAATGCACAATTGTGGAAAAGAATACAGATTGATACTGAAAATTATCATAATAAATTGGTCTAATTTCCTTGCACTTCAGGGTAGCTGGGCATGCCCATCCAGAGGAGTAGAGCAGTCATGCTTTCCAGCTTCTTTCCTTGGGTGTCATTGTGAATATTAAAAAGTCAACAGGCCCGACACTGCTGTCACAGAAAAATGAGAGACGCATTCGAGGAACTGGCTGTGGACATCCTACTTTTCCACCACAGCAATTTTATTCATTCTATTCCCCACTTACACATGCTTAGCATTGGCACATGCAAGATTCTGGTCAGCATTTTTTTAACACTGCTTCTTTTTTTTTTTTTTTCACCCCGCCCACCCCGGGGGGGGGGGGTGCATAAAAGAATTGAAAGGAATTAAATGCTAAAGGAATCTTTAGTTTTTAAAATTATAGACTTCTCTTTTTTACTCTATTTTTGCATGTATTAACTATATGAAGGTATGCTGATATTTCTAGGTATATGTATTCAGAAGATACAGATATGGGTGAAGAACTCTATACATAAAAAACTGAAAATCTGATACAGATATAGATATGAATTCAGTGATAAAAACTATAAAAAAATATATATTGTAGTGAAATATGCATATAAATGATATAGATATAGATACAGATATAGATATGAGTACAGATAAAGATAAGCATTCACTAAAGAAATTGGAGGGATTACTTTTAGAGTATCCCTCTTCAGTATTGGTACAGTTTATGTTTCTATATTTGCTAGGCCATATTGTAATAAAGTAGAAACCCAGGGCTATAAATATTCAAGCCTATAAAGGCTACACATACAAAAATGCATTTATCCATATACAGTATTTTATGTAATAAGTACATATTTTAAAAAATCAGAACCTCCCCTAAAAGTCATCTTTTCACTTCTGTCTGCTTGATTTTACATTACAAGATCACTTCATTGGAAAAATAAATAATTAGTTTTGTGCTCATGGATGTGTTTTTCTGTAATTATTTATCATTTATTAATGGAGTAGCTATTCCACAGTGAGTTAGATAGGGGCATAACTAGAAACAGCCATATACAGTATGCATAAACTGGAATTTAGAGCTGAGTCAATAGTACTAACTGTACCACCATGTCATCAGAGTGATCATATGTGTTTTACCTATTTATATTTCAATTACATACAGTAAGTTATAAAAACACATGTACAGTAAAACCACATGTAGAAGCATATTCAAGAAACTTAAATAGTAAAAAAGGCATATACTGTATATCTAATGAACATATAGAAATGTATATTGATGTAAAAAAGCCTTAACCCATCATCTATCCAGTGTTTTTGTGTTTCTACCGGTATTGCACATAACAGTTGTTTATTTTATATTTTATGTATTCATATTATTTAGGTTCACATATTGGGTCATATATTGAATAAAGAAGCACAAACACGTCTACAGATCTCTAATTACAGATTTGAACACACTCCCACACATACAGTACATCTGTGTGTATCAATCTATTTATTATCATTAGTAGCATGTGTAAGTATATGCAAAATATAGGTCTACATAAATACACATGAAGGAACAGCAGGCCATCCTCGTACTACCCATATTTAAATAGCAAATGAATTAGTCAATTGCAATTCAAATTGATTTGTGACAGGGTATGGGAATTATTATTAATTATTAAATGTATAAAAAATGGTGTGAGTGACATAGCAAAATCGTCACGATTCCTTGACCTTCCTTATGTCCCTAGAAGCTCTGTGATGTCTGGTATGCAAATCATGTTGTTTTTTAGAAGGCAGAAATACATTCTCTCTATCCTTCTTGCAGTTCCTTTCTCGCCACTGAAAATCCTACATCTGTTTGTTTTTCTCAGTAAAATGTTTATTTACAATTTGATTTGGCAGGATTAGCAGAGCTATGAATGCAGCAGCAAACCTCTGGAAACATTTGAAACTAAGAAGAATCAAAGATCTCAAGACACAAAATGATCATTTTGCCTTTGATAAAAAGACATAAACATAACAGCCTGTCCTCTAAATGTTACTACACCTATCGTACATGAGGAGGACCAGCACATCCACTAATTTGATTGCACCAGGTCTCAGGATCTTTGGCAAGTCAAATCATGACTGACAGACAGCACTGGAAAATAACATTAGGGACAATATGAATTCCTGTGACAGACGGAGAGAAAGCAGAGCAGTGTTTATTTTACTGTGAATAACAGATTCTTAACTCTTTCCAAGAAATGACTGCATCAGGGTTTTTCTCTTTCTTATGTATTTTGCTTTATGCAATTCAAACCTGTCAGGATTTCCACTGTTGTTACAATATTAGGAAAAAGCTGAAACTGCCAATTACAACATGCTAAATTTACATCGAATCAATCAGTTATAATAAAAAGAAAATACATCTCTTACCTTTCTTACTTAGTTTAAACTTTATTAGTACCTAAGAAAATGGGAATACTGAAATGTAAAAAACATACACAAGCTGAATTCAAGACTAGTTGTGGCAGAAATCTTTGAAATCAATATGTCAAACTGGAAGAGATCACATTATCCATGAAGTAAGCTGCTTTATTCCTCAACCATATTTTTCTCATCCTTGGCCCACTAAGCTTTTACTAATAATTTAGGCCAGGCAGATCTGGAGGTGTGGGTGCTTTTTTGGTGTCTCTCAAACCACTGTTTCTCATTATTTTATTTTAATGATTATTACCAGTGAATGTTTCAGGAACACTGTGGCATAATTGACAAGGTACTGGACTGCAAATGTAACAGCTGTTGGTTTAATCCTTGCCTCTTTCTTACTATGTGACCTTGAATAAGTGTGTCTGTGCTCTGACTGAAAAAGATACCAGTAAACAGATTGACCTATACATCTGTACTCGCAAAGTGCTTTGGGATGGTGCTGTGCTAGAATTAAGATAGTACTTAAAACAAAGGCTGTTTGTTCTTTGATTGTTTTCATTAATATAGACTTCACCTTTACCATGAAATCCCTGTTTGGTCTTCTGGTTAAAAGTTTTAGACTTAGCTTTTGATTATTTTCCAGTAATTTACCTGAGAGTCATAATTGAGAAGACTGTGACTATAGAAATGCCTCCCCTCTACTGGAAGTGGATGTTTAGTTAAGTGCAGTAGATGAATTTTAGGGGAGGCAAAGCCATCTTGCCATGAAAGTGTTACAAAAAGAAAATGAAAGGAGGGCACATATAATTACAACCACCTGCTATATCTGGAGTACACAAATTGATAGAGCCCAGCATTCTCCCTAAAGCGATCTTTGTAATTTTGGAAAACTGTGTACTTAACAGGAGTCTACATTACACAGATTTACAATATTAAGGGGAAAATGTCACAATTCTTGACCAACTCAAACTATTCCATATCCTTAAGGCAATAACAAGCAACCTTTGAAAATACATGTTGATAGTTTACGGACAAAAAAGACTAAATGGTCTGCACTGATTAGAAGATTCCATGATCTTTTGTTGGACTTGTTCTGAGTGGGTTATTACCTTTATAATCAACCTATGAATATTTACTTCATAATGCATTATAGTGCAGGCATTTTATCTTGTTACAGAAAAAACTGAAATGTTAAGGTGGACTTTGTATACCTGTTAAGCAAAAAACAGTCATAACCTTTAATTTGATGTTTTAATGTGAACCAGGGGAAATGATCACATTTATCATATTCTAGAATCTTGACATTAGCTACCTTTAAGTTTCAGAATTTCAGTGGTTTTGCACCAGAATATATTAAGGTCTTTTAAATGCAGTATAAGCCAGAAAAACAACTAACAACTATTGATGCAAATACTTTATTCTTTAAGGGCAACCAGAAAGCATTGAAGAAAAAGATCTTATTCTGTTTAAGGAACAGGGGCTTAAACAGTGGAATATACTATTATTATTACTATTTTCCTTCTTACAGCATTCTTCATGTATAAGGTACCAATTGACATAGTGACAACAAGCATAGCCTTTGCCTAGGATTAATTTTCTAAGTATGAAGAGTCACCAATGGATATGGTTATTGTAGAGTGCCTTAATTTTCTTACCAATAACAACAGCTGCAATGGTAATTAGCACTATTTTAATGTGAAAATGCCTCATATTGGCTATTATTATTATTATCCATCCATCCATTATCCAACCCGCTATATCCTAACTACAGGGTCACGGGGGTGTGCTGGAGCCAATCCCAGCCAACACAGGGCGCAAGGCAGGAAACCACCGCAGGGCACACACACCCACACACCAAGCACACACAAGGGACAATTTATGATCGCCAATGCACCTAACCTGCATATCTTTGGACTGTGGGAGGAAACCTGAGTACCCAGAGGAAACCCACGCAGACAAGGGGAGAACATGCAAACTCCAAGCAGGGAGCGAACCTGGGTCTCCTGACTACGAAGCAGCAGCGCTACCCACTGCACCATCATGCCACCCATTATTATTATTATTATTTTCCTCTATTTCTCAGTTTGTGCTAGTTGTTTTTTACCTGAAACCCACTGGGTTCCTTAGGTGTTACTCTCGAAAGATTAGTACTTTACGAATATGTGGACAGTTCTGAGGAGGGCTATCTTCTGACCCTGGAATTATTATTACTTTATTATTTTTTTATTATTATTATTATTATTATTATTATTATTATTATTATTATTAGATATATCATCCCAGCTTTAAGGTCCAGGAAACAAGATAGGGTGCTAGGTTCAAACACAGGATGCCAGATCTGTGAGGGAGCCAACCACTGAGCCACCGTGCTGCCCTTCTATTATTACTATTATTATTACTGCTACTACTACTACTACTACTAGATGAATAAGAATACAAAAAAGTATGTTAAACAAACCTGATGACTCAGCTGATAAAAAACATTTGTTAATGTATTTGAATTAATTTGCAAATCACTGTTTAAAAATATTTAATATTACATGTTATATAAAGTATATGTAGTCAGAGGAGTCTCAAATAAAATAATAAATGTTTAAGAACTTTAAAATCCTTGGTTATAACAGAAATAAATTGTATGAAAAATATTAATATCAAAAAATTATTATTATTACTGTTATTGATGTGCAAGGAATCAAATAGAATATTAACAATTAAGCTTTAAGCTTCAATAATCATCTCTCCTTTATATTAAAATATCTGCAGATAAGGGCAGACACAGAAATCTCTGTAAAGAGAACAGTATAATACTAAAATTCTTTCCTCTCCTTTTGTAGTTTGAACCTCCTGTATTGATACTCTCATATAGTGGAAATATGGCTATATTTTAAAACTCTTATATTATTGTTTTCCACATTTCATATGCAACATACCATTGTACTTCAGCACTGCTGAACATACAGAGTGATTCAGATGCTGTAGACCTGGTTTGTGACACATGCTTAAGTCAGAAGGATTCCTGTTCCTAGTTTTCAAATTTTATCGGCTGTTTTTGAAAAGAGATCATTCCAAGCATCTACTCTGTATGCTTCATATCATGTAGTGTCTCTACTCTGCTTCTGAAAATTTGTGCTTTCAAATATCCATGTAGAAGACATGTAAACACAGAAAGGTTAAAAACCATGGCAACAGAGCAGTTGCCAATGCATGTGGTATTTAAAAATTGTGTGTGCATGTGTGCAAGACTGTGTGAGAGTTAGCTTGTATTACTTTGAACACAAGGACTCTCCAGTCAAACAATGTGGAAAAATGAATGCTGCCAGGGCTTCTGCACTTTCAGAAGCTGTGTTTTTATAAACTAAATATACAGTATATCTTACACAAACATATCATTTAACTATGTATGGAATATAAATTGAAACATCAAAGGTGGAAGAAGTACCTTGCCTCATCCACTTAAAAGGAGAACAAATCTCAGAAACATAGAATAATATTGATTCTAAATCTCAATATCAATTGTGAATCCCAATGTAAAACCTATGGTAAATATCTGCTGGAAGACTATACTTCAGATTCAAAATTGCATTTAATGTTACATCCCAATACTGCACATTGGTTAAATTGTGATGGCACAATTTCATACATCAGTCCCACTGGTGATACCCCAATGCCAGATCTCAGCTGCATATGAGACCCTTGTGGTAGATTCCACTGCAGGATGCGACCCTGTGCCTCCTGTTAGCTGAAGGGTGTGAACCGAATGACTTCTAAAGACTGGAATCCTGGAATGGGTTCCAGGGAAATGACAGTAGTACAATCTACTGACAGAAAAGAGGTATTAAAATTTTAAGAAAGGAAATACCAGCCTAAAGCATTTTGAACACACCAGCTGTTATGAATTGTTGTTGGTAACCTATGGTCAGTTTTACTTACAGAACACAGCTATTCAACCATGTGCAGGCCAAATATTCAATGCTAACATTATGTTATTGTTATACAGCTCTAATCTCAGACTCAAATGCTCATACATACTGACACCTAAATTGTATAAAGTGAACAAGATCATCCCAATGTAGAAAACAAAAAAAATCATCATTCAAAATAAAAAAGACAGCAGAACAGGGTACTGAGACAAATAACAGCTCTTCACAAATATTAAGAAGAAATAGATTGAAAAATCAACTTTCCTATTAGGATTCCTATTTAATAGACAGTGAAGTGTTAAATGTATGTTTAAACAATGGCTATGGCAAGTGTGTTTATACCATGGTAGCGCAAATGCTTCAAAATAGTCCTATTACTTGTAAATGCATATATACATAAATCAGAGGCTCCAGGCATTTTCATCATGTACCACAGAGTAGGTATAATGTGCATCTCATATATAAATTATGTACATGTCTGAATGGGCAATGCAGGCAGAACAAATGTGTTTGTTTTTGTTGCAACACACTCTAGGCAAGTCGAGAATCATCTCTTTTTTTATTTATTCTGATAACCTTTGAATGAAAGAAGGACAACATTCATTTGGACAAGAACATTTGATGACTAACTTAGAGGCAGACAAACATCTGTGTCTGGGGTTTCCAAAATGGGCTTGGTCACAGAGCAAAACAAGCAAACGTGTGATGGCGTAAGACCTTGTTTTGTCCAGGGCAATTGAATTGCTTGACTGTCTGTCTGGGCATATTTATTTATTTATTTATTTTTTAATTAACTTCTTTATTTTTTATACTATGGAGTTGTAAAGTCATTCAAATGATAAAGAAAACTATATATATATATTTATTTATATAAAAAAATATATATACATACATACATGTATGTGTGTATAATATATACAGCATGTGTATGAATATATGTACATTTGTACAGTTAAAGTATCAGTGGCAACATATTGCAATAATAGTGCATATAAATACATGTACACAAGTAGATTTACAGAGTAAGTATGTTAATATATTGCCTATGAATGTTAATATGCTAATGAAATTAATTGCTGTACATATACTATATATACACATACTGTATATACAGTATTCTATTTATAAATGTATAAATGTATGGGTGTGTGACTGTTTATTTAAATATATAAAATATATGTTCATGTTTATTATAAATACACACATTGTATGTGTGTATCTGTATTGTATACCTGTAAATGTTTACCTATACATGTCTGTCTGATTATATATATAAATATATATGTGTGTGTGTGTCTGTGTGTGTGAGTGCACATATATACAATGTCTGAGATGTGTGTCTATAGTATATGTGTAAATGTTTAAGTTTACACAATATAAGTGCATGTGCATACCCTTAACATATAATGTTATAGCCATAAGTGCATGTGCATGCATACATAATATACAAAATATTTAGAAAACACCAATGAAAACAGATGTCAGTGTCATTTGATCACATCTATTGAAAGCAGTGCCATCATTCTGCTTTTCAGATTATCAATGTCGTTTGTTTTCCAATCAGTCTGTGCCCATACTTGAGATGTGGTTAGGTATCCATTCAAGTATGCATCATTCCAGCTTACCACAACCCTAATTCACAAGGGGGCGGTGGTTCTCGTTTCAGGGGTTAACAACCTAAAGAAGAGCCTTTGGGTCATGGCATGCATGACACAGAGTTGGGCTACCTTCCCAAAAAAGCAGTCTAGGAGTTTGGATGGCTAGGGTTTTGGTGCATGACAAACGTTATTCTTATCTACTTACGTGGTCTTTTGCCAAATTTTAAAATTAATATTAATAAGTACACTTGAGTCCTTTTGTCAGTACTTGACAACTGCCTAATAAGGGGCACGGTGTGTGACAGGGGCCTTCTCCAATATCCAGATGCTAAATTCACTACAAGATTTTTTATGTATTATTTTCAGTGCTACTCTGTGTACCGCAAGTTAATCGTTTTTAAGTTGCATTCTCCTTTTGGGACACCTAGTTGGGTGTTTGTTTGGTACCCTAAAACGGAACGGATGGTGCGTACAAGACTGTGCGTAATCAGCACATATACGGGCAGAGCTATGTGCAGTGGGTCTGAAGTTTGCCCCCCATGCGCTTCCAGGATATTTCAAGAATGTGAAAAACACAACAGAAAAAAAAATCAATGGTGGTTTTCCCTGTCTCCTTAGATACGGTTCTGGAAAAGCAATAACAACAAGGCATCATTCAACAAACAGAACTGGCGTACTAACCTGCCGTGCCTGGCCGCTCCGGGCACATTCACCGCGGTGAGTCTGAACGCTGAAGCTCAGCGGGACACATCGCTTCATGCGGCTCCAAGCATTCCCCCAGTCACCCGCGTCTTGCCTGTGAAGGTCCTTATGCCCTCCAAGAATTGCAAAAAATAGGGGAAAAAATCTTGGTGTGGAAAAAAAAAGTGTGTAATAGTGTGCGTCTGGCGTCTGTCAAAAGAAAAAAAGCCTGCGGTCGACCGCTCTCGGGTCCGAAGTTTATTCAGCTGTGCGGCTCATAACCTCGGGCGTCTCAGCTTCTCGTGCTTGGTTCGCTCTCTGGCTCGTCCCGGGTTTTCAAACGTGCTGCCGCTGACAGGTCATCATCATAGAAAAATCCACTTGTGCCTGAGCGGCGAAATGGAATGAAAACAGATGGAAGACACAGACAACATTATCCAAGGACAGTGCCATCGCTGACGGGGTGCTGGCCCTCAGAGCCCCGTGTCCGCGTGGGCAAACGTGCTTACGTTTGCCAGCTCCTGCAGCCTCATGCTGCTTGGCGTAATCGTGGGCTTCAGGACTGTTTTTTTCTCTTCGCTCCCTCCGTTCCCCCCCTCTCTCTCTCTCTTTCGTTCTCTCTCTCTCTCCTCTCTTCCCTGTCGGTCCAGCCTCCTCGGCGCTTATAGTCGTCCAGCAGCGCTCAGCATCTCAGCAGACACGACAGAGCAGCATCCCTCTTGAGGTCGCTGTCTCGGCCCCCTCCCTCCCTCTCTCTCGCACAAGCTGTAGTCTCTCCCATTCATATGCAGCGCCGATCTTCTTCCTCGACCACTATCCCTTTTCATTTGATACAAGCAACAGAGGTCGTGGAACCTCCCCTCCCCTCTTTCCTTCCTTCCTTCCTTCCTCCCTTCCTTCCCTCTTTCTCCCTATCTCAGCTTTTACCTTTCCCACGTTTGTCTTTTTCTACGCCCCTCCCCTCTATCTCTCTCTCACTTTTTCTTTCTGTCCTCACATCTAGATCTCCCTTTTTATTGTTCACATTTGTCTTTCTCAAGAACCCTCTTTTGTCATCTTTCTTGCATGTTCAATATTCAGCTTTTCTCTCTCTCTCACTTTCCCCAAAACCCTTTGTTTACCTCTTCCCCACTTTCTAATACTCCTTTGCTCCTTCATCCACTTTGTTTTTTCCCTTTGTATCACCCTTTTCACTGCCTCCCTTTTTTGCCCATTCTTACCTGTGTATTTCTTTATTCTCATATCTACATTGCCCCTCTCTTTAGCTACTTTACATTCTCTTCTTCTCTCCTTACATTTCTCAGCCTCAGACTTTCTCTCTCTCTCATAACCTCTAACTGTAATCTCACCTTTTCTCTTTCTTCCTGTATCTTCCATTTCCTTCCATTTTATCTACCTCTTTCTGTCTGCTTCTCCATTTCTCTATCTGAACTCCAATCTTTCTGTGTGTGTTTCTGCCTTACCATTCTTTACGATGTTTGGTCCATCTCTATCCATCTCTCTCAATGATTGGAGTGGAGGATGCAATTATCCAGATCCAGAAGGCTTATTCTCACCTGGACAAACCTAAGGATTATATTTTTCGATTTCTCCAGTACTCTCAATACCGTCCAGTCATCTTTGTTAAGAGGTAAGCTCAGAGATATGCAGGTGGATATGCAGGCCTATGGTGCCCTGGATAATGGACAATCTGTCAAGCAGACCGCAGTTTGTAAGACTCAAGGACTGTGTTTTTGATATAAATAAGAGCAACACTGGAGCATCACAAGGAACAGTCCTGTAACCTGTTCTGTTTAATCTGTACACCCCAGACTATAAATATAATACCAGGTCCTGCCACTTGCAGAAATTTTCTCATGATTCTGCATTTATGGGGTGTACTGAGACAGAGTATAGGAGTCAGGTGGAGAACTTAGTTTCTTTGTGTAGGAGGAATTGTCTGCAATTTAACATCAGCAAAACCAAGGAACTGGTTATTGAATTTCACCACAATTAAGAGCCTCTGAGTCCAGTCCCTATTCTGGAGGTCAATGTGAAGGGGGTCGACACCTATAAGTATTTAAGGGTCCACATCAATGGGAGGTTGGAATGGTCTGATAACACAGAGGAACTACTATATATAAGAAAGGGCAGAAAAAGCTGTTTATTCTTAGGAGACTGTGTTCTTTCAATGTGTGAAATGACATCCTTCACTTCTTCTACAACTCTGTGAGTGATTTTCTACACTGTGGTGTGTTGGGCTGGTAACATCACTTCAAGAAAGGTTCACTGAATCAACATATCTAATTAAAAGGGCAGCCTTGGTTATGGGATGCATTTTGAATCTTCTGGAGGTAATAGTGAAGGACAGAATTAAAGCAAAACTGATTGGTATTATGAAAAATGCTGCTCATCCTCTCTCTGACACCCTCACACTGAAGACTTTCAGCCAGAGAATTATTCAGCAGAAGAGTTGTCAAGAAACTCTACTGGGGATCCTTTATACCAACAGCAATACACCCGTATAGTGTCTCACTGTGGCTGTGACTGCCAACTTAGAAGTTATCTTTCTTCTTCTTTTAATGTTCTTCCTCTTTAATCGTTCTATTGTGTTTTGAGTCTATATATATCTATTTATCTAAGCTGGCACTTCACTGGGATGTGTGGTTCCTCATACACTTATTGCCTGAAAAAGAAACATTTTACAGTAATTCAGGGAACAATACTTTGCATATAAAACTGGTTCTTTATGCTTGGTAAAGTTTCCTAATATGTGGACCTAAAGTGTAGTATCTAGCAGGATGCAACAAATCACAAAAACCTGAACTGAGCCTGTGTGATTATATGCAGCAAGAGTCCTTTTAAAATCAGGAAGCCATTGGCATTTCACAGATTAGGTATCAGCTATTTGTGTTTGTTAATGAAATGTTATGGATCTAAATAAATGAAGGTTCTTCTTTGAAATTTCATATGCATGGCTCCTCTAGGAACAAATGGCATCGCTCTGAACATTCGCTCTGGCGCCTTTATTTCTAAGAGTGTTTTTCTTGTTTACTCTCCTTCTCCCTCTGTCTCTCAGTCTCTGTTCCACACCCTTTTTCTTCATCTCTTCCTTCTTTTCCCCATTATCACTACCTTTCTCATTCTGTAGCGTATCTCTTTCTTTGCTTCTCTACCACTGTTTCTACTTTCATTCTCTCCCAATGTACTATATGCCTGACCATTTCTTTACGTCCTCCCTATATTTCCTTCATTCTTTATTTCTCCCTTCTGTTTTTTCCACATTATCCTTACTACTGTTTGTCTGTCAAATAGCAGTAACAGATTTTATTAGAAAGAGACTGTAGGTGGAAACTGAAGCCATGAAATTAAATTACGCTTGCTTCTGAGAAGGACAGCTGCGACAAATTTAAGGAGGACACTAAAGAGCAGAGACTTTACATTGTCAACAAAGGTCTGTATTGTTAAAGCTGTGATGTTTCCAGATGTAATGTATGGCTGTGAGAGTTGGACTATTGCTAAAGAAACAATGCCTTTAATCTTTGGTACTGGAAAAAAACTGCTGAATGTTTCTTGGACAGCAAGAACATCCAAAAAATCAGTCCTTGAAGAAAAATAACCAGATTTCGCATTTGAAGGCTTGATTGTCAAAAACAAGCTTAAATATCTGGGCCACATAATGATAAGACAGGATTCCTTGGACAAGATTTTCATGTTAGAGAAAATTAAAAGCAATAGGAGAAGAGGATGACAGAGACTAAGATGGACAGACAGCATTACAGAGACAATGCATATGACCTTGAACAAAATCAGAGAAGCAGTTTTGTATAGAAAGACCTGGCATGCTAAAGTCCATCTGATCACAAAGCTGGACTTGACTAAATGATCCAGTAACAAGATTTGTCTACCCCTCTTTCAATATCACTCTTGCTCTCTCTAGCTCTTTTTCTCATTGCAGTATGAATACTGTACCCTTTCCATTCCACTCCACTTTACCATACTTTTGTCCTTTTAGTTTCATTTTTTCATTCTCTCTTTCTCTCTCGCTATGTCAAAATTTGACATGTGACTTCTCATGTCTGTAATTCTCTTTTGAATTGAAATCCTGTGCTTTCAAAGAAAAATTCTATTTTCAGATTTTTTTTATATTTATTTCATTTATTTCCTGCATTCATTTTGTAAAATTTAAGGCCACTGGGCACTAGAGCCTACCTTAGTAAGAAGCAGCTCTGAACTGAGGAAGCCAGTCCATGTTAACCCTCCATCATGCAGATACCCATGTGCTTGTACAACGACTAATATTATAATCACATGTAGATATTTAAAATGTGGAATGAAACTGACCGGAGTTCACATCCTGTGTGCCGCGAGGGTTTCTTCCGCATGCTCCAGTTTCCTCCCACAGTTCAAAGAAATCTAGGTTAGATGAAGTGCTGATGCTAAATTGGCCTTAGTATGTGTGTTTGAGTATTTGTTTCCTCACCCTTTATTGGACTAGCACCCTGTCCAGGTGTTGTTTCTGTGTTGTGCCTGATGCTTGCTGGCACATGATTTCCTGCAGCTCTTTTCTTGATAAGATTTGGAAGATGGATGCATAAACGAATGAAATGAAACTGGAGTTAATGGAGAAAATTAACTTTGACAAACCTCACATAAATATTGACAGAGTCAAGAAATTTGTAACTGGAGTTATGAGGCACTAGCATAAATAACTCTGCTACCATACCATTGTCACAAAATTTAATTCTGAACAAATAATCCTTAAGGTGACATTTAAAGAAAAACAAAATTACAGGAGTTGTTGATGTCTTGGGACACTAAGCTCCAAGGCTTGGCATAACATAGCATATAAGCCACATGTGTCCAGAACATGACTTTACGTGACTATTTGATTTTAGTAGCTAAATATTGTGGTTGAATATTTTAGTACGTAAAATGAAACAGAAGAATACTATCTTGTTCTGAAATATTCTATCTCCCTCACCTGCAAAACCCACATAGATAGTTATTATCCATGAATACAGTGGGATGCAAAAGTTTGGGCAACCTTGTTAATAGTCATTATTTTCCTGTATAAATCGTTGGTTGTTACGATAAAAAATGTCAGTTAAATATATCATATAGGAGACACACACAGTGATATTTGAGAAGTGAAATGAAGTTTATTGGATTTACAGAAAGTGTGCAATAATTGTTCAAACAAAATCAGGCAGGTGCATAAATTTGGGCACCACAAAAAAGAAATGAAATCAATATTTAGTAAATCCGCCTTTTGCAGAAATTACAGCCTCTAAACGCTTCCTGTAGGTTCCAATGCGAGTCTGGATTGTGGTTGAAGGTATTTTGGACCATTCCTCTTTACAAAACATTTCTAGTTCATTCAGGTTTGATGGCTTCCGAGCATGGACAGCTCTCTTTAACTCACACCACAGATTTTCAATTATATTCAGGTCTGGGGACTAAGATGGCCATTCCAGAACGTTGTACTTGTTCCTCTGCATGAATGCCTTAGTGGATTTTGAGCAGTGTTTTGTGTCGTTGTCTTGTTGAAAGATCCAGCCCCGGTGCAGCTTCAGCTTTGTCACTGATTCCTGGACATTGGTCTCCAGAATCTGCTGATACTGAGTGGAATCCATGCGTCCCTCAACTTTGACAAGATTCCCAGTCCCTGCACTGGCCACACAGCCCCACAGCATGATGGAACCACCACCATATTTTACTGTAGGTAGCAGGTGTTTTTCTTGGAATGCTGTGTTCTTTTTCCTCCATGCATAACGCCCCTTGTTATGCCCAAATAACTCAATTTTAGTTTCATCAGTCCACAGCACCTTACTCCAAAATGAAGCTGGCTTGTCCAAATGTGCTTGAGCATACCTCAAGCGGCTCTGTTTGTGCTGTGGGCGGAGAAAAGGCTTCCTCTGCATCACTCTCGCATACAGCATCTCCTTGTGTAAAGTGCGCTGAATGGTTGAATGATGCACAGTGACTCCATCTGCTGCAAGATGATGTTGTAGGTCTTTGGTTCTGGTCTGTGGGTTTACTCTGACTGTTCTCACCATTCATCGCTTCTGTCTATCCGAAATCTTACTTGGTCTGCCACTTCGAGCCTTAACTTGAACTGAGCCTGTGGTCTTCCATTTCCTCAATATGTTCCTAACTGTGGAAACAGACAGCTTAAATCTCTGGGACAGCTTTCTGTATCCTTCCCCTAAACCATGATTGTGACCAATCTTTGTCTTCAGGTCATTTGAGAGTTGTTTTGTGACCCCCATGTTGCTACTCTTCAGAGAAAATTAAAGGAGGAGGGAAACTTACAATTGACCCCCTTAAATACTCTTTTTCATTATAGGATTCATCTGTGTATGTAGGTCAGGGGTCACTGAGCTTACCAAGCCAATTTGAGTTTCAATAATTACAGTGGTGTGAAAAACTATTTGCCCCCTTCCTGTTTTCTTATTCTTTTGCATGTTTGTCACACAAAATGTTTCTGATCATCAAACACATTTAACCATTAGTCAAATATAACACAAGTAAACACAAAATGCAGTTTTTAAATGATGGTTTTTATTATTTAGGGAGAAAAAAAAATTCAAACCTACATGGCCCTGTGTGAAAAAGTAATTGCCCCCTGAACCTAATAACTGGTTGGGCCACCCTTAGCAGCAATAACTGCAATCAAGCGTTTGCGATAACTTGCAATGAGTCTTTTACAGCACTCTGGAGGAATTTTGGCCCACTCATCTTTGCAGAATTGTTGTAATTCAGCTTTATTTGAGGGTTTTCTAGCATGAACCGCCTTTTTAAGTTCACGACATAGCATCTCAATTGGATTCAGGTCAGGACTTTGACTAGGCCACTCCAAAGTCTTCATTTTGTTTTTCTTCAGCCATTCAGAGGTGGATTTGCTGGTGTGTTTTGGGTCATTGTCCTGTTGCAGCACCCAAGATCGCTTCAGCTTGAGTTGACGAACAGATGGCTGGACATTCTCCTTCAGGATTTTTTGGTAGACAGTAGAATTCATGGTTCCATCTATAACAGCAAGTCTTCCAGGTCCTGAAGCAGCAAAACAACCCCAGACCATCACACTACCACCACCATATTTTACTGTTGGTATGATGTTCTTTTTCTGAAATGCTGTGTTCCTTTTATGGCAGATGTAACGGGACATTTGCCTTCCAAAAAGTTCAACTTTTGTCTCATCAGTCCACAAGGTATTTTCCCAAAAGTCTTGGCAATCATTGAGATGTTTCTTAGCAAAATTGAGACGAGCCCTAATGTTCTTTTTGCTTAACAGTGGTTTGCGTCTTGGAAATCTGCCATGCAGGCCGTTTTTGCCCAGTCTCTTTCTTATGGTGGAGTCGTGAACACTGACCTTAATTGAGGCAAGTGAGGCCTGCAGTTCTTTAGACATTGTCCTGGGGTCTTTTGTGACCTCTCGGATGAGTCGTCTCTGCGCTCTTGGGGTAATTTTGGTCGGCCGGCCACTCCTGGGAAGGTTCACCACTGTTCCATGTTTTTGCCATTTGTGGATAATGGCTCTCACTGTGGTTCGCTGGAGTCCCAAAGCTTTAGAAATGGCTTTATAACCTTTACCAGACTGATAGATCTCAATTACTTCTGTTCTCATTTGTTCCTGAATTTCTTTGGATCTTGGCATGATGTCTAGCTTTTGAGGTGCTTTTGGTCTACTTCTCTGTGTCAGGCAGCTCCTATTTAAGTGATTTCTTGATTGAAACAGGTGTGGCAGTAATCAGGCCTGGGGGTGGCTACAGAAATTGAACTCAGGTGTGATACACCACAGTTAGGTTATTTTTTAACAAGGGGGCAATTACTTTTTCACACAGGGCCATGTAGGTTTGGATTTTTTTTCTCCCTAAATAATAAAAACCATCATTTAAAAACTGCATTTTGTGTTTACTTGTGTTATATTTGACTAATGGTTACATGTGTTTGATGATCAGAAACATTTTGTGTGACAAACATGCAAAAGAATAAGAATTCAGGAAGGGGGCAAATAGTTTTTCACACCACTGTAGTTCTAAAAGTTTTGGAATCAATAAAATGACAACGGTGCCCAAATTTATGCACCTGTCTGATTTTGTTTGAACAATTATTGCACACTTTCTGTAAATCCAATAAACTTCATTTCACTTCTCAAATATCACTGTGTGTGTCTCCTATATGATATATTTAACTGACATTTTTTATCGTAACAACCAACGATTTATACAGGAAAATAATGACTATTAACAAGGTTGCCCAAACTTTTGCATCCCACTGTATGTATCAATTTCTCTTGCAATTTATCGCTGCATCATCATGCTGGCCAGTTTTAATAAAAGGTTATTTCATTTCATTTCAAGTATCTTAATATTAACAAATTAAAGTGTCATCTGTGAGACACTATAGGGCATTATAACACTTTTCTTAATGAGTGACCAGGTCTTGCTGCTAATTGACTCTTTTGCATTAATTTTAATTGACTTGCTATTTAAGATTCAGACAACTTAATTGTTTATTTTTTCCTTAACTAGCAATAATGAGATCCAAAATGAGCCAACACATGACAAACTGACCTGTGTCCATCACATAATACCTGAAAATAAAGAAAGGTGAAAGTTTTAGTAATGTCAATCTATTCAGGTCCACAAAACATTTTGACGGTGCTCTAAGAAAAAAGAAAATCAACAGTTTTGGAAATGTCTGCTGTGACAGAATGAAAACACCAACAAGGCATTAAATTAAATAACTAGTTTAATTTACAACAAGATTTATCTTCTAATTAAGGAACTGGTTGGAGTGGAATAGGTTGAAGTATAAGGCCCCAACTTAGCTGGTCATCTGTTGGCTCACTTCACATCTCATTTCTGTTTGGGTGCAGTTTAAGGTGAAAATGAAGCAATTCAGTGGACTGAATCTTAAAAAAACAAGTCAATTAAAATGAAGGGAAAAGAAATTAATTAGAGGCAAAAAATGCAGCTACAGTAGGGCTCCAGGACTGGAGTTGGAGACCCCTGGTATAATGATACCTTGGTTAGTGCTTCGGCTGCCCCTCAGAAAATTACAGCTTGGTGACCACTGGGAAACACCTTTCATTCTAGGCTATGATTTTGTTGTGAAATATTTTAAATATAAAAAAAGAGAGAGCACCTAGAGAAGGAGAGTACAATAGAAGTACAGACATTAAAGAAGAAATAGATACCAATGCAGGAAAGATGAGTGAAGTTTCATGGCTGGGGCTCTTCTCTAACTTTGTCCCACAGCTTGTTTCCTGGCCTCTTCTATGCATTCACAGACTTCCTGTCTCTTCTAGCTTCCTCATCTGCTCTGGTCCTTCCTTTGTTTTTATTCTGTTCCCCCATCGCTGTCGTCCTTCCTCTTACCTTTTCTTTTTCCTCTTTGTGTTCTTTCATGTTCTGTCAAGATGAATTTCCATTTCTCCCCATTTCACTCAGCTCTTTATTCTCCCCACTTCACTCTCTCTTTATATACATTTTTGGCCTTTCTTTTTGGTGATGTTCTTCCCTTTTCCTCTCTACATGTTTGCCATTACTAAGGGTCATGGATGCTATTGTTCTACTTCTTTAATCACTATCTAAATCGAGAGTCATGGAGACGACATACGAGTAAGAAATTATTTCAAAACAACAGGAAAGGAACAATTTATTGGTCCAAAATGGAACTACATGTATCAGTATCAAGTAAAACCTCCAACATCTAGCTATGCAACTGGCTAAATACTTTGGCATGGAGGTATACAGCTATCAAGTGATAGAAATGCTGCCCCAAAGTGTGCATGGAGCCAGCTATACAGTAACTAAAAGAAGTATTTAGTCCCTTGGATGTTTTCACATTTTATTATTATACAACATGGAATCCATGTGGATTTAACTTGTCTTTTTTAACATGTTCAACAGATAAAGACTCTTCAATAGCAAAGTGAAAACATATGAACATAAGAAATTTGACAAATGAGTGGAGACCGTTTACTCCAGGAGGCTTGTTTGTTTAGCTAATAGCTAAGTTGTCATATCTCATCCAGATACTTCTCTAAGGATGTCTAGGTTTCTGCTTCAACTACACGTCCCATTAGTTTGCTCCAGGTTCCCACAATTCTTTGTGCAAAGAATCGCTTTCTGGCTTCAGTCTTAAATCCACTCCCCCTTAATTTCCACTGATGTTCTCAATCTCTGCAAAGTGGTTAAAATAATTACAAATATAAAGCTCAAAATAATTGATCACCCCGCTCAGGACATTATTTAGTAGATTTACCTTTGGCAGACATGACAGCCTTGAGTAAGTGTGCACAGGTCTCTATCAGCTTTACACATTTGGAGTTTTTCCACATTCTTATTTGCAAAACTACTCAAGCTCAAGTTGCAAGGGATTATTTAAAAAGTCCAGCCACAATGGGACTGAGATTTGGACTCTGACTTGGCCACTCCAGGACATTAGGATTGTTGTTTTGAAGCCATTCTAGTGTAGTTTTGGCTTTCTGCTTGAGGTCATTGTCTTGACTAAAAAAAAAATCTTCTCCCAAGTCACAGTTTTCTTGTACACTGCATCAGGTTTTCCTCCCTGTATTTTGCTGCATTCAATTTATTCTACATCTTGAAAAGCCTTTCAAGGCCTCCTGCAAAAAAGAATCCACACAGCATGATATTGCCACCAGTATGGTTCATATAGGGATGTTTTTATGATAATGTGCAATCTTTGGCTTATGCCAAACATGGTGCTTAATCTGATGACCAAAAAGCTCAACTATAACCTTTCTTCAGCTCAACTTCAGAGTCACCCATGTGACTTTTGGCAAACCCTAGCCAAGAAGTCATTTGTGATTTTTCTGTTTTCCACCCTTTAATAAAGCTGTGACTGGTAAAGAACCCGGGCACAGTTGTTGTCTGCACAGTCTCTCCAATCTTTACCATTATAGCTGGTAACTTGTTTAGAGTTCTCACAGGTATCTACTTCTTCCATGATCACTTATTTTTGTGGACAGCCTGCTTTAGGCAGATTTGTAGCTGTGTCATACAGTACTCACTCCATTTCTTAATGATTAATGTAACTGAATCTGAAAGGGATATAAACTGTATGCAGAAACTTGGAAATTTTCTTGTCTCAATTCCCTGACTCATGCTGTTCAATCCCCTTTTCTGCAGAGTTGCTTTGAGTGTTCTTTTGTCTTCATTGCATAGGTTAGGCCACCATATTCACTCGGCATTCACTCGAGGGCTGAAAGCATGAGTGTGCTCTGGAAAGGACTGACGTCTGCCATGAGGAGCTCTCAGTGAACCTGTAATGGACAAAGCAGGATCAGAAAAATTCTGAAAATGGAGAGATAGGATGAATGAAAGCAGGAATGGTAAAATAAATAAGAGGATATGCAAACAGAAAACTGAGAAATCTGCTCTTAACAAGTTCCCAACGACATTGCCATGTTCTTGTTCCAGAGATTATTTTATACTATGAGCCTGTTCCACTCTGCAATTTCCCTTCATAATTGTAAACACTTCAATCAATCTCTTTTTACTTAAACTGAAAAGGTCTATTATTTCAATCTGTTTTCATAGCTCATCAGCCTAGTTGCTCTCCTCTGGACTTTCTCCAGCTCTGTTATGTCTCTTTTGTAATATGGAAACCAAAACTGATCACAGTACTCTATGTGATGCTCACTTGTGCATCTTTAACTCAAGCAAAACCTGCCTTTGACTTATAATCCACACATCGGGATATATAACTTAACATCCTATTAGCTTTCTTGATGTCTTCCGTACACTGACTGGATGAAGATAGTGATGAGTCCATTATATCTTATAGGTACACTTTGAATGCCCCCTGTTTGACGATTTATTAGGATGGGTGGATGTGGAGCATCTCTGACTAAAAGATCTGGGCTGGTAACTCAAAGGTTGATTGTTCGAATCCTGGCAGTGACAGAAGAAATGCTATTTTGTTAGGCCCTTGAGCAAGGCCTTTAACCTGCAACTGATCCAGGGGCACTGTACAAATAGCTGACACTGCGCTCTGACCCTAAAACTCTCTGGAGAGTAAGTTGGGGTATGTGAAAAATTACAAATTCCTAATGCAAGAAATTCTATATGGTGAATAAAGGATTATAAATCAATAAATATTTTAAACAGTATTTTCAAGTTTCACACTTGAATACCAAACATTTTTAACTTCCTACATGTACATGTGATACTTTAAATTTATTTACATCAGATATCAACTGCTATAAATCTTCACAGGGCTGTCCACATCACTCTAACAATTTACAGCAGCTGATTCTACATTATCTGCCCTTCCATCTAGTATGGTAAGTGATCAAGCCACAATTTGAGCCTTAGTCCCTGAAGGCTGACAACTGTGCCACCCACATTTAGAGTCTATTATGACCTAGCATTCACATTTGAGATGTGTGAGGAAGTCAAAATCCCCAGAGATAATCCTGCATAAACATGAGAAGAACTTGCAAAATCAATGCAGACAGCAACCAAGTATTTGAATGCAGGTCCCTGGAGCTATGAAGCAAGAGCGTGATCCATTATGCCACCATGCCATTGTTCTATGCATGTATTTCTATACCTGTGTTTCTACCTCATCTGTGTGACCTAGTGTTAGTGTCTACTTTTCCAGAAGCTCTATAAATAGCTGCCCCCCCCTTTTCTAAATCTCTTTTTAATGAATTTCCTTTTTTTGCAAATAAAGTGTCAAATCCTCTACTTACTGCCAGAGAAGCAGCATGTTCATAAAAGAGCAGTACACGTTCACATAAAATGCATTCTCTAAATCTTAAAACACCACCAAACCCCCTCCATACACACACACACACACACACACACACACACGTTTAATTCCCCATCTCCCCATTTTTATTTCATGTCTAATATCTCTTTGCCTACTAACCTTTTCTGGTAGTGATTATTCAAGACTGCCTTCTTTTTATTTTTACTCTAAGAATTATTTTAACTGGTGTCCCAATCTAATTCTGCCCCTGCATAAAATGGGGGTCAACAGTTTGTTGACACACTTCAGGCCTAAAACTGGCAATCTAGAGAAAAAAAACACGATGCAGCTCTTTTCAGGTGGTGGCATGGCTGGTTAGGTGGGCAGCACAGAGATAACCTTCATCAGCTGAGCAATGTGAAGCGTTGGCTTGTGTCAGGAGTTGCTCCCTGGATGGGAACGGAAAGTACAGGCTGTACCTGGCAGTGGGAACCTCTGCTGTTTATGCAAGATGGGGGATCAGCCTGTGTTCTTTCTGTTTTAAGATTCTTCTCACTCTGCAAGGACAGAGGCACAGCTAATTCTCTGCATATGCTTTAGTATGACTTATCTGGAGAAAGATGCTTTTAATCTCCTGATAACAGACAGAGAAAAAGAGACAGACAGAGACACAGAGAGAGAGAGACATCCCATAGTAGAAGAAAGAGGGTTAAAACAGGTTTGTGCGTTGGATTTGTTATGTGTCATGTTTTTCCATTAACAATATTGCCCAGAAATCTTTTTCTTTACTGAACTTAACCATATGTCCAGTCCAGTCCAGTCCTATGAGCTGATGAATGAGTGCCATGCCTGGAAACTGCAGGATTTCTAATATGCCATATGGGCACAGTGACCAATGCACTTCATGCCAGCAAACTCCTGCATCATCTACTCTGAAGCTTCCTATGCCCAATATAGTAGGCAACCAGCCATCTGGAATCAGTGCAGGAAATGAAGCAGATTAGCTATGAAAGTGTATACCTGTTTAAAGGATAGAGCGAGTGAGAGGGAGAGATTAATACGGCTTATAAGAAAGGAGATGGGAATGGGAAAAAGGGGACGGGGGCACACTATTTATTTTATATCATTTTAAAAATGAGTCCTCCATCAATCTAATTTCTAACCCTCTTATTCAGTTCAGTGCCATAGAGAGACATAGTCTATCACACAAAATAAATGATTGCATAAGCATTCACCCTCCTCAAGACAGTGTCTGTCTCAGCAATCATCAGGCCCAAGGTGACCCTGATGTTGTGCCAGTTCATCACGGGGCACACACATGCACCTACTTTCATGCTGGACCAGTTTAGAGCCACCAATCAACCTTACACTTGTCTTCGGGTTGGAAGTGGAAGCAAGAATACCTGGTTAAGTATAAAGACACCAGAAAAGCAAGGCTGGAATCTCAATCCAGGAATTCAAGACAGGGAAGTAGCAGTGCTAACCACTGTGCCAGCCATGATCATTTTACTGTACACTTTATATTGCTCTGGAACTGTGCACTAGCAGTGTAAACCACTGTGCTAGTCTGTCATCCATAACTAAATACTGTATGGAGATTAACATTAAAGTAAAGTGGATTCAGAAAGTGTTCAGGTCTTACTGAACACTTTACTGTATTGTAAATGTAATTTTAAATGGATAAATCTGTCGTTTTGCTCATTCATTTATGCTCAATAACTCTTAATGACAAAGTTAAAATATGTTTTCAGAAAGATTTGCAAATTTATTATAATTCAAAAACTCAAATCTGTCATTTATATACTGTAAGTATTCAGACCCTTGAATCAGTACTTTGTAGAAGCCCTTAAGGCAGCAATTAAAACTTCAAATCTTCCTGGTGAAATTGTAAGCCGTTTAAGACATTAACCAAACGATGGGCAAGGATTCATAACCAAAAAGTCAAAACATACAATCAACACCAAAATTTCACCAAAAAAATCCCCAAAGTAATAAGTTTGTTTACCAGGAACACTAACAAAAGAAATGCACACTGATTCTTCTGTTTATCTCCCAAAACTCGCATGACATGACCCTTATACTGAATAGACAGTGACATCATATGTCATTAACTTCAGGTCAATTTCCTAAGCAAAACAGTAGTAAACAGTTCACAAAATGGTGGCACCCAAGATAACATCAAGTCGAGCTTTGAAGGTCCCTAAAGTTCTGTTGTCTACCACACTACTTGGTAACTTATTCCAGGTGTCTTTGGTTCTGTGTAAAGATAAACTTCCTAATGTTTGTGCAAAATTTACCCTTACCATGTTTCCAAATGTGTCCCTTAATTCTTGATGATCTCATTTTAAAATAATATTCTTGTTCACTTCATAATTTTAAACAATTCAGTCATGTCTCCTCTTAATTTTTTTTGGCATAAACTGAAAAGACTCAGCTCTTTTAATCTTTCCTCGTAACTCATCCCCATGTAGCCCTGGAATCAGCCTAGACGCTCCTATCTGGAATTTTTCTAGCATTGTTTTGTCCTTTTTGTAGCCTGGAGACCAAAACTGCATATGCTCCAGATAAGGTCTAAAAAGTGTGAATTAAAGTTTGAGCATAACCTCCTAGGACTTGTAAAAGATTTTATTTGATTCACTTGTATCATCACAGGCACATTTCTAACTTTGATTCCATTCCTCATTTTATCATACTATAGCCTGAATGTATGTTGTGAGCATGGGTCCGAACACCATCAGACAAACACCACGACTTTACAAAACACACGTTTATTTAAGCATAGTACCACACAACACACAGTGCTCCCGCACCAATCACCCTCCACACGGGCCTTACTCTCAAATGTCCGTGGGCCGCCTTTCTTCTCCTCATTGGAGCTTCTTCCTGCTCCGACTCCCGACTCTAACTCCCTGAATGGAGTGATGCGGCCCCTTTTATTTCCACCTGGATGTGCTCCAGGTGCCCGATGACGCTCTTCTGGCATCACTTCCTGGTGTGGCGGAACTGCTGCCCTTGCACCCAAAAGAACTCTGGGCATCCCTGGAAGGTCCTTCCTCCACCTTCCCAGGTGTGGCGAAAGTGTCAATCTCCTGGGCTCCACGATGCTCGAAGCGCCCCCTGGTGGTGGCCACGGGCCCCAGTGGCTTTGAGCCTCCTTGCTCCTTCCCCGTGGTCCCCTCAACATCCAGGGCAGTTGCCCTCTCGTGGCCCGGGGAACGTATAGACCACCTCCCGGTCCTTCCAGGCGTCCCTGCTGGATTCTGACCCCCAGCCTCCTGTGACAATGTATATTTTATGTTTTATTGCTGGTTTTGTTATTTTTTAATTATCATATTCCATATTTTATGTCAATGTGTGGTTTGTAATTATGTACTGTTTCTTTAAATCTCCTAACGTTCCATGTACTTTGTGGACCAGGTCACCAGAATTACAGTGCTTCTGAGCCCACCATCAGGCTTTTCTGGCTATTGAAAGGACTGAGGAAAGGGGAGCATCAGTAATGCGATCATTTACAGTAAATGCTGTGGTGTTTGTAAGCATTGTGCTTCTTTGGCTTGGATTTTCTTTTTTTTTTATTGTTTTCTGCACAGTTTTTTGGATCTTGTTTGCTGAAAATTGTTTTGAGAATTGTTTTCTTCAGGATTGCCTTTTGGCAAATTCTTTTAGCTCTTTTGAGTACCCTTTATTGCTTTTTTGTTTAAGTAAATGTTTTTTATTTATAAAGCAGTCTTGTTGCCTTTGGGTCACAAGCTGGAATTTTGCTTGGTGTTTTTTAATCCAGCGTTTCTCAACCTTTAAGTATTTGCGACCCGAGTTTTCATAACAGTTTTAAAATCCCCCCTAATGTTTTTTTGAAACCCTAATAAAATTTATTCCTATATTTTTTGCTGCCGATACACCGCTACAAGTTTTATTATACCTGCTTAACTTTTATCAACATTTATCTAACTTTGTATTTATTTTTCTAGCATCAGAATGTAGTTTAAGTTAATTTGTTTTGGTTTCAATAGATGTATTTTTCATATTTTCGATTCTTGTTTTCTTTTTTTCACATCTTCGCGCACCCTTTTTTGTTACTTCACCCTACAGGTTGAGAGCCGCTGTTTTAATCATCAAGTATATTTTGAACTGAAAAACCAGTTTCCCCATTATTGGAGCCTAGTAGGGTGAAGCTGGGCTAACTGAACTTTTTCAGAGCTGGCCAGTAAAATTCATGACAGGGCCACCTCTAGGACTACCACAACTTGGAGGGGTACCAAAACCCGTCCAACTGCCCCTCCCTCTCTCTCTCCCTCCATCAAAGGTGCTGTCTGATCTTCAAGAGACATATACCCTCCCATCCGTTAATTTTACATGCTGTCAAATCAATCTCCAAGGGGGCCAAATCCTTCTATTACACATATTGACGCAAGCCCGCCAATCTCCATTGGTTACCACCACCAATTCAATTTTTTTTACAATTGTCAGAGCGCTATTCTCCATGGGAGAAACATCCATTGAATTCACATGGTGATGCAAACATGCATGTTTTTAAGGGCTACTCACTCTTAGATGTAATGGGCACTTCTAACTCAACACTACCTAGGGGCTTCATGTGTCCTCTTCTGGAGCTTTCTGGATGTGTCCACCCATTGTTGCCATGTTTCAGACCTCATTTCATGACATATTTAAATATGACATTTTTACTGCTGTCACCTTGTGTGTGTGTTCTCTAATGGACTGGTGAACCTTCATAGATGGTATAAATAAAGCAATATTTAGTTATGATCAATTTCATTATATTATGCTTTCATTTTTATTATTATTATAATTTTTCACTACATTTCAAAGCAGATTAAAAATAATAGTTAAATTTATCCATTGTGACAGATGGGGGGCGCTATCGCTCCCTTGAACCCTTGTCCACGTCTCCAGACACCAGATAAAAGTCCAAATTTTGACTTTATTAATTCGCCACAGTGCACAAATCACCCTTTCCTCCACTATACTCATAAGCACACCAATAATCAATAACAATAAACAATCCTCCACTCCCAGACGCGTTGCCACCCTCAGCTCGCCGTCTGGGAGCTCCCACAATCCTTTTATAGTCCCTGACCCGGAAGGGTTCCAATCCCTAGTCCATGTGATCTTCTATCACTTCCGGGTCAGATCAAAACTCCTTTTCTTCACCCCGGAAGCACGTCATTCCCCTTGTCCATGTGACTCGGACGTACTTCCGGGGCGTAGGGTAAATAAACACCGTTCCTTCCTGCAGCATCTCCTAGAGGTCCCCATGGTATCCAGCAGGGCTGTGTATAAAAACTGCAATGTCCATGATTCCCTGCTAGTCTTCGGGGAACCTCCATACTGCAGGGAAGGCTCCACCTGGCGGCTTGGGGATATTGGCCAGGATGAACGGCCGGCCATACACCACACCATATAGAGACAGGGTAAATGATCTCAGAGAGAGCACAAAGTATTAATTTATTAAACCAAAAACTAAGCCTTTTATGCTAATTGAACTTAGCTAACAACAGCATATTCCTTAATTGACTAGGGGGCTATTTTCCTCTTTAATCTGCCATACTTTATCTCTTATGACTTTGTATATACTCTCTAATGCTCTGCTCTGCCACTTGAGCTGTTGTCTTAACCCACCACTTCAGGGCTGACTGAACATTTTTTACCACCATCACTAACATCCCAACAATCCTGATGGCATCCACATGTGCCAGACTTATCACTGGGGCTATCCGGGCTGAGGGACACCTTAGAAACTACTGTACCCCTGAACCAACTCTATTTATTAAAAGTACAGAAGTTTCTAAGAACGTTTTCAACACTTTTCTTTGTAAGGGGCAGTAAGGTGCGAACTGAGGTTCTAGCACTGCTGCCAGTGAGCATAAAGAAGGCCTTTCGGTTTCCTATCCATTTCCATGGCCTTGCACTCTTTCTTTGGGTCTTCTGTCAGGAGAAGTTATAATTGGCAAGTCACACAGGTGAGGAAAAAACACCACAGTCATTGTGTGAAATTTATTTTTAATCTTGTGAAGAGAATTGAGACAGGAGAAGGTGAAGAGTTGGGGTTTCCTGGAGTTTACCATTTGATAGCAGCAATGCTAAGCTGAAATTAAGGAAATAAAAAAAAAAAAAAGGAAGGAGCCAAAATGATCATTCTGTGTGTTCCTCAATCGGTAGCTCCAGCAGTGTTTGATAATGAAAGCAAACTTCTTGTTGTCTCATTTCTTATATAGTAAAGGGACAGGAAGGGGCAGAATGTCCAAGAAGGTTAGAAAGAGGTGTCAGTGGTCTTATGTGACTGTATCCTCTACTCAAGGGTTGGAAGAGGAAGAGTGGTTAGTAGCTGCATATCCAAATGCATCCCCCATAACACGTGTGTGTGACATTAATACTTTAATTTATTTTTTAATGACTTTTTAATGTTAAAAATTAAATAGAGTATATTCCTCCATGGTGCCACTTTGTTTACATTGTGCCTTTTGTGCAATTTGTTTGGCCTGGTTACTAAGCTGTTGCTAGGTAGAGTCATTAGGAAGTGTGTAACATGTAACATGTATAATGGTCAGTGACATACATCCTAATTGCCTGAGTGGTAGATATTCAAAGAAAAATTACAGTGTTCATTGACTTGTCTTTCTTGATATTCTTCTCCGTATTCAACTATAATTTCTTGTCTGATTCTCAAATTGGTTTTGTAGCCTTTTGACTTTTCTCACTTTATTTATTTCTGTCATTTTTAGTTTAACATTTTTGGCTAGTTTGAAAGATTTTTTTGACTTTCTGGCATCAACTTTGGCACGTTTCTAACTTTGATTCCATCTCTTGATTTGAATGATACATTTTTACTGCTGTTGCCTCATGCAATCAGTAAAACCAGGAGGTGAGTGCATTAACCAAAAAAAAAAAAATCAGGATCAAAACAAGAAATTCAAAAGATTATTTGACAAAAGCTAGAATAACCTAGCCGAGTATTGTTATACCTGAAAATTCATTTAAAGCAACACTTGTGAAAGGCTTTTGAATTGTATCAACAAACTTGGATTGGACTTCATTGCTTAAAAAGTGTTGTGCTATTGATATCACTTCTAATAGTGTTGACCAGTGAAATTTGCCAAAGCATTTTTCACAGTGAATGTGCCATATTCAATGGTGACCTTGTTCGTCAAATACTTTCCTAGAACTTTGCTATGCAGCCACCTTAGAGCAACTTTTTTTCCTTGTGTCTTATGATGCTTTGTGAGGCCAAGGTGACATCACATAGCTATAGTAGTCAATCAGTGCGTTTTTTTTTTTAATTTTATTGATTTTATTGAAATCACACAACATTCTATACAGATAGATCAATTTTATCAAAAATAGGATTGAAAACAAATCAACCACCAACCCTGAGAAAGACAGCATGGCCATCAGAGTAAAACTTAAAGCTAGTAAAAATAAGTAAATCAATGAATTAATAAGTAGATAAAGATAAATGGAGAAGATAAAGAAATGGAAAGAGAATCTGCTTCCTCAGTGTTTTGAGAGTTTAATCTAAAATGTTATTAATTAGATCCTGCCAGGTTTTAAAAAAGTTCTGCACAGATCCTCTAAGTGAGAATTTGTTTTTTTTTTCAATTTCAGATAATATAAAACATCAGTTACCCACTGACTTAAAAGAGGAGAGTTAGGATTCTTCCAGTTGAGCAAGATAAGTCTGTGTGCCAATAGTGTAGTAAAGGCAATTACAGCTTGTTTTTCCTCCTCCACTTTAAGCCCATCTGGAAGCCCACCAAACACAGCTGTTAATGGGTTAGGAGGGATTGTGACACCAAGGCTGTCTGAAAGGCATTCAAAAATTTTGGTCCAGAATGATGTTAATTTGGTGCAGGCCCAAAACATGTGGCCAAGTGAGGCTGGAACTTGATTACAGCATTCACAGGTTGGATCTTGCCCTGGAAACATTCCGGACAATTTTAAATGAGACAGATGTGCTAGATATATAATTTTGAGTTGAATTGAATGCTTTGCGCATATGGAGCGCGAGTGAATTCTCTGCATTGCTACCTTCCACTCCTTTTCTGAGATGTTGAGTGAGAGATCCTTTACCCACTGTCCTCTTGGATCTTTGAAAGGGAGGGACTGTAAAATGGTTTTATATATTGCAAAGATGGTGTCTGAGTCCTCGAAACTGAGCAATATTTTTTCCAGCATAGTGGCAGGTTCTGTTTAACAAAGTTTCTGATTTGAAGATAGTGAAAAAAATGTGTTGCTGGAAAGTTAAATTTGGAGTGTAATTGTTTGTAGGATGTAAGATGTTGTCTATGTACAGATCGCTAAGTGATTTAATCCCAAATGTTTTCCATATATTAAAAACTGCATATGTTTGCGAGGGTTGAAAAAGGTGGTTCGCGTGCAGAGGTGCCACAGTTAAAAGCTTCTCTATCTTAAAATGCTTCCTACATTGGTTCCATATTCTGAGTGAGTGAAGCACAATTGGGTTGTTAGAATATTGGCGATAACTTGCATTTATTGGGGCACAAAGCAGGGAATATAAAGAAGTACTGCAGGATTTTATTTCAGTTGCGGACCAAGCCTGTGTATGTTCATCTATTTGTGTCTAGGTTTTTATAGTTTGTATATTTGCTGCCTAGTTAGTATAATTGCTGCCCAGTAATAAAACTGAAAGTTATGTAGAGCCATGCCACCTTCTGCCTTAGGTCTTTGTAGGGTCACTCTTTGGATACATAGATGTTTTGAATTCCAAATAAATGAGGTTATGGTTGAATCTAATTGCTTAAAGAATGATTTATAGATGTATATTGTAATGTTTTGAAATAAAAACAGAAACTTAGGAAGGATATTCATCTTAACAACGTTAATTCTTCCAGCTAAAGTGTGATGAAGGGTTGACCATCTATGCAAGTCAGTGCTTTTGCATACACACAAATATTTGGGTTAAGAGGAATAAACCAATTAAGCTAGAAACTAGTTTTTTATTTTCAATAATCCACGTTCACATGCATAAGTAATCTTTTGGAGTTGTCATTTGTCAAAATGCTCCAACATTACTAAACTGCACAAAAATGAGTTAAACTTCATCATTGACTGCCGTGAATCAAAAAATAACCATCACGCCTGTTATAATTTTTTCTTTAGTCAATTTGATACTTTATTTATAGGTTTCTCTTACTGGACTGTATGTAGCACACTCTTTTCTGCTTTGCCATGTGAATAAATTTACCTACTATGTGTGCTTCTTGCCTTACACCCAATGCTGGTGCAATAATAATAATGTTGGTATTTTTACTTCAGCAATACGTATTGTGTTAGGCTTCTTGTTGTTTTAAAAAGAAATCAAACTAATTAATGCATGTTACTTTTAGTGTGTTACTCTACTGCACTTGAGATTGTGTTGCTGAGTTTAGCATTGTACATTCAGTTCATCAACACAAACACAATTTTTTTAAATACTGAGACAGATTATTTCAGCCAGGTGAAGGAATAATGTGATTTTAGCAATCAGGTTTCTGTGAATAACAGGGTTATTGAAGTGTATGTAAACACGCTAGCTATTGGATATAACCCTGATCCCGGTATTAGGCTAAAAATTAGCTGAAAACGTGTGAATGCATTTAAACACAAAATGCACATGCAGAAGGAAAGTGGATAAGTGTTGGTGTATCTATGTCTTAAAGGTCATTTCTTTTCGTATGGACTTTTATATGACCTCTGTGTATAGGTGAGCCTATCCCTTTAATAATATTGCCCAGAGTGCTGTGCAGTTGATTCAAACAGGAAGGAGAGAAGAATCCACCTGCTTTAGTGTTGAACCAAAAAGCTGTTCTTTTTGATTCAATAGAGGTAAGTACTTGCTGTAGAATGTCCAGATGCTGTTCTGATATTTAATTCTATTAATTTTATTGAAGGCAGGCACAGTGGCTAACACTGCTACCTCAAAGCACAGGTCACATTTTTTGGCCACAATAGTCAGTCCAACATAGTTTGCAGATGTTTCCCTATCTGTCAGGGACCCTGAAAAAACTGTTACACAATTATAATTTCCTCAAAGCTAGTTAAGTCTCTTCTTCCTCATAGATTTAGATTATTTTCTTTGCTTTCAGTTAATTTCCAAACCATTTCCACATTTTCACAAAATTTGAGGAAAAGCAAATTCAGCAGGAATCACCCATCATTAGTCACTACTTCTGGAGAGGACGGCCCTGGAAACAGACAATAGCATATTGGCAGCCAGACTAAAAAATGGTAATGCTCAGTAAAAAATTAAATGGTGGTTCAGTTTAACATAAACATAACAATGACATTTAATTATTAGCCTTAGAACTAAATGGTACCAAAAAAATGGAAACTAATCTCAGCATAGCTGAAGCTACTAAAGAAAAATACAAAGTGCCCAAGGAAAAACTAACACAAGTACTGGAGTTCACAATATTAGTGACCTGAGTTATTTCTCACCTGGCACACTGTTTATAGTTATGAGTCATGCCACCCCAGTGGCCCTTATCCAGTAAAAGTGGTATACAGAAGGGCTTGCCATTCATCATTACACTCTTACAAATGTCCCTTCTTGTCTCTTCCCTCACATTATACACTAGCTGTTTATAACATATATACACATACTGTCAGATCTTCCCCTGCCTTAGCTTCCAAAGCTGCTTAGAATATTTGAGATACAAAAAGCGATGTGGTTGGATTTCCCAATGATTCCAGTCTTGAGCCTCTCTGCAAAACTAGCATTTTAGAGATGAGCCGAAATCCTGCTGTACTTCCAAGTTGTTTTCCTCATTCCGCTATTTTCATTGGTAAACAATTGTTTAGGTTAGTTTTAATATTTTATTTGTAAGACAAAAGTTTTCGGCTCATGTACAGGCTATAACTGTATTGTATTGCTTTGCAAGCTCAAGATGTAGGCAACAATGAAATTCAATTGATTTTCAATACATCACTGTGGTCTGTGTTTATAGTAAGTTTTCACTTAAATACTATACATAACTTGATTGTGAATTATTAGTAATTCTATATAATGTACTGTATATATTTTCTACTCATTTATTATTATTATTTTACATTCCTTTTTATATGCTATATATTCTTGCTTTTCATTTTCATTATTATGATGTATCATTCTATAAGAAAGTACTTAGGATCTGCTAGCTCAAACAATAAAAAAAAGTTCTTTGTTTCCATAGATTTCTAGCAAAAACAGGCAAAAAATGTCATTTTAAAATAATAAAAAGCATAAAACCATGCTCTGGTATTTAAAAATTTCACAACCACTGTACCCCCGATATGCTGAAGCACCACAACCGGTGACCAGATGATCCCCTGGACTTTTGAACTGCTGCCCTCCCTAACCTTTCATCCTTCAAACGTCTACACATGAAGAAGAACCAAGAGCACCTCAGTAATCAAAGAAGGAGGAAGAGACAGAGAATTTCCAGTTGGAGTTTTCCCAGCTGAGCTTGAAATGGGTTGTATGCTGAATAACTATTAAATGCAAGTTATGTATGAAATTATCATTTGTGTTGTGATTAGTTTTTGCTGTTGTTATTTTACCACCATTGTGGCTTTGAGGGTGGTACAGTAAGTGGACTACCTTTGCCTATTGCTGTGAACAGAATGTCTAGTAGCTTGCACCAGTAATTATCTTAAGAAGAATTGGATCAGGGAAAAGAAAACAGAATACATAAGGGAAAGGGCAAACTTGCGTTCTAGATTTCAAGCTGAGATTCAGGTACCAACAGATCAGAAGCTCTACTGGACAAGAACTAAAGATTAGACTAATTTGCAACCAAGGAACAAAGCAAGAGTCAAAAGGTTATAAAAAAGTCCTAACCTAAGTAAACATGAGCACAAACAAAGTTTATTTTTGAGACTTTCCAAAAGCTAGGGTATACACAAGGAATCCCAAAGCACATAAGTCCCAATAAGTATTTTCAAAAATGACCACTAAAATAGAATATCACCATCAGACTTTGGCTAGTAATGAGGGTAAGCACCCAGTTTTTATAAATTTAAAAGTTTATTCTCGTAAAATGCTCTTCCATAACAATGAAGCTCTCTGAAGCAAATGAATTAAAAATTTTACCAAAAACACTAAGGAAATCCAATTCAAACAAAGTCCCAATATGGTAATCTAGAAACGTAGCCAATACAATGAAAACACTCACCAACTCCAAAGTGCAGGGTGGCATGGTGGCACAGTGATATAAAGGCACAGTGATATAAGGGCTGCTCAAGGAAATTTTATATTTGCCTTTAAATGTATGATTTTATATGAATGTAGTATAATCCACCTTTACTCATACACTCCAAATACAGGGATTTGGGCATCACTATCTTAAATCAACTTCTCCAGGGCTATCCGAGACTGATTAGAAAGAAAGAAAATGCAAGTTGCAGAAATAAAATTATCTATAATATTTAGAATAATATTGTAAGTTATCGTGTATCATAAAAATCTCATTGTACCATATACACATGGCAAAAGCAATGACCATGATCATGTAGTACTCTGAAATGTCAAAGGTGTCCAAGGAATACCAAATGAGAGTTTGATAAACTCATAAAAAACTGGTGAAGAAAAGATAAACTGACTAAATTGACTTCTCTAAGTATAATTATTGATATTAATTCTGAAGGTTAAAGCCCCTGTTCCTATTTTCCAAGGCTTTCATCTACTCTTGGCATTGGATAAGTGGAAAACTTGCACATTGTTCAGATAAGATACCATTACTTCTAGATTACATCTATTTTATATTCAGTGGTTGTGTTTAACATCCATTGGACTGTTAGACCAATGTATCACAGGTATTTTATACTCAATCTCACATCCAAATATATTTTTGTTGTCTGTTTTGACAGCATTTCTTCTATCTAATCAATTTTCACACCGCACTTACTCCAACTTTAGCATTGCAGTGACCTTCTGATAGCATTGAGTACAAGAAAAGATTCAACCCTTAATGGAGTGCCAGTATATTGCATGGAATATTTACTGACACTGGGTCAATTTCAATTGTCTTTGAAACTAAACTGCAACTCTCAGAGTACCTGGAGTACATAAAAAAATATTGCAATTAGAAGAACATATAAACTCTGCACAGAAAGTGAACAGGCCAGGATTTCAACTCTGTGTCACATAGCAGCACCACTCTGACAAATCAATATGTATGTGAAGGGAATTATGTGGGTGTAGCAGTAGAGGAAGATACAAAAAACAGTCAACCCAACCTAAAGAAAACTCATCCAAAAACACAAAAAGTAAACTTCCTAGCTTAAAATGCTTACTCTTTTTTGTGATAAGTATTAGAAATAAATTGCATGAAGTAGAGACAACAGTATTGACTTGGAACTATGATACTGTAGGAATTACAGAGTCATGGCTAAATGAGAGTGAGGAATATAATATTAGTGGCTACACATGCTTCAGGAGAGACAGACAAGGAAGAAAAGTAGGGGACGTGGCACTACATGTGAGATATAACATTGGACTACAACTTCAAGATGGAAGAAGGAAACACGTCAGAGTAACTTTACATTAAGCTAGTCAGTAAGAAGAGATCTGGTTATTGGAGTTTGCAGCAGGCTGCCAAATTCCCATATGTTAGATAATACCATATTATTTAATCAAATAAGATATACTAGCTGTGTGTGGTCTTTGGGACAAAAGACAAACCAAAGACTCCATAACAGTTTTACTATATTGGTGAACTTGCAGAGGCATCAGTTAACTGGGCCAGGACAGGTTGTATCTTGTCCAAGATGGTGGTGTAGTCGAGTGCAGCTGTGGCACAAATTAAGCAGGACAGGCTGGAAAATGTCTCAGGCAAATGTATGGTAGCTTGTTGGGTGAACATACAATGTGTATGTGCCACAAAGCTGAGATTGTATGCTTGAGTTGAATGAGAAGTGAGGTGTATGCAAGTGCTGAAAAGATTTAAAAATGCATGCATGGGCCATCTCACTAAGTGCAAGTCACACAAGTCATGGTGATGCCTGTTTAGATCTTCTCTTTTCAAACCAATAAAGACAGAGTAACAAGAACAGTGGTTACTTATATTATAAGCAACAGTGATCACAACATGGCAAAATAATTTTTGAAAACACAGTAACATACATCAAAATGAAGACTTATAACTTGAGGAAAGCAGACTTTATGGGGATGAGGAAATATCACAAAGCACAGAATGGGAAAGCAAAAACTCAGCAACTTAAAAATATAAAAAAATATATCTTTTTTACCCACATAATTGTAAGTACCAAAACAGCAATAAGCTTCATAACTCCTGGTAAAATTGGAAATTAAGGTTAAAGTTATGTAAAAATGTACTACCTTAACTTAAGACTAAATATGTCAACAAAAGTTCAGAAGCAATGTCTCTATGACCAAACAGTGAACTTTAATGTTAAAGGTCTCAATCACAAATTAAAGAGTAAAAAGGTATTCTCTCACCTAACAGGTCTAAATGCCAAGATAGTATTTTTACAGGAGACCAACTTATTAAGCAAGGATTAGTTTCGGTTGCAAAGAAATTGAACTGGCCAAATATTCCACTACAGCTATATAAAGAAAACTAGAGGTGTGGGAATCTTAATACATAGAAAAATTTCATTTGTAGTATCTGATGTAGTATCTGATTCTGAAGGGCGATATGTGATCGTTATGGGTAATTTAATTATAAAGTGATTTTGCACCCAATGTGCATGATACAGACTTTATCAAAAACGTATTTGCATCCATTCCTAATGTTAACACTAATAAAATTATAATGGTCGGAGACTTTTAACTGTGTTTAAATCCAGACCTGGATGGGTCTTCAGCCACAGGGGTGATAACATCTAACACTGCAAAAACAATTACAAAGTTTGTAATTGATCATAACCTATCAAAAACTTGGAGATTTCTAACTCCAAACTCAAGAGCATATTTCTTCTATTCACCAGTACATCATTGTTACTCAAGACTTTATTATTTTTTCATAGATAACAATTTTTGCCCACGATCGAATCTTGCAATTACGACACTATTGTTATGTCCGACCACGCCCCTCTAATCATGGAGCTCAAATCATTATGCTCCACATACTCACCTCACAGCTGGTGTCTTAACCCCCTATTATTAGCTGACAAGAATTGTGCAGAATTTTTTTCCAAGCAAATTGATTTTTTTTTAAGGACAAATACATCCTCAGAGGTCTCTACAGGAATACTCTAAAGACATTTTTAAGAAGATAGGTCATTTCATATCTCTCCCACAAAAATAAATCAGAAACAAAGAAGGCATCAGAGTTAATCAGTGATATCACCAGAATAGATAAAGAACATGCCAGTTTACCAAATGAGGCATTTTGTAGGAAAATACAGGCTTTGCAATCAGAACTCAACCTCTTGACAACAAAAGAAATGGAACAACTCATTTTTAAATTGCAACATCATTACTATGAAAATGGAGAGAAGGTTAATAAGATCTTAGCTCAACATATTCACAAGCAGGAAGTTCACAATGCAATACCACTAATTACCCACACAGATGGAGACAGAATCATTGACCATAAAAATTTAATGCACACATTTAGAGACTATTTTAAGTCTTTGTATTCTACTCAATTTAAAGCAGACAAGACACAATATAATGCATTTTTTAATGCATTACATATGCCACAACTAGATACTCTTAGTGCAGAGGAACTGGGTAAAGCTCTGACACTCTCAGAATTACTAGACACTATAAACTTACTTCAGAGTGGGAAAGCAGCAGGCTCTAATGGCTACCCTGCCGAATTTTATAAAAAAAATTCAATTAAGTCCTAGAAAGTTGATTCAGTTCATCTTGACATAGTTCTTTTCCAGGGAGATACGTTACATCACTCATCCAAGTGACTTCCTCAGTCTCAGTTGACTGCAGGTTTCTCCAACCTTATAAACAGTACCTTTGCATAATGATCGAAACTAGCACCATTCGACTAACAATGGGCTGTGTGATCAATGAAATGCAAATTGTCCAATAATCAATGGCCATGAGTACAATTCACAGAGAGTTGGGGAATCGCTGTAATCACAGCATTGTAAGAAGGTAAAAGATGTACCCTTAGGCCCCCTCCTCGGTTCAGAGATGGTCATTCCTTTTTCACGTGAATAGCCTCCTTGACTCCTCGCACAAACTGAGGCACTTTATAAAGCGCTTATTTACATATGATGACAATATCATTTTTAAAATGAAATGCAGCAAAATATGTTTATTATATTATACAGATAAAACTTTATAAACTCATTTAAATAATCTATATTGTTAATAAATAAACATGTGAGGACATGATGTCGCAGCGCTAGCAATGAGCTGGCGCTCCGTTCACGGATTGTTCCTGCCTCATGCTGTATTCTTTCTAGGACTGGCACGACACTGGATGGATAGAATAATTTAACATGTACTATGAAGATATTTCAATGTTCCTTAAAAGTTTTGAAGAATCAGCGTTCAAAGCTTACAGATGGCTTAATGTCTATTACAGAGCTGATTGTGTGGCGATTGGGTATCTGGAGAAAGAAAAGTAAGGACAGGAATTGGGGGTTGGTACGTTTGAAAGAGACAGTACTGCTGCAATAAATTATTTCATCGAAGGTCGCGCACCACGCAGCAAGCATCCTGCGTGAGGCATGAACAATCACTGCGCCACCATATTCCCATGTTTAGTAACATGCTTTAACTCCTATCATCATGAAAATGATATCAAGTATACATCTCAGTATTTTAATTATTCAGAAAGCTGTAATATCATGAATATAATGGATTCTGTGTCCTGTCAGAGGGAGAGAAAGCCAGTTTAAGAAGCACGTAGTTATTCACACACATAGAGCACATGAAAAATCAAATACAAAACAAAGCATTTAATATGCTACTTTAGTTACGATGAAATTTGAGAAACTAGTAAATTAAACGATTTTAAGATGAAGTTTATGATGTTCTACTATAATGACAAAATAAACTATTTAATTAAATTGGAAATTTAGAGATTAAAGTTGACATTTCGTGCTTTTCTCCCACTGTGTGCCTATTTTTTTTCTCTATACCCTAATAAGCTTCCATATGACACTCAGACAGTAGGCTACAACTCGCCTTTTCACGGCGATTTTGATATCTGACAACTTCTTTCTTATTTCGGGCACTGTGCGACTTTGTGAACTGGAGCTTTCGAGTTTCTCCGACACTCTATGTCACTCAATCAACTTCCTTTTGTTGTTTATACCACTGTTTAAACCAACAAATAGTAAGTTTTTCCTTGCTTCCACTTGGTATTCACTGAAATTCTTCTATTTCCCCCTGTGCTTTTGTCATTGCCTTTTCACAGGACGCTGAGTTTAAGGGCTATTTATATTGATTTGCATATTCAAAGAGGCGTAATTCTGGGAGGAGACGGGGCGGGACAGCACGCACGTGCACATGCACTACTTTTCACGCTGACCGGGATTTATGTAGCGGAAGAACATGGAAGATTTATGCATCTGGATTTTTTTGTGCGTAAGCACATTTCCACTTTTGTCCGTAGCCTATGCCATGTTATAGTGTGAATTCTTCACACGGCGTTATGCATGAGGTCCTTGGTGTTTTGAAAAAACGCATCTCAGCTGTTCCGATACTCCTGACACATAAGGAATAACCAAAGGTTTTCGCTTAGGCAGCGGTTGTCCTTCCACTCTCCTGTATTGCTTAGAGCATTCTTTAGGTTTCTTCCCTGCTTTGACAAAAGTCCAGCCGTGATAACCACATTTACTCATGGCCTTTTTGATATGATGTTCTTCTGCTTCCCTGTCTGCTGTGTTTCTGGCCATGGTGTTTGCTCTGTGTTGTAGAGTCCTGATGACACCTATTTTGTGCTCTAGTGGATCGTGAGAGTCAAACCTTAAATACTGATCCATATGTGTTGGTTCACAGTACACATCAACTTCCAAATGTCCCCCATTGCTGATGGAATTTTACAATCTAAGAAAGCTAGCCTGTCACGTTTCATGTCCTCCCTGGTGAACTGGATGTGTTAGTCCACTGAGTTGATGTGATCAGTGAATTGTGGTACCTCCTGATATTTGATTTTGATTCATATTAATGACACTGATTCTGGTTTAAAATTGCCAAATTCATAGATGACCCTAAAACTGGAGGGTTGGCAGACACTGAGGAGGCAGCAAAAAGAATTAAAAAAGACCTGGATAATCTTCAGAACTGGGCATTTACCTGGAAAATGCTGTTTAATATAGAATAGGGCAAAGTGCTACATGTGGGCAAAAGGAACATCAATTATAAATGTAAGATGGGAGACACAGTTTTACAGAAAGCAACCTCTGAAAAGGATTTAGGGTATATATTGATTCAGCATTTTCATTGACTAAGCAATGCACAGAAGCAACTAAAAAGGCAAATAAAATGTTAGGTTATATCATAAAAACTGTTGAATTTAAGTCAACGAATGTTTTGCTCAAACTCATACAATGCATTCATATGACCACATCTGGAGTACTGAGCATAGTTCTGGTCATTACAGTACAAGAAAGACATAGCAGCACTTGAAGCATTCCAGGACTTGTGCATCCCAGGACTTAAGGACATGTCAATTTCTCTCTGATAGACTTAGTCTGGACACTACGTGGGAACTTAATTCAGGTATTTAATATCCCCAAAGGCATTGATAAAGTAGATCAAGCAACATTACTCAGCTTAAGAGTCAATCATGTACTCAGAGACATCAGTGGAAATTAAGGAGAAGTGCATTTAAGACTAAAACCAGGAAGCACTTCTTTATGCAACGAGTTATGGCACTCTGGAACAAACGACCGAGACATTTGTTGATGCAGAAACCTTGACCACCTTTAAGAAGAGTCTGGATATCAGGATGAGGTATTGGGACAGCTTAGCTATTAGCTAAAGAAATGGGCTTATTGGACAGAATGGTCTCTTCTCATTTGTCAAATTTTTATTTTCTTAATACTTTATAATCTAATGAATTAATATCTAAAGTATCTTACACTTGATTTTATTGTTATGTGTCTCCTCCGTCTTCCTTCACTTCTGTATATCCAGCAGTCATCTCGGCTGTCATCCAGTTTAGAGCTAAAAGGAATTACATGAGAAGAAGTCTGACAGCTAATCCAGCATGACAATGCACCACTCACTTAATTATTTGTCTTAAGGTTTTGTTAAAGCTTTTTCTTACTTCTTTTGTCTGAGAATGATAAGGACTGTGTTTAGTTCCTTAATGCACCATAGTTTTAGAAAATGTTTAATTAATTTAAACATGATTTGAGTACTGTGGTCAATCATCATTTTTTCACCATATTGGTCAAGAATGTCCATTAAAATCTGTCAGCTTCTAGATCAATTGTTGCGTCATTATGTCACTATTAGGGTACATGTGATTAGCATGATTATAAATGAGCCAGAAGTAGACGGTTATGCTAATACAATTAGGAAATACCAAATGTTGGGACTACCTTACTGTCATCTTTGAAGAGATATAGATCAGGGAGTGCATTTTGAATTCATGGCTCTGGCTATTCCATCACTTTCAATTTACAAGTCTGGCTAAGGACTTAGCATATCCCATCTGCTATACTGTTTCTTGATTAAAACGCTCTATAGGAATTCATATTGAATCTTACTTTGTAGTTTTTTATCACTGCTTCAGCTATTGAAGAGCAGGTGAAAATCTTTGTTAGAGACAGTAGATGTAATATTATACTCTTCCCACTGATTTCAATTTGCACTCATGCTATTTCATATTGGTTTACATCTCCACAAATATATTTGATTCCAGAGAATTTATTTTGCCTAGTGAATCTACCAAAACAAGTGCTTTGCCTCTTTATATGGACAGTTATGTAGTAAGTACATCTCCCTTTACTACTGCTATTGTGGACCAGCCACACCTCAGCCAGATCATCAGTTCACTGTGATCAAACTGAATAAGTTGGTAATGTCTCTTTACTTCTTTACAAGAATTATTACAAGAAGCAGAAAGTACTAACACATACCTCATATTCTTAAGCCCTTACACTGGCTTCCAGTTAAGTTTAGGATGGATTTTAAAATCTTTCTTTTATCATATACAGCTTTAAATGTTCAAGGCCCTGCTTATTTATCTGAACTTATTACTTACAAACCTGAGCGCACATTAAGATCTCCAGACACCGGTCTGCTTATGATTCCAAAGATTGTTAAAATTACAGTAAGAGGTTGAGTTTTTAGTGAAAGTGCTCTGAAGCTGTGGAATGATCTGCCTGCTACTATAAGAGATGCTCGTTCAGTCTCAGCTTTTAAATCCCAGCTGAAGACTCACTACTTCAATTTAGCATACCCTGACTAGAGTTGCTGATTAGATGTGCATACTGATTGTCTGTTGTTAGTTATATTACTTAAATATAAGTAATACAATATGTAAGAAATGTAACTAACCCTCCCCTATTCTGTTTCTTTTCTCGGTATTCTCATGTGTCACTTCTTGGTATTGCTGTAGTGTCAAATTGTTTCCCTGCCTATGAAAAAGTCATCTCAGATAAAGGAGCACTGGAATCATTGAGTAGAAGACTCCTTTCATCTGATTGTCCAGCCTAGCACTGACTCAGCTGCAAAATGGCCAATAGGGGGAGGTAGCTTGTTGGTCAACATCTCCAGGACTCTGACTGTGTCTGGCTTGTCAGACTCCTTTTCTACAACCAGGCCGTGTTTCTACAATTAGCTGATAGAATGATATTGCTATTTTTCATTTATATTAATTACTTTGTTTTTGATGTATTTTAACAAATTTGTATCCTTATACATGTGTTCTTTATTTAGTGAGTGTTATAATCTATTCTTGCATTTTTCCTTGAGAGTTGTTGTGGCATCTGCACTTGGTGAGCAGTACTGTGAAAGAACAAAGTAGGTTGTACTATGTTATAGTATTTCTGAGGAGGCCATGATAGATTGGCAATCTACGTCTGTGAAGAGGATTACTTGTGTTCTGTTTTATGCATTATATTTCCCCCGTATTTTGACACCCATTGCATACCCAGCCTACCTGGAAGGGGGTCTCTCTCTCTCTCTCTCTCTGAATTATCTTTTCCAAGAAATTTTCCATTTTTTTTCCTACAAGGTTTTTTGGGAGTTTTTCTTTTCTTCTTATACAGTTAAGGCTAGGTGTTTGTCAAAAAACGATGCTTGTTAAAGCCCATTGAGTCATTCCT
This sequence comes from Polypterus bichir lapradei, assembly GCA_026402145.1. Taxonomy (NCBI): domain Eukaryota; kingdom Metazoa; phylum Chordata; class Cladistia; order Polypteriformes; family Polypteridae; genus Polypterus; species Polypterus bichir. The sequence goes on from JANRMT010062791.1 coordinate 138,667,899, forward strand.
TGTGTGATTTTGGGCTATACAGAAATAAATTGTTGTTATTGTTGTTAACAGAAGCAGTTCTATGCAAGTAAATCACTGGGATTTCTTTTCTGGTATTGGAGTTGGCATCCCACTTGTCTGAATTCTTCTCTGTGGGATTTATTCTAGAGGCAAGAGGAAAGCAGCATTCTTCTATTGGATCTTTGGAGCAAGGTTGTGAGCCTCAGGTTGATTTTCATGAAGGCATGCTTAATATTTAATACTGCTGTAAAAGTTGTGGAAACCTTTACATTTCTGGGATGTATAATCTCCGGGGATTTGAAATGGGAGACCAATGTAGGATCCATCATAAAAAAGGCAGAACAGCGAATGTACTTCCTGCGATAGTTTAACCTTCCACTGGAACTGCTGATTCAGTTTTACACAGCATTTATTGAGTCTGTTCTCAGCTCATTCATAACAATGTGGTTCGGATCAGTGACTAAACATGACAAAAACTGGCTACATCGAATAATTAGGTCTGTTGAAATTATCATTGGTGCCAATCTACCCACCTTACAGGACCAGTATTATTCCAGAGTCATGAAACGGGCAATGAAAATCATTACTGACCCTTTACACCCAGGCCACAAATTTTTTGAACTTCTTCCACTGGCCAGGCATTATATATTAATATACACCAGAACAAACAGATTTTAGAACAGAACAGTTTTTTTCCCCACAGGCTCACAAATGATTTTGTTTCATTCCCCAGGCTTTCCAGGGGAAGCCACCATTAACATATTGTTAACACATTTTTTATCTCTTAGGTTTGTGATTAACTGTTGTGTGTATGTTGATTATCTATCTTATAACTGGAGTGTCACCAAAACCGGAGTCAAATTCCTTGGCCAATAAACCTGATTCTGATTTATTTTTTTTTTGACCAGCTAACTTATAAATTTTCTAGTTAAATTTATGAGTTCATAAGAAATCAAGAGCTCAATGCACAACTGCGACTTCATTCCATTTAACACTTTGTAGGTAATTATAATCCCTATTATACACTCCAGAGGAAATGTGTGAAACAAATTGCATCAAGAATCTAAAGTTGGACAGAGTTACTATCAACTAGTCATCAGGGACACCTCAAATTCAAGTATTAGCTGAAGTTTATTGACATGAAATTTCTATCTGATTCTTTCCCACAGACTAGGGACTAAGGAAGAGTACCAACAACAGAAGTAAAAAACAGACAAAGAAATTCAACATCATACATGAAATGTAAAATTATCGTAATAAGTACAAGAAACACTTTTGCAGTTGTCGGTATGAGTGCCTGTTGTTTAGCGTTATCATCTGAGTAATAAAGATTGCCCCTGAATTTGAGTGGTGTGAGTGCTAAAGGCCTGTACCATTTGACAGAATCGCGGAGAAAGTAACAGTGAAAGATGGCCAAGGTCTTAAATAATACTGTTTGCTTTTCAACACAGTGTGTGTTATATATGTCCTGAATAGAAGAAAACCGTGTGTCCTTGATATTCCGTGCCAACCTCCCTAATAATTTGGAGTAGTGTGTGGCAAAATTTAATATGTGTACTCCAAATAATCGCAATATTACAAATACATGAGTCAGATCTCATATAGCTCACTAGGCCTCTTCTTAGAAAGGTGTACACTTAACAGTACAATTATTTAGAATCAGGTGGTGAATGGATTAAAGATTTCTGGCAAAATCATCAATCATTGTTTTAAGCAATATTACCAATTACCAAATAAACCAAAGTGAAGTTAAAAAATTCTGAGGTCAAAAAATGGTTCTGACAAGAGCAGTCCCTAACTAAAAGTATATTCGAAATACTACCATGACAGATTTGTCTTTTCCATAAGATTGGATATGAAAATAACCCCTTCAACATCTTAAAAAGAGATTATATGTTGATGTAGACGAATATAAGATATTTGATTAACAAGTGGAGACCATTCAATCTACAAAGCCAATAAACTGTCCCAATATGTCATCCATAAACTTCTTAAAGGTCGTCCAAGTTTCTGCTTCGACTACATGCTTGGTGATTAACCACTGGCATTGACGTCATACACAACCAATAATTAAACTGACCTGTACATTTGAATAGACAGTTGCACATTAAATGGTACCCTACGTCTCAATACAAATTGAACAGTCAAGAAACATCACATATAAAAATACTAACGCCTGATGACATGCATTAATGAAAATGTCAACTAATTGTCGCTATACACACCATGGCTACCACCATAAATGCGAAAACCTGATCTAAAATAGCAGCACAACGACAACTAGTGATGGGTTTATTTTCACAAGCAGTTTTGTGAAATGGACTTAGAAATTTGTATCTCATGTAATTTCACTCACTGAAAAGAGGAAAAATGAAGAATTTTGCTTTCTAAAGCCGTATTCATATTTTTCTGAATAATTATATTTACATAGTCGATCACATCATTGCAAAGGATAGCGTTATCGTGTTCTTCAAAAATGTGAAATGCTGTATATTTTCTACACAAAGCCACATTAATTCCACCATTGTCCACAATACTGTGTTTTCTCTACAGGAAAAGGCACTACTTAGGAATATGCCCCTTGTTATTTCCTACCCCTAGTTGTTTTTATATTCATGATTCCTTAATTCGAGACCGAGGATAGAGTTGTGGTGGAATTAACAGAGAATTGTTTCTGTCTCCTACAAATCTTTAGGATTTTGATTGCTTTGATTGTCATCATAACTGGAAAAATGGGCATTGTATTACCAGATCATCCCAACAAAATGCCTACACTCTTTAAAACTAAAGGTATCTGAGTGGTTCCTCAGAGCGATGCCATATAGTATGGTCGAAAAAGACTCATCCGCACAAGGAAAAGAAAAAAAACTTTATTTAGATTTGTAACAGGCTTCATACAGTAAATAACCATGGATGATAACAGATTTATGAAATACCAATGGGTCATGAATTTAAAGGACTCTCACTTAATGCATACAATAACACAGGTGGCTAGGTCCAGGTTTTCTTAATCTGTTACTGCCCTGCTAGGTAGCTTACAATACATTAAATATTTCATTTTTTCTACATATTGGAAGGTTTTTAAATCATAAAGAACCAATTTCATAGGCAAAGAATTCTTCCCAGAATTAAATGGTGCTTTGTCAAGCCATGGAGCTATGGGGAACCACACAACCCAGTAAAGAACCATAAAGTGCCGTTAAAGAACCATTACTTTTAAAAGTTTATATGTGACAATAAATGACTCAGGTTTTTTTGGAGAACTTCATTTAAACATTAATTAATAGCCAGACACGTGGAATTAGGGACAGTTAAGACTTCCAGACAGTTACCTTTCTTCTTGTCTTACTGTTTCTGATTCTGAAACACCATTTGTTTTGTAAAATTCTTTGTGAATTAAAACTCTGAACTTTCATAATTCAGCGGCAGGGAGATATGAAAGGTCTCAGTAAGTAAAAGTTTCTGTTTCAAATTTGCCTTGACAGAGGTCACTTCAGCCTGTATATTTTGCATATTTAACAATTTTTCTTTTCCAGCAGTTGCTCTTGGCAACAAAACAAGTCAAGTCAACTTGGGGAGCATGCACTGGTACAGTGTGTTGCCGCACCCACTACATGACGAAACAATTTGGGATCCCGGTTGGAAATCCCCCAGGCAAGACGCACAGTCCAGTCCCACCCTCCGGAAATGACCCTCTATCTGTCGCATCCAGGTGTTACGTGGGTGACCCCTTGGCCTGGTCCAGCCACTCAGATCCCCAACAATGAGGATCTTATGAGCTGGATCACCCTCGGGGAAACGCGCCACATGGCCGTAGTGCTGTAACTGATGCTCCCTCACAATGCAGGTAATGTGCCTCATTCGGGACTCCATGAGCAACCGCTCATTCAACACAAAGTCAAACCAATGGTACCCAAGGATACTCCGAAGAGACACAGTACCAAAGGAGTCCAGTCATCGTCTCAGGTCACTGGATAGCATCCATGTCTTGCAACCATATAGCAAGGCAGGAAGCACTAGGACTCTAAAGACTTGGGCCTTCATCCTTTTGCATAGATATCGGGAGTGCCACACACCCCTTTCGAGCAACCTCATGACCCCGCATGCTCTCCCAATCCATCTACTGACTTCATAGGAAGAGTCACCAAAGACCTGAATGTCACTGCCAAGGTAAGTAAACATCTCAACAAGGTCAACACTCTCTCCACAAACATACAAACTGCTGATGGCTGTGCCCAAGAGGTCATTGAAGACCTGGATCTTGTTTTTTATCCAGGACACTTGCAAGCCCAGACACTCAGACCCCTCACTCAATCTCTCGAGAGCCCCGATCAGAGCCTCCATTGACTCCGTAAAGATCACAGCATCATCAGCAAAGTCAAGATCCGTGAATCTTTCTTCACCAACAGATGCCCCACAGCCGCTGGACCCCACGACCTTGCCCAACACCCAATACATACAAGCATTGAATAAAGTAGGAGCAAGAACACACCCCTGACGAACTCCAGAATCAACTGGGAAAAACGCAGTGGTCCTGCTTCCACTCTGCACAGCACTCACAGTACCAGTGTAGAGGTCAGCTATGATATCCAGCAACCTCGAGGGGATCCCGCGAACCCTCAAGATGTCCCATAGGGCAGCTCGATCAACTAGGTCAAACGCTTTGTGAAAATCAACAAAGGCTGCAAAGAAACTCTGCCGATATTCACGGTTGCGCTCCATGAGAACCCTCAGTGCCAGGATGTGGTCAATGGTAGACTTCTTAAGCGTAAAACCAGACTGTTCCGGTCACTGGTAGGTGAGCAAGTGATCATGGATCCTATTGAGGACGACCATAGCAAGGACCTTAACTGGCACCAAGAGCAGTGTTATCCACCTGTAGTTGCTGCAATCCAGGCGATCACCTTTCCCTTTCCAGATAGGGACAAGTCCCGTTTTCCAGTCAGCTGGGATGATGCCAGTCTCCCAAATGGAAGCAAAGATTGCTTGCAATGCCAGGAGGATAGCCTTACCACCAGCCTGGAGAAGTTCACCCCGGATACCACAGATCCCTGCAGCCTTTCCTCCCCTCAGCTGGTTCACCACCTGTGCAATCTCAGTGAGATTGGGTGGTTCACAGCTAATTGGAGGATCAGCCTCAAGAACCGTGGACCCAGAGATATCCAACGTCTTAGCTGGAGGATCAGCTTTGAACAACTGCTCAAAGTAGCCAGCCCAGTGGGTCACAACTGCAGCAAAACAGTGAAATTCAATTTCACAACCTCACACAAGGCACATTTTTGCCACCACATCCACCCAATAAAACCCAATTAGGCAAGAGACAATACACTTAATCTGTATACAATACATATTGTGACACAATCTTTATGATACTATATTCACACAATACACTGCGCCCTTGGAACAACAGAAAAAAAATAAACAATATATATATTTATTTTTTTGGAAATGTGAAAAAAAAAAATTGCTTTAAAACACATATAAAAATAGCCATTAAAAACAACACAATTTCTATATCTTTTTCCACTTTGCTTGAACTACCCTAAAATGACTGTTTTGTGATTGTGAATGAAATATGAAATTAAACTGGCTAGTTTGTCTTGTCTGAGAAGTTTCTCTAAATAATTTTTCAGTTTCCAGTTCTGTCCTGCAAGCTAAAAAGCTCCTGCCCTCTTTAAATGTACACTCATAGTGCCAGCTTAACAGGCATTAAACCAATATTCTATATGTAACTGACACCTTACTAACATTCCAAAAATTTAAATTTTACAAAATGGCAAATCACTATAAACATGACATAATATGTGAAATTGAGGAAAGCCAACATGCATTGTTTTGATTCTCTGAAGCTTGTTGTTTGTGAAACAATGCATTATGTAAAATTTGAAACTATAAAAATATTTCCCACCATTTTTAAAGGTAGTATGTAATTAAAACACTCGGTGTTTATATAATTTTTAAGGTTCATAATTAACTCTCATTTTTTATATTATTTTGCAGTATTATAAAAATTCTGTTGCATGAAAATCTTACCCAAAGGCAGTGCTGGTGCAAGACCAAGCTTATTAGGTTAGGTTAGGTTTTAGGTTAGATTTTATTTATTTATATTCCTGTAGTTAGGATATAGCGGGTTGGATAATGGATGGATAGATGGATAGTACATTTAAAACAACTAAAAGTTGACCAAAGTGCTTTACATAAAATAAAGACTGACAGCAAGAAATAAATGCCAGATAAGAAATTATTAAAAAAAAATATATATATATATACATGAATACACATATACCAAACTAATACATACAAACATAAATAGCTTATATAAAACTATGTAAATTAAAATACATACATAAAATGAACACAATATAAACAATACAAATAGAAATATTTAAACACTCAAGCTCATAAGCTAAAAAGCAAGTGAGTAAAAGTTTCCTTTAGTGGAAACTTAAAACTATGAAGTGTGGGAGCCAACCTTATTACGAGGGGCAAACCTTTCCACAATTTAGAACATTAGTGTACCAACTGACTGTTCAGTAGCTAACCCATGCACCTCGGTTATTCCTCCTCTTATGATCTGTGCCCTAGGCGAATGCCTAATTCGCGTCAATGGTGGCGCTGGCCCTGACTAAAGGGCCAACTGAGGCAATTGCTTCATTCTCTCACCTCATACGACAGGCCTGGGGACACATTTATAAAGCTTGCGCATGCTCAAAAAGAGGCTTGAAATGTGCGTACACAACTTCCCACACAAACCTCTGGATGTGTCATGTGACTGCACTACCAGCCAATGAAAGTCTGCAACATCGCAATTGCATATGTATGAGATTGATTATCATGGTTCATATATGGCTCCTCCAGGGTTGAAAAGATCAGGGTTTAAGACATGCTCACAAATGCACATTTAGAAGATGATTGTGATTTGTAAAGGATAAATTGCGTAGAAATATGCATATGAAAGGTTTTATATATATGATTTTTTTGTCTTACTCATTTTGCTGTTTTTTGGTGTAAGCATAATTTCTCACTTGAAATCACGCAGTGTTTTATAAATTGAGGCCCCTAGTCTGCCGAGTCATGCGTAAGGAATGAGCTTGTGTCCGATGATGACTGTTGAAGTAGCAACAGTAGCCTGCAAGGATCTCTGTCACATCAGCTCACTCTTCCTGCAGCTTGAAGTTGTAATCTGCAGGAAAGGAACTTATATTTTGTATGAAAGAACTTTAGAGGTAACAAGCTCCCTAAGCATGGCTCGGGGACACATTGTATATATAGCTATGCGTGAACTTTGCTATTCATTATGGTTCCCTGCTGCCAAAAACTTTAGCTTGTGACTTAAATGTATACTTTACCTCTCTATTGGGTACTTCTTTTAAAAATGTTATGTTTAACAACTACAGTTAGTCTCATACTCTCCAAAACCAACAACTAATAACAGTACAAGAAATTAAATTTTTACATCTTTTGTGATGGAATCTACCATCTATGAAAACTACTTCTGCAATCACAAGACTAAGTTGTCTCTGTTGTAAACGTGACTTTAAAACATGCATTTGCTCTGCTACCACATGTTGTGACGTGTGAGTCCCTGTCTTGCACCCCACAACACGAGGCTTAGTCTCACTACTTTTGCAAAACCAGCTTTATTCAGCTTGAAACAGGAACAGCACAGTTATTTATTGTAGCGGGATCTACCATTCTCCTATACATAGACACAGCAATTAGGCAGGGTTGTAGCCAGGTTAGTGGCCATGTAATACTATTCCCTGTATTTATAATGTTCCTTGCATCACTTATAGTGCAAATGTGGTTGGCTTGTATTTGCTTTTGCTATTTGCTGCTACAGTGCTGGGAGCCTGTGGTTGCCTCGGCAACAGATAGGCTGTCTTCCACAGATGCGGTGATCGCGTTTCGGGACACTCTTCAGCATGTCATGCTGTTGGACGGACTCCCAAAAGAGTTTAGAAACCTTACAATGTAAATATATTCTATTACCACTGTTATTTCTGATTATGATTTACTGATACAAAAATATTTAATAAGCAAAAATGTGGTAACTTACTCTTTGATGAAGTAAGTGAAACAATTAACTAGTCCCCATTATCACCTGCTGCTCCATTGTCCACTTTCGAATTTGTTATGTTTTGTAATTGTCAGGAATTTGTTGCTAATTCATTTTAACATATTGGTTTAATTCCATTATTTTACTAAGTTTTACTTCCTATAATTTCCATTTTTTTGTCCTTTGGGTGATGGCGTAGATTTTCATTTTATGTCTGTGTTTTGCCACAAGTGCTGGCATCTCGTGCCTGTGGAGACTGTGCTTTCCTGGGCAATGATGTGACAGTGAAACAATTGTGGTAGAAGAGGAGGTTGCATAGATTGGGCCTCTCGAGAGACAGAGACAGGAGTCTGAGTGTCATATCAGATCTTTGACTAGACATATACATTGGATTCAGAAAGTATTCTGGCCCATTCAGTTTCTGAGTGTTGTAGATCTCATTTTAAATTGATGCCATTTTGCCCATCACTCCACACACAATGACCCATAATGACAAAAATATGTTTGCACAAATGTTTGCAAATTTATTAAAAATCAAAAACTGAAATTTCTCATTCATAGAAGAATGAATGAGAAATTCTTGAATTCAGTACTTTGTAGAAGCCCTTTGATAGCAATTACAGCTTTAAATCTTCTTGGTAAGTCTCTAGAAGTTATGCTCTTCTGGATTTGGGAAGTTTATCCATTCTTCCTGGTAGATCCTGTCAAACTCCATTAGATTGGATGGGAAACATCTGTAAAGTGCCATTATCAGGCACAGATGTTCTATGGGGTTTAAGTCTGGGCTTTGGCTGGGCCACTCAATAACAGTCAGAAACTTGCCCTGAATCCCCTCTAATGTTGTCTTGGCTGTTTGTTTCTGGTAATTGTTGTGCTAAAAAGTGAACCGTCTCCTCAACATGAGATTGCATGCATTCTGAACATGAGAACATAAGAGTCCAGATGAGAACAGGCCTTTCATCCTAACAAAGCTCGCCATTCATATCCACTTAATTCTTCCAAAATAACATCAGCTCTAGCTTTGAAGGTCCCTATAGTGGTACTGACTATGTAAAGAGCTACTGTGTCTGGAGCGGGTTCTCTTCGAGGATCTCTCTCTATTAGGCTGCATTCATCCTTTCCTCAGTTCTGACCTGTCTTTCTCTGTGTCCCTGCTGCTGAGAAGTACCCACATAGCATGATGTTGCCACCACTATGCTTCACCACAGGGATGGTATTAGGCAGGTGATGAGCAGTGCCCCGTAAATGAAGTTCTGCCAAAAGAGTTCTGTTTTCATTTTATTAGACCAAAGAATCTTTTTCTTCCTTCTCCCAGGGTGTTTCAAATGCTATTTGGTAAACTCCAAGTGGACTGCCATATGCACCTGATTAACAGAGTGCTGCTGAGATGATCGTCCTTCTGACAGATTCTCCCATCTCAGTAGAGGACTTCAGAAGCTCTCTTAAAGTGACAACTGGGCTGTTGGTCACCTTCCTAGCCAAGGCCCTTCTTACCTGTTACTTTGTTTGACTGAATGGCCAACTCTAGGAAGGGTCCTTGTGGTTTCAAACTTCTTCAGTTTCACATTTTGTGGTAACTGTGCTCCTTGGAACATTCAAAGCTTTAGAAATGGTTTCATAAGCTTGTCCAGATATACGCCTCTAGAGAGATGTCCTTGTACTTCTAGACTCATCTTGCCCACAATTAAAGCAAAAATGATACAGATGACCACACTTTGGAGTGTCACAGCAAAGGATTGGAAAATTTACAAAAAAAAGAAATTTCCATTTTTGATTTTAATAAATTTTCAGACCTTTCTGAAAACACATTTTCACTTTGTCATTATGGGTTATTGAGTGTAGACTGATGGGCAAAAGCTGGAAATATATCCATTTAAAATGAAATCTACAACACAAAGGTATGCAAAGAAATGAAGCGGTCTGAATACTTTCTGAATCCACTGTAAATGTAGAGATGTATTACACATTGCAGATTGACTTAATATATTAAAAAGCTTTAATTGTCTGAAGTAAATTTGAAATTATATTCCGATGGGCAGTAATGTGTCAATTCATTATACTTAATGTAAAATTAAATGTCTACACGGACAGGGTTTGTTTATCATAATAATGAAATGTCTTTCTGGATGACAGCTTTATTTGTGTGTGTGTTTTGAGAATGGGCTGAGGGAGTGCATGGGAGTGCTGCTCAGCTCAAGACAAATTCTATCTTTTTTACTCGCAAGGAAAATGATAAAACAATTATGTCCACTGTCTCTTATGTGAGCATTGTTCTGAACTTCGTGAGAAGAAGGGATAAAAGACACGCACAAATTTGTGATGTGCATGCCATTAAGTGATGTTATATCAAGCATACACTAATTATAAAAAAACACTTCAATTTATCTCACTTTCATCTTTTTGATAGTTTCACAGGAATTTAAACATCTAACTAGTTGCCAATGTAAGACAGAAAACACGCAGGAACTGAACAAAGTCTGTTAATGTCAAGTGCACAGTGTCATACACACAGTTTTAGAGAAATCACAACACAATGACTGACACACGTGCTTGTAAATTGCACACTTCAGGTCATTTGTACATGGCAGCCTAAGATAAATAAGATCAATTTCACAGTCCGTTGATAACAGTGTTTCTGTAAATATGTACTGTATAGTGACCTGCAAAAAGTGAGTCAGGCTGTAAAATTTATAACAATTTCTGTAAATATAAAGGTAACATGAGCAAAACAATAGTTGTGTTGTATTATGCTTGATAATTACCCATTTATCCATTTTTTCATCCACTTAATTTGATTTATGTTCTTTGGGCACAAGCCAGAAACCAATCCTGGAAAGGGCACCGACGTACACGCTCCTCCATACGGGACCAAATTAGAGTCACCAATTAATCTATAATCTCTAGTGGTCGGTCTTTGGCAAAGGATGCTAGGGAGCCCAGAGGTGAATCCATGTAGATGCCAGGAGAAGGGACAACTTCACAAATACCTGCCTCTGAAACCAGTCTTGGATGTGTGAAGCAGCATGAGGCCAAAGCAGGAGACAATTTAGGACCAGGCCATTTATGGTAACAGACTCTTGGGGAGAAGACCAGGGGAATGGACATATCAGCAACAGTACCTCCCCCGGGACATGAGAAGGCAGTCCCCTGGTTTGTATCAGGGTCACGGGTTAGGGGCTTAGAAGACCAACCCTGCTGGGGCCCGTTCCTAGGCATCACTTTCACTATACCCAGAAGTGCTGCCAGAAATTGATCAAGGAACACCTAGAGCACTTCCAGGTGGGGTATAAAAGAGGCTGCCTCACTCCACTTGGGGAGCCGGAGTCGGGAGGAGTAAGATAGAGCTTGCGAGTGAGGAGTGGAGGTGGCAGAAGAAAGGACTGAGTTAATGGGGTCTGTGCATTGTGTTGTGCCAAAAAGTAATAAACATGCTCACAAATAAAAAGGAGCTAAGGTTTGTAGCAGTTTGTAAATGTCACTCAGAGTCATCATTTTGCATGGTGGACACAAATTAAAATAAATAACACGAATTGCAACAGTTCTTCAACAAGAAGGTAAAACCAGCAATGAAACAGTTAATTACAACACACAGCAACCTTCTGATTTCTTCTCCAGAAACTTTCTGTTCTTGGGGATTTCTAATGCAGTGGAATTGGAATAACCTGCAGTGCCCCCATCTTCTTTTCTAGGCCTATTTATTAATCCTTCCTGTTCAGTGTAACGGCTTGAAATAAATCACACCCAACCATGGAAATGGGAGACCCCAGGAGGAAAAAAAATGTAAAAGTGTTGCCTGGTAAGGTCATTACACTTTACCAAAGTATTAGAACAGACAGAGCCGTAATATTTTGGCCCAAGCCTCATCCTTTTCTTTGCAAATGTCTACTCGGTATATATTTCAGGAACACATGCATTGAAGACATATTTAAGAGTGACATTCTTGCATATATTTTTGGAGGTTTTGTGTTTATTTTCTTAAACTGGCCTCTTCATTCCTCATCACTTATCATGTTCAGTTTTGAGTGCTGGATGACCAATGACATGGATAAAACTTGTTATAAAAACACGCATTTAAAACCAAAGTAAAGCACCAGTTGTGTATAATAGTAAAATGTACAGGCAGACTCTGTGCCCAGTCACTACGGGTATTGCAGAACAGATCCTGAACATTGTTACATTTAGTATATTGTGTAACTTGCCTTCACTCAAAATACCATCAGCATGATTTGGATTCTGACCCAGTTGGAATTTTTATGGTTTCTCTGTGTCTGCTTGGCTTTTTCTCCTGGTTCTGTTATTTTTATCTACATTACAAAGACATGCCTGGCATGAGTAGATATGAGCATGGGGAACTGAATGTTGCAATGCAATGGGCTGATGCACCAATCCAGTGCTGCCATGTTATCAAGGTCCCCTTGACAATGAATTGGATTATGGGGTTCAAAAATAAATGTATGAGTTAACTGTATTTAGGAAGCACATTTGTAATGTGGTTTACCATAAAAGACTAAAATAAAAAATAAGGAGTTTTAATTTTCTGTTAAAATGTCAGCAATTATATTACCTGAATCACATTCTGGTCCTATAGGGACAACAACATCTTAAAAGATGACTTTTGGGGAACTTGGGCATTCATGTATTTAAAGAGTGTATAAAATATAAAATATCAGTAACCATTCAGGTGATTTGCAAAAGAACAGGGGCTGGTGACTGCTGCCAACCAAAATGTCAAGATTGGCTCCTGACTAATGCCAGTACTAATATGAAGGCTTTATAAAAATCGAAAACAGAAATGTTATGTATGTTTTACGTGCAAGTCTGAGTTTTTCTTTGTGTCCTAGGATGTTTCTGAGCTCAGTCACTTGAATCTCCTGTCCTGCATGTGTGTACTCCGTAGGCCTATTTATCTACAATACCTTCAGAAAGTATTCAGGCACCTTCACTTTTTCACATTTTGTTGTGATGAAGGCTTGTGATAAAATCATTTAAATTCATTTCTTCCCACATCAAACCACACTCAATGCACAAGAATGGCAAAGCAAGAGCAGGATTTTGCAAACTTATTAAAAATAAAAAACTGAGATAACACTTTGACACAAGTATCCAGACTTTTTCCTTTTTGTTGAAGCACCTTCGACAGCAATTCCAGCCAGGAGCCTTCTTGGGTATGATGCAATTAGTGTTGGACCGATGCGAATATTTTCACTTCAGTTTCAATACCAGCTTTTGGACCTTAGTAACAATACAAGAAGATTCAAATACAGGGAGTCCTCGGATTACAACGTCTCAACATACTGCATTTCGAGTTTACAACGCTCACTCCCATAAAAACTTTAAAAAATTGAGATATGAGTGTTTCGGCTTATGCCATTAGCATTGTACTCACAGACTACGTGGGCAAACTAGTTTGGTTGCGTGAGGCAGAAGTGTTCTGTTTGCGTTGCTTTGTTTGGTGACTTTTTGACCCTTATCATGGCTCCTAAATGAAAGTCAGAGTCTTCAGATGGTAGTGCTTCAAAGAAGAGGAAAGCCATCACAATGGAAGTGAAATTGGACAATGTAAAGAGATCAGAAGGAATAAAGGTAAGGAATTTTTTTACACTCATTTTTTGTCATTTTTTTCTGTTACTACAGTACAGTATATTTATGTCCTTTTCCTTTTTCTGTGGCTCAGTTGTGTTTTCATGTTCTGGATTTTGATTTTGAAAATGTGTTAGGATAGGTAAGTGACTTAGGCTAGGGTGTGTTTCGACTTACACCAAAATTCAGGTTACATCACTGTTGTAGGAACGGAATTGTGTTGTAACCCGAGGACCCCCTGTAATGGATAAATTCATAGTCCCTCACATCTTACTCTAGCCTTCCTGGTATGCCAAACATTACCCCCCCTACCATCCCTAGTGCCACACTTTTCACTATTTGCCTCTTGATAACCATGATCACCCCAAAGCAATAAGTCAGGGTTGAGGGTCCAAAGTAGTCTTCATTTCATAGAAATCTGTGGTTTCACTTTGAAAAGTCTACATAACGGATGATTTTCCACATCCACAATAGCACGTGTCAAGGAAGTGCGGGAGGGGGAGGGGGGTTGGGGGGGTTGATGGGGCATGGGGATTGAGAGGAAAACTAACATTCCGAAATGCTGGTACCATAAAGTTTGAAAATTTGGGATTTGGCACTTTTTCTGTACTGGTATACAGCACAACCTAAGATGGGAAAAGCAACGAACACATGGATTTGGAGATTTCCTCAAAATGCAGGTAATGTGCCTCATTCAGGACTCCATGAACAACCACTTGTTTGACGCAAAGTCAAACCCAAGGATTCTCTGAAGGGACAAAGTACAGAAGGAGTCCAGTCTTTGTTTCAGGTCCTGAATAATGTCCGTGTAGCATAACATGAAGCACCAGGATTCTAAATACTTGGAGCTTTGTCCTTTGCAAAGACTTTGGAAGCACCACACACCCCTTTCCAGTGACCTCAAAACCCCCCTTGCTTTCCCAATCCATCTATGACTTCATAGGAAGATTCACCAGAGACATGAATGCCACTACCAAGGTAAATTAACCTCTCAGCAAGGTCGACGCTCTCTCCGCAAACAGACACACTGCTGATGGCTGTACCCAAGAGGTCATTAAAGGCCTGGGTCTTGGTTTTCATCCAGGACGCTCGCAAGCCCAGACACTCAGACTCCTTGCTCCGTCTCTCGAGAGCCAGGATCAGAGCAAAATAAGAAAAGCAAGAATTCAGGGCTGTGCAAACAAATGAGAGACTTGTTGAATTTTAGAGTCAGCACAGGTGTGTATTTGATGTTTTATGTTTGTTATTCTAAAAATCAGTGGAAAAAGATAAAAGAAGGGCAGAGATTAATTGGCCACTGAAATGAGGCAATATTGTGATACTTTCAGGTGCAACACAAGATTTAGGGTCATGAGGAAAATGTGTGGACAGTTACCCTCTGCAATTTCTAGTCATATAATTTTAAAATCCTGAAAAACATTACTTTAAATATTTAAGCATAAGGTACCAACATAACAAAATGTGTATAAAAATGAAGGGCTCTGAATACTTTCTGAAGGCACTGTATATGTGTTGGGGACAAATAAAGTTCTATCTATCTATCTATCTATCTATCATATTTCTTTTTTTCCAAGAAAAAGAAAAGTGAAGCTAGGATGAACACGAATAAAGAGTAACTTAAAAAATAACACAGGGCATATCTTCCATTAATTTAGTCACATTGCAATCAGTCTTAGGGGGTTTTATCTATCTATCTATCTATCTATCTATCTATCTATCTATCTATCTATCTATCTATCT
>JANRMT010062791.1:138683287-138695013 GCA_026402145.1 Polypterus bichir lapradei
TCTATCTATCTATCTATCTATCTATCTATCTATCTATCTATCTATCTGTCTGTTGGTGTAGACATTGTGGCAGAGGTATAATTCCACCATGTATTTGCATTCATCTTCTCCTGTAAATAATTTAGTACGTCCTTTTAGAATTTTTTTCTGACTCATGGCACTCAATCTCCTTGCCTAGTTCACATTTATCCAACCTTCTACTGGGTAGCACATGGCTACAGTAAGATGTCACTGATTTGATTAGTCTGGTTATAAAGCTCAGAGGTGATTGAAGAGAGAAATATTTCTAATCTTTTTACCACCTGGAAATCAACTGGATTTTCACCAGAAATGAATGAGACAACATGTGACTCCCACCTCACTGCACACCCACCACTGGCCTAGTTTAGATGAGCAGGGCTTACTCTTGGTTGTTACTTACTGGAGATGTTATTATCAGAGCACCACAGGAATACGCTGGTCTATTGCCAGTAGGCATAAGTGGCATTCCTACAGTCAGACATGTAAAACCATCTGAGCGGAAAGCATCAAGCATGTAGCTGATTTGGAGCAGGTCATGCTGCTTTTGGACTCAGCCATTGCCGTGGGGCTGAATTTGTGTTTAGGATTAGTGTATATGTGACATTATCTCTCATGATGAAAGGCTGTATTTTTTCAGATGACTTGTTAAGACTTGTTGTAGAGAAGCATATACTCATATCCACCAAGGAGGGTTACTCTAGCCAGACGTCTACTGGGAGTAGTTGCTCGACAAGTTTCATGTTCCACCCTCTTTTGTGCTTCCTCTCAATGCTATGCTGCAGAGTGTACTGGGAAGCCAATGTTATTTGCATGCTGAACCAGTCAGACTCGTGAGGCCTCTCTGTACTCAACAGGAGCTGCAGATGAAAAAGAACTAAACGGGCTGTTGAGCTTCTCACATCATTACAGTGTGATTATGACTTAGCTAATTGGGAACGTGGTGAACCAAAGCCACTAATTGGGAGCTTGACAGAGTTATGCAAGACAGTGTGCCGCCCAGGCAGCTTGACCTTATCATGTCAGCCAAGCAGAACTACTGAGGGTTTTTTTCTGTTTTCATAAATATACAGATGGCATAAAAAAGAGTCAAGGCAAGAAAATGTTTTTACTGACATATTATTTTATGAAATATTGAAAAATGCTGATAATTGACTGTATGATAACAAAGGGATACCACTCACTTATGACTGTCAAATTAGAAGAGCCCATGATTTGTTTTTTATTTATGGAGCTAAAGGAGAAACATATTACATAAAACTTAACAAATACTGAGCTTGTGTTTTACTGTGGCATCTTGGCATCATCTAAGTTGAGTCATTCTGATTTCTATGCATTATAGCAGAAAGAAATTTTTAACTTTTAAACAGCTCCTTTCCTGGGCTTTATAGCTACACAGCAGCTGTTGTCATGTTCTTGGCAGGTGAAGTGACCCAATGAATGGCAGCTAAGGTGGCTGTTAGGGCCATTCTGTGAGTCAGAGGAGGGAATGAAACCATCAACTTTTTGGTTTACACTTTAGTCACTAGGCCATATTGCCCTTGGTTTGCTTCATACATGGGGTCCTACAAGAGTCCTGATTGTTGTAGCTTTTTTTCCTTTCATCCTTGGAAAAATAAAGACAAAACCACAATGTTATATTTTAAATTGTTTAGCAGTTCATTTATTTCAAATTTATTCTATGTAAAAATAATATATTTCAGATAGTTTAATTTAAATTACAGATGTGATTGTATACTCAGCCTGTCTTCATTCAGCCCATTCAGCAAAAATATTTTCTGCAAAACATGGCTAAAATCCACTTGCCATTCTGTTAAGTATTGATGCTCAGTGGGAAATTCTTAAGACCACTATACTAATGATAGTTAGGGCCTCCTTCTTCTCCCAAATGAGCCTCAGTTTTCATGGCATGGACTCCATAAGATGATGGTGACAATCCTTTGAGCTTCTGTCCATGTTGACACGACCTCATCACACAAGTTCTACAGCTGTGTCTGCTGCACCTTCATGCTGTGAATCTCTCGTTCTACCACATCCCAAAGGTTGTCTACTGGACTCAAATCCTGTGACTAGGAAGTGATGATTGATTGATATTAACAGGCCCAAAGTGTGCCATTACATCATCATCAGGAACCTGGACTGTTGACACAAGATAGGTTGGGTCATGGATTCATACTGTTGACACAAGATTCTAACTCTACCATCTGAGTGCCTCAGCAGAAATTGAGATTCTTCAGAGGTTTTTTCCAGTCTTCAGCTGTTCACTTTTGGCAAGCTTGTGCCCACTGTAACGTCAGCTTTCTGTTCTTGGCCAACAGGAATGTAGTCTTCTGCTGTTGTAACCCATCTGCCTCGAGGTTCCACATGCTGTGCATTCTGAGATGCTTTTCTGATCACTACAGTAATACATCGCATAATACCTACATAAAAATAATATGCTAAAAAACAGCCAACATGAGTTTATGAGAGGAAGATTCTCCCAAACAAATCTTTTAGATTTTTTTGAACAGGCAGCTGGAGTAGATGACAAAAACAAATCATACAACATAATTTGTTTAGACTTTCAAAATGCCTTTCATGCAATTCCACACCAAAGATTAATCCTGAAACTGTAGACATCAGAGGTAACACACAAAACTGGCTCTCTAGTTGGTTAATCGACAGGAGACAAAGAGTACAGATAAGAGGAGAATGCTCCATGTGGAGTGAGGCCATCAGTGTAGACCCTCAGGGGTATGTCCTTGGACCATTACCTTTTCTGATTTATATTAATGAAATTGATTTCAGTGTTGTTAATAAACCTGTGAAATTCGCAGGTGACACTAAAATTGGAGGAATAGCAGACACAGAGGATTCAGCAAAAAGGATTAAAAGAAGACTTGGATAAGCTTCAGAAATGGGTGAACACATAGAAAAGTGCAAAGTGTTACATGTGAGCAATGGGAATGTCAATTATGAATACAAGATGGGAGACACAGTCCTACAGGAAGCAACGTCTGAATGACTGAGGGGTTTAAACTGATACAACACATTCATCATGTAAGCAACGTACAGAAGCAATTAAAAAGGCCAATAAAATCTTAGATGGATTTAATGCTTTGACAATATAATGCACTAGTGAGACCACATCTGGAGCATTGCATGAAGTTCTTGTCACAACAGTACAAGAAAGACACAGCAGCTCCTAAAGCTGTGCAGAGGAGAGCAAATAAGTGCGTCCCAGGAGTTAAGGACATGTCCTACTGTAACAAGCTCAGAGAATTAAACCTGTTTATTCTTGAATAAAGGAGAAGGTGTGGGGACCTAATCGAGGTCTTCAAAATCCTCAATGGCATTGATGAACTAGATCTTACCAAATTAATGGTGAATCACACACTTGAGGACACCAGTGGAAAATAAGAGGACGTGCATTTAGGACTCAAGCCAGGAAGCACTTCTTTATGCTAAGAATTGTGGGAATCCAGAGCACACTACAGAGACATGAAATTGAAGCAGAAACCTTAACAACCTTTAAGAAGAATCTAGATGAGATATTGGGACAACTTATCTATTAGCTAAACAAACAGGCTTGATGAACTGAATAGTCTCCTTTTGTTTGTCTACTCTCTTATGTTCTCACGTTCAGAGTTGTTATTTGAGTTACTGTAGCCTTTCAGGTAGCTCAGTCTGGTCATTCTCCTCTGATCTTTCTTATCAATAAGACATTTTCATACTGACGTTCATTGGTTGTTTTTTGATTTTCACACCTTTCTGAGTCAACAGTGCTGTGTATGAACATTGCAGGAGATCAGCATTTACAGAAATACTCCGACCAGTCTGTCTGGCGCAAACAATCATGATAGATAGATAGATAGATAGATAGATAGATAGATAGATAGATACTTTATTAATCCCAAGGGGAAATTCACAAATGACACAGTCAAAATCACTAAGATCACATTTTTTCCTCATAATTGGGTTTGATGTGAACATTAACTAAAGCTTCTGACTTATATATGCAGGATTGTATGCATTGTGGTGCTGCCATATGATTGGCTAATTAGTTAATTTCATGATTAAGCAGGCGTACAGGTGTTCTTAATAATTTGACTTTATATTGTAAATTCTAAGGGTAGTTTTATGTCTAGTGCCTGTGGCTGTGTGGCAATCTATAGTAGAATGGTTAAATCTGTAGGTACATTTTGGTTTAAAATCTGTACAATGCTAAGTTAAAAGCTAAAAACATTCAAATAAAAAAAATGTCTTTGAATTGCCCAGTTTGATCGAAAACTGATGAGTTTGTGAATGCCATATTTAAGGTGTCATCAGCATTATATTTTCATGTGAGTGGCATGAAGAGCAACTGACAGCAACTGAAAATGAAATACGAGAGTATAGTTCAGAATCGCTTGAATATACAGTGTATTTCTATGCAATCATACTACCCAAAAGAAAGCTGCAGCCCCAGTGACTAGTGGGAGGCATGCCTCACTCCTGCTAAAGAGTATGGCCTGATCTGAATGTCTTATGGTTCAATACAACTGAACATACACATCAGTTTCATTTATGAAGCTCTAGAATGTCCAGTGTATTTTGAAAGTACTCCAAACTCATTATTTTCTGGACACTTGACTGTGTTATAGATTTTATTTCAAATAGATACATTTGCCAGTTTTGCCTATCAGTCTACACTCAGTAACACGTAATGACAAATTGAAGACATGTGTTCACAAAAGTTTACAAAAGTATTCAAAATCGAAAACTGAAATCCCTCACTCAGATAAGAATTCAGATCCTTAGATCAATACTTTGTCGAAGCCCCTTGGGCTGCAATTACGCCTTTGATTCTTCTTTGGTATGGGATGGATTACATACTTTACACTACTTCAGAAATTAACAATTTTGAAGAGAGCAGTATTTCTTGTTTTCTACCTCAAAGAAAAACAACCTTGAAAACCCTAAAAAAATTGTTCAGTTAGTTTTGCAAAACTGCAAAAAGATTTTTAGTATTAGATTTGTGAAACTTAATGCAAATAACGATTGCCCATATCATTCATTAGCAATCACTATCTCTTATCAATATACAGGCCAGAGTCGACTAAACCAGAAACCTCTGATCTCCTCTGCACCTCTTTTTCACAGGCTTTTAAATCAATCAGTCTTCACTGACACCATCATGACAAGGTGCCTCTCAAAGCAAACATAAGAATTCTAGCTGAATAAGCTTTTCTTCCATACTGTCACAGAAGCATAAACTGATGTCACATTTTGTGATGGGGTATATCAGACTTGCCAATCTGATCTTGTTGCTGCACCAGGTCAACTTACATGACTGAACATCACAGCCCATGTCACATATACCAACTGAACATCGATCTTCCAGTACAGTTGTGCTCGTCCCTTTGTCTGACTGCCAACAGTGTGCTGTGCTGTATGAAAGATTAACATCTGCAATGAATTCTGCAGCAATCCCTGCCCTTTAATTCTTTTTTCCATTTTGTTATGGTATATCTAAAATTTGAGACATCACACAGATGTGTGGTTCAAAAGATGCATGTTTCTAATTCCTTGATGCTACATCATATATAGTCTACTTCCAGATTAGCATTCATTGGTTGTCAGCTGCACCTTCATGCACAGCCCGCCCCTACACTAACAAGAAAATCAAACGTACTTGATTTTATCCCAGCCAGTCGCAGGCTAGAATTGGATTTATAGGAGGATGCCGATGACTGCCGCTGACAAGCTAAGATTATATAAATGAAGCTATGACTGAAAATCGCTGGGAAAAGTCATCTAATGTGACATGGGCTTTAGTGAAAATAATTTCCAAATGTTATCACAAACATATGGACTCCATTGATTTTCTTGATTTCCCTACACACTTCACAAAGTTCCTGGATATTAGATGTGATACTCCATATACTGGCACCTCTACACACTTTTAACCTCCGGGTATCTGCACCTTTCCAGAAAGAAATATTCTTATTGTGCCAGAAACCAAAAATCAAGTATCATGCACTTGAAAATAAACTCAGTTCCCAGCAGAAGATATATACAACAATAAACAAAACTAAGTGATGGTGAGTTCTTACAATAAGTACAGTGACTCTCAAAAATAAAGCTAAAAAACTAAAATAATAAAACCAGACATTTCTTCTTCTTCCTACTTCTTACAAAACAAAAAGATAGGAATCAAAAATCAAAAGTTAAAAATGGAACAAGAACAAAATATACAATACTGTACATTAGTGGATACTCTACATACAGAAGTTCTCATTAAGAGTTGCTTCTTGATTGCTCTTCTACCTTCCTGACTCTCCAATACCTGATGGTCAAAAGATGACACTGCTGGCTGTTTCTTTCTGATTTACCTGGTCAATCAATAAAAACAGCCCAATTTAATCTAATCATTGCTGCTGTTATAATGTTCCACCCATGAAGCCTCGATCTTGCCGGAAGTGTCATTATTTCCAGCAGTCTCTACTTGCTGACCCACATATGTGCACATACCTCTCTAGCTTCAGACAGCCTACTAAAGTTACATTCACTTTTGCTTTCTATCCAGGACCTCAAATCTCACAGGTACTCTGCCTGTCTTTTAACATGTTGACAAGTCAGCACTCAAGGGTTCAAAATAAGTGACAGACTGTGTCACTCGAATTGATCCGTCAGCCAGTGACATCTCCACCTATAGCGTGCCTCCATGCTGCTGCCACAGCTTTTCTTCCAGAATCTCATCACCTATTCTGCAGGTAAAGACATATCATATAACCAACTATAAGAGAAAGAAAAGATATAATTGGTTATATCTACTTTACAAAACTATCTTGTGGTAGGCCTATCACTGAGGACTATGGAAAAATGTGGTCCTCTGTTCTCCTAAACTGAGGGAATCATTCTTTTTGCTCTCCTGGACATTCCAGATACCTTGAGCTAGATATCCCAGTAACCCATCCTTTTTGTCCTCATATTTGCTAAAATGCAGATTGTCAGTAGCCATGATCCCTGACTACGGTCATTTCCTGGCAATTTCATATCATCATATTCTCAAAACCTCTTAATCCAATCCAGGGTCAGGAGAATACCCCAGCAGTAATTGACACAAATTAGACAACAGCCCTGGACAGGTCACCAGTCCACTGCAGGGTACTATAACACATACACATTTAATTAACCAAACCTGAATCTTTGTGTATATGGGAGGAAAAGTGCACAAAGATAATGCCTGGACACAGGATTTGAACCCAGCTCAGTTCATCTATTAGGCAGCAGATCTACCCACTGTCCTACTGGGTTCACCCCCTGGAAAGCTGAGGTCACACAATTTAGTGGACCCTGACTTATGGTCATCCTTTGCACTTGATTTATCATGATGTCTTCCTTTTTTCACTGTCATCTTTTTGTTAATGTTCTTCAGTACCTGTATAAGGTTAATAATTGATGATACTATTTCATACTTACTGAGCTAACTGCTGACTGATATGTCAGGTTATAAATTGTGCATCTTGATTTTTTGCTTAATTGAACATTTATAAATATCACCAGGCATGCAGCATTACTTTCTAAAATTCTAAAAAGGTACCCCTGGAGATGAGACAGCAGCATGTCTCATTAGTGACAGTGCTTTATTAGGCTGTATCTCAATTTATATTTATTTCAGAGTTGTGACCTTTACTGAAACAATAACTGTTTTGTCAAGCATTCACTCCCCCCTCCCTGCCTTCACCAGAATGAACAAATTTTACATTTAGCTCTCTGCGTTAGACATTTTCTGCCAACAGATCACCTGAAAAACAGGAAATCTTGTGGTGTTGACAGACCTAAGATGAGTGAATTCTGAAAAGAGTGATGCAAACCAATAAGCTTGAAACACCTTCAGAGTGTCTGTTTTCCCTTATTGAGTATTTAAAATGGTATGATGGGGTACACTGTTGGCATGGACACTGCCAAGGACAACTTGAAGACCAATAATAAAATCCATGCTGGTCAAAACCAACTCTGTATATGCCTATGGGAAGTACATCCTGTTATTGTAGGCTCTGTCCCAAAACCCCTTGAGAGGGTATGGAACACTAAGAAGAAACATGCAGTTCTGGACAAGGATGCTACTGCACCAGCTGTTCATATAATAAATGTGCCTTAGCCTTTACAAAGGCAGAGACAGGCCATGGATGGCTGGCAGGAGATCACTGCTCTCAGGTCCAGCTGCTAATGGGCAGCCCATGCTTACTGACTGGGAGCAATAGGTACATGCAGCTCTATTAAAGAAACAGCATTGAGCCCACTCAGAAAAGTGAGCACTTCAAGATCACTATGGTGCTTAGGGGTTCTAGGACACTGGAGAGTGATGGGTGGAATTTTAGCCAGGGGTCGTGTGACGTAAAAGATACTAAGGATCAATAAGTTTGGACATTGGAGGAAGAAAGGCTACAAATAGGTGATGTAAAGAGGAGAGTATTTCTGGGTATAAGTCACTCCATTACATAGATAGATAGATAGATAGATAGATAGATAGAACTTTATTTGTCTCCAGGGGAAATTTGTCTTTTCACGCAAACTATTTAAATAAATAAATACATAAATAGAGAGTTTCAAGTGAGTGCAAACAGGGCATATAGAACCTTTAGTTATTAATCTACCTGGCACTAAAACAACAACAACAACAACATTTATTTTTGTAGCACATTTTCATACACATGATGTAGCCTGAAGTGATTTACAAGATGTCAAAGAAGTAGTTACATGCAAAGAAAAACAAATTACAAATAGATAAGAAAAGTAATATATAAATGGTATACAAAAATAAATAAGGCACACTTACACAAGACAGATAAATATCGATAGATTCATATTTAAGTGAAACGGAGTCCATAAATATCTTTTTTTTTAGTCTCTAAATGATGGTTTGATGATAAAGTCATTTGGTCATGGTGTACAGAAAAAATAAAAGACATTCCAGTAAGCTAGAGAAAAAACACAATCTTCAGAGGTTCCAGGCCAAAAGACCATCCAGTTCCCAATCTGCCTAACATAAATGCAATTCTTAAGTCAGTCTTTATTGATTTTTTTTAGGTTTCGTTTTAGAGGATTCAATGATGTGTGTCTCGTGGTAGGTTGGATATTAACTTTCATTCAAACATTCAAACATCACAGGTGGCTACATAGGACTCGGTGGTGTTGGTCAGAGTCCATGATTACACCTTAATTCTTTAAGGGATCAAGTTTATTTCAAAGACCTTCATTATTTCCATTTTTACCAATGACTAACATTTATTTTTCATTCTTATTTAGCTTGAGTAAATTACTACTCATGAATATATAGTGGATTGTTATACAGATCATAGTAATAAAGAGATTAAATCTGGATTAAAAATCAATAAGTATCCAAAAAACATGGTCAAAAACTGGCAGTGGTCAAAAAGCACTAAAAGGCAAAGCACAGCACACAGTTAAAACAAAAATGCCACAACAGATGTGAATCCAAAAAGATAGACAAAAAGTAAAAAAATTCTGAAAGGTAAGGGCATTCACAAAGAACAGAGCACAATGCTAGAGTGAGGCATATCAGTCAGACTCCATCTTTTATTCCCCTCTCCTGTTCCATCATGCACTGCTAGACAATAGATACTGATAGGGGGGCCAAGCACAACCTATAGGCCCTGCCCAATACCAGACACATGGCAAAGATCATATCCCATGATTCAAGACATTTTCATAATCAAAGTATTATTTCCATGAAAATGTATTTTCCGCAATGAATGCTATCAGCACTTCATCCAGAACTTAACGATGCTTAAGATGAACCTGACTCAACCAGTGACAGCACATCTTCACCATTCCTATATTCTTCTTTGTGAAAGTGTGCCTTCCTCTTTGATTCAGTAGATGGACACATTATTTTTAATTGTGTACTAATAATTAAGGTCAGGTCAGGTTGGGGATCATGCGCTGGCACAGCATGTTGCCGCACCCACCACATGACGAAACAGCTCAGGATCTGGTTGGCAACACCCCCAGGAAAACACGCAGTCCAGTCCCACTTTCTGGAAATCACTGTCTATCTGCCACAACCAGGTGTTACATGGGTGTCCCCTTGGCCTGGTCCAGGACAGTAAGGACCCTGGTAGCCCAGTCACCCTCTGGGAATTGCACCACAGCATCGTAGTGCCATAAAAGATACTCCCTCTCAATGAATGTAAGCTGTGTCATTTGCGACTTCCTTTAATTATTATTTGATTTCTCACAGTAATGTATGGACATGTTTGTCCTACTCCTTCTTATAGAAGTGCAACAGCTCAATTACACTTGTCACTTTTGGAGTATGAATTGCTATTTTTCACATGCTTTGACAATCTCTTAATGGGGTTTAGGCCCAGACTTTGGCTTGGCCATTTTAACCTCAAAATGCCTCCTTATTCCCCTTCACTGGTTTAGATCAAACAGTCATGTAAGCAATCTCGTCGATTTTTTTTAACAAATGTTATCATATCAAGATTTAATCTTTATTTAAACAGTATCTCTCTATATATACTGCTTATAATGAAAAAACATCGGACATCTGGCATCCATCCATGGCCAGGCATAATGTCATCTGGCAACCACAAGAGTGCTGGAATGGCTGATTCACAAAGGCAACAAGAAGCACAAAGAAAGACGCATATAACAGCCAGCATATCTGGTAAATAGAGGTTCATAAATGCATGACGTGATTGACTTACCATTGTACTATTTTGCTAGTTTTACTAACCAGGCATTTCTCTAGTCTTTAGGTAAAGATAATATAACTAACATTATTCCAAATTTACATGTTATATAGTCCATTGTATAATTTAAATAAACATAAATGTAAATTTTACCTGTGGAAAACTCAACTATACCCCTACCTGTAAATTTATAACTATCATAAATTCCTAAAATTAGAATCAGGTTCACCACATCAGATACAAATGATTAGAACATCATTAGATTAGTCTTCCTTAAACCTCATAACATTTCATTAGGTTATTCTTTGGTGCCGATGTATGTGGTATGAACATGTCTTAATTAAAACAGCTCTTTGAGGCCTTCAGAAAAGATGCCAATAAGTCCTGGGAAGGGATGTAAAAAGATCTCCAAACAACTGGAACTCAATTGTTCCACTATCAGGAAGATTTCAAGCAACTGCCAGTTTGACCAGGCCAGAAGATTCTGAAGAAAGTCTCTAACAACCCCAGAATTTTACAGGGTTCACAGCTCTTGCCACTGTTGATGACAAAGTGCATTAGTCTACCATTAGAAAGAGGCTGCAGAAATTAGATCTACATGAGAGATAAGACAGGAGGAAACCTTTGCTGTCCAGAAAGAACACCAGGACAAAACTAAAGTATGCTCATGAATGCTTAGGCAAAGACCAGAACTTGCCCAAGAGTGGATAGAACGTTCTCCCTGTCTATGTCAGAGAATGGTAGAAATGTATAGAAAAAGCCTGCTTGCCAAAGGGAGCAATACCAGCTATTAGAGCCAAGGGCTGTGAGGATGCTTCTTTGCAGCAGGCCCTGGAAGGCTTGTGAGGGTAGATGATAAAAAAACTGCAGCAAAATAGGGGAAAATCCTAGAATAAAACCTGATTCAGTCTACAAGAAACCTGCGTCTTAGGAGAAGATTTGTGCTCCAGTAAGACAACAGCTCCAAGCATGGATGGATAGATAGATAGATAGATAGATAGATAGATAGATAGATAGATAGAT
>JANRMT010062791.1:138704350-138752127 GCA_026402145.1 Polypterus bichir lapradei
TAGATAGATAGATAGATAGATAGATAGATAGATAGATAGATAGATAGATAGATAGATAGATAGATAGATAGATAGATAGATAGATAGATAGATAGATTTTTGTAGCACTACTCTAGATGTACAAAATGCTTTACATAGACAGTGGGCTGCCACTTGAGCCACCAACAATGTGCAGCCTCCACTTGAATGATGTGATGGCAGCCATTTTTGTACCAGTATACTCACCACACATTCACTATTAGGTGGTGAAAAGGTGAGAGAGATAATTAGACAATTAGAGACAGGCAATGATTAGGGTTCCAGAATTAACAAGATCATAATGTGCAATTTAACCAGGATATCAGTGTACACCCTACTCTTTTTAAAGAATGCTCAAGGATCTTTTTTGAAGACAGAGAGTCAGTACCTCTGTTTTACGTCTCATCTGAAGGATGGGCTAGGGAGGAGCTTGCTTTTTTACCTGGTCGGGAAGCCATAGTGGAATGACAGATGGATTGGCAACCAAGATAAAAAAATAACTTATGTGCCCAGCAAAGGCAGAGAACTGAGAGTTGTTCCATCACTTATATGTTACGTGGCCGAGGTTCTCGTATGGGAATCCAGTAGGAATACCTACCGGAATGCTTGGGACATGGAACCAGGAAATGCAGCCCTGTCTGGGTTCCTGGCTACCATTAGTGAGCACTGTTGGGGGAGTACCTCCCTACTTTTTCTATGGACTGGAAGTGCTTTTTGAATGACATGGTGTGATGCTGGGAGAATTCTTGGTCCAATATAAGGCAATGTTCAGCAGAGGTAGAGAAGAGGAAGAATTGTTAGTATTGTTGGATTTATGTATATTGTAGCTTATTACTGGAGAGAGGATTGTGTTTAAAGATGTTTGTGTGAATAAATATTCCTTATTTTATTTATATAATGTGTGGTATTATACTGTGTCTTGGGTTTTGGGCTTTCTGGCGTTGTCTGGTGGTCACCATAGATAGATACATTATTTGTCCCCAGGAAGAAATTTGACTCTTTACAGAAGTTCTTTAAATTAATAAATTAATACATGAATAGATAAATAAGCGTATATACAAACGTAGTATGGTCCAGAATGACTAAAAATTTAAAAAAAATGAAAAGGAAATCTTTTGTCGTGGCAGTCCCAGTCCCAGTGAGACATTATGCAGGTGTTTTACTGTTGGTATAAAGGAGCCTCATTAGTGTTTCCTGACCATCTTCTGCTGAATAATTCGCTGGCTAAAAGTGTGAGTGTGACAGAGAGAAGATGTGCAGCATTGTTGATAATGGCAGTCAGCTTTGTTTAAATTCTCTCCTTCGCCACAAACTCTAGGGGGTCTAGAGTTGGCCCTTTAACTGAACCTGCCTTTTTATTTAGCTTGGTGATTCGGTGGTCCTCTCTTGATGTGGTGTTATCAGCCCAGCATACCACAGCATAGAAAATGGCACTGGTCATCACAGAGTTGTAGAAGCCGTGAATGATGTCATTTGGCACACTAAAGGAACACAGTCTCCTGAGAAAGCTACCCTGCTCTGCCCTTTCTTATATAGTTCCTCTGTGTTATGATATCAGTCCAACCTCTTGTTGATGTGGACCCTCAAGTACCAGTAGGAGTGGACCACCTTCAGATCCACTTCCGGAATAGCGACTGGACATAAGAGGCCCTTTTGTGTGGTGAAAATCAACAACTAATTCCTTAGTTTTGCTGATATTAAGTTGCAGACAATTCTCTTCACACAAAGACACAAAGTTCTCCACCTGACTGCTCTCCTCTGTTTCATCCCCTTTATTGATACACCTTGTAAGTGCAGAATCATCTGAGAATTTTTGCAAGTGACATGACCTGGTGTTATATTTATAGTCTAAGGTGTACAGCGTGAAGAGAAAAGGACAGGACTGTTCCTTGTGGTGCTCCAGTGTTGTTCACATCAGTATTAGAGAGACGGTCCTTGATTCTCACAAACTGCAGCCTGTCTGACAGATTGTCCATCATCCAGGACATCATAGGCTAATCCATCTGGGATTACCCCTTAACAGGGATGGCTGGATGGTACTGAAGGAACTGGAGAAGTCAGAAAACATAATTCTTGTTGTGCCTCAGGTAAGTAACTTTATGCAGGGCAGTACTCATGACAAAAAATTAACAGGAGTCTGGAGACAAGTCAATTTGACAACTGCTTTATTTCATACATGGTCTTCAGTATATACAACAAGAGTCTGATGCAATTAAAGAACAGTCTGATGCAATCTAATTAACACTGGATAGATGTATTACCTTTATATTGATATACTCTAGACCAATGTCTGATATACTACTGGAATGAACAGTCCTCTTACTGCCAAAATAAAAGATCCTTTTTGAAAAACCAAAACAATAATGAAGTCCTATCCAACAATCCTCACATAGATGTCAGTTTTGTCCAGGTGAGAATAACCCTTGTGAGAATAATCCTAACCCTTGTCCGACAGGTAAACTACAGTTGGTCCAGGTGGTCTACAACACAAGAACTCATATAGTCCAGGACCAGCCTCACAATGATTTTCAAGATGTGACTCATATGTTGTTCTTATTACTGGTTTGATGTCCTCTAGGTCAGTATTATCCTTCCATCCATCCATTTATTGTCCACCGCTTATTCGAGTTCGGGTCGTGGGGGCAGCAGCCTAAGCAGGGAAGCCCAGACCTCCCTCTCCCCGGCCACCTCCTCCAGCTCCTCTGGGGGGACCCCAAGACGTTCCCAGGCCAGCCAGGAGATATAATCCCTCCAGCGTGTCCTGGGTCTGTCCCGTGGCCTTCTCCCAGTGGGACATGCCCAGAACAACCCCCCCAGGGAGGTGTCCAGGGGGCATCCTGACCAGATGCCCGAACCACCTCAACTGACTCCTCTCGATGTGGAGGAGCAGCGACTCTACTCCGAGTCTCTCCTGGATAACTAAACTCCTCACCATATCTCTAAGGGAAAGTCCAGCCACCCTACGGAGAAAACACATTTCGGCCGCTTGTATCTGCAATCTTGCTCTTTCGGTCACTACCCAAAGCTTGTGGCCATAGGTGAGGGTAGGAACACAGATCAACTAGTAAATTGACAGCCTTGCCCTTTGGCACAGCTCTCTCTTCACCATGACGGACCATTGCAGAGCCTGCATTACTGTGGATGCCGCACCGATACGTCTGTCAACCTCCTCCTCCATTCCTCCCTCACTCGTGAACAAGCCCCCGAGATACTTGAACTCCTGCACTTGAGGCAGTAATGTGTTCCCAACCTGGTGCAACAGGAAAATGAGTTCGACTTATTACCGGCAAATGCAGACCAAGCTCCTGTTCCTCCTGTACAGGGACTGAATGGCTCGTAAGGACAAGCCTTGTACCCCGTACTCTTGGAACACATCCCACAGGATGCTTCGAGGGACACAGTCGAATGCCTTCTCCAAATCCACAAAACACATGTGGACTGGTTGGGCAAACTCCCATGCCCCCTCCAGGATCCTGACCAGGGTGTAGAGCAGGTCCAGTGTTCCATGGCCAGGAGAGAATCTGCATTGTTACTCTTGAATCAGAGATTCAACCATCGGCTGAACTCTCTTCTCCAGCACCCCTGAATAGACCTTACCGGGGAGGCTGAGGAGTGTGATCTCCCTATAGTTGGAGCACATTCTCCGGTCACCCTTCTTAAAAAGGGGGACCACCACCTCGGTTTTCCAATTCAGAGGAACTGCCCCCGATGTCCGTGCGATGTTGCAGAAATGTGTCAACCAGGACAGCCCCACAACATCCAGAGCCTTGAGGAATCCAGGGTGAACCTCGGTGACCTCGGACCCTGATATGGACTGGCCCCCCCGAAGTCCTCCAGTTCTACTTCCTCTAATGATAGACATGCTGGTGGGATTGAGAAGATCCTCAAAGTATTCCTTCCAGCGGTCAATAAGTATTATCCTTAAAGTGCCTAATGTTTTTCCACCAGACAGCCTATTTTTACCATTCTATTGTACTTACAATATACATCTGTTATGATTCCCTGGCAAGGAACTGGTGTACTGGTAATATCAGGACAAACAGAAGAATGAGAAAGAGATGGAAGGCAGAATCATAACCTGGCTACAAGCAAGAGTCAGAAAACCAAGAGAAGTTGTCAAAACCCGTCTTCAAAGCCAATGCACTAAACCAAAAATTAGAAATAAAACCAAATGCTGCAGATTCCTCTGATTTTCATTTTCTGTTCTAATGTTAGGATCTGATGTTTGGCTGTCATTTATGCACATCTTATACAGACAAGATGAAATGACATTACACATCATGTGATTTTTTTATCATTTGACCACCAAAGGTTAAAGATACCCTAAGCAAATTTCGTAATACACAAGCAAAGAGTGATCCAAAATTGCAATGACCACACAAAGTTATAGCACCAAAATAATGATAAAAACTATTAAACAACAAGAAAAACAAATCTAAAAGTTTATATATAAAACAAACAGTCTATGATTCCAACATCTCAGACCGTGTCCACACGTATTGGGGTATTTTTTAAAACATAGCTTTTTGTATGCATTTTGTTCTTTCGTCCAAATTCAAACTTCATTTTAGGTCCCTGAAAATAGAGCTTTTGAAAAACTCTTCCCAGGGTGAAGATGTTTAAAGACTCCATTTTCCCTGTTTACATATAGAAAGGGAAAACGGAGTGTTTGGCTTGCAACATCAGAGTATGTGCCGGGATCTTCGTTGGTTGACGTCACAGTGTGTCTCAGGTAGTGCTGGAGTTAACCTTGTTAACAGGACTTTTTACATGTTTACATTTAAACGTGCATTTACTTTATCTCTATTTTGAGCAACAGAGGTGTCAGAATGGGTTACAGAGGCCATTGCTACATCTAACACTCTGTAGAAATAAAGCAGCCATCCACAAATTCTGTGGATTATTCAAACAAAAAGCAGAGGTTTTCTCTTAACATACAAGCCACCTGTGATTACTAGTGTTCAATTATTGATGTCGTAGTGAAATGACCTGGTAGTGTTCATGACGCCTGTATTTTCGCAAATTCCATACTGAACACACATTTGAAAAAAAAGAGGTTGACGGACACTAATCTAGATGACATTCCCTTTATTATGTTTGCGTGTTTCGTGCTCTTAAGAGCGTATTTTTGCGTTTTCAAGTAGATGGAGATTTAAAAAAAAAAGCTCTGTGTGTGGACGAGAGTGTTTTTAAAAACGAAGGACGAAAACTCCGGGTATGTGTGGACAAGGCCTCAGATTCAAAATCAAGTTCAGGTTTATTGTTGTGTTCATGTTGTGACCTATAGGGGACCATACCCCAGACATAATTGCACAGACACAGTTACAGGTTCAAAAAATGCACCTTTATTCAATGGAATACTAAAAACAGGTTTCTTTCTTGTGAGTACAACTCAGAGCAGCACAGCAGTACATCCCTGGTGAGTGTGGTCCACCTCCTCTCGCAAGTCCAATTTTCTGAGAGAGGCAGAGCTGCTCCTCCTTTACCAGACCTGGAAGTACTTCTGGGTGTCTGGACATTGTCCAAATGAAGCTCTCCTGGATCAGGCAGAAGCTCCATAGCAGAGACCGCCAGTCTCTGCACACCCACAGACATCACACACGGAACCCAAAAGAGCTGCTCCTTGGGACTACAGTTACCAGGATGCCCTATGGGTGTCCATACAGGTAATGCAGCCCATCTAGTGTGTCAGAGAACCAAATATTCCAAGCAGGATGCTTCCCCGTGTCTTTCCGTTACACTGACTTCCTGGCTGGGAAAGGATTTTTGTTTTTTGACATTCATCGTGGTGTTGGCACTTTCCGCCCATCTCCTGGTTGAAGCAGGGAATGCCCTGCCTATTCAGTGGCTTTGTATCCCAGCCTAGTAAGACACCTTAAACCATCCCAGCCTGGATGCCAGCCATTGCTTACTGTCCATTACAATATCTGTGGTTCTTTGCATGAAGAAAGACTTTCTAACCTTTGTGCGAAATTTGCCTTTAACAACTTTCCAGCAATGTCCCTGTTGCACAACTTATTTTAAGCTAACAACTGGGATCCATTGCACTAATTCTTTTCAGAATTTTAAACACTTCAGTCATGTCCCTTCCTAATATCCATTTTCTTAAACTGAAAACTTTCAGCTCCTTTGGTCTCTTCTCTTAGCTCATACCTTTTAGTCCTGGAATCAGCCTAGTCACTCTCCTCCGGAATTTCTCTAACTCTGCCTTGTCCTTTTTGTAATATGGAGACTGAAACAATGTATACATAGCACTTCAGGTGAGGCCTCTGTAGTGTGTTAC
The DNA here is from genome assembly GCA_026402145.1 of Polypterus bichir lapradei. Lineage (NCBI taxonomy): Eukaryota > Metazoa > Chordata > Cladistia > Polypteriformes > Polypteridae > Polypterus > Polypterus bichir. The sequence continues at coordinate 138,710,652 of JANRMT010062791.1, forward strand.
ATAATTTAAGTATAACATCCCTTGACTTGCTCTCCATACATTGTGATAAAAAATCTTATTAACCTTCTTGACCATTTCTGTACACTGTCTGGATGTAAATCAGTGGTTCTCAAACTGTGGGGCGGGCCCCTCTAGGGGGGTGCAAAGTAACAAAAAGGGGGGCGCCAAGATGTGAAAAAAAGTAAGTAAGTAAGTAATTAAGTAGGTATAATAAAATATGCATCTATGATATATCATTAATTAAAAAAGAACAAATTGGTATTAGTGGGCTCCTTTCAAAAAAACGTTAGGGGTGCGCGATTAAAACTATTATGAAAACTCGGGTCGCAAATACTTAAAGGTTGAGAAACGCTGATGTAGATAATGAAGAGTCCACTCTGTCACCAAGGTCCTTGTCTTAAGGTGCTAGATTTGGAACAGATGGCTCATTTTAGTTGGGCTTCTGCAGTAAACCGACGTCCTGTTCACAGCTGTTCCCTACATTTTGCCCCTTACTGCCAGGATGAGCTCTGGGTTCCTCTACCCAGAATATGGGTGGAATTTTGTAACACTGTTGAAGGAAAGCAGAAAGACACCACCAACTTTAAAGGCATATTCATTCACCACACAAAACTAAAGAAAGACTCTTTTGTATGAAAACCAATGTTGTCCTTTAAGACTGGGATTAGGAACCACTGACTTCAACAACTGCTTAAATAAGGAGCTTTTGGAGGCCAGGCAAACGCTCTTGTATGGAAATGATTCATTTACTAAGATCAACTAATGAACCTCTTCTTGAACAGATGCTAACTCACTGACTGGTGTAATTCTACTAATAAAGCTCATCAGCAATCACTGCAACATTAGCATTGCTTGTGAAAGGTCCAGATAAAAGTCTGAAGAATGTATGCAATAGAAGATAAAATTTATTGTTACAGGGTTCAAATAAATCAATATATCAGACATTGACAGGCCTGGAATTCTTTTACAAAGACGTGATATTTAAATTGTTACACAACCCTCCTCCAAACAGATAAACCTAAATTAAGCTGTTATTATGTATATGTCACTGAATGACCTGCCCAGGGGATGTGGCCAAAGCTAGAAGAAAACAAGCTGGCTCTCATTTAAGGAAAAAAAGGTCTGAATTAACGTGAGTCACCCCTAATTCAGGGGTTCGTAAGAAATGTAATGATTTCTTTTATGAAGTAAATAATAAACATGTATAGTCGTGTCAGATATTAAATTTGTGCTTCAAGTCTAAATGTTCGTGATTGTAATAGAAACCTCTGATAAAGGTCCACAAAGAGCTAGAACCCTAGTAAAGGATTACAAGTCAAAAATAACATCATATTCATAATCACCAACCTTGAAATTGTCTAAAATGATACCCCACAGACTTTGAAATTTGTCATTTTTAAACTTCACATTGTGGCTCTTAGAGTGCTACGACCACTGGTAAAGAATCAAATATCAAAACATTGTCATATTTATGATCGGGAACCTGAAAAGAACAAAAAATCACCCTCCACACACCTATGAAACTGATTCCAATTTTTTCAAAGTTTTGTGAAAAGGAGGAACTTTGACCCTCGTATCCCATTGGGGGGTCAACCCCTGGGGTCAGTTGATGTGGCATGCACTATTTCAAGTCCTTCTGATCATTTTTAATGAATCTGTTGGTTCACTATTTATCATAAAGATGTAATTTCCTGCACAAAATACAGTTCATGTGTTTATGTATGGGATAAACAAGAGGGATTTTTGGGTCTAGAGGGCCAAAACTAAGGGAAAACCCCAAAAAGTGTAACGTCTTTTATACCTAGACATCAAGACGCACTGGGGGTTTTGTAATGCCAATGAGTCAGGAGTCAATAAGTAATTCACAACAGGGGATAAGAAGTAAAGCTCCATAAAAAGCGTTCACTGGGAGCCCACTAACCTGTAGCCTCCTTAGCATTATGTTTAACCCAAGAAAAGCAAGCCAAGAACGCTGATTTTTTTCTCAACAAGAAAAAATGTTATTATGTGTAACATAAACATTTAAATACCAACATGTCAACATAAATACAGTTGGAAAGGTACATCTATTGTTCACAGCAGTCTTATGCACGTGTGTTTTACTCGCGTTTTGAAATAGTCACCAACACACCACTCGATGCTCCAATCAGGACAATAGATGCATTTTTCTTTAATCAGTTTTCTTATTGTATTTTTTCTGTTGCTTGGATAAGAGGGTAAAATGTCCATGCTTGAACCACACAAGCGGTATGACAACTATTTTATTGTAGACTACCACAACGCAAGGCTTAGTGACTTCCACAATTCTCTTCACACAAATATTGACAGCTGCTGCATTATGAACAGTGTTTGGGAGGCTAATGTTTTTCTTCTCCTTCTACTTGATTGCAATCATTTTGGCATAAAGGGATCAATGCTACTTGCAACACAACGATCCTTCACAAAACCAAATTCACCAAACATATCATGGTTGTTTGATCATACAGTGCCATTTGCATCAGTTTCATCATCTGGAGTGAACGTCTAATGACCAATTCACATTGACATCACTATCGTGATTCAATTAATGGTTCAGTTTCAGTTTGTTCTAAAACTGGATTTACATATTCTTATTTATACACTATTGTGCTTTTTTGTCTAACTCTTGAATATTGATGAGTTACCATAGACTCGTCATCCACAAGATGGCAGCAGAATTCTCTCCTGAGTATTACTCAGGTTTATTACTCCATATCTCATCAAAAAGTCATACAGTAATCCCTCCTCGATAGCGGGGGTTGCGTTCCAGAACCCCCCGCAATAGGTGAAACTCCGCGAAGTAGAAAGCATATGTTTGTATGGTTATTTTTATATATTTTAAGCCCTTATAAACTCTCCCACACTGTTAACATTATTAGAGCCCTCTAGACATGAAATAACACCCTTTAGTCAAAGTTTAGACTGTGCTCCATGACAAGAAAGAGATGACAGTTCTTTCTCACAATTAAAAGAATGCAAACATATCTTCTCTTCAAAGGAGTGCCGTCAGGAGCAGAGAATGTTAGAGAGAGAGAAGATAAAAGCAAACAATCAAAAAATCAATACGTGCTTTTAAGTATGCCGAAGCACCGCGATAAAGCGGCATTTTGTAGAGGAGCGTCCGTATCCTCTAGGCAAACAGTCTCTGTGAAAACAGCCCCTCTGCTCACACCCCCTCCGTCAGGCGCAGAGAATGTCAGAGAGAGTGAGATAGAACGAGAAAAGCAAACAATCAAGCACCGCGTGGGAAGCACATCGTATATCATTGAGGAGTTTTAGTTAATATGTAATACATGCTTTGATTGGGTAGCTTCTAGGCCATCCGCCAATAACGTCCCTTGTATGAAATCAACTGGGCGAACAAACTGAGGAAGCATGTACCATAAATTAAAAGACCCATTGTCCGCAGAAATCCGCGAACCAGCGAAAAATCTGTGATATATATTTAGATATGCTTACATTTAAAATCCGCGATAGAGTGAAGCCGCGAAAGTCGAAGCGCGATATAGCGAGGGATTACTGTACTCGAGATTAACCATTTTTACTTAGAATTCTGAGCCCAAGAGATGCTCAGGGTTAATGTCAAGGAGGTTAAGGGGTGACTGGATGGTCAGCTTTAGAATGGAGCAGAGTGGTTTCCTGTGGTTTTTTGTGTTAAATGGCAGGGTCATGGTAACTAATGACTCCCTGGGACCCTGAAGATTTGAGGAGAGAGAATTTGGGAATAGACAACTAAATACTTTTAGCTGGGCCTCTGCAGTCCATATTCGCCTACAAGTAGAATATAACCTGCCAAGGCTGTCCAACCTGATTTAGGTGAATAGTTTAGGGTCATGCTATCCAGTGCCTTAGCTGCTTAGTCATGTGGCTTAACAAAGAGCCGTCCATAAGCCCTTTGCTTGCCGCTCTTCTGTTTGCTGACATTGTACTGGAACTACTGTATATCAAAAGTGAATTGAATTGACATTTTTATTATACTGTGATTGCTCAATCCTAGTGTACGTAAAACTTTCACTTGTGTGAGTCTTTGATCCTGTTTTACCCATTTTTGTGTTTGTGGAGTATCTTTTACTTAAGGCCAGATTAATAACAATAAATATTTACTTTATCCTTTATAATAGATATTTATGACTAGTGGAGCACTGCATGGCATAGTGGGTTCATGTTGATGTCTTACTGCTCTAAGAAACAAGCATCCTTGTCTATTTGGATTTAAGTGTTCCCTTTTTTTCTCAAACTGATTCCCTCCCAAAACTCACTACTAGCACTTGCTCCACTTGCTGAACAAACTATCAAACTACTGCAGGTGGTTCAAAATGTAGTGTCCCCTCTTTTATTCAACTGGCCAAGACAGGCGTATATCAATCCTCTCTTTAATCTGCTACATTGTCTCCCTGTAGCAGCACACATTGAATTTAAGAGCTACAGAATAGTCAATAGGTCAGCACCTGTGTATACGTAGACAGTGGCGAGGTGCTACTGTATGTTCCTTCTTGCTCACTCAGGTCTGCGAGTGAACAATGACATTGCGTGATGTCAAATCTCAATACAGACTCTTTTCATATGTGGGTCCTAATTGGTGGACCGAGCTGCCTACCTCCATCCGAACTGCCAACTCCCTTGATGTGTTTAAGAAGTGATTGAAAATTGTACTATTCTACAAATAAATAATAAATTAATGTTTTTTGCTCAGTGGACATCGGTCATATTGTCGAATTGACAATTTATTTTGTTGTGCTAGCTTTATAGCTCATCATTTGTGATGGTCAACTTTCATAACCTGTCCTGTCAATCTTGTCCCTAGACTGATGTCACGTGATTATGTTTACCTCTTTTGTAAGTCACTTTGGATAAAAGTGTATGCTAAGCAAATACATGTAAATGTAAAATAAGCAGGTAAACTGGTAATTCTAAATTGGCCTGTTTGGATCAATGTGAACAGTGATTTACTGAAGCCCCATTCAATACTGGATCTGCTACTGCCAGGATATAGTCTAAGTCTTTACGAGCCAAAAGCGTAAAAAACAGGTTTGAAAATGGGTGGATTTATCTCCAGCCCAACAGACAGGTGTATGAGTTCACAATTTTACCAAGTTTCTCCTTCTCTACACTTTATCTTGGTCCACAGTAGAGATAACATGAAACTTATGACAGCACCAACAAATCCACAGCCAAAAGCACAAGTGTCCTTACAGCAAAATTCAATCAAGTTCACCTGATAATATTTTTGAAACAACAAACAATGTTAGATTGAAGCGCTTGCTCTGGTCCGGACTGCTCTTAAGTAATAACAGATAGGAAACAGGGCATCACTTCAGCCTGTCAGCATGTTTTTGGACTATGAGAAGAAGCCAACATGAACACAGGATGAACATGCAAACTCCACATAAATGTTACCCAGTCCAATTGAGGTACCCATGCTATTCACCATTTGCCTAATATCAAAATATTTTCATTAATATATAAATCCATCCATTATCCAACCCACTACATTCCAACTACAGGGTCACAGGGGTCTGCTGGAGCTAATCCCAGCCAACAGAGGGCGTAAGGCAGGAAACAAACCCCGGGCAGGCGCCAGCCCACCGCAGTTTCATTAATATAGTGCCTTAAATAATGCTGATATATTCCACAACTATTGACATTAACAGAACCATGGGGATTATTCATCCATTCATCCATTAATTCTCACATTAGCAATGGTCAGAGTTTGTCTTGGCTATAACAGCCATACCACCTGCACTTTAGAACAGGTAATCCACCTGATGCTAAGAATGATTAGGCCTAGCTGATATTTGAATAGAAGATCAAAAAAGCTTGGGTTTCTACTAGAAGAGATGTTAGTGAGGCCATCATGTTGCAGTATGATGTTATTTCATCCACTTAAATGGCAGCGGAATATTGACCCTAGTGTTACTCGTTTTTACACTCAATATCTTGTGAAGAAGCTGAATGCAGCCCCAAGGGGACATGGCCACTCCTCCGAATCCCCTTCTTAAACATTGATTCAATGGTAAACAAATACAGTTTTTTATCTCCTCTTTGCACGATCAGCTGCTGATTTGCTGCTGCAGCTGCTGCCATGCCGCATGATCTGCATCTTGCGTGGTGCTTCGAACATTTAAAAGCCTGTACTGCAGATGTCCTTTGGTTCACTGCCTTGTCTGTTTCCCCCCAGACATCCTCTTGTGGTGTAGCGGGTCCACAGCTCATGTCAAAAAGGCCAGTTTTTAAAATAAATAATCGCCGCACTCGTGGCTTAGCAAGGGGGCATGGTGTGTGTGGCTGAATGGTCCCCAGGTGAATTTGTGATGTGGGCAGTCCTCTCTTAAGTGCACAGGTGAGGAGCCATCCGCATCCGTAATTGTTCCCGGGAGCTGCTTATTGCCACATCTGATCCACGTCCCCGTAATAAATAGAACCGCGAGGTGGCTAGGAACGTTGAAAGGACAGGAAGAAAAAACGGACAGAGGTTGCAGGAGAAGAAGTTGGCTGGAAGCAGGTAGAGGAAAGCCGGTGCAGGAGAGCAAGCAAGCAAGCGAGTGAGTGAGAGAGAGCAGGCTCAATGGAGCAAAGGCAGGCTGCTGGGAGGTGAGCCCCCGCAGAGGAGTGTTTGGCTGAAGAAAGCGGTCGCTCCAGCTGAGTGATCACAAAGCTGGAGTGACCGGGATTGGAGACGACTGGCCGTCGAAAGGCAACAGCAGTCGGGGAGGCTTTAGGCTGGTTTAGCCCCAGCGTGAGCGCCCTGGCCACTGGGGAAAGAACCCAAGTCTCGGTCCGGATGGAGCCCGACGTAGCCAGGGATCGGAGAGCTTCTGAACCAGTGTGGAAGGCAGCTACACCTGCAGGTAGGGCGACCCCCCTGTTGCGAAGCCCGATGGGCACCATGCTTTGGATTTAAATAGACAGCTTCCAGCCATTGTTTTAACCTTGTTGCGTTGTTTTTAAAGGACTTGTTTTTTTTCTAATGGATTTTAACCTCCACTAATTCACTCATTTTATGGATTACTAGCAAAATACCCACGCTTCGCAGTGGAGAAGTGTGTTAAAGAAGTTATGAAAAGGAAACATTTTAAAAATAACGTAACATTTGCTTTCTATTCGTTTTCATAAGCACAGTCCTTCACCAGCAATTATTTAATGTTAGCTCAGACCCGGCACTTAAAAGTTTCTGTCGCACTTTTGCTGAGTTTGTGCCAAACACTATTCTATCCCTGACCATCTCATTTTCGTTTGCATAAGCACAGTCCTTCACCAGCAATTTTAACTTAGTTACAAAGTGATCAAAAGTCTTGTTTATACCCCGCGTCCTCTCATTAAACTTGTATCTCGCGAATATCGTATTCGTCTTAGGCATGACAAACGCCATCGGCAGCGTGTATATGAACTTATTTGAGACCATGTATAAAATAACAAATTAGGCTTTACACCTTGCTTTCCTATTCGTTTGCATAAGCACAGTCCTTCACCCGCAATTTTAACTCCGTTACAGCAATTTTAACTCCGTTACAAAGTGATCCAAAGTCTCGTCTATACTTCGTGTCTTCTCATTAAACTTGTAACTCGTGAATATTGTATTCGTCATAGGCATGACAAACGCCAGAGGCAGCGTGTCTATAAACTTAATTGAAACTTAAGGTTTACACCGTGCTTTGTTTCCGCAGTAGCTGCACTTATGAATATGCTTGTATGCGTCACTCGCTTCAGATTGTTTTGCTGCCTTCTCAATTGTGTAATGCGTTTTTTGTTCAGCGCTCTTTGGAGCTCTTCCTTGTTCTTTATGTACTGCGTTCACAGTCAGTTCACGTGAGCCGCTCTCTTGTGTGATCTTGCGATGTCCACGGCTTTATGTAATGTTAGCTAAGACCCGGCACTTAAAAGTTTCTCTCGCACTTTCGCTGAGTTTGTGCCAAACACTAGACCATCTCATCTTCGTTTGCATAAGCACAGTCCTTCACCCGCGAATATTTACCTTATATGGGCAGGCACTCAATTACGTGGGAGGCGTGATGATGTGAGACGCAACTCCGCCTCACACGGCGACCGAGCTGCAGGCTACGGCCGTATATATGGTCGAAAGTAGGTTCCAGTTATGACCGTTACGCGTAGAATTTCGAAATGAAACCTGTAAGTAAGCTGTAAGGAATGAGCCTGCCAAATTTCAGTCTTCTACCTACACGGGAAGTTGGAGAAATAGTGATGAGTCAGTGAGTGAGTGAGTGAGTCAGTCAGTCAGTCCGTCAGTCAGTCAGTCAGTCAGTCAGTGAGTGAGGGCTTTGCCTTTTATTAGTATAGATTTATTTATTGAAGATTTTGATGCACTGCACTTTACTTTACTTTTCATTTGGACACTTTGTTTTTGATATTGTTGGTTTTAATAAAAGCACTTTGCACTTTTTGCACCATCCCCTTGCTTCATTGTTGTGCCTCAGTGTCTAGCTCATCGGTGACATTACCAATGATGTCGGGTTCGAGGTCTCCCAGAAGTAAGATGGCAGCATGGAGTGAACCTGCATAATCACACCTCTGCTTTATTCTTTATGCTTCATTATGTTGTTTATGAATAAAGTTTATGTTTCTTGAAAACCCTGAATGAATCTGTGCAACTGTTTGATCCCAGAGTGACATTCGCATCAAAATCTGTTAACCCAAGTCCTTGTGGGGATTAACCATTTTTACATAGCATTCTGAACCCAAGAGACACTTGAGGTTAATAAGAAGGAGGTTAAGGAATGACTGGCTGGTCAGTTTTAAGTTAATGGTCAGAGATTACCTTGGCCACAACAGCCATACCATCTGTACTTTAGAACAGATAATCCACCTGAAGCTAGGCATGTCTGGCTCCAACCAGTATTTGGATTGAAGATTAATCAGAAAACCCTGGGTTTACTGTTGGAAGAGATGTTGGTGAGGCCATCAGGGTGGGATGATGGGGACACTGTGCTGCAAAAAAACGGTATTGTCTTTTGGATGAGGTGTAAAATTGTGGTCCTGTCTCTCTGTGCTCAAAAAAGATCCCTGGGGATTTTTTGGAGAGTAGGTTGTTTCCTGCTGTCCTGGCTAAACTGCCCACTAAGGCCTGGTCATTCTGGTCACCTAATCATCTCTTGTCCCTTACTGACTAACTATCCCTGTCACCCCTTCACCACCTACTATCTTGTGTGTACTGAGTGTACTGGCGCAAGAATGCTTACCGTCACATCATGTAGGTGCATCATCAAGGCGCTATACAAATGTAACTAATTAATTTAGTTCAAGGCAAGAACCAACTCCAGAAGGGAACGTATTCCATAAATTAGTGAATTCACAACACACCCTAAGCAATTTTATACTTGCAAAATAAGCTAAAGCATACATCTTTGGTAAATAAGGGGAAAAACACACACAGACACATGAATGATACGCAGAAAATGACTAGGCAAGGATTCAAATTCATGATTTGGGGATGAGTGCACCACCAAATCAACCAATGGGTAGTACAAAGGAACAAAGTAAAAACAGCCAGACCCAGTAATGAAATGGCACCCTGTCCTGGGTTGCTTTCTTTCTTCCACACGGTGCTACTGGGGTTGGTACTTGGATGAGGACTGCACATGGCTGTGCTGTGGGAGTAGATACAACCAGAAAGATAGATTTTTTGTATCTGACTACAAGCTCCAGTGCCCTCCTAGTTGATCTCAGCATTTCCAGGGTCAGAACATATTCAAGTGCTGTGACTTCTTCAGGGTCAGGTAGAAATATGTGCTAGCGATGCAAATGGATCAGTTTGTCAGCTTCTAAGTGAGTCTTTAGCATTCAAGAGTACAGTGTGAGGTTGATGTAAGAAAAAACTGCATGCTCTGAAGGGACTGAAACCTCTTGAATGGGTCCGCCAAAGAAATATGGAACCCACTGCAAAGGGAATGAAATAATCATCTGTTTCATGAAAGGGGGTGTTAAGAGAATAAAGCATTTTGAATATCACAGGTTGAGATGAAAGCATTCTGGAGCTACAAAGAATTCATGATAAAATGCGTACAATTATCCTCCACCCTTTTCTTAGTACTGTTAAACATTTTCAAACCATAATATTATGGTCCTGGTGCATAAAAGCACAGACGGCTATTAAGGAAGAAGCCAAATTCTCAGGAGAAACACATCTTAGTCATCGGCTTATGTCATTCTCTGTAAATGCCCCTGCATTGCTTTCCCAGCATTTTAGATATCCAGATAGTATCTTACATTCTGATAATGAATTGCTGTTGGCCAAATGTGATATGCATTGATTAAAAATTAGCCTGGGGTGTGTAATCAAAACTAATGAAAGTTTCCCTTAAAAATGTGAGTCAGCATCACACAGTTTATATATCACTTTTTGTTACGTGACTCCCAAGAAGGACATGTTGGCGATTCTGAATCAAAATGTAATGGCTTTGAGTTCACAGTTGGGGTTTTGTGGGTTTTTGCATGTTATCTGGTGTTCATATTACCTCTATTACACTTGGAATGACAATGTTACTTTGCTTAGGCCTGTAGCCTCACAGCTCCAGACACTATGTTCAGATCTTGGCCCAGTAATGGAGTTTGCTCCTTCCTCTCCAGGAACCCTGGATTTTCTCCCATAACCTAAAGACACGTCAGCATGGTTAATTGGGCACTCTAAATGAGTAAATGTGTTTAATGCAAAGCCTCCCACATCCCAGTCATGTTCAATGTAAGTTAACTGCTAATTCATACAGAGCAAGTAGGTTGGTGCTTGACCTGGCCCTCCACATTCCTCAGTTGTATTAAGTGGATTTGACAGCTGATGGGTGTCACTTGTTATTGATTATAAGTATCACATACTTGAAATATGTGCACTCCTTACTAGCTATTGTGTCTCTCTGTTTCCTATTTCTGATTTTCTGTGTTTTCCTCCTGTGCCACTGCCACATTGTCAAAGTACTCTGCTGCTGCCTGTGATGCTGAAAGAATGTAGAAAACTCCAGAAGATTTTCCTCATAAACATCCTGTAGTGGCAATCAGCCCATTGTCACCTGGCCAAAGCTATCTGCAGCTGCGTTTGACATTGCTATGACAATTCATGAGAATTGTTGCATCAAATCTTCTGGGATGTTGCATCATAGCAATAAAGAATAACCTTCTCACATTTCAGTACTGTAGAGTGTCTTGGGAAGGTTAGGTGGTTTAAGGTTTATCTTGTCCAGCATCCTGTCAGTGCTCCTCCTCCTTGACCATGTGACTAAGCATATTTTCTCAAACTGGATTAAGACTTTAGCCTTTATCTCTATTAGAGACTTAAAAACTGCCTTTGTTCAACACTAATTTAATTTATGACCAAGTCTGTTAGTGACTCCTTCATTTTTCTGTCTGTCTAACTGTCTATCTGTGTACTGAGGCTATAAAAAGTACCACTTGGAAATTTTCACATTTTATTGTTATTAAAAAATGAATTACAGTTTTGAATCACAGATTTAATAGGCTTTTTTGACATTGATCAACAGAGAAAGACTCTTTAATGTCAAAATGAAAACAGGTCTCTGCAACGTGGTCTCAATTAATTAAAAATCTATACTAATAAAAGGCAAAGCCCTCACTGACTGACTGACTGTCACTCACTCACTCACTGACTGACTCACTCATCACTAATTCTCCAACTTCCCGTGTAGGTAGAAGGCTGAAATTTGGCAGGCTCATTCCTTACAGCTTACTTACAAAAGTTGGGCAGGTTTGATTTCGAAATTCTACACGTAATGGTCATAACTGGAACCTATTTTCGTCCATATACTGTAATAGACTGCAGCTCGATGGCCGTGGGAGGCGGAGTTGCGTCTCGCATCATCATGCTTCCCATGTAATTGAGTGCCTACCCATATAAGGTAAATATTCGCGGGTGAAGGACTGTGCTTAGCATATTCATAAGTAAAAATATCTGAATCACAAACTGATGTTAATTAAATTTTGTCCATGAATACTTATTAAATAATTCCAAATAGTCTGTCCACTTCCTTTCATAGCTTTTCCGATGGTTGTGCTGCTTCCAGGCATGTATTTTCATATTAAAGCATTTAACCAATCACATTTCAGCCATCATTTGTTGCCAGGCAGAGAGGCTTTCACAATCCGTTGTGCGGGCACTCTTAACACAGAATAAATGTCGATTAACCTGTTGCTTCACCCAATCAGATTTTGAGTTGGTGTCAGTAGGGCTCTCTAGCAGGCGTATGGCAACATCACCGTATTCAGACCCATTGATTGAATAGAAGCCGATATGAGGAACTCTACGAGGCCACTGAACGCACCGCAAGCGCTCCGAGCGCAAGATCCTCGCGCGCACTACGGCCAACTCCATGGCAGGATTCTGGACAATATTATTTGCCAGACACAGACCAGATTTCAAGACCACGAAAACCTGATGTTTGTCACGCTCCTCGAGCCCCAGAAGTTTCGGGAATACAAGAAAAAGTTCCCGCATGCAGCTTTCTCCAGTTTAACACAAGAGCCACGGAGTGGTTTTTGATCTGTCTCGGCTAGAATCAGAACTGACTGTAATGTATGCCATGGATGATTTTGCAGGAAAATCTCCCACTAATCTCCTTGACTTCCTTCATCAGAAAAATCTGAATGAGAGCATGGGGCAGCTGTTCACATTGGTATATTTGGCGGTGACCATTCCCGTGTACACTGCTTCTGTCGAGCAGACATTTTCAGCCCTAAAGCGAATTAAAACTTATGCCAGAAATACGACAGGGCAGGTTCGACTTTCAGCATTAGCTTCGATGGCGATAGAAATGGACTTTTTGATGGAACTGAAGCGCACAGATAATCTGTAAAACAGAGTAATTGAACTGTTTTTGAGGAAAGAGAGGAGGATGGATTTTGTTTACAAATAATCCGAATTTTTGGTGAGTAAAATGTTGAGATTTTCCTAAATAATATTGCAAGTTTATGAGTTATTATTGATGTTTTGTATGTGTGTCACGGCTGTAGCTGCAGTAGAAAGGAATTTGTTTACCCCTGGTTTGTCTATTCAATAAAGGCATTTATTTTGGCTACAGGAGTTATCTATCTGCGATGCAGCGGCTTTCTATACTGTATTTCTGCATATTAAGATGGTTTTTATAACTATAAATTAGTTTTTGAGGGGCGGGTTGATTCAGACAGGAGGCAAGAAAGGCACTTGAGAAAGGGAGCTACAGTAAAGAGAGGTTCAGACATATGTGAACACAAAGGAAAGGCGCTGGGTAAGCATTTTTTTAAGTTATTTTATTACCTGACTTCAGCTGGTACCATGGCTATTACAGTATAAAACGCAAAATGATTAATCTTACAAGTAGTAACCCCTTTAGTATGACACAGCTAAATCGTCACTAATGCAGTCAATTGGTTATAGACATCCCATATTTAATACAGTGGAGGTCTAAATGCAGTCAGTTTCATGGCCTAAGCTACAAAGTGAAGGCAAAAGAACACTCCGAGCAGCTCCATGAAAAGGTGATTGAAAAACAAGTCACTAAATATCAGCTGAAGTCCAATTAAATCAAACATGATGAATTTGTAAATCTGACAAAAGCAGGCCATTCACAAAAAGGAGACCAATGAAGAAAACCACCAAGAGACCTATGAGAACTCTAAAGGAATTATAAGCTATTACTCCACACATCTTGCTATATAACCAATATAACCAAACATTCTGTTAGCCATGTTAATGGCTTCAGAACAGTGTCTGGAAATTGATAATGACGAATCCACCGTGACTCCTAAATCCTTCTCATAAGGTGTACTTTGAATTTTCAGAGCTCTTATTGTGTACTCAAACTTAACACAAGGAGGTGCTTTTTATTTCCTTAGGCTTTGCTGAATTCCCTACTGTTCTGTAGGAGACAACACTAAAGCCATAAGGAGATGGACCCACCTAAGCTGTTGTTGCTCTCACTGTCCCATTCTTCCTTCTGTCTACTGTATCTACTGCATGTTCAGACTTTTCCAACTCACTTTCATGCTTGATATTCTAATCTATGATCTTACCCATCATACTCATCTTCTGACACCAGCCATCTTGGTATCATAAAGCCCAACTTTGAAGCCCTCAGTCCAAGCCTAATCATGATTTTTAGCTCCTACTCTGTGGTAGTTTCTTCCTCAGTCTGTGTGTGCACCTCCATTGCTTACAATGTTCACAACCCCCATCTTCTCTCCTCCACACATTTTCAATTTGCTATTACTGTTTCTTAAATTCTTTTGTAGCTGAATGTTCTGTACCTGACATCCTGATGCCTACTCTGAAGTACTGGCAGTAAATTTCATTTGTTCATTCAGTTCAAAGTGTTTTTGTTATGCCAGTCTGATGCCAGGATGTTTGCAGGCTCATTGTCAGATATGTTTAATCATTTGGATCACAAAGTGGCCACTTCAGTCCCAGCCACAGATTGCTGTGTGACTCTGAGAAAGTCATTCCACCAGATTGGGGTCCAAATGTACAAAGAAATAAATGGTTACAAAGACACTGTGTACTTGTGAAGCAGCTTGCAATGGCATTCACTAAAGAAATTCAGCAAATAAAATACATTTTACTTGTCCATCCATTAGGCAGTCAGTCAGTCATATTTATTTATAAAAGCACATTTAAAACAATAGAAATTGTGCCAAGTGCAGTACAAGGGAGCATTAAAATAAACATAGCACAAACAATCATACAGAAGCAGATCAATAAAGACAACCAAATTAAAATCATCCCCAACAATCCATTATAAAAGTAAAAGGTAGATGAAAACAAGTGGACCTTAAGCCAAGTTTTAAAAACCTTGATTGAGGATGAAGACCTGATGTGGAAAGGCAGGTCATTCCAAAGCCTAAGAGCAACAACTGGAAAAACTCCCTTAGACTTCAACCGAGATCTTAGAACTATGAGGAACAGTTAAGCAGATGACCTCAATGCTCTCAGTACCGAGTAGGGGTGAAGGAGGTCACAGGTGTATTTTGGAGTCAGACCATGCAAGGCTTTAAAAACAAACAGCATCATTTTAAAATCATTGTGACATCTCACCAGTAGTCAATGGAGAGAGACTAATACAGGGAAGATACAAAACTTTTTTAGACCCAATTAAAAAACTAGCTGCTACATTTTGAACCAGCTGAAGGTGTGACAGAGCAGATTTACAAGGAATTACAATAGTCTAGCTGAGATATGATAAAGGCATGAATGACTGTTTCCAAGTCCTTGTGTGAAAGAAAAGGTTTTAGTTTTGAAAAACTGGCCTTTACTACCAAAGGAATGTGCTGATCAAAACGTAGTGACAACTCAAAGATGATACCTAGTGTCACACACGTGCAATTAGGAGACAGTTTTATTGGCTCAAATAAGTGCATTTGCCCGCCGGACCAGGGGTTGGCGCTTTCTTCTAACTCTTTCTCCCCTCTAGCTCTATAGAACAACAGAAAAATCCTCAGCCTAACCATCATTTCCAGTCCACAGACAACATCACTTCTGGTTCTGGCCCACCAGATCCCACCTTACCTGATGTCACTTCCGGTTCCAGAATGCCACATACTCATGATGTCATTTCTTTCCACCGACTATATAGTATATTCCGCCTCCTTTCTGTTATAATCAGTTCTGTTTTAGACAGTCTGTAAAGATGTTATTCATTCGCCTGACACCTACAGTATATGAGGGGATCCCCCAAACCTTTGACGTTGTCTCAGTGTATAATTTACACTAGGCTCCTGATATTATGAATCAGTTGTGACAAGGAGCCTAACTGAGTGCCGATTTGAACTGCAGATGTGGTAGAACCAAAAATAATGACCTCTGTTTTCTTTTCATTTAATTGTAATAAACTTCGTGCCATCCAATATTTAATATCCTCAAAGCACTCCCTCAGCTTTTTTACTGATGAAATCTTGCCAGGATTAACTTTGAGCTATAGCATTACCATACCACCTCAGCCCAGTTCTGGGTTGTAACCAGGAATCAGTCCCATACATAAGGGTAGTCTGTCAGTTCTGCGATCCAAATTCAAAGAGTTAGGTACCAAGCTGAGGAGCAGAACTGACAAGGTAGTCTTCTCCGAAGTTCTGCCTGTGCCACGCACCAGTCCAGGTAAGATTGAGGAGATTAGAAGGCTTAACGCGTGGCTCAAATCTTGGTGCAGGGTAGAAGGGTATAGGTTTATGGGGCATTGGGACTCCTTTTGGAACAGATGGGACCTGTTCCGCCGTGACGGGTTACATCTGAACCGGAGGGGCACCAATGCATTGGGGAGGCGTATGTGTAGGCTAGTCGAGGATTGTTTAAACTAGGGAATGGGGGGGCAGGGAGTTTAGGACAGGCCAGATTTAGATCTATATATGGAAGAACAAACAATGGTGTAGAAAAAAAAATGCATAGTAATGTAAATTCTAAGCAAACACGTAAATGTAGAAGGATTAACACTTTAAAAATAGCTTGCCTTAATGCTAGAAGTATCAAAAATAAGGTAAGTGAGTTGGAGTTGTATGTAGCAGAGCATAATTATGATATTATAGCAATAACGGAAACCTGGCTAAATAACAAAGATGGAGATGAGTGTAACATAGAGGGATACACATTTTTTAGGAAGGATAGACAGAACAGAAAAGGAGGTGGGGTTGCTGTTTATGCCAAACAGGGTTTAAATGTAAGTCCTCTTCAGTTGGATGATGAGCCCCATCTTAGTGAGGACATGTGGCTTCGCCTGGAAAATATTAGGGAAAGAGGTCTTATTTTAGGAGTATGTTATAGACCACCCAATTCAGACAATAATTTCAACACACATCTTTTAGTAATATCAAAAAGGCAAGTTTACAGGAGGATATTATAGTCATGGGGGACTTTAATTATCCAAATATTAACTGGGATAACCTTGCAGATGGAGGAGCACAAGAGCAGGAGTTTTTAGAAGTAATCAGCGACTGTTTTTTAACACAGCATGTTAAAGTACCAACACGGGGTGAAGCCTGTCTAGATTTAGTATTCTGTAATAATCAGGATAGAATTGAGGGTGTAGAGGTAATTGAACCACTAGGGTCAAGTGACCATAATGTAATACAGTTCTCAGTATTTTGTAAGAGTGGAGATGCAAAGACTAAAATTGTTAAGTTGAACTTTGGTAGGGCTAATTTTGAGAAGATGCGACAAAGTCTAAGTAGGATAGACTGGGATAAGCTTTTAAGTGTGGAGCAGTGGAACAGGTTTAAAAATGTTTTACATGTAATGCAGGACAGATACATACCTAAATTTGGAATTAATAGGAAACTAAAAAAAACTCCACGATGGATTAATAAAGATTTAAAAAAGAAGTTGCAAAGGAAAAAACTGCTGTATAAGGCATATAAGACTAATGACTGCAAAGTGAATCGTAGAGCGTATGAAAATATGAGAGCAACCATTAAGAAGGATATCAGGGAGGCTAAAAGACAGTTGGAGAGGAATATAGCAGATAAGGCGAAAGAAGACCCCAAGAGATTCTTTCAGTATTTTAGTAATAAAAGAACAGTCAAGGAGGAGGTCAAGTTCATCAGGAATAGTAAAGGGGAATTAAAAGATACAGACAATGAAATAGCAGATGCCCTAAACTTACATTTTTCGGAGGTGTTTACAAGTGAGCGAGTGGATAACCTCCCAGAGGTAAACACAACTACTAAGGAGGTACTGAGGGATTTGGAAATTGAAGAGGGAGAAGTGCTGCTCAGATTAAATAGGCTGAAATCAAACAAATCACCAGGCCCAGATAATATTTATCCTCGTGTTCTTAAGGAGGCTAGTGAGTACATATATAAACCCTTGACACATATTTTTAGGAAGTCACTGAGCACTGGAGAGATTCCGAAGGACTGGAAAATGGCAAATATCATTCCATTATATAAAAAGGGTGACAGGGCAGATCCAAGCAACTATAGGCCAGTAAGCTTAACATGCATCACAGGAAAATTAATGGAAGGAATTATTAAGGATAAGATTGAGCAACACATGGCAAGGACAGGAGTTATTCTGACCAGTCAGCATGGGTTCAGAAGAGGGAGGTCGTGCTTTACTAACATGTTGGAATTCTATGAGGTTGCAACAAAAGCATACGATCAAAGTGGAGCATATGATGTTATTTATCTGGACTTTCAGAAAGCATTTGATAAGGTGCCACATGAGAGGTTGGGCATCAAGTTAAAAGAAGTGGGAGTTCAGGGTGATGTTTTTAGATGGGTACAGAATTGGCTCAGACACAGGAAGCAGAGGGTGATGGTGCGAGGAACCTCATCAGAACTGGCCGATGTTAAGAGTGGTGTTCCACAGGGGTCAGTGCTAGGGCCGCTGCTATTTTTAATATATATAAATGATTTAGATAGGAATACAAGTAACAAGATGGTTAAGTTTGCAGATGATACCAAGATAGGTGGATTAGCAGATAATTTGGAATCTGTTATATCATTACAGAAGGACTTGGATAGCATACAGGCTTGGGCAGATTTGTGGCAGATGAAATTTAATGTCAGTAAATGTAAAGTATTACACATAGGAAGTAAAAATATTGGGTTTGAATACACAATGGGCGGTCGGAAAATCGAGAGTACACCTTATGAGAAGGATTTAGGAGTCATAGTGGATTCTAAGCTATCAACTTCCCGACAGTGTTCAGAAGCCATTAGGAAGGCTAACAGAATGTTAGGTTATATAGCACGATGTGTGGAGTACAAGTCCAAGGAGGTTATGCTCAACCTTTATAATGCACTGGTTAGGCCTCATCTTGAGTACTGTGTGCAGTTTTGGTCTCCAGGCTACAAAAAGGACATAGCAGCACTAGAAAAGGTCCAGAGAAGAGCGACTAGGCTGATTCCAGGACTACAGGGGTTGAATTATGAGGAAAGATTAAAAAAGCTGAGCCTTTACAGTTTAAGCAAAGAAGATTAAGAGGTAACATGATTGAAGTGTTTAAAATTATGAAGGGAATTAGTACAGTGGATCGAGACTTGTATTTTAAAATGAGTTCATCAAGAACACGGGGACACAGTTGGAAACTTGTTAAGGGTAAATTTCGCACAAACATTAGGAAGTTTTTCTTTACACAAAGAACGATAGACACTTGGAATAAGCTACCAAGTAGTGTGGTAGACAGTAAGACGTTAGGGACTTTCAAAACTCGACTTGATGTTTTCTTGGAGGAAACAAGTGGATAGGACTGGCGAGCTTTGTTGGGCTGAATGGCCTGTTCTCGTCTAGAATGTTCTAATGTTCTAATGTTCTAATGTTCTAATATTACAGCAGAGCTTTGCTGTTGACACTCATCCATGTGAGTCTAATTTAAACTCACCAGTTTTAAAGTATTTTGAGAATGGGAAAGGTACTATGTAAATGAAATGTGTTATTATTATTATTATTATTGCATAATTAGGCCTGATAAAAGATGCCACTTAACCTTTCCGGCAGATCAGTGCACCCAGATAATCGGAGGAATGTCTGGGAAGCAATGGGGGAATGTGTAGAGTCCACGTTGTGTCCTCCATAGTGATGTGAAAAACAGTGAAGTTTCATTTCACATACAGTTTTCTGAAACTGATTCTAAGATTTGTTTTACATGCACTTTTGCAACCATGAAATGGAACACTTAGTAAAGGGTACCTTTTTATGGGTAGATTTAGATGTAGAAAAATTATGAAGTGCACACTTCTGCAATTACAGATGTCTAGCACAGGTAATCCTCAGCACACCAGTAAAATCAATTCTATTTTATGGCTCTTGTTCACATCACTGCCGAGTAGTGCAGTGTATGTGTTAAAAATGTGATATTTTTGCATATTCCACACACAAATACTCACCAAAATGCACCATTTTGCATGTTATTGTGTTTTCTTGGGAAGATTATGCACTACACAGGAACTCATCCCCAGCTGTCACCTAGAAAATGCAATTTGTGGCTTCCTGATTCCTCCAAAAGAAGCTGAGGATCCGTATACTCCAAGCGGTGTGGAAAAGTGTACCTCAGAATTGTTTCTATGTGAGGTGTGTCTCCAAGTGGAACTACATAAGTTCGTTTATTTTAGTTTGAGTTTCACTGGGGGCGAAAGTCTTTTTTCCTTGAAACGCCCTGCAGATTTTGTTTTGTATTTTTGTCCATCATCTCCGCTCTGGAGTTTTAAAATTTTTTTCTGTCCTTCTCTGTCATTAGACTTTAAAAACAATATAATATATAAGGACTCTACTTTATATATGACTTGTATATCTGTTGTCACACACGTGCGAGTAGGATGTAGCTAAAGAGCCTGAGTAATATTCTAATACCATAACAGACCAGGGGGTGGTGAGGTGCACTGGCTGTCTTTTTCAGTTCCTTGCAGATCATTCTCGGGAAATCCCACCAGGTTCCAGCGCCTTCGAAGACGTCACTTCCGCGCCAGATGACATCACCTCCTTTTCCAGGCCCAATGATGACGTTACTTCTGGTCCCAATGATATCACTTCTGGTTCTGGTCCAAATGATGACATCACTTCTGGTCCCGGTGATATCACTTCCGGTTCCGGGACCAATGATGACATCACTTCCTGTACGGGCCTTTAAAGCTGCCATCTTGCTTACATCTAGTCAGTTCTGTCTTTGGCTCAAACCAGTGAACATCTCTGTTTAATTTTTCATCCTATTTTGCAGCCATGGAATAATATACAGGTGGCTGTCCCAAATCTTTATGATGTCTGTGTCTCATCATTATCACACTGTGTTATGTAAGTCTGTATTGATATATTTACTAATTTTAGTATGCAATTTATTCATTCACATTCTTTTCTCTTTTCAATTTGTTTTCCTTTTCTTTGATATTTTTTAAGCAATTTGAGCTACATTCTTTGTATGAAAATGTGCTATTAAAATAAAAACTCTTCTTGTTTCTTATGGTTGTGATGGCCTAAATTGTCATCATAAGTAGCAAAGCAGGAAGAAAAACCAATATTTTTTTAAATTTATTTAATTTTTTATTTGCACTTGAGGACTTTATTTAAACATTAAATAATAGGTAAACACATGTGGAAAACATCTCTAGGAACTCAAAAGCTTGGGAGATCTTCTATTGCTCTCTCTGTACAGAAACTATTTTGAAGGTCTTTGTAATCCAGATATTACGGGTAAGCAGCTGACCACTGGCCACTACCACATTGGAAAATGAGTGACCTGGGATGGTTCGTGGTGTGATTTCACAACAAAAGACTTGGTGCTGTTGGCAGGATGGAGTGTAGGGTGGAGTGTTGGTGCAGCACAGAAAAGTGGGGGCTGAGTGAATCAGAGAGGCCAGCTAGCGTCACCAAGAAGTGCTCCACTTTCAGGGTTTACAGGCAGTCTCTGTGCCACCAAGAATGGAAGTTCTTCTGTCGAATTAGTGAAGGTGCTACTGATGTTGTGGGTTTGCAGCTGACCACCGGTGGATATCAAAGTGGAAAATGTGATACCTGGGATGGATTGTGCTGTTATTCCAAAACAAATGGAAGACAATGCCTTTTGTAGTTTAGTTCAGGGAAAACAAATGTAGATAAGATATGGACCTTTTTGTTAGATTTCTTTCCTATTCAAATCTCATTTCACTTCAAATTCCAATTTCATTTCAGGGTTTTGAGAATTTGACAGTCGTTACTCTTAAGTTCTCTCTGGTACTTTGACCTTTTTGCCTGTCCCTGATTTCATCTCTGCTATGTTCTGCCTTTTCTCATCTCCATCAGCTTTAGAGGAAGCTAAAAAGTACTTCCAAGAAGACTTAACCCATTTGAAGCACCATGACTATGGCATGTTCCTGGATAGTGAGCTCAAGGTTCATAGCTCCATCCGTTCTCCTTCATAAAAATCAAAACTAGATGCCATAAAAACTGGTGAAATATAAAAGCACAAAATAGAAGTATCTGTACAAACAAACACACACAAAATGGCAATACAACATTATCTTTGAAATTCTGAGAAAAATATAAATAAAGGAAAAATAAAAATATGTGTAACCTGGGCTAGGTTTAAAGAAAAAAAAAAAGAATATCCAAATGTGAGTTTGTGCTAATAAAGTTTATTGACTGAAATGAGGTACAAGTTGTGGAGGTTGAGTAAGGTTAAGTTTGATATGTAAGTGTCCTCTGATTGGCCTATCGACAGTCCAGATAAGATAATTGTGAGACAGGATTGGAGGAAAGTAAAAAAGGAGAAGACAGGGAAAAAAAGAAAGAGGGAGAGAGGAACAGTTGAGGCAGAACGGCGAAACGAGACGGAAAAAGAGAGAGGAAATAATTTTAGCAAACCGCTAAAACATAAAAGGAGAAGATGGGAGAAGAGAAAGCTTTAGCAACGCGCTAAACTGATTAGACAGAAAGAAGTGACAGAAGAACACTAAAGGGAACGTGAAGTATACCATGTAGTAAAACGCCGTAACATTCAAACAAGGTTTGTGTGTTTTTTTTGTTTGTTTTAAGTGGCTTGAGTTAAATCCTCAAGTGAAGGGGTCGGTTCTGTTTTGTTTGTTTGGCCACCATGCATCTGAGCTACAGTTTTGGGGCCACCAACGTAGTGAGTAAACTTCACTGACTTTGGTAATTAATAAGGGTGAGCTCACCAGTAGTATCGGACGGATGATATATATAGCTGTTGTGGCAGGCGGCTGGCGTCCATGCCCAGCCGGGACGCCCCTGCACACTACAGTATATTCAGGGGGAGCAGCCCTGGACAGTGCAATACCTCCCCCTGGACGCTAGATGGCCGCCCCCCTGGGCTGGAGTAGTGCCTAGGTTTCCCACAGGGCTCCCTGGGAATTGGAGTTGGGGGCAGCCTTGTTCTGTCCCACAGGTACCGCCAGGGGGTGCTGTGTTTGGGACTCCTGAGCCCGTGTGGGCAACAGATTCATCACACCTAGAAGTACTGCCGGAACTCGGTGGTCAAACACCTGGAGCACTTCCAGGTGACCTATAAAAGGAGCCAGCGACCACCACTCATCGGCCAGAGTCGGGTGGAGGAGGACAAGGTTGCTAAGGAGGAGTGGTGGTGCCAAGGAAGAGAAAATACTTGTGGTTACTAGTGCTTGGGACTATGTTGTGGCTGGGGGGATTACGGAGAAGATGTGCCCTCCAGCTGAAGATAAATAAAAGTCTTTTTATTTTACATGTGCCTCCCGTGTCCAATCTGTGTCGGGTCAGGTGTTATATAGCGTCTTCTTACACTGTAAATAATTTAGTGTTTGTGTTTTATTATGTGTGGTATATATTTGTAAAATGCCAAGTTTGGAAACCTGTTATTCATTTTGCATTTAAGTAAAGGGAAAGTTTTTTTTACTTAAATTTGGAGTAACTGTGATTTGGTTATGTGTTCAAAGGCTGAAGGTGGCATATATTGTACATGCCAACAATAGAGGTGGCGACACCATAATAAAGAGCTCAGGGTCTTGCACGCTGATTAAAGGAAGGGTGGTGCAAGGGGGTTACACATATCATGTGATGAAACAAAATGAATGAAATAAACAAATGAATAACATGTTCCAGACACTAGTAAGGATTCAGCCTGCCTCTACTTTAAAGACCTCACTCCATTTAGTGTTTAAAGAGGTAAACATGCATAACTATAAAGCCACCTGCTGTTAAACCGCTTTTACAATAAAAACTGGCAATTATGATGTTTGAATTTTGGGGTAATTTTTCTTTAAAAAAATACACAAAAAAAATGAGTATGAGAAAAATAGAGGCTGTCAGTTATGACAAGGAGTAATGCACCCTGGTTTACTTTCCCGCTCTCGCCACGTACATCTAATTTATGAGGGGCTCTCGAATGGCTGAGAGGCAGGGTGCTCCCTTGCCGTCTTGTCTCACATTGACAAGATGCAGCCGCCTGTGTACACCAGCCAGATGTGAAGACATGTGTCTTCACTTTGATTTTGAATGTATTATTGATAGATAGGAGGAGTTCTTTCCATGCTTTTACTGCATGGATGACACTTACAGAGATGTTAATTAACAAACATCTAAAAAAATACACAAATAGGATGGCATAGATTTAACTCAGACATCATCACACCACATTTGGAAACTACACATTTTATCACTGCTGTTTTTTGCCATCTATTCTTCTGTATTCAAATCATTCATGCCTTGGTTCGAAACCAATCCTGCCAGCCTTGGGCATAAAGCCCACGTGGGATGCCAGTCCATTGCAGATTATGTTCACCCATTCACTAATACGATGCCAGTACAGAGCTCCCAATTAGCTTAAAGTGTGCATGATTGAAAAGTGGCAGAAATATTTAGAGAACCATGAAAAAACTCATTCAGACAACTCCAGAAAGGTAGAATTGGGGTCAGGATTCACATCAGGGACTCTGGAGCTGTGCATACGCTATGCTGAGCTCTGTACCACCATGCTGTCTTTACAAACAGCAACAGCATTTACATATATTGTGCATTTTCATTAGGGTTGCCAGATTAGAAAATTAGAAATACAGGACACTTTTAAATATTTATATCTTTAACAATCTCTGCAATAGTGTATGGAGCCACAATATTTTTTTATTATTGCAGCACATTTATTCCTAGCACTAGGACAGGAAATAAATACTGTTGGTAGTAGTATGTTCGTACAGTCATTTGAACTGAATGACTGATGATGACGGACAGTATGAAAGGCCATTGCAACTTCTTTGGCTATTATTTTACTTTCTTCATCTGTGTTTTTCTTGATCAAGGAGTTTGTTATTTTACCAGCTTCTTTTAAAGTAGAGGCAATACAACGCTTGTGCTTTGCGGTTTCTATGTGTTTTTTGATATCAGACTTCCCGCCATGTTCAATACTGAAAGTGCAACTACATACACCACAGTTTGCTTCAAAACAGCTTCTGCCTTGTTTGATAAATGTGCATTTGCTGGAATATTCATCATGAAATGTACACTTACGTTTTGGCATCTACATGTAGGGATGGATGGATGAATGGATTAGTTTTTAAGTTAGAAAAAAAGTGGGCCGTGGCAAGTAGTAACAACACAGTTTGTTGAGACTGTATATTGCAATGCTGATACAGAACTGCACAGCAGCACGGCTGGAGAGCAAAACGGTAAGAGTGTCGCTGTCCTCAGCCAACCATAGCAACTGAACAAGTTGCAAAAAGGCAGTAAACACTAGTTTCCTCATTGCATTTCGGTTATTTTCATCAAGAGAATCTGAGAAAAGAAAGCATAATTACTTATAAAGTTACAACTAAGTACCGTAAGACGGAGGTAAAAATATATTTTTATTACGAAATTTGAAAATGAACTAAATATGGGACATTTAGGTGTCCCCGAAAGGTCAGTACGGGACAGGGGAAAAAATTCTTAAATATGGAACATGTTCCGTATACAAGGGACATCTGACAACCCTTAATTTCATACAAAAAGTGTAGCTCAAAGTACTTTACAAAAAGCAAAAGAAAAAATAAAAATACATATTGTGTATAGATACAAGAGATAGATAAAATTAATTAAAATTATTCAACCATATTGGACGTTTTTTATCATTATGCAACATTGAATCGCAAAGGGTTTATTGTCGCTTTTTTAATGCTGATCAGTTGAAAACAGATCACTGCAATGTGGTCTGAATTAAATGCAAATACAAAACACAAAATAATTCAGTTCATAAGCATTCACCCACTTCAAGTCGCTATTCAGTAGATACACCTTTGACAGCCATGACAGCCTTGAATATGTGTGCCCAGGTCTCATCTTTTTTCTCCATTCTTCTTTCCCAAACTGTTGAAGCTCTGCCAGGTTGCTTATTGATCATGAGTGAACAGCCTTTGTTAAGTACAGCTACAGATTCACTACTAGACTGAGATCTGGACTCTGACTCGGCCACTCCAGGGGCCTCATGTATAAACTGTGCATACGCACAGAAATTTTGCGTAAGGACATTTCCAAGTTCAAATCGCTATGTATAAAACCTAAACTTAGCATAAAGCCACGCACATTTCCACGGTACCTCATACCCTGTCATACAAAAATTCTCCACTCGGTTTTGCAGACTGCCAGCACCCAGCATCATAGCTGTGGTACTGTCCCTGTGTGGTTACCCTTTCTTTTTCAGATCCACATCCCTGACGCGGCTTAATAAATACACTGAAATTAACCGCATATTGTTTATTAGTTTAATGCATCTGATTTTAATTAATCAGTAACAATATAATGATCCACTGAATTGTGAAACTATTCCAAATACCATAACTGCTTTAATGTTGTTACTCTCACTTCTTCTTCTTCTTTCAGCTGCTCCTGTTAGGGGTTGCCACAGTGGATCATCTTTTTCCATATTGCTCTCACTGCACCACTTGGAGCAGCTGATTGGAAAGAGAATTATTGGTATACAGCATCAAGCACACGCTGCCTCAGCCATGCTTCCTATTTGAACTGCTTCTCACATGGCAAACGCTTCAAACCTTTCCTGTACGGACCTCGCGGTTCAGAAAGAGTTTCATCCCAAGAGCTCTAAACGCACTCAATGAGTCCATCAAGTGCTCCTTGTAGAACTGTTTGTACTTATAAGTACAATCACCTCACTGTAAACTTGCACTACAGTTATAATATTGCACAACCTGAGCCACTTTATAAAGCGCGTATTTACATATGATGATGATATCATTTTTAAGATGAAATGCAGCAAAATATGTTTATTATATTATACAGATTAAACTTTAACTTTAACTACATGGTGCCGCATCGCTAGCCAGGAGCTGGAACTTCGTTCACGGATTGTTCCTGCCTCGCGCTGTATTCTTGCTGAATAATTAAACATTATGAAGATATTTCAATGTTCCTTAAAAGTTTTGAAGAATCGGCGTTCTAAGCTTACAGATGGCTTAACATCTATTACAGAGCTGGTTGTGTGGCGATAGGTTACTTGAAGAAAGAAAAGGAAAGACAGGAATTACAGGTTATTACGTTTGAAAGAGACAGTACTGCAGGGGCGGCTTTAGGCATGTGCAAACTGTGCACCTGCACAGGGCTGCCAAATCTCAAGGGCGCCAATGCCAATATATATTGAACATAAAACAGAAAGAGAAAATAACGACACAGCTAAAAACGCAGCAGCAAATTTCGGCAAAAGTTAATCGCTTGTGTCATGAACACGAGGCGGCTATGCAGTGTCCACAATGGACGTGGCCATCCGCCGTGCATAAGATACCATATTGACATTGGTGGGCGAAGGGGCCACCGATTCTTTCTCTGCCCAGGGCCGCCACTAGCCTAGAGCTGCCCCTGAGTACTGCTGCAATAACTTATTTCATCGGAGGTCGCGCACAATCACTGCACCACCGTGTTCCCATGTTTAATAACGTGCTTTAACTCCTATTATCATGAAAATGATATCACGTATACATATTTTAGTTATTCAGAGAGCTGTAATATCACGAATGTAATGGATTCTGTGTCCTGTCGGAGGAAGAGAAAGCCCATTTAAGAAGCACGTAGTGATTCACACACATAGAGCACATAGAAGATCACATACAAAAGAAAGCATTTAACGTGCTACTTTAATTACGATGCGATTTGAGAAGCTGGTTAATTAAACGATTTTAAGATGAAGTTTATGATGTTCTACTTTAATGACAAAATAAACTACGTGATTAAAGTGGAAATTTCGAGATTGAAGTTGACATTTCGTGCTTTTTCCCCACTGTGTGCCTTTTTTTTCTCTGTGCCCTAATAAGCTTTCATATGACACTCAGATGGTGGGCTACGACTCGCCTTTTCACGGCGACTTTGATATCTGACAACTTATTTTTTATTTAGGGCACTGTGCGACTTTGTGAACTTGAGCTTTCAAGTTTCTCCACTGTTTAAACCAACAAATAGTACGTTTTTACTTCCCTCCGCTTGGTACTTGCTGAAATTCTTCCATTTTTCCCATTTGCTTTTGTCATTGTCTTTTCACAGAACGCTGAGCTTAAGGGCTATTTATATTGATTTGCATATTCAAAGAGGCATAATTCTGGGAGGAGTTGGGGCGGGACAGAAGGCGCATGCACGAGCGTTACTTTTCACGCTGACCAGGATTTATGTTGCAGAAGAACGCGTAAGTTGGTGAACGAACAGATTTATGCATCTGGATTTTTCTGTGCGTAAGTACATTTCGGCTTTTGTGCTTACGTCATGTTATAGTGTGAGTTCTGCGCATGCCGTTATGCATGAGGCCCCAGGACATTAACATTGCTGTTTCTGTGTAGTTTTGGGATCATTGTCTTCCTGAAAAAAAAATTTCTGTCAAGGCGTAGGCTTCGATGCACACTTAATCCCATGGAGAAATTCAGATGCATTCAGCAACAGAAACATGAAGAATAAGGACACAGACTCTCAGGACAAATAACACAGTCAACTGATCAACTGACAAATAAATAAATAAATAAATATTGTATAGATATTTCAAAATGAACTTAATGAGTACAACGGGAGAAAGCATTGAATTGCCTGATAGCAGTGGGCAGTAAATGCCCCCATAGGTGCTTCTTAGCACACCATGGTGGAATAAGGCCCGTGGCTAAAAGTGCTCCAAGACAGCACCTCCTGGAGGTGCTGTCTTCATGATGGCATCCAATTTTGCCACCATCCTCTTTAACATAACAGCTTCCAGTGTGTTCAGAATTCGCCCTGTGATGGAGCAGACTTTCTGATTAGTTTGTTCAGGCATTGTGCTTCTTTTCAGCTCATGTTGCTTCCCCAGGAGACTACAGTGTAGAACACCACACTGGCTATTATGGACTGGTAGAACATTTCCAGCAGCTTGTTTCATACACCAAAAGATGAGAGTATCCTTAGCAAGTACAGTGTGTTCTGGCCCTTCTTGCACAGAAAAGTTCAGTTTATTGTTCATGTGAACCCCCAGGTACTTGTAGCTCTGCACCACTTCCACATCCTCCACCTGAATGGTGACTGGTCTCGGAGGCTCCTTGGCACACCGGAAGTCCACCACCAACTCTTTTCTCTTGATGAAGATGAGTTTCAGGTTGATGTACCTGCACCACCAGACAAAGTCCTCCACAGTTTTCATGTACTCCGTCTCGTCTCCATTATTAGTGCAGCCTGTGATGAAGGAGTCATCTGTGAATTTCTGTACATGGTATTGTGCTGGAAGTCTGTTGTGTAGAGAGTGGACATGAAGAGAGACAGGACAGTTCTCTGAGGTGCTCCAGTATTACACACCATTTCTGACACAAAGTCCTTGCACCTCACAAACTGCTCTCTGTTGGTCAAGTGTCCATAATCCAGGAGATTCAAAGCCTTGAGCTTCTTCCCCAGTCATGAGGCAGAATGATGTTAAAGGCACTAGAAAAATCAAAGAAACATGAGATTAAATTTTTTGCTCATCATTACAACCTTCATGTGGTAAGTAATATATTAAAAAATCCCTTTTGGATACAGTATTCCTTTAAAATATGTTCTTCTAGTAGAATATGGGGGCACAGATGGAAGATGCCTAAGGGTAAGCTTTGTACAAACATTAGAAACTAATTTGTCACACAGAATAATACTGACTCATACTGACTAAGTAGAACCAGGGGTGGATTTAGGAGGGTGGGGGGCCCACCTAGGCATACTGAGGCAACCATGGAAAGACTAACATGTAGTGTGAATGCTTAGGAGTCCCCTACACTTGAATAGACATCACATAAGAACCGCAAGCGGCATGTGAGGATGTAATAGGTGTGTGGTGAGCAGCAAACACCACAGAAACAGCATCTGAGATGATGAGTGATACAGAGTGGGACACAGTATGCCGGGCCAAAGCTTAGAATTGTATCTGATAGCCCTCAGAGTATAGTACGCCATGTCAAGTATCAAAAAGAGAGTGTGTCTGACCCTTCAGCTACCTAATTATATAATTTGAGAGAAAGCAAAAGAAAGAGATGAAGGAAGGGACAAAAAAATATTTAACTTTTTTCCGCCACCTAGTTATTTTCACATTACCAGTTATTTCGAGCTGTTAAGAAAGAAAATAAAAATAGGTAAAAATAAATGTAAAAAAAACCCTAAAAATGAATCAGCAGGTTTAGTTTTTCACCATTTTCAAACTCTGGCCACAATAAAAGATTAGCCTGTTGTTCAGTAGACACGTTGCCAGCTCAGTAATTGTAGGAGGTCCAGTGTGTGTCGCTTCATTGTCAAATGACCTTTACAAATCATAAGTGGCTTGTCAACAACAACACTCTGCTCACATATGTAAAGTACACAGAATGATTATTTTATTTTAAAAAAGGATTTCTCGCAACTATGCAAAGTGACATTAACGTTGTGGATAACACTCCAGAAAAATGTTTTCTGCTCATGATGCATATGGCCCATAAGGTGTTTCACATAAAGGACTTGTTGATCAGTGCATTTTTAAATTGTCATATTGTCACACATGTGCATGTGGGAGATGATTTACAGGCTCAAATAGTGCTGTTTCTCAGTCAGACCAGGGGTCGGCGCTCTCACCTGATCCTTTCTCCTTTTGTGCCTCTACAGACCAGCTGAAGACTGCTTCTCAATGACATCACCACCGGTCCACCCCCTGCTGACGTCACTTCCAGAACCCTCTGATGATGTCATATACGGTACCCAGAATCCATCAGTTCCTGTGCCGGCCTCCTTGACTCCACCACTTCCTCTATTCAGCCATATTTATAGGCCAGCGTAAAACCTGTTAGTCAGTTCTGTTTTGGACTCCTGTCTGTAAAGATATGCCTTTTTTTCTTTTTCCATTCTTTTTGACAGCTTTTTCAAGAGGTGGCCATCCCCAAATCTTTTGTGACTCATTTTGTCCTCATTACAATTTCCGATAAGCACAAAAGAAAGCCAGCAACTCATCATAACTGACAACACACACAAGAACCCTGTATTTCGGTTTCACTGTGCGTTACTGGATGAGTTGGGCTCAGTCACACGCAGTAACTTATGAACAGACTGAAATTCCATAAGTTAACATCCATACTATATATTATAATTCTATCTTTCACCCTGAAAAAGTAAATGGATATTTGGTCTGAATTAGTCAACAGTGCAACACTCAGCATTTCAGACACCATCAGGCGCGGATTTGTGCAGTGCTAAGCTACAGGTGCTGTTCTTAAGTTCATGCACATGATGAAGATATGCTCGCCATTTTAGATAAAAAAAAGTATTGAAGACACAGATTTGCTGTCAGATCTTCTCTTACTGTAAGTTGAAACTCCACCTGGTTTTGAAATAATAATAAGGAATAACAAAATATTGCCAGAGATATGAAAAAAAAGACTGTAAGGTGAAAAAACAAACACAAAATATCTGCTTTTCTTTCTTTTTCTGGGAAAAAATTTAATAGAGTTTATGTGACAAAAAACTGACTGAGTTTTGGCTTTAGGCTTGTCATATTAGTTTTTGATGATGAGCTTGACTACACCTCTGATAGAAATTCTAGGCTTTCACTTCCCTTGTATATTTGACATAAGTTTGTGTAGCAGACATTATAACTGTCATCTGCCAGTCAAGAAATTAGTAGCCATTTAACAACCATTAAAGAATTTCTTTTTCACTCTGCTAGATCATATGTTTGAGTATCCTGCTGAGAGTCTACTTTTTCTATGTATAAACGAAAAAATGGAAAGATCCTACTGATCAAAGTGTTAATCCAGCTTCCCCTTGTTATAATTTGTGAAGCATTATTGTGATAGTCATGTACAATGCAATACAATGCAACTTATTTTTTGTACAAATGCAAGCACAGAGTGCTGTGAACAATTCTTAGTTAAAATACAAGTATAGAATATACTAATCACTAAGTATAGGACTGGTACACATATAAATACAGATTTGAAAAAACACATGGAGATCACACCTGGAAGTGATTAAACTTTAAAGGAAACCAACAATATCTGTTCATTAATTAATTGATTGATGAACTCTGCGGCATGGTGGCGCAGTGGGTAGTGCTGCTGCCTCACAGTTAGGAGACCCGGGTTCGCTTCCCAGGTCCTCCCTGCGTAGAGTTTGCATGTTCTCCCCGTGTTTGTGTGGGTTTCCTCTGGGTACTCCGGTTTCCTCCCACAGTCCAGGTGCATTGGTGATCCTAAATTGTCCCCAGTGTGTGTGTGTGTGTGTGTGCACATCCTGCAGTGGGCTGGCACCCTGCCTGGGGTTTGTTTCCTGCCTTGCATCCTGTGTTGGCTGGGATTGGCTCCAGCAGACCCCCGTGACCCTGTAGTTAGGATATAGTGGGTTGGATAATGGATGGATGGATGAACTCTGGCCAGTTGACAATGGTGGAGATTAAAATCATACAGGAGAAAAGTAAAAATAAATTCTTAAGACCTTAGCCAAATGGCCGCCTACACATTCCTAGTTTTCAATAGTGGAGTCTGTGCTGGCCATCCAATCTAATGAGAGAATCTTGCCATCTGATGATTCCAATGCTCCTCTATGTGAGATGACATTTCCATGTGAAGAGGAGCAGCCTGTTAGTAGAGAAGTAGCACTAAGTACCACATCAATGTCTGTCTATCTGTCTGCACGAAACAACTCGGCCCCCCGTGAGACAATTTTGTTTAAATGCGGCAAGCTTATTCTTCAAGAAAAGTTCATTCTCGAACTGATCATGCTGTGCAATGTTTTGAAATTTCAAAAATGCATCAGCAAATCTGCATACTTGGCCATCCTAAGACAGAGAAATGTTCTGTACCACTTCAACTAGAAATTACTTTACTGTTTTAATTTGACCTTGACAGCAGTTGCTTAAACTTGTATAATCTGTATATTTTCTTCTTTTACTCATCTGATAGCCACTCAGATGCCCAATTCAAAAGATTCAGAAGCTGAGCTGAAAAAGCTGCTCACACAGCATCACATTCTATTGATGCTTTAGGCAAGTTAACTATAGAAATGAAAAAAAGTAACTTCTCTGCAAATAAACAGAAGAGGAAAGCAATTATATAATATGTAAGACAGAAGTGATTGAACTAATATTATCTGCAAAGTATTACTGCAAAAACTGACATTATCAGCCAGCAGTTAAACAGTGTTAGAACTAATGAATGACAAAGGAAAGGTGCAGCTGCCCTTACTGATTTTAACATAAGAAACAGAACTCTAGCTGATATGGGGGCAAGAGCTAAAGGCCACTGGGCATTCAACAAGGACCTCAGTGGCCACTAATACCAAGGGCAGCGCAGGATTTCAGTTTGTGCCATGCAGGTTGCTTAGCATTATAAAGTAAGACAGATGTACTGTGTGTTATAGTTTATCCATACATGCAGAGCCATTTTTGCTTCTGTGTATCTTCAGACTGGAATTAAAATCTTTAAGATTATTGTCACCTATCTTATTCCTGTTATACAATGAATCAGTTCCTTTCAAAGTACTTACTTATTTGTATAATTTTAACAATTGGCTGTGTTTAAACTTATATTAATAGCTAAATGGGAACTTATTTCAGTTACCTTTCTCCTTCATAGAGTAAAATTGATACTGATTTTATGCAAATATTGTTCGTTTTGTATTAAGAAGAAGAAGAAGGAGAAGAGGGGGGAGACGTGTCCGGAGGCAGGAGGAGAGGAGGAAGGTGAAGAGAGTGGAACTGAGGGTAGGAACTTTGAATGTTGGCAGTGTGACTGGTAAAGTTGATATATTGTATGTGCAAGAGACTAAATGGAAGGGGAGTAAGGCCAGGTGGATCATAGATGGATTCAAATTGTTCTGTCATGGTGTGGATAAGAGGAGAAATGGAGTAGGAGTTATTCTGAAGGAACAGTATGTCAAGAGTGTTTTGGAAGTGAAAAGAGTGTCAGGTAGAGTAATGATTATGAAGCAGGAAATTGGAGGTGTGATGATGAATGTTGTTAGTGCATATGCCCTTAAGTTGGGTGTGCGATGGATAAGAAAGAAGATCTTTGGAGTCAGTTGGATGAAGTGATGAACAGTGTACCCAAGGGACAGAAAGTGGTGAGGAGGAGAGGAGGTGATGGGTAGGTATGGTGTCAAGGAGAGGAATGAAGAAGGTCAAAGGATAGTGAATTTTCCCAAAAGGATGGACATGGCTGTGGTGA
Organism: Polypterus bichir lapradei; assembly: GCA_026402145.1. NCBI lineage: Eukaryota > Metazoa > Chordata > Cladistia > Polypteriformes > Polypteridae > Polypterus > Polypterus bichir. Next base: position 138,744,687 of record JANRMT010062791.1, read on the forward strand.
ATATGTATTTTAGGAAGAGGGAGGAACATAGGGTTACGTACAAGAGTGGAGGAAGATGCACACAGGTAGATTACATCCTATGCAGAAGAGTCGATATGAAGGAAATTGAAGACTGCAAAGTGGTGGCAGGGGAAAGTGTAGTTAAGCAGCATAGGATGGTGGTCTGTAGAATGACGTTGGAGATCAAGAAGAGGAAGAGAGTGAGGGCAGAGCCAAGGATCAAATGGTGGAAGTTAAAAAAGACTGCAAGGCTGAGTTTAGGGAGAAGGTGAGACAGGCACTGGGAGGTAGTGAAGAGTTACTAGAAAGTTGGGAAACTACAGCAGATGTAGTAAGGGTGACAGCAAGAAGGGTGCTTGGCGTGACATCTGGACAGAGGAAGGAGGAAAAGGAAACCTGGTGGTGGAATGGGGAAGTACAGGAGAGTATACAGATGAAGAGGATGGCAAAGAAGTGGGATAGTCAGAGAGATGCAGAAAGTAGACAAGAGTACAAGGAGATAAGGCACAAGGTGAAGAGAGAGGTGATGAAGGCAAAAGAAAAGGTGTATGATGAGTTGTATGAGAGGTTGGATACTAAGGAGGGAGAAAAGTACTGATATACTAGGCAGAGGGACCAAGCTGGGAAAGATGTGCAGCAGGTTAGGGTAATAAAGGATAAAGATGGAAACGTACTCCCAAGCGAGGAGAGTGTGTTGAGTAGATGGAAAGAGTACTTTGAGAGGCTGATGAATGAAGAGAACGAGAGAGAGAAGTGCAACGGATTAGCAAGGAGAAAGTAAGGACAGGTATGAAGAGGATGAAAAATGGAAAAGCCATTGGTCCAGATGACATACCTGTGGAAGCATGGAGGTGTTTAGGAGAGATGGCAGTGGAGTTTTTAACCAGATTGTTTAATGGAATATTGGAAAGAGAGAGGGTGTCTGAGGAAATGAGAAGAAGTGTACTGGTGCTGATATTTAAGAATAATGGTGATGTTCAGGACTTTAGTAACTACAGGGGGATAAAATTGATGAGCTACAGCATGAAGTTATGAGAAAGAGTAGTGGAAGCTAGGTTAAGAAGGAAGGTGATGATTAGTGAGCAGCAGTATGGTTTCATGCCAAGAAAGAGCACCACAGATGTGATGTTTGCTCTGAGGATGTTGATGGAGAAGTATAGAGAAGGCCAGAAGAACTTGCATTGTGTCTTTGTGGACCTGGAGAAAACATATGACAGGATGCCCCGAGAGGAGTTCTGGTATTGTATGAGGAAGTCGGGAGTGGCAGAGAAGTACGTAAGAGTTGTACAGGTTATGTACAAGGGAAGTGTGACAGTGGTGAGGTCTGCGGTAGGAGTGATGGATGCATTCAATGTGGAGATGGGATTATATCAGGGATCAGCTCTGAGCCCTTTCTTATTTGCAATGATAATGGACAGGTTGACAGACGAGATTAGACAGGAGTCCCCGTGGACTATGATGTTTGCTGATGACATTGTGATCTGTAACGATAGTAGGAAGGTTGAGGAGACCCTGGAGAGGTGGAGATATGCTCTAGAGAGGAGAGGAATGAAGGTCAGTAGGAACAAGACAGAATACATGTGTGTAAATGAGAGGGAGGTCAGTGGAATGGTGAGGATGCAAGGAGTAGAGTTGGCAAAGGTTGATAAGTTTAAATATTTGGGATCAACAGTACAGAGTAATGGGGATTGTGGAAGAGAGGTGAAAAAGAGAGTACAGGCAGGGTGGAATGGGTGGAGAAGAGTGTCAGGAGTGACTTGTGACAAACGGATATCAGCAAGAGTGAAAGGGAAGGTCTACAGGATGGTAGTGAGACCAGCTATGTTATATGGGTTGGAGACGGTGGCACTGACCAGAAAGCAGGAGACAGAGCTGGAGGTAGCAGAGTTAAAGATGCTAAGATTTGCATTGGGTGTGACAAGGATGGATAGGATTAGAAACGAGTACATTAGAGGGTCAGCTCAAGTTGGAAAGTCAGAGAGGTGAGATTGCGTTGGTTTGGACATGTGCAGAAGAGAGATGCTGAGTATATTGGGAAAAGGATGCTAAGGATAGAGCTGCCAGGCAGGAGAAAAAGAGGAAGGCCTAAGAGAAGGTTTACGGATGTAGTGAGAGAGGACATGCAGGTAATTGGTGTAAAAATTGGTGTTTTGCAAGACGAACAAAAAATTTTCATAAATTTTAACTTGATAAACAAGCAAGGTCTTGCAATACGAGTAGTGCATACAGTGAACATGGTGAACGCGGCCCCAAGGGGACGGGGCCGCTCCTCCGAAATTCCCTCTTAAACAGTGATACAATGGGAAACAAACACAGCTTTTCATCTCCTCTTTGTGGAATCAGCTGCAAGCCTGCTGCTTACTGCCGTATCGCATGATCTGCATCTCGCACGGGGCTTTGAACATTTAAAAGACCCTACCGCAGCTGTCCTAGTGTCTCACTACCTTGTCTCTCTTCCCCCAGACATCCCCTGCTCCAGTTGGGGCTCAAATGCTGCCACGCCCCTTTGAGGAGGAAGATTTTTGTCTTCTTTTCATCAAGAGGCGGAGCTGTGGTGACCAGTTTTCAAAGTGCTCCCGGATCACTCCTGAAAGATAAATGTTTGTCCATCTGTATTCAAATAAAGTTTCTGCTTTGTCTGCCGAGTGTTATGTTATCACAACTGAGCCGATGGTGGTTCTCTCTCTCTCTCTTGCTGCGGTATTGTGGGTAATTGTCTCCCATGCTCAGTCTCAGTCGTCGTGCCTCACTCGTATAATCAACATCCATACGAGTGTATACTGTATACTAAAGCATTGTGACCACGTGTGTGCGTAACAATTCTTTTCAAAAGTAAACTGCAGGTTAATTTGTTTTATGTAAGTTTCCAAAAACAAATTATGCTCGCAAACCAAGGCACTACTGTATAGATAAAAGGTTTATTACAAAGAATACCTTCTTTTTCTCTCTCATTCCATTTCTCCAGGAAAGTTTTGTCCTTCTTCCACCCAACTCCAACTCGCCTGGATGAGGTCAAATGGTCTCTTTTATCTTGAGAGTACTTCCAGTGCTAGGGCAAAGCCCAATCTAAATACTTCTGGGTAAATCAGGATACCCAAAAAGTAGGAATTTTTAATCCCATACACTCACCTTTGCAGACCCCACAGAACCCAAATGGGCTGCCCCACAGGACTACAGGTCCCAGCATGCCCTGCAGGCATCCGTGTGGAAATCCTAATCTATGGAGACAGCAACCTAGTGTACTGGGGGAGAAAATATTAATCAGTGCTCATCACCCCTAGTCCAGTATACTATTCCAGTATGCTGTTCTCCCAGCCGGGTAAGAGTTCCTATTCAGTCCGGGATACCAGTCCCTGCCTGCCATCCATTATAATAGTTATTTTTCATTTGCTAATTATTTGATGCTACTCTATTACTATACTTTAAAAAATATTATATTTAAGAAAACTGAAAACCAGTTAATCAAATACCCTCCAGTACTAACACACATCAATCAATGACATTTTCACATCGCTTGAATTGTAGTTTGCTGTGTACAAAAGCTGTTGAGCTGACTCATGTCTCTTTATGCTCTGTTTTTACTTTATAAAAACACATATTTAATGTATTGCATTCTATTATCACTATTACTTTTGTTGCAAAATTATTTAACAAACATGTAAAAGATGACTCTTGGATGAAATAAACAAAACGTGAAATTTTTCAACTTTCATATCAATTAACTTAGCTGCAATGTTAATATTACGCCATGCATACATTGTCTAACCTGATATATAGTGTTTGTTAGAATTCCAAACTATGTTAAACCAGCAGTTAATGTTAAATGGCTCTCAGGGGCCAAGATTTCTGACATAGAGGGCGCATTGGACCTTGTCACCGACGATGAACTATCTACCTTATTGCTGCATGTCGGCACTAATGATATTTATTTACAGCAATATGAGGTATTAAAGAGGAACTTCATCTCTCTATGCACCAAAGCTAAAAGAAAATGTCGGAATTTAGCTGTATCTGGCCCCTTACCAAGATTATATAGAGGGCAGATTGCATTCCTTTCACTGTTGGCTAGAAACCTGATGTGCAAATAAAAGCATAGCATTTGTGAACAATTGGGATGATTTTTGGGAAAGGCCTGGATTTTTCAAAAGAGATGGTCTTCATCCTAACTGGAGGGGATCTTATGTATTATCCCAAAATATTGCAGCAAAACTGCCTGGTTGACTGATTAGAGCACCATCCAGGCCGCAGTCATGTGATCTTAAATCACATGTTGTTGTTTATCCCACCTGTTACTATCCTGAAGCTGTTACCCATAATCCCTGTTGTGGGGCATGCAGTTAATTTAGTCTTGATGCAAACCTTAAATTACTTGATAACCAAAAAATAAGGTGTATGATTAGACCAAGGGATAAAACGAGACCCTCCACCAGGGGTATCTGTAATAGAAATTTACTTCAAATTAAAACAAAAAATATATCACCAGTTCAGAAAGAAGCATGCAGTTTTAAATGCTGCTTATTGAACATTCGCTCTCCTGTCAGTAAAGCTGTCTTGGTAAATGATATTATATTAAGTACAAAATCTGATCTGTGCCTTCTCACTGAAACCTGGCTTAGTAAATGTGACACTGTTCCTTTTGCTGAGGCGTCACCAGATGGATACTCATTCCTTCATAAGTCTAGAGATTCTGGTTGAGAAGGAGGCCTTGAAATAATTTATTGTAACAAAATGCAAATCACGTCTAAAAATTTAAGCGACTTTACATCCTTTGAGGCATTCATTTTAAATATTAAAACAGATTCCAACACAATTATAGTGCTAGTCTACAGACCACCAGGGCCATATTCTTTGTTCATGACTGAATTTAGCAACGTTTTATCTGATTTGGCTATAAATTATGATCACGTAGTACTGATGGGGGATTTTAATGTACAGATTGATGTGGAAACTGACACTTTTAGCAAATGTTTTACTTATTTGTTAAATTCATTAGAATTTTGTCAGAATGTCAAAGGTCCAACTCATAATCATAACCACACATTAGATTTAATTATAACTTACAAAGTTCAAATTCAAAATTTAAATATTACTCCATTAAATGAAGTTATTTCCGATCACTACTTAATTAAATTTGATTTAGTCCTGCCCTTGCCAGCACACTCACAGATTAAAACAAAGACAGTGCAACATCTAGATTGTAATTCTGCTTCAAAATTTGTAGGTACTTTGAGTAACTCGAGTGTAATTGTGGAAAAACATTTAGATCAGTTACAATCAAATGTAAACATGGAAAATCAGCTAACATCACATTATAATGTGACCTTGAGAGATGCTCTGGACACAGTGGCTCCCGTTAAAACAAAAGTGATCAAAGCACATAGAAACTCTCCCTGGTTTAATGAAAACACTTGAGCTCTTAAATTAGAGTGATAAAAACTGGAGCGCAGATGAAGAACAACAAAGCTACATGTCTTTCAAATTTCATGGACAGTGTTAAAAAATATAAAAAAGCTCTCTTTAAAGCTCGCTCAGAATACTATTCTACAATAATAGATAGCAATAATAAAAATCCTCAGGTACTGTTTAGAACAGTGGCTAAATTAACAAATGGAAATTCAGATCTACAGTGCAAAATACCAACAGATATTAGTAGTACAAACTGTATGAACTTCTTCAATGAGAAAATTAAACATTTAAGACCCCAGATCTCAGCATCGCAGTACAAACCAAATACTAGCTTAGCAGACCCTGTCTCACATTGCATTCAGCATTTTAGTAATTTTAATCCTGTAACTGAGCAGGAAGTATTAACTTTAATTTCTAAAATGAAGCCCACTATTTGTTCCCTAGATCCAGTGCCAACAAAACTAGTAAAAAGTTCAATGGATGTTCTTGCAGCGCCTATTCTAAACATTATCAGTAGTTCATTATTGCATGGCAAAGTACCTGATGCACTAAAAGTGTCAGTCATTAAACCATTACTTAAAAAGTCAGACCTAGACCCACACATACTAAATAATTATAGGCCTATTTCAAATTTAGCATTTCTCTCTAAAATACTAGAAAAAGTAGTCGCCAATCAGCTTTAGTCACACCTTACGCATTACAATTTATTTTAGAATTTCTAGTCACTAAGGCGGGTTGTATCCTCTGATGAAGGAAACTCCACTGTAATTATGTTGTTAGACTTAAGCGCAGCATTTGGCACCATTGACCATTCTATTTTACTGCACAGGGTAGAAAATGATGTTGGGCTTACAGGCACCGTGCTCGTTTGGTTTAGTTCTTATTTATCAAATCAATTCCAATATGTACAGAAATGTGCTGACAGTACTCCATCATTATACACAGAATCGAGATATGGTGTCCTGCAGGACTCAGTACTGGGACCTTTACTATTCTCAATTTACATGCTTCCACTGGGATCTATCATTAAGAAACATGATGTTAATTTTCACACGTATGCAGATGACACCCAGTTATACATTGCATTTAGATCAAATGAAGTTTCTCTGATGTTGTCTTTAATTAGTTGTGTTAGTGAATTAAAGGAGTGGATGGATGAGAACTACTTGTCTTTAAACACAGATAAAACAGAGATGTTAATTGTTGGAGGGAATGACGCTGATCACAACAATATTCTGTCATCATTTAACTCAGTTGGAATCACCATTAATTTTACTGAATCAGCCCGCAATCTTGGAGTTATTTTTGACTCTAGCATGTCATTTAAAACGTATATTATAAAGTTGTCCAAATCTTGCTTCTTCCATCTTAAATATGTTGGGAAATTAACGTGCTTTCTAAATAAACAGGATTCTGAGAAATTAATTCATGCATTTATTTTTAGTAGGATTGACTACTGCAATGCGGTGTTCACTGCATGTTCAAACTGTTCTTTATACAGCCTCCAGTTAATCCAAAATGCTGCTACAAGAATTATTACAAGAACAAGAAAATATGAACACATAACTCCAGTTCTTAAATCCTTACACTGGCTCCCGGTTAAGTTTAGGGCAGATTTCAAAATCCTCCTTTTAACATATAAAGCCTTAAATGGCCAAAGTCCGGCTTTCTTGTCTGAACTTATCATGACTTATGTGAAATGGTATGCCTGTGTGGAAAAATAAAAATACAGGTCAATAACTTGTGCTTGACAAATCTGGTGTACGTGACAGAAAGCATGTTCTACGGGGTGTGTGGTAGGAGTCATGCAGGCCCTGCATGCTTACAGTGTACAAGACAAGTGCTACTTCTTGGGCGTCAAACGGGTGTGGATTCATCGAGCCCCAAACTAAGGAAACTAACAGATGTACTCCACCTTTAGATTTTTGATAATGCTGATTCAGGCTAATATTTTGAAATACTTGTGTAACTAAAGTCATAAGACAAGAAACCCTATAAAAAATCTGGAACACCGACCCCTCAGTGCAGATGAAGG
>JANRMT010062791.1:138752137-138787159 GCA_026402145.1 Polypterus bichir lapradei
TGGAACACCGACCCCTCAGTGCAGATGAAGGGCGGTGTCCTAGGACTGTGCTTCTCTGTCATTTTACCTTTGCCTGGTGTGTATTAATAAAAGATTTTTTACTAACTTTAATTATATCTCTATGTCTTCAGTCACAAGAAACGACACTATAGAAAAAGTGTCCACACCTGCTACTATAAGAGATGCCCCTTCGGTCTCAGCTTTTAAATGAAGACTCACTATTTTAGTTTAGCATAGCCTGACTAGAGCTGCTAATTAACTGTACAGACTGCATCTCTGTTGTTAGTCATTAGCACTAAAACATAAGTAACATGATAGTTATAATTTGTTACTAACCCTCACCTATTCTGTTTCTCTTCTCGGTACTCAAATGTGGCACTTGGTGCCACGGCCCACCTGACAAGTTGTTTTGCCTACCTAAGGTAAAGTCATCCCTGATGGAGGATTGCAGGAATCATGGGAAAGAGAGGTCCTTTCATCGGATTAGTGCTATTTCAGCTGTGGAATGGCCAAATGGGGGAGGCAGCTTGATGGCTGAGGTCTCCAGGACTCTAAACAAATCCAAATCATATTATGTGATATCATCTACTGGTAAATTCTACTCCGTACTTCTAACATTTTTATTTTTATACTGTATTTAGGATTTGTTCTGTTCTGTGTATTGTATTGACCACCTTTTTTTTGGGAGTTTTTTCTTGTCTTCTTAGAGAGTCAAGGCTGGGGGGCTGTCAAGAGGCAGGGCCTGTTAAAGCCCATTGCGGTACTTCTTGTGTGATTTTGGGCTATACAAAAATAAATTGTATTGTATTGTATAACTCCAGAACACTGTCAATGAAGATCTTTTTAACACACTCCCAGTGGGCCTTTTGTGGTAATATTACACATTAGGCCTTCATTTGACTGTTATACTGTATAACAGTTAATCACAGTGGAATTCACTTGGGTTTTTTGACACATGAACAGAAAAAGACTGCTTAATATCAAAGTGAAAACAGATTAATTACACAGTGATTCAATTGAGTATATCAATAAATTGTGAAAAGTTCCAAGCCGTCAGAATACTTTTTATAAGCACTGTATGTGTTGTTCCGGCTCAAAATCTGTAGGGCCATTACCACCCCATTCGCCTCTCTGGTGATCTTCTTGGTATTGGTGGTCTGTGGTTGGTCTGTTCCTCAGGTTCTTCAGATGGCAGTAGTTTGTTTGAGTACAGCAGCATTTCACAAGGTAGGTATTTAAGGTGCCTGAAAGTTCACACTAAATCAAAGAACACTTGTCAGTTTTCACAGCAGTTATGATTCAGCTTGATCAAGGATCTCGGAAACTGGCATTAAGGTTAATGGTAAGCTTGGATTGTGGAAAGTTATTACAGGAGACTGGCATGAGCTTCAATTTCAATACATCAGTGGTCCTCAAAGTCACTTAGCAGTTGTTTCAGTTTCCACAAATGGTGCAAGACAGCTGCAGTTGTTGCAAACAATGTGAAATCAGAAACCAGGCCCTAAAATTCACACACCTGTTGTCAGTCTTGCACTACAGTATTGTGAACTGCTGCTATATCAGACCGCACTTTTCTAGTAGCTTAGATCTTCTGCTACATTTGTCACATGGCTCCAAGGACTCTCTTCTGTTAACCACAAGATTATCAAAATAAACAGATAATGAAGCGGTGGGGCTGCCTGGATTAATACATGTAACTCTCCAGTAACTGAAACCAAAGAGCTTATAATGTCAAATTAGAAAAATACCTAATATTAGCATCTCTTCACATTTGTGTAAGAGAACTATACCAATGTGTCCACCAGGTTTAATTAATTAAGAATCCAGCATAACAGAGCAACAGTTCTTGGCAACAACAGTCACTGACAGAAAACACAAATCCACCACTCCTTTTTTACGTTTAGACTACTTTAGATATTCTCTTCTTCAACATGCCTTCCATAGTTCCAGAGTCTCCATACTGACTTAGATCTAATGAACCCTCTGCATTGCTAATCTCATTGCATAATCCCCATTTAGAAATGCTAGTGCCACCCCCCTATCATTCTTTATGGCCCTACTCTGAATCATGTTTATAAAAGCCACTTCTCAATATAACATATCCCGAGTCAATCAATTTTAATGATATAAAATTGCAACAAATGTGTCACCTAAGAGTATAATATGGTATCAGCCCGACAATGTTGAATAAAAATTAAAACTGTGACATATGTAGAGTTTGGGAAAGACGAAACAGCAGTAATAATTCAGTTCTGTTCAGTACAATTTATTATTATTAAAACGTACAGTACAATGAAAAGACTTTATTGCTTTTCCCATTAAATTCCAACTAGAGGCAGAATTTAGCAGCTGTAAGAATTCACACAAACGTTTCTTGGGATTAGTGATGCTTACAAACTACAAAGTAAACCTTATCCAAAATCATCTTTATTTGTCCTTCCAGACCAATTTGATGGCTTCTGTGTCTGTTTTGATCGTTACAATAAGCAGCCCACCATTCGACTAGCTGCAGAACCACATGATTCCTCTTTCTTTGTTTCTGTACAGGATGTAAGTAAGACATTTAAACAAGTTCATGTTCACAAGGCATCATGTCAAATAATTATCCTTGTGCCCAAGAAAACAAAAGTAGACTATCTGAATGACTACATTCCGGTGGCCCACACTCCTGTCATGATGAAGTGTTTTAAGAGATCAGTTCTGGGACACATTAAACAGAATTATCTCAGATAGTCAAGATCATCTCAGAAAGCATTTGATAAGGTGTCACATGAGAGGTTGGGCATCAAACTAAAAGAAGTGGGAGTTCAGGGTGATGTTTTTAGATGATTGCAGAATTGGCTCAGACAGAGGAAACAGAGGGTTATGGTGTGAGGAACCTTATCAGAATTAGCTGATGTTAAGAGTGGGATCAGTGCTAGGGACACTGCTATTTTTAATATATGTAAATGATTTAGATGGTAATATAAATAACAAGCTGGTTTTAAGTTTGCAGATGAAACCAAGAATGGTGGATTAGCAGATAATTTGAAATCCTTTATATCATTACAGAAGGACTTGGATAGCACACAGGCTTGGGCAGATTTGTGGCAGATGAAATTTAATGTCAGAAAATGTTAAGTATTACACATAGGAAGTATAAATGTTAGGTTTGAATACATAATGGGTGGTAGGAAAATCAGGAGTACACCTTATGAGAAGGATTTAGGAGTCATAGTGGACTCTAATCTATCGACTTCCCGACAGTGTTCAGAATCCATTAAGAAGGGTAACAGAATGTCAGGTTATATAGCACGATGTGTGGAGTACAAGTCCAAGGAGGTTCTGCTCAACCTTTATAATGCACTGGTAAGGCCTCATCTTGAGTACTGGGTGCAGTTGTGGTCTCCAGGCTTAAAAAAGGACATAGCAACGCTAGAAAAGGTCCAGAGAAGAGAGACTGGTCTGATTCCAGGGATACAAGGGTTGAATGATAAGGAAAGATTAAAAGAGCTGAGCCTATACAGTTTAAGCAAAAGAAGATTAAGAGGTGACATGATTGAAGTGTTTAAAATTATGAAGGGAATTAGTACAGTGGATTGAGACTGTTATTTTAAAATGAGTTCATCAAGAACACGGGGACACAGTTGGAAACTTGTTAAGGGTAAATTTCGCACAAACATTAGGAAGTTTTTCTTTACAAAGAACGATAGACAGTTGGAATAAGCTAACAAGTATTGTGGTAGACAGTAAGACTTTAGAGACTTTCAAAACTCGACTTGATATTTTTTGGAAGAAATAAGTAGATAAGTGGCTTTGTTGGGCTGAAAGGCCTGTTCTCATCTAGATTGTTCTAATGTTCTAATCTCCACTTTGCATGCTGTCATAAGTGGCCCACAGAGGATGCTATTTTCCATACACTTCATACACTGGCAGCAATACATCCTCTATGCTGACCCTCAGCACAGACAGCCCACCAGGGTAGAGTGCTGAGCCTCCTTCTGTTCTCATCATTCACTTCTGATTGTGATTTGCTGTTGACACCACCATCATGGGCTTGATCACCAACAAAGATGAGACAGGGTGCAGAGAAGACGCAATGGTGCCAGGAAAACAATCTCACTCTTAATGTCAGCAAAACCAAGGAGCTGGTCATAGGCTTGAGGAAGCAGAAAACAGAGCCCACATCTATCTGCACTGGAGGAGGAGGCTTCTATCTGTATGAGAGTGGCCATCACTGATGATCTGAAGAGGGCAAAACACATTTCATCTACTTGTCAAAAAGGTTCACCAGCAATTCATTTTTTAAAACATCTAAAGGAAGCATGCATTTCTCCTTCTTTTCTCAAGAACTTGTACAGATGCATAGTGGTGTCCATTCTCTACTGGGATGGCTTCTTCTCGGCTCCAGAATGTAAAGCATTGTAGATGGTGATGGCGGTGGCACAGACTATTACTGGCAACCAGCTGTCTTCTGTTCAGGAAATATTCGCTGACTTAGAAAGACAAGCAGGATTATTAAAGAGCCATATACACAGTTGCTTTTCTCACTGCTACAGTCCTTTTAGCACATTTGCCAATAGATTAAGGGATAGGTTCTATCCACAAGTTGTCAATCATTACCAAACAGTCAAATAAAAACCAAAATAAAAGTGAGAGAGCCAATTGTCAAAGTTACAGCATAAAACCGAAATCAAAGTCGAGAAAATGAAGCCAACATCTCCGAGTAACCCTTCCCTGGATAAATGCTAAGAATCTGAAGGTTTGCTTTATTGTTATCAGAGTCTTGGATATTAATTAAAGTATGTCACCATCTTTTATAGCAGTGAAGAAATGACATCACACATAACAGTGGCAGGAAATTACATGGCCAACAATGGAGGCTGTTGCTAACAGCAATAGGGCGAAGATCATATAAAACAAAAAATGGGGTCACCCATGTGAGGAAAACAAAAATGGCTTTGTGATGAAATTAATTAAATAACAAAAAAAAATTCAATATGAGAAGAAATTATTCGACCTACCAAATAATTACAGTGAAATCTTGTTTTGCTAAGTTTCCAAATAAGAATTACAACAAGGATGGATGTGGGGAGTTCATACAATAGTGGATTCAAATGTGTGTTTGCAACAAAAAGTGAGAATTTATTTAGTTTTTGAAATTTAAGATTTGGTTCGCTGTATTTGGCAAGAATGAACACCAGGATGAGGTCAGAGAATACACAGAGCACAGTGCAATCTTTCTATTATCATCTTCTGCCAAGAAGTAGCAAAAACTACTTGAGTCATCAGAGCGTCGGAGTGAAGTGTTTTGAGGTGCAGATTGCCTTCCATTAGGATGATCACACTGCACTTCTGTGAACTTGCAGAGAAGAAGCAGCTGCAAAACAGTATTTATTTCTGAAATGAGACACATTCTTGGCTAATAGCCAGGGTTTCTTCAGAAACACAACATTATTTTTTTCCACAAGAGGTAAATGATGACACTTGATCTCTAAAGATTTAGACCGAGACCCTGAACATTCTTGGAAGTAATAGTTATATTAGCTATAAGTGTGAATGTTGAGAAGAATGGGAAACATGATACTGAAAAAGGAAATAAGCTAAAAATAAATAAATCAGTGTTAGGGTGTGCTGCTACAATACCCCAAGCCTACCACCATAACAAGCACCGGTAATCATGCCACCTACATAAATTCTAACACCAACCAATAAACCATATAGGGTGGTTGAAAGTCCAGCTTAGCCTTTATGTAAGTCAGAGGAACTTGGACAGAATATAGTCAGATTTGTGGCAGACAAAATTTAATGTAAGTAAATGTAAAAGTATTACATGAAGGAAAGTAAAAACATTACGTTTGAATGCACAATGGGCGCTCTGAAACTTGAAAAGTAAGATTTAGGAGTTGTAGTGGACTCAAAACTATCAACTTCCAGACAGCTTTCAGAAGCCATTAAAAATGTTATATAATATCTGTAGAGTACAAGTACAAGGAGGTTATGGTGAAGCTTTATAATGCACTGATGAGGCCAAAAAATACATAGAAGTTCTAGAAAAAGTCCAGAGAATAGTGACTAGGCTGATTCCAGAGCTACAGGGGATGAGTAATGAGGAGTCACTAAAGGATTTGAACTTATCAGTTAACACAAAAGGAGATTAAGAGCACACATGATTGAAGTGTCTGCAATTACAAATGGAATTAGTACAGCAGATTGAGACTGTTAGTTCAAAATGAATTGAAGCAGAACACGGGGACACTGCTGGAAACTTGTTAAGGGTAAACTTTGCAAAACATTAGGAGGTTTATCTTTACATAGATAACCATAGGCACATGGAATAAGCTACCAAGTAATGTGGTAGACAGTAGGACTTTTGGGACATTCAACACTAGATTTGATGTTATTTTTAGAAGAATTAAATGGATAGGACTGGTGAGTTTTGTTGGGCTGAATGCCCTTTTCTTGTCTAGATTGTTCTAATATTCTAGTGTGCAATTTCCCTTGTCCTGTTACTCCTTGTTTTCCTCTCATGTGTGAAAGCAAGGCAAGATAATAAATTGGCCAAAGTCGGTCAAGTCAAAACTGAATTCAACGGTGGTGGTGAAATAGGCATGCCAGAATGCGAAATCCTCGGAAGTTATCATAGATGGGGTGTCAAGAAAAACACGTAGCAGGCAAAGGAATATGAACTCTGGAGGACATAGGTGAACTAGGAAAATATCACCTGGTATGATGAATCCAGGTTCCTGCTGATTCAAACTGATATATTCACTAAGATATGGTGAAAAATCCTTGAGTCATGTCAGCAATACCCTCTGGTTGTGCCACCGTAATGGGGTGAGAAGATCAAGGAATCCCAAAGGATATTAGAACAATTTTACTGATATGGAACCTCCCTTCATGACAACAGGATAGCCTTTTGCAGATGTGTTTTTCAAATGAAAAATATGTCAAGACATAAGGCTACGAAAGCCTTGGAATGGCCCAGGTGCATGGCAGTGAAATCAGCTCAATGAAGCAGCCTCTCAAGCCTGTAGACTTCAATCCAATTGACCCCTTGTGACATGAAGTGGTAGAAGTTTTTTTTTTAATGCAGGCAGCTACCAACTGCTTATTTACCTGAACAAAATTTGCATTTTTACCTGTATCACTGAGTCTCACTCTCAGCATATTCTACAGTCCTTGTCCCAAAGATATCGGAGAATCCTGAAGGAAAATAAGGTACCAGTGTGATAATAAATAGCTATACCTATGGCCACTCAGTATAAGCTACTAAAATAGAAGTTGTTTATTTTTCCACTTGTTCTTTGTTGAAGTACTACAGCCAGAGATTTTTAGTAGAAAAGGTTGGAGTTGAGAAAAGAGTCCTTCTGGGTGTTACTAAAATATGGGCAAGTGGATGAGTCACCTCACTACATAAAAAGGTTCAATAGCAATGTGTAGGAAGGCCTCGTGAGGCACAAGAATGTATATTTTCAGTTTGTTTTCTGCTTTTCTATAGTTATTCTATTCATAAAACCTTCTCTGTTATGTAAAATAGATCTATCTATCTGCTAAAAACACATTACTTTAACATGGCTTTCTCATAACTTCATTTTAATTTAATCCTGATGCTCTGCAAATTCAATGGTGGCTCCAAAATCCATACTAACTCCTACTCTCTCTTCTGTTCTTTTTCCGGTTTTCTGTGGTGGTGACCTGCGCCACCACCACCTAATCAAAGCACCATGATGTCCCTACATTGGATTAAAGGCCAGAAGTCCACGTGACTGTCATCATCAAGTCCTTCCGTGAGAACCCGAATACAATGAGGACTGATTGAGGTAATTTATGTTAGGTAGAATGCCTAGAGGGGGCTGGGTGGTCTCATGGCCTGGAACCCCTGCAGCCGTCTGGAGTTTTTTTTTTGGTTTTTTCTGTCCTCCCTGGCCATCTGATCTTACTTTTATTCTATGTTAATTAGTGTTCTCTAATTTTAATTCTTACTTTGCCTTTTTTCTCTTTCTTCATCATGTAAAGCACTTTGAGCTACATTATTTGTATGACAATGTGCTATATAAATAAATATTGTTGTTGTTGTTGTTTTCTATCAGTTCATTTGTTGGACTCTGATCTGTTCTGTACCTTTGACCACGTTCAACATATAAGGAAAATCCATGATACCCATAGAGAAATGAAATATTTTTCTAATGTGATTTTAAGTACTTTATTATAGAGTATACAGTTCAGTCACTTAGCAAATAATTAAGAACAGCTGTTCACCTGCTAAACAATGTAATTATCTAATCAGCCAATCACTGTACCTATGTCTTTCCCAAGTTCCCAACACCAAGCAGCTACTGAGTTGGCAAGGTAGGATCAGCATGAGCACGAATCAAACGTGTAACGAAAGAAATTTCTCAGTCCAATAAAGTTAATTTTGAAAATGTTTAGCAAAAATCAAAGCAAGACACTTCATACAAAAATAGAGAAAAGGTTATTACACGTGCAGAATAAAAGTCAAAAAAGGAAAAATGTTTCTTTTACAAATGTATCTTTTTCTTGCTAAACTTCAGTTTCAATACTTAAAGATTGTGTTATTTCTCTATGGCAAATTTACTTGGGCTTTACTTAACATATTCAGCATGTTCAATAAGTACAGCACATTCAATACAGTCAATATTATTTGAACCTGTTTGCCCTCTATGCCTTACCAACTACAAGGAAGATCATAAACTGGGACTAATCTTTAGTCAGAGGGACAAAAAATAATTAAAATATTCCATTTATAGAGTAGCTTTTGGGGTTGTAATAGAACCTCCCATTGACTATGCCCTAATCTTTTAACATAACAAAGAAAATACTTCAATCAATCTAACATAACCTAACTAACTAACAAATGGCTCTTTCAAGCACAACACACAAAGTCATGCAGATACAGATCAAGAGATTCAGATAATGTTTGTATTAAACACCAGAATCAGGAAAATGTAATCTCAGTGATTTTCACCATGGCATGAGTATTGGTGTCGGATGGGCTGGTCTGATCTCCTAACATTTTGACACGTAACAGTCTCTACAGTTTACTCAGAATGGTGCAAAAAACAAAAACCATCCATTGTGTGGACTTTCTTCAGGCAGAAGCATTTGTTGGTGAAAGGGATCAGAGGAGAATGGACGGACTTGTTCAAGCTGACATAAACGCTACAAAAACTCAAATAAGGACAACTGTGGTGAACAGAAGAGCATTTAAAAATGCACAACATGTCAGACCTTGAGGCGGATGGGCTACAACAGCAGAAGACCGTGTTGGGTTCCACTCCTGTCAGCAAAGAACAGAAAGCTGAGGCTGTAGTGGGTTCAGGCTCAACAATCCTGGACAGTTGAAGACTGGAAAAACAGTCTCGTCTGAGGAATCTTAATTTCTGTTAAGTTACACTGATGGAGGAATCAGAATTTGTCATCAACAGCATGGATCCATAAATCCAACCTGATTTGTGTCAACATTCCAGGCTGCTTGTGATGGCCTAATGGTGTGGAAGATGCTGTATTTTCTTGGCAGTTGTTAATTCCAATCAATCATTGCTTGAATACCTCAGCCTATTAGAGTATTGTTTCTGAGCAAATGAATCCCTTGATGGCCACAATTTACCCATCTTCAAAAGCCCTCTTAAACTGATATCATCAACATGAATTCAGCGGCTTTTCCAGTGCCGGAATCTTAATCCAACAGAACATCTTTGGAATGTGGTAGAACAGCAGATTCACAGCATAAATATTCATCTGACAAATCTGCAATCACCTCAGCATGGACCAGAATCTCAAAGGAATATTTCCAACATCTTGTGGAATCCATGTCATGAAGAATTGAGGCTGTTTGTTTTACAAAAGGAGGCCCTAACCAGTATTAGTGTAGTGTTCCTAATACTTTCCGCATTAAGTACTGTCATGCATGTGTGAGTAGGAGGACGTTGTATGGACCATGCAAAGGTAATTTCATGGTAGGCCAAGTGGTGGCGGGGTTCACTAAACCTTCTCCTGTTGTCTCTGCAGACCAGCCATGGGAAAATCTGTCTGACTCAACATCGAAAATGCCACTTCAGGTTCTGGCGTAAAGGATGATGTCACTTCCAGTTCCGGCACCCAGGGTGACATCAGAAGGAGGTCACTTCCGGTTCCCCACGTCACTTCCACTTTGAGCACTTAAAACCACCATCTTGCCAAACCCTCAGCAGTTCTTGTCTGGACTCCAAAAGAGACACTTCTGTCTAAAACCAAACCCATTGAACCCATGGATAATACACGGGTGGCTGCTCAAGACCTTTTTAAGTGTGTCAAGTCTGATCTTTTCACAGTACATATTCCAAAGTAAACTTATAGAAAATATATCTGTATTTTAATGGTTTTAATTTTGCCAATAACCTTAGTCCAAACAGGATTCTGGGAACACATAATAAAGTCTTCCTTTTAAAATCAAGTTAACTCTACCCTCCAGAAGATAATCTGGGAAATGGAGACTGAATGGACCCTGTGGTGGAAAGCCGACCTGTATCTGTCATGGTGGCAATCCCAGGAGCCACTGATTGACATCAACAAAACAAACTGTCAAATAAAAGTAAAAGAAATAGGTAGTGATGAGTTCAACAATTTGAGCAAAAAAGTGTTTTGCTTTACAAAAAATTGTGAAACAAATTGTGTTTTACTTCCAGTCAAATTTGTGCCTTTGACAATAGAAGGAAGGTTTTAAGGCATATCTGAAAGCGTTTAATTTCATTAATTCTGCATATGTCTACCTGTTACTTAGTATAAATAGATGTCTTGTGAACAAAAAATCATTTGACTCATTTCCTATCACATGTAGACATTTCTTGAGCTACTGAATGTGCTCTGGCAGTAGGATCCCCACTTTGCTAATTGTGATGAGAATCTTGGTGATCACAATCTCAAAGATGCATCAAACACAGAAGAGAAATTTGAAGTTTCATGGCTCTAAGAAATTTCATATCCCAAATGTCTCCTACAGGAATCAAGAAAAAGGAAAAAGCTTTTGCTGTGTTACTGGGGAACAGAATGGGGAGTGTTTTCCTGTGTACTGAGATTTCCCAGTAGAGAAAACACAGTAATATTCACAATGGAGTGTTTTGGCGTCGCTTCATGCCGTAAATATACAGCATGTCACATTTTTAAAAAGCGCAGTGCCCTTCTTCATGGAGTTGTGAACAAATTGAATAAACAGAATAGATTTTACTGGAATGCAATTGGTAACATGGAACATGCAGCGGCAGAAAAGAACACCAGTAAACCTGGAAATATGAGCAAGGTCTTAAGGAGTAAGATTCCTTGTTTTCCACCACCAAAAACGCTTTACCACAACTCAAAAACTCTATTTAGTGAGTTTCAAAAGTGCAAACTTGCATGCCACACAAATTTTAGTGTCAAGAAACTGGATTATATTTGAAACATACTTGTTTCACTCATTTCTAGAAATAGGCCTCTAATGAAATAGTAGTGAACAGCTCTGACGCCACTGACACTGAGTTTCTCGAAGCTTTGAAGGGTATTCCAGAAAACCTTTCATCCACTGAAGAAAGACAAGTGGAGTGTCATTCATGTTCCAAATATTTGAAAAATATTGACCGAGGACACTGTTGAGAAGGTCAAAATAGAACTTTGATGAACACCTTAATTCAGCAGACATATCTTCCTCCCAGAGACATTTCATGGTATTTCTGTGGATGAGGTCTATTCATTTGTCTACTGCTTTAAATGCCTTTTTAATTTCCTGAGTATGACCTTTTCATTTTTAAATTACACAAAATAGTTTCATAATAATTTCCAACCAGACATGGTGAGGCCGGATATCACAAAACTTTAGGCTGTTGTGTGTACAGTGTGGCAGATTGCTGGGGTCCTTACCTGGCTGGGATGCCTGGAAGGTCCTGAAGTGGGCATTAAAAAACTTCCGGGACACGAGAGGGCAACCGCCCTGGACTAGAAAAGGACTATTGGAAAAGAAGGAAAAGGATTTACCTCATTGGGTCCCGTGGCCACCGCCAGGGGGCGCTTTCAGACTCGTGGGACCCGGAGAACTGTCACTTCTGCCACACCAGGCAAGATGGCGGATGAACCTGCCAGGGACGCCCAGAGTGCTTCCGGTGCAAAGGGCAGCATTTCCACCACACCAGGAAATTCTGCCGGAAGGCCGTCATCAACCACCTGGAGCACATCTGGGCGGGAATAAAAGGGGCCGCCCTCTTACACTCAAAGAGCTTGGGTCGGGAATGGGAGCAGGACAAAGCTCCCAGGAGGAGAACAGAGATGGCTAAGGACTGTGATAAAGAAGAGTTCATTGTGGGAGATTATTGCTGTGTGCTTTGTGCGGTGTTTGGGACTGAAACCTGTGTTTATTTGTGAGGAATAAACGTGTGCTCTTGATAAAGATGTGATTTCCGACTGTTTTGCATTGGATACTAGAAGGGACAGACTTGGTGACAACACATTAAGTGTTTGTTGAGAAAGTAATAAAAGCACAGAAGAATGTTGTGGTGGCTATGGTATCCCAGATGAATTCCATTTTTAAATTTTCCAGGTGATGCACTGTTTATCAATATTGTGCATCATCAAGCCAATAAAATAAAAGAAATGTGCTTTATTCTTGCAAGTTTTTTTTCAGTTTGGTAGAAAAAATTTATATTGATGGCATACTAATTAACATTATGGCCATCAAGGCATCAGAACATTTATTAGCGTTTAACTGTCCAGTGGAAGTGCCATGAAAAAGGAACATACATGAGCCATTACTGGATATGTAAGTGTTGACACCACATTCCTGCTCCATGCTGAACTCCTCATTTACCTATGCTGATTCCTTAGCTAAAGCATTTACTGTATATTCATTCGTGTGAGCGTGTGGGGATCTCTTAAAGTCAAATGTAATTAAATTAGACAATGAACCTCAATATAGTGTGAGTCATAGCAAGATTCCCTTGTGATAAATGTTTCCATATCCTGCATCAGATGCATCACTACTCTGTCCTTGTCTTGTTGTATCCCTTCTACCCTCTCTAACTATGCTGCTCTTCTTCACACATTTGTTTCCTCCATGCGCAGGAGGCAAAGATCCCTGCAGCAGGTATCTTAAGTCTTCTCCACTGCCAAAATGTTGCTGCACACCAGCCTTATCCTGGCCTTTGCAATGAACTCTTCTTCTTTTGTTTTTCATTGTAACTAAGATCCATTTCCAAAGCTCTTACTCTGACTTGCAGCTTCTTGCATCTCTCCACCTCTCCCTACCTCCATAAACAGCCACCTGACCCAGGCTGTCTATTTAACCATAGCTCCTCTCTCATGACAGGGTTACTTATTCTCAAATCATGACTCACCTTCTTGTGTGTCTTGAGGTTCTTTAAGTCCTCTACCTTCCAGCTCTCCTTTGGGTTTCTGACAGCTTTTCCCGTGCCATCTGCACTTGGTTTATTGTGCTAATATTTAAACGTTGCATCTTTACCATCTTATTTTGGTGCTAAATGCTACAGTGTGCTTTCGCACACGTGCTCATTAAGTTAATTTTGAAATATCTGCACAATAAATATTTATTTATTTATTTGCTTATATATCTAGTAAATGATTGAATGATTGATTTATTGATTGATTGGTTGTATTATTTATCCTGTGAGTCTTTATCCTTGTTTTTTACTTTCTCATATGCAGTGTATAGGGAAAGTATTATAATCATCCAAAAATTCCATTTCGAGATTTTGATGGACCCCAACGTTTTAGACCTCCCTGAGTTCGAAAATAGCATTTTTCGAATTATGTCTTTTGGCCTGTGTGTGTAAACATGATAACTTGAGTACGCTTTAACTTAGATCAACCAAATTTTGCATACAAGTATTAAGTACAAAACGTAGATTTCTGTCAACTTTTGTGATCTTTCCGCTAACCGGAAGTGGTACTCTTTTATTCATGCAGCTGCACAGTCTGATTTATTCTTTACTTTAAAATAATTGTTCAGTATATTATTAATGTGATTTGATTTGTTGTTGATGGTTCTTTAATATGCATAATATAAAAATTATTGTCTTGCAGTTTACTCCTCAAATATCCATCCCCATATCTGAGTATACGAGAAAGTCTAGGGGAGACCAATCCCGATTTTAATGTTTCAGCAGCAGTATGCATCTGAATTTCCCCATGGGACTTCTAATCTAATCTAATCTGATAAAATTCTTCATTACCCCTCTTCATCATTCTGTTACATAGCATTGCAAAGTTCTTTATATCCTAATAAATGATATAACGTATTGCTATAGGTAAAGGCCTCTGAAAAATAAAATAATATCATCCATCCGCTGTCTGGACTCAGATTATTATTATATATTTGGCTGCCTTCTTTTATCAAAGGTCACTTTAAAGATGAGGATTAATTTTTCCTATTTTCATATAGATTTCCTTTTCAACTGCATTGCATCCTAGGCAGGTGTCTCCGTACATAATGTTTCCAGTGATTTTCTATTGTAACTTTAATTTTCATAATCTTAGTAAGTCATGGTGAGTCCCAAAGATCACCTTTGTCCCTGGTCATGTAGCGTGCCATCCCCAGCCTTACCCACACTACCATGTTTTCATTTAAAAATAGTGTATTTAAATGAAAATGATCTGCGTTACACTAGCATTTCATATTGTTTATAAAAGTATCTCTGTCCACACTAAAACAACCACAAATGCATAGTAGACATTTGCCTACTTTAGTCAAGTGTACATCAGTGGAAAATTGTTGAAGGGATGGTACCGCTACTGGTCACATAATGTATCACAGAACTCTAGCCACGAGTAAATTAATGGCTTTTGTGCAAGTATACAGCATTCAAATTGTGCCAAACACATTTTAGATGCCTAGAAGCTAGCAACTAAACAAGTTCCATGGAAGCCATACTTCTGTGTCTGCTATGCTGGAATTTGGGTTTCTTCCATGAAGGGTGGCCAATCAAGGAATGCAATGTTGTAAAGATCAGGATCCAATCAGGAAAGGGCTATGTAGTAAGCACAACCAGAGCAATTAGATTCTGTGTTTTTAAAAGTCTGTTTACACTCTCCATGTTTCAATGCCGAACCAGCATTTTTAGAAATATACTGTAAGTAGGTTGAATGTTGCATAAGTCAGACTTAGTCTGCAATTCACCACAACAAAATCAAAGAAGTTTGATGTTTGTCTTAAGTCTTAATTTAGAACATTAGAACAATCTGGACAAGAACAGGCCATTCAGCCCAACAAAGCTTGCCAGGCTTACGCACTTAATTCTCCAAAATGAAATCCTGCTGTCTACCACACTGCTTGGTAGCTTATTCCATGTGTTATGGTTGTCTGCGTAAAGAAAAATATTCCTTATGTTTGCGGACAATTTACCCTTAACAAGTTTCCAACTGTATTCCCGTGTTCTTGTTAAACTCATTTTGAAGTAACAGGCTCGGCCCACTGTACTTATTCCTTTCACAATTTTAAACACTTCAGTCATGTCTCTTCTTAATCTCCTTTTGCTTAAACTGAAAAGGCTCAGCTCTTTTAATCTTTCCTCATAATTCATTCTCATCATTTCTGTGTGGGTCATGTCTGGGTGCATTTTAATTTAATTACTGATATGTTAAAATGATTTGAATAAGGATGAGATGATCTGAAAGCTTCTGGCCTCCAAGGGGGCCCTGGATGACTGGTACATAATCAGGCCATAAATGCAAGTGGCAGTAGTCCTTTGCACGGCCCAAACCAAATACTCACTTTTGTAATCACATCACCAATTTGTTTGAGATGTTGGAGGAAACCTACATGGACACAAGGATAATATACAAACTCCACACAAACTTGGTTCCTTGTGCTAAGAGGCAGCAGTGCTAACAACAGTGCCACCATGGTACCCAAATCTAAATGATCAAACATTAAATTCTGAGCATTAATTGTTTCTGCAAGATGCCTCTGCTCCAAATTGTGGTCCAATTCAATATCCAGCAAATCTAAAACTCAAAGTTCAGTTTTCCTGTGGACCTAGGTTCTCATTTTCCACACTTTTTGAATGTCTTCATTTTCTCAGTGACAACTGCTTAGCTTCCTCTGTCACAGACTTGGAGAAACCAATAACATACTGAAGAGAGTCACTGTCACCGCACTTCAAACATTCTGTAGTGTTTAAGTTTCCTGTTCTTGATGTCCCTGATAATTACTTAATGAGTGAGAAGAAGACTCAAAAATTTGATTTTTCTTTTATTCCTTTCAAAATGCCCTCAGTTCACAGGTCAGTTCTGCCATGGGACTTGATCCAAAGTCCAGTGGACAGAACAGACAGCCCTGACTGGCCATAGTCCTGTTCATAAAAAATAAAGTGAAGTGCAGGCCAACCACTCCACTAATATCACAGGCTTAGTAAAGATAATGTACAAATACAGACTTCGCTTCACTCATAAATTTAGATATAGAGAATTATACATCTTAAACCTAACCTTCACTTGTGCTCCACATAGCTTGCCACTATAAAATTATTTACATTGTTTGTGTATATATTCTCTGGTGGTGGGCAAGCAGATGACATGATGAACAATTCTATAAAGATTTGAAAGAGATTATCACTATAGAGAAGCTTGTGCCCATACTTATCAAGAGTCTCAGAGTAGGAAAACGGTCCTAACTGTTTCAAATGTCTCAGAGTGACACAAATTTGGTCCTACTCTTAGAAGTAGGAGTAAAAGTAAACTGCTCAAAAAATTAAAGGAACACTTTGAAAACACATCAGATCTTAATGGGAAAATAATCCTGCTGGATATCTATACTGATATAGACTGGATAATGTGTTAGAAACAAAAGGATGCCACATCGTTTGATGGAAATGAAAATTATCAACCTACAGTTTACTGAATTCGACACCCCGAAAATCAAAGTGAAAAAATTATGCTGAAATTTCATTGCAGCAACTCAAAATCATACTCAGTAATTTGTATGGCCACCACGTGCTTGTATACATGCCTGACAATGTCGGGAGGGGGGGTGGGGGTGGGAGGGCATGCTCCTAATGAGACAACGAATGGTGTCCTGGGGGATCTCCTTCCTCCCAAATCTGGGCCAGGATATCACTGGGCTCATGGACAGTCTAAGGTGCAACCTGGTGGCGTTGGATGGACCGAAACATAATGTCCCTGAGGTGGTGTATTGGATTTAGGTCAGGCGAGCATGGGGGCCAGTCAATGGTATCAATTCCTTCATCCTCCAGGAACTGCCTGCTTACTCTCGTCACATGAGGCTGGGCATTGTCGTGCACCAGGAGGAACCTAGGACCAACTTGACCAGCAAAGAGTCTGACAATGGGTCCAAGGATTTCATCCCAATACCTAATGGCAGTCAAGGTGCCGCTGTCTATCCTGTAGAGGTCTGTGTGTCCCTCCATGGATATGCTTCCCCAGATCATCACTGACCCTCCACCAAACCGGTCATGCTGAATGATGTTACAGGCAGCATAACGTTCTCCACGGCTTCACCAGAAACCTTTCACGTCTGTCACATGTGCTCAGGATGAACCTGCTCTCATCTATGCAAAGCACAGGGCATCTGTGGTGGACCTGCCTATTCTGGTATTCTACAGCAAATGCCAATCGAGCTCCACGCTGCTGGGCAGTGAGCACAAGGCCCACTAGAGGATATCGGACCCTCAGGAAGTCTGTTTCTGATTGTTTGGTTAGAGACATTCACTCCAGTGTTCTGCTGGAGGTCATTTTGTAGGGCTCTGTCAGTGCTCATCCTGTTTCCCCTTGCCCAAAGGAGTAGATACCAATCCTGCTGATGGGTTAAAGACCTTCTATGGCCCTGTCTAGCTCTCCTAGAGTAACTGCCTGTCTCCTGGAATCTCCTCCATGCCCTTGAGACTGTGCTGGGAAATACAGCAAACCTTCTGGCCATCCTGGAGAAGTTGGACTACCTGTGCAACCTATGTAGGGTCCAGGTATCGCCTCATTCTACCATTAGTGACACTGACTGTAGCCAAATGCAAAAGTAGCGAAAAAACAATCAGAAAAGATGAGGAGGGAAAAATGTCAGTGGCCTCCGCCTGTTAAACCATTCCTGTTCTGGGGGTCGTCTCATTGTTGCCCCTCTAGTGCACCTGTTGTTAATTTCATTGACACCAAAGCAGCTGAAACTGATTAACAACCCCCTCTGCTACTTAACTGACCAGATCAATAGCCCAGAAGTTTCATTGACTTGATGCTATACTCGGATTAAAAAGTGTTCCTTTCATTTATTTGAGCTGTATATTTTATCTCTTTTCCAAAATTAGGAAACTATTCCTAACTTAACCAGGATTTAGGATATCAGCTGTCCTAACTCGCTAGAAGCAGCCAGAAGATGGTGTTCAGGTATAGATTGGCATGTACATTCCAGGAAAAGCAGAATGTTTTTGACAAAAATGTACTAATAAAACATATTGATTTGACAGTGATGGAATAAGATTCTTAACAAATCTTGTACATCGCCTTAGCAATCTATCTACATGCATTGTCTGCCAAAATGAAACTGACAGTAACATTGCATCTTTTTGGCCACAGAGAAAATCCAGCTTTGCAGTAGCAATGTTTTGAGTATGCAACAACAAACCATTTGTCAAAATTAGGTGTAAATTTAGAATGTCCTAGCATTATGTAGTATGTAAACATATCACCAGCACTCCCCATGATGGTTAATGTTAAAGCAAGCAGCATTCATGCAAATCACTGTTTTTTTGGAGCTGTTGATGTGATTGATGGCATGCATATAAATATCATTGCCACAAGTATGGATGAGCACTCTTATGTGAATCAAAAGTGATAATCACAGTATCAACATATAGGTGGTCATGGATGTAAACTACACTGCAGTAGCCTGCATTTTACCTTGAAGACAGGCAGGGCTAGATGGGTGATTGGCAGTAAAATGTCACACACAGTTACAGTGAGCTCTGCACTCCACAAACTCCTGGGGCATTTGTGTTACACTTGATAAGGAAGTGTTCAAGAATGCACGCTGCAACTCCCAGGGCTGTGGATGAATAGAGCCTTGCAGAAGATAAGGGAGGATCACCAAGAGAGGGATGGCATGTAACAATGGAAGATGATTGGGAATACTGGACTTTAGAAACAGTGCAGGAATAGCTATAAATAGATTTAATAGCTGTTGTTTTATGCGGTGTTTCTCATAGCTATAACAGCAGAAAGGTGAATCTTCTGAAAGTAATTTTAACTGTTAAATAAATGTGCCAATTATCAGGCTTTACTCTTGGTGTGTGTGTGTCTTGGTCTGTTTATCTCAGTGCTTGTTACAGGATTGTTTCTGATTTTGTTGCAACATGGTAACAATTACATGCAGTTCAGCGTAATATCCTTCCTTGTCATGTTTTCCATCTTTTCCATTTTCGTCTTATTCTGCTACTACTTTGATTATTATTATTATTATCACCACCCTCCTCTCAGCACACTTAGATACACTGATGTGTTCACCAGAGACCAACTAGATCTATCAGGATGTGAACTCAGCTTGTTGTTTGGATGAGGGCTCACCTAAGAATGCAGGCTGTGCTGAGATGTGCAATCTTCTGGATATCTTTCATGCTGACTCTGCGCGGAGTTTGTCCAGCTGCTGTTGGAACCTTTTTTTGATGGTTCCCAGTGTACCTACGACTACTGGAATCACTCATGTCCTCATGTTCCACTTAATATGTGATGATCTTCTCCACCTCCTTTCTTTATTATTATTTTTTTTTTATCTTTGTCATGAACACTTAGCATTAGTATCAGAAAACTAAAAACACTTCCATGAGTGCCATTTTGTAGCTAGAGGTGCCATAAAATCATGATGTTATTAATTCTCAAGCATGAACTCCTACTCCTAGCTGGGAGTAGGTGTAGGATGCTTCTTAACTACTTTTCATGTCCTCTTCCTATTGTAGTCAGACTTTTAGTGTAATTCTTAAAAGTTATTCTGAGAAATCTTGATAAATACGGGCACTGAGCAACTTACATCTCAACCATCAATGCGAGTCTGAAAAAGCACTCCTTCTAAGACCTCTCTAATTTCTCAGCTCATCCTCTAGTGTGGGTTTCACTGGTTCATGAACAGAATTCTTGTTGATTTCCTGTGTTACTGCCAGTGACACTTCTGATTCCTGTATCCTTTACCCTGCTCAGCAATGAAGATGCCAAGCTTTTGTAGCCCGTGGCAGGGGGATGCGTCCTTTAGTCCAGCGTTACACCTGACATTGCTTCTTTCTTCCTTTTAAAGCAGCTGTCTTCATTCTTTGTGGTTTCATTGTACACTTGGAACAGAACCTCCCACGATTTATGCTCTCCTATTTTACTCTGTAGTCTAATATTTTATTAGCTTTTTATTGCTTCAGCATATCGCCTGGAGGATGAGAGCATTCTGTCAACATAAACACCTAAATCGTTTTCATAATTTGCTTCTTGTAGTTCAGTACTTCCCAGCTTGTATTTATAATTTATGTTCCTGGTACCTACGTGGAGCACTTTGCACATTAATTCTTCTCTTTTATCCATCCCTCTTCTTGGCCGCTTATCTACTTTGTGGTCAGAGAGAGACAATCCTGGCTGCAAGGGTTAAGCTACCCAATGCAGTCTGGCCAGAAACACAGCTGCAACCCCGTGGGTAAATTTAAGGCTTCTGTATGTCTGCATGTCTTTGGACTGTGGAAGGAAACTGATGGCCTAAAAGAAACATGAAGAGAACATACAGGCTTCATAAAGAAGGCATTCCGGCCAGCATTCATTCTGTGGATCCATATGCTGTGTATTGATGTGCTGCCACCATTATCAGTTTAACATTTCAAAAACTTTCTGTGTTTCTTAGAAAACCATCCTGATATTGTGCTGCATGATAAAAAAAGACAAAACCTGCCTACTGATTGATAAAGACATCATACTGGAAGAAAGCAAGAAACTCAGCACATATTGCGCAACAAAAAGTGGAATGTGAAAACAAGAGTTGTTCTAGTAATGGAGTATTGGGAACAATGAGGATGGATTTAATCAAAACCTTCAGTACTTTCAGGCCATCCATCATCTGCCAGCAAAGTGCAGAAGATTATGATAACAGATACTGCACCCATTGTACAAAATTTATTTAGATAAGTCACCTTGATTCCTGGTTGAGTTCAGGATTTACAAGGTACTGCCAATAAACAACAGGTTGGAATAAGAAAAGGATGAACATAATAATAAAAATAATGGGAAGCACAGAAAACCAATGATGAATGCTACTGGTTCATGGATCCATCCTCACTGGTTTGAATCTTGCAATCATTTTCTGTGTGAAGTTTCTACATGAAATTTCCTCCAGAATTCTCCCACAAACATGCAGGTTAGGCTGACTGGTAACTCCAAACTGGACTTGTGGGTATGAGCTTTACGGAGCCCTGCAATGAGCTGATGATTCTGCCCTTGTAATTGATGGTGCTGTGATAGGCCCTGTTCACAGGTACCTTCGATGGGGTTAACTGAGTTTGAAAATGTTATGTTATGACACAGGGTATGGTGTAACAATAAAAATAGATTAAAAAAAAGAAGATCAGGAAGAAGAATAAAGGTGGTATTGTGGTTTAGTAGGTAACAATTGTGCCTCATAGCTTCAAGGACTTTGTTTTTAATTTCTGGACAGCCATCTCTTTCTGTGGCTTTGCTTGTTTACCACAAATAATGTGGATTTTCTGTTGGTACTCAGGTTTCCTCTTTCATCCTTTGTGTATTAACAGTTAACTGGCACCATTAAATTGGTCCATTATTATTGTGTATGTCCTAAGAACTTCTACAGGTGCACAGCAAAGTCAATTCTCACTTTTTGCATCACATCCTGGTGTGGCACCTGCTTGGCTCTAGAATGCAATGCACTGCAGAAGGTTTTGAAGGAGGCTCAGAACATAACTGGCCTTCTATTTAGGACAAGACTCACTTCCTTAGAAAAACAAATGGTATTATTGAAGACCTCAGCCATCCCACCCAGGTGCTGTTCTTGCTCCTCCCTTCTGGTAAATAGTACCAGGCCATCGGCAGTCACACAGGTAGACTCATGGACAGTTTCTACCCACAAGTTGTAAGGCTACCGAATCACATGCTATGTAATCTTTTCATTTATTATGCTTTGTATTGTATTTTTGACAGTTGTTCTGAGGACACATGTAAGTAAGAATTTCATTGAACTATGTGCACATCCCAATAAATGTGACTTGACTAGAATTGATTTGACTTAACTATGATGGACTGACTAATGTCCAATCTTGAGTAGGTTCTTACCACTCATTCCTAATATTTCTATACCTTATTCCCTTACTATAGAAAAATGTATGGTCCAAAACTTGAGGAATTCTAGATAGAAAATATATGTTGAGGGAACAATGACAGGTTTTTGAATAACATGCTATTATGGTTAAAGTATGCTACAAATAGTGAAAAGATGTGAGACACTGAAAACGCCAGGGTCTTCCCTAGTCTGCTTTGAATAGGCCTCTTCCAGGAAGCCTGACCTCCCAACTCCACAAGCAGGGATTTGCCTACACAGTAGTGATGTGCAAAATTATTCTTTCAGTGATTCGAACATTCAAATGATTGAATCACTGATTTGTTCACTTCTAAAACAACAAAATGCTATATTCTAGTTTAAAATCTACAAATCTGTAACAATTTTAACCACAAAATAATCCAAAAAATATAAAAAAGCAAGCAACAAAATAAATAATTTACTCATAATAATCAAATAAGCAAACAGTTTCATTCTCTGGATGTCAAAAGGAACACTACGTGTGAGTGCTTACAGCTTTTGTGACTAAATAAAATTAATCCAAAACTGAAATCAATCTTCTGCAATTTCCTTCTTTTACTGTATATTCTATCCTTTCTCATAAAATCTCCTATACACATTATCAGTGAAGTGAACTGAGATTCAATGTACTGTGAGACTCTTCTCTGCAGTTCGTTCCTCAGTTCAGTACACCAACTGATTTTTTCGGTGAACTAGTTCAGTGTACTGTACTGTGAGACTCTTGTCTGCAGTTCATGAATGAACTTCTCCAGATCGGGGGAGGGGTGGGTTATGGATGGGGGGAATAGTATAGTTCATTCAATCATTCAGTGTACTGAGACGGTCATAGTCACTCAGTCAGACTGAACCGATCAGTGGGAGGTGCTTGGTATCATCTACTAAGTCAGTCATTGGCTACTTGTTAACATGACAGATTTGCTGAAACTGTGTACTGATAGGCTGTTTCCCAAAGACAGCAGCCATTTAAGTGAAGTTAAGATGATAGTTCCGGACTGTCACAGAATGCAATATAAAACGTAGCATGCGCTGCACATGCCTCTGAAAGATTTGTTCTAAAATGTCATTGTACCAGTACATTCATACAGCAAGACTAGTACAAAGCAACTAGTTTTTTGTTCATTGCACATCATTACTTCACAGGCTCAAATGGGGTATTTGAGTTTAAAAGTTCAAAGTTAACTTACATGTTCCAAAATATACAAACGTGTCAGAAATGCCCTTCAAAGAAGACCTTCTGTCACAGGCTAGAGGAGCTCTAGCTTGGAAGGACGTAGCATAAGCAGAATCTTTATAAATACAGTGCATAGCTGCCTGAGGATCGCCTTCCAGGCTCTGACAGGGTATGCAATAACCATAAGATAAGATGGGGTGCCAACGCTAACAATACCATCAACTTTTCTCCTCTGTAGTTAAGAGAAGAGAAGCCACCCCAGGAGGACACCTCAGCCATGTTCCCATTCAACTAAACCTTCTGGTCACAATGATATAAATTTGAGGGGTCTGGGAAGATGGCATTTTAGTCAGAGGAACTACATCCTGCATGGCAGAGCTCCCCAAACCAGACCTGCTCAAGAGAGACGATAGTTTAAAGAAGACACGGAGGCTCAAATGGCAGATGTTTTCTTTAGTGCCACCACATGCTAATTTCTATTTTTTGTTTTGGACAATGGCAGTAACAGGGGTGACCTGGGTGGCATCCAGTCTTTTTATTGGTTTTCCTCTACTTTATTTGCCATTCACAAGAGATATTAAATTTAAAGTTACAGAAAGAAGACTAGAAAGGTAAAAAATTAACCAAAAAGGATTTTAACTAAAAGGAAGTCCAGAGAAAAACAGATTCTAATATGTAATCCGACAGATCCAAAAAACAGAAGTAAAAAATCTGTACTGTAAAATGCTCTCATATAATATCAATGAACCACTGAAGGATATGCTGCATAACATAAAGGCTGGGGGTGGTCCTTCAGGTGAGATGTCAGGGGTGGTCCCACTTCTTGGTGGTTCAACCCACAAAACACAAGGAACAAAACAGAACAGAAAATTGAAAAGAATTAAACAAAATGTTATTATAGAACAGCACAAATTTACATACATTTAAAGCTTCAAATATAATGAACAATATGAAAAGGAAAATAATATTTGAAAAATAACAAAACCAGTAACTGAACAAAGAATAAATTTGAGTCAGGACTACCACCCTGGCTAAACCTTAGCACACTCGTTTGATACAACAATCACAACTGCTCACTGAGAAAGTTTTTCATACAGTGGTCCACTAATTTTCTGAAACTATGTTTAAGGAAATGTAGCCTGAGCTGCAGGACAGAAGTAACTCATCTTCATGTGCAGTTTTCTTGAACCGCTGATTGTTGTACTTTGATTTTTATACTATACTGAAAGCTTCAGTGGATTTTGCTGTTTAGGATCTGATGCTCTGAGGATGATAAGATGTTCACCTTTGAAAGTGTGGTGGAAGGAGAAGTTGTTTTTAAATGAATAAAGCAGAACTGCTACCCATTACTGGTCTCTTATTTTGCTGAACATAATACACTTTTGACATTCAACACTCATCCTGGCTATAAAGGTCAATAGCACTTCAGCCGTGCCTGGGAAGATTACCTGTTCTTTTCCCTCTATCTCCTGTCAACCATCTCATGTTCTCTCATAGAATAAGTGAGTGTAATATTTACTGACCAGGCTGTACAACTGTATGTGTAAATTATTTATCAGGCTTTTAATAGATTTAAACATAAAAATGAAAGACAACTTTCAACAAAAACAAAGAGACAAGGAAGCAGTGAGAGACGGCCTGCCTGCCACAAGAAATGCCATGCAGAGCCAAAACTGAAAATCTGCCAAATGGATATAACTTTGGTAAATCCACAGAAAGACACTTTGGCTTTTCAAAACTTTACTGGCCTTTCAGATACAGTGGACACCTCTTAGGTGTGTAACTACCTTTGAAGAATTTATTATGTAGATAGTGGTAGACTTGTGTTAAAGCAAAGGGAACAATGTGGTGATGTTGATACTGAAGAATGGGAAACTGGAGCAGCACTCAGTATTTCTAGTTGTTTCTATTCCGCTTTTTGAGGAAAAAGCAGTAATAATAATAATAAGCAAATAACTACAAATAATTGGAGATGGTTGGAACCAGTACCACATCTGGTACTGTTAGGTGATGTAAACCCTGGGTTTTGGCTTTTCAAAAGTATGGATGAACAACGGGTAAACCTCTTTATCATGTTTGACAGAGTGAGTAATGTACTGGTATCCTGTCCAGAGTTAACTGTGGTCTTACACCCAAGGTTCCCAGGATCAGCTTCTGTTTCACTCAACACTTAAATGGGCAAAGAAGGATTGAAAAACAAATGGCTGTAAAACACATATAAAAGAAATTTTAATTATATAACCTTTAAACCAGGTTTATAGTGTAGTCTTAGTGGACTTGTCATTATCAACATGCAGCCAGTGCTTAGAAGCCATTAAGAAGGATAGCAGAATGTTAGGTTATATGCCACAATGTGTGGAGTGCAAGTCAAACGAAGGTAGGCTTAAGTTTATAACTCACTAGCAATGCCTTATCTGGAGTACAGTGCAGTGCAGTTTTCTGTGCAGTTTTGGTCTTGGGGCTACTAAAAAGATATAGCAGTGCTAGAAAAAGACCAGAGCAGAACAACTAGGCTGATTCCAGGGGTCTCATTTCTACACAATTTGCCCTTTCTAAATCTTAAAAATGCCTCAAACTTCACCCAGTTGCCACCTTGAAACAACCATATATGGACAATGCTAATACATCTCATGCATACATAATGTCAGATCAGATAAAATCAGATTCATCTGAAAGGTGAGATGATGGTGACAAGAGAAGAGGGGCAAAAAAGCAAAAACTCTGTCGAGTTTGAGATAGAAAGTTTCATCTCTAAAGCAGGTCATGCAATGAACCTTTATTTGGTGGTCTACACGTCAGTGAAATAAAAATAAAATTAAAAAATGGTCCAATCTCAGGAGAAAAAATGGATCACTTGTCATCAGTAGAGATTGAGTGCAACAGGAGGAGGAAAAAAAACACATCCATCTGTAATCAGAGATGATTTATTATATGACATTATGCCAGAGCAATCCTGATGTTTGTAAGTCTCATCTTGGCATAACAGATGACTTGTGAGTTACTGAACTGTAACTGCTCACAGTTAACAAAAGCCAGTTTCATTCTCACTAGGTGCCCTGACTTCAATATAAGAACAGTTACTTGCCCCAATTATGTTAGGAAAATGAGACACCTGCAAAGGCTGCAAATTGACTTTTTGTGTTGACCTATACACCCAGACCATATGGAAACTGAATGTAGTGCCTCATCTATCATTTATGGCTTCCAGCAAATCGCAAATGATGGAGCTGAAGCTTAGTTGAGATACTCCTCACCTGTCGGCCAATTCCTTGGTATTGCCAGAAAGCCAATCATTCTTAAAAACTGCGTTTGAATAGAATAAAGCCAGATTGTTTCTCTTTCCAATACCATGCTCAATTCAGCACAAAGTTCCATGAGAATGGCTCTTGACAGCCTAAATGGCCTAATAAGCCAGTCTTAATCATGGGCAAAAAAATGCTGTTGGCTCCTAAAAGCTCATTCCCTTTGCATATGACCATTTGCTTAGTCATCACACAGAAGCAGACAAGCCATGTTGTGTTAAACTGTTAGGCTATAAATAGGTTATAGGGGATGAGATTTTGAACTTTCCCTGAGTGAGGCAATTTTTGAATTTGGTTAATCCAATTCAGCATCATAGCGTTCAAAGCCAAGCCCAACCTTTTAGAGTGAAAGGTGGGAACTCATTCTGGACAGGGCACTAGTTCAACACTCTCACACACACATTCACACTCAGTAAGACATGTCAGGACAATGTAAAATTACCAGTTAATCTAATCTGCATGTTTCTGAGGAGCACAAAGAAAACTGCCACACAAATCCATCCACACAACCATGGGAAGAATATGAAACTTCACACAGTCAGTGTCAAAGCAGGGATTCACTGCCGGGTCTCTTGAACTGTGTGTTCTTCTAACCAACTGTGGAATATTCCAAGCAAATCCTGGAAACCATCAACCAATGACTGGGAATTAAAAACCCCCCCATCAGGATCAAGACATAATGAATGTTAATCTTATTTGGTTTCCTGAAATTTTATTAATCTAATCCAAAGAAATTTTCATGTTCAGTGTTATTCACTGATTAAATCAGTAGCATCGCATTGGCCTCGTCCGTTGCGAGAGATGGACGTCTAAAGCAGAGCTCCGCTAGCAGCGGTGTTATTTTTCATATTATCTTCTCATTATTCTGAGATATCCTGTACTACTACAGTACAAGAATATATAAACATGGCCAACAAGAAAGGGGCTCAGAAAGAAATGAAAACTAAAGCTACATCCAAGCTCAGACCAACAAGTCCAAGTTCAAACTCAAGGTACGGCCTTTCAGAGACTGACCTGGATCAGATGGGCGAAAGCCCAGACTCTTCGGGTCCACGGTCCGCTGCATCGTCTCCGGCCGAGAGCGAAATGGGGAGTGAATGTACGAGTACGAGTGACGCAGGTCACGATAGCTCACCGACTGGAGAAGATCATTTGAAACTGGAAAAGGCCTTGCAGTCCACGCTTTCAACTACTCCACGCAAGCCGGGAACACCGGCTGTAATAGAGCCCACCACCTCACCTACAGTGCACGAAAGGTGATGATCACTGAGGTCAAGCAAGCTCAAGCTCAAGCAAGAGATAAAGAAAGATATAAGGAAAAGCGAGAAGGAAAATGAGAAGGCAAGTGAAAAGGCAAATGAGAAGCTGCGACGGGAGCTGCAGCAGGATAATAAAGACTTGGAGAAACGCATATATATTCGCTTTGAGTCCGTCTTTAAAGATATGCTGGGTAAAATTGAAGAGCACATTCAGGAAACCACGTCTAAACTGAGCACACTTGCCGATCAGTTGGAGGATATCAAAGAGACATTCACGACTCAGATTGAAACAGCCGAAAATCTAGCTGCCACTGCTGAAGGAAAAGCAACAGCTGCCAACTCTGAATGCAAAAAACTCGGAGACAGACTTGCTGCTGTGGAAGCAGAAGGAATAATATTAGAATCAAAGGTCTACCTGAGAATCGTGAAAGTCCAAACCCAGTGAAATTCGCAACTGAACTATTCCCTAAAATAATTGGAGAGGACTTTAAATCAGATTCTGAGATAGCAGTGGCTTATCGCGGATGCGGATTAAATACCGTTAGACCTAGGTCTTTTATTATCCGCTTTGAGAGATTATTATTTAAGCTAGAGGTCATTAGCACTCCTCAGACACAAGCAAGAGATTATATATGAAAAAGACCACATTCATATTTTCCCTGATTTCTCTCCCGCAACAGCTGCTAAACGTGCAGCCTTCTACAACATTAAAAAGTGGTTACGACAAGCCGATGTCAAATACAGCCTCTTGTATCCTGCCAAACTGAAAGTGGAAGTGCAAGGTCAATACTATGTCTTTACCAGCAAGGAAGAAGCAGAAAAGGAATTAAGAAAGCTGATCCCGACACTATTCTGAAACGCAATAGTGAGTCATAGCCTGTCATCATATGGCAAGGATATATAACCTACTGTCCGATCTATTTGTAAAGATACGGGTATTATAATTATATATCCTCTTTATTACTCGGACGCTATCTGTTTATGTTTTAATTACAGTTATAGACGTGTGTTTTTTTTTATTTATTATTTCTTTTTTTTTTTTCTCTACCCTAAAGGAGACTGTTTAACATCATACCCTTGGTTTGTTGTTATTGTTATTATTGCATTAAGACTTACTATGCTTATTCTGGATCACTTTCTAACACCATTCCCCGGGTTTATTATCTTAATACTTTAAGATTGCTGAAGATTATATTTTAAGTTTATAGTTTGTTAATGATTATATTTTAGGCATATAGTATTTAGACAATATTGGCAATAGATCGCTCTATTTTTTAATCCTAAAATGCCACTGCATGGGGGCTTGTTTTGCTTTGGACGTGCTCTGTATTTTAAGTATGTCAGAGGACCAAGACTGCGTGAAGAGGGGTCCAGCCTCACATGGGGAGGCAGAATGGGAGGGTGGGGGGATAAGGGGGGAGAGAAAGAGAGCAGGCTATATCTATATCTAATCTTTTCTTTTAATCCTTATAATTATAACTACCAATGTAACAATAGGCTGCATGGCAATAACTCTAGGGGAAATAGGAAATTAAGGTTAAAGCTGTCTCACTTCCAGTTAAGACTATAAAATGACATCAAAAATTCAGAATCAATATGTCCATGATGGGACAGTTAACTGTGAGCTGGAATGTTAAAGGCCTGAATCACGAATTAAAGGAAAAGAAAGTATTCTCTCACCTAACAGGTTTAAATGCTAAAATAGTATTTTTACAGGAGACCCACTTACTAAGCAAGGATCAGTTCCAGCTGCAAAAGGACTGGACTGGCCAAATGTTCCATTCTAGCTTTACAAAGAAAACTAGAGGTGTGTGAATTCTCATATATAGAAAAGTTTCATTTGTAGCATCAGATGTAGTGTCGGATCCTGAAGGGAAATATGTGATGGTCATGGGCAACTTATTTAACTGTAAAATGATTTTTATAAATGCTTATGTACCCAATGTCGATAAGGAATTTATACAAAATTTATTTGCATCCATTCCCAATGTGAACACTCATGAAATTATAATGGCTGGGGACTTTGTGTTTTAAATCCACTCTTAGATAGGACTTCTAATACAGGGGGGATGACATTTAACACTGCAAAGATAATTACAAAGTTTATAACTGATCACAACTTATAAGACCCCTGGAGGTTTCTAAACCCAAACTCAAGAACATATTCTTTCTACTTACCAAAACACTCCGTGCTACTCAAGAAATGATTATTTCTTTAAAGATAATAATTTCTTGCCTACGATTAATTCTTGCAAGTACAATGCTATTGCTATTTCCAACCATGCACCTATGATCTTGGAGCTAAAGTCAATATGCCCCACACACTCACCTCGCAGATGACGTCTCAACCCGCTTCTATTAGCAGACGAGAATTGTACAGAATTTATATCCAAACAAATCAGTTTCTTCCTAGAGACAAATACATCCTCAGAGATTTCCGAAGGAATACTCTGGGAAACTCTTAAGGCCTTCTTAAGAGGACAGATTATTTCATATCTTTCCCACAGAAATAAATTAGAAACCAAGAAAGTATCAGAGCTAAAAAGAGAAATTACTAGAATAGATGAAGAACATGCCAGGCTTCCAAGCGAGGCTCTACATAGGAAAAGGCAGGCTTTGTATTCAGAACTCAACCTCTTGACAACTAAAGAAACTGAACAACTAATTTACAAATCCAGACATCATTACTATGAACATGGAGAGAAAGCTAATAAGCTTTAAGCTCAACAAATCCACAAGCAAGAAGTCCTCAACACAATCCCAGTAATCACCAACACGAACAGAGACAAAATCATCGACCATAAAAATATAATGCACACATTTAGAGACTACTATAAATCCTTAAATTCTACTGAGTTTAAAGTAGACAGCACACAATCTAATACATTTCTGGATACATTACAGATACCACAAATAGATAGTGTGGAGGAACTGGATAAACTTCAGGACCTATCAGAATTACTAGATGCTATAAAGTCACTTCAAGGCGGGAAAGCAGCAGGCCCTGATGGCTACCCTGCAGAATTTTATAAGAAATTCTCTACTCAGCTAGCTCCCCTCCTATTAGCAACATTTACAGAAGCTAGAGACAATCAAACTGTTCCTCAAACTTTTCGCCAAGTATTAATCACCATATTTCCTAAACAAAATAAGGACTTATTACAATGTGCATCATACAGACCAATTTCACTTTTGAATAATGACGTTAAGATACTCTCAAAAATCATAGCTGTAAGGATGGAGAAAGTGCTCCCTTCGGTAATATCACAAGATCAAACTAGATTTATCAAGGTTCGACACTTATCTTCCAATCTTCGACGCCTGTTTAATGTAATATACTCACCAACAATGTCAAACACCTCAGAAATATTATTGTCATTGGATGCAGAAAAAGCATTTGACATGATTGAATGGAAATACCTTTTCACAACATTGGAGAAATTTGGGTTTGGCCCGAATATTTGTGCATGGATCAAACTACTGTATACTAATCCAGAAGCTTCAATTTATATCAACAACATTTGTTCAGACTACTTTAAACTAGAACGAGGTACCAGACAAGGATGCCCCTTGTCACAGCTGCTATTTGCAATCGCCATTGAACCACTGGCGGTTCACTGTCGAAATGCTGATCATTTCAAAACATTCCAATATACATCAATAAATCATTTTTAAGCTATTAGATTCAACAATAACCTAATTTGGAACTCAAAACATCCACATATCCAAAGAGCGACCATACAAAGACCAAAGGCAGAAGGCGGCATGGCTCTACCTAACTTTCTGTTTTATTACTGGGCAGCAAACATACAAGATATAAAAACCTGGACACAAATAGATGAACATACACAGGCTTGGTCCGCAATAGAAGTAAAATCCTGCAGTACTTCTTTATATTCCCTGCTTTGTGCCCCAATAAATGCAAGTTATTGGCAATATACTAACAACCCAATTGTGCTTCACTTACTCAGAATATGGAAACAATGTAGAAAGCATTTTAAGATGGAGAAGCTTTTATCTGTGGCACCTCTGCAAGAGAACCAGATTTTTTTTCAAAACATGACAGGATCTAATCAGTAATATTTTAGAATAAGCTCTTAAAGCACAGAGGAAGCAATTATTTCTGCATTTCTTTTTCTTCTCCATTCACCTCTATTGGCGTATCAAACTCACCAATTTAGGTATGTTTACAAGCTTTAAGTTTTACCCCATTGGCAATGCTCTCTCTCTCGGGGTGGGGGACGACTTGTTCTCAATCCTACTTTTTGTAAAAATTGATTGATTTGTATGGAATGATTACAATAAAATTAATAAAATAATAAAAAAAAAACCTTCAGGATCTAGACATAATGAATATTAATTTAATTTGGTTTCCTTGAATTTTATGAATCTAATCCAAAGAAATTTTCATGTTGAGTGTTATTCACTGATTAAATCAGTAGCATCGCTTTTTAGGGATCCCATTGCTATGACTCCACGTATGTGTGTGTGTGTGTGTGTGGACTATGTGGCATGTGATGTTGCAGGGCCATCTTATTAAATGGTGAGCCATATATCATGCTTAAACATAAACAATAAAAATACTTTCTTCAGCATTTGAGAAATTTTTAGGCTTTGATCATCTGCTCATAAAAAGGACAACATTGTTAAACAGAGTGATTGCCACACTGGAGTGACATAAAAACAACTCGATGTTCTATAGAAGCCAGAATTAAAACAATAAGGAGTACTTGGGAAGTGCCTGAAACTCACTAACAGCAGGTGTGTTATTTTAGTTAATTTTTGTTTTTACAAGAATTATTTATCATGAACGTTTTGAAACCACCTCAGTTATTTTTGTCTGTACCCCTCATTCAGTGGTATGAGAAAAATCCTCATATATGATACAACGTTTGACTTGAGTTTATGTCTAGTTATGCAAGACATTCAGCTCTCTAGAATTTCACCCTATTTCTGGCTATCTAAACCCTAAATCCCTAATTTGTAGGCAATTTAGATCATATTTTATTCATGATAAACAGTAAAGCAATAGGTGTCTCTTGCAAAAACAATCAGAAGGACCTGAAGTTGTGATACCACATGAACCAACCCCACAGGCTCACTGTCTAAAGGGGTCAAAGTTACTTCTTTTCAAGGAACTTTGGAAAAATGGGAACCTGTAATGTAGGCATGTGGACTGTGGGCGAGTGAAGCAAGACCCCCTAGTTTATTTTATTATTAAAATAAAAATTATTATTATTTGTTAATATTTTTATCATTATTTTGCCTATTTGGTGTCTTTCTACAGGTATTGCATGAGCAATGTAATTTTGTGCAGTATTTTGCATTAGCACTTTCACTGGCCCAGGTCT
Source organism: Polypterus bichir lapradei (assembly GCA_026402145.1). NCBI lineage: Eukaryota > Metazoa > Chordata > Cladistia > Polypteriformes > Polypteridae > Polypterus > Polypterus bichir. The sequence continues at coordinate 138,785,518 of JANRMT010062791.1, forward strand.
TATTTACTTTTGGATATTTTTTTTTGTTTTTATAAATTGTCTTCTTGATTTTTGTTCATGAAATGCTTTGTATTAATTAGTTTCTTTATTTTTCCTTTCTGTTTTTATAATTTCTATTAATCAATACATTTTCATAGGCTTCTGATAACTTTTATGTAGGCTTTGAATATTGAGGATTCCAATGTCATTGTATCCTTTGCATATTTTAAGTTATATTAATTTCTTATTATGTTTTGTGATTCTCAGTGTTTCCTTTTTGTTTTGTATAGGTGGCATCATTTTGTAGACCTTGTTAATATAATTTGTTGTAGGTGAGCATATCCCAAATCGGATGTCATTGGCATGATAATTTATTAGCTGTTGATGTCGATTATTTTGGTAAAAGATTTCAGCTTTTCAAACAAACCTTAAAGTGCATTCTTGTGTTTAGTTATTGGTTCTACTATTCTTGGTAAGTGTTTTGGTGTTAACAACTCGATGGATTGATCTCCTGGTTTTGGTCCCTTCTTGGAAATGGCTTTAACAGTTCATAAAGATGTTTTAATATTCCACAAAATACACATTAATGCCCCATAACGGAGAGGACCTGTAACACTTCAGTCCCTGGACCCTTAATCACTGCCCATGTGGCTTGCTGCTTTAACTGCTCTAGCATTACAACGGCAGGGCATTCAATTTCTCTGTGTCTGTGGCTCCTGTTTGCTCTCTTTTTTAATCATTTGGATGATTTGGTTGAAGGAGAGCTTTGTTTTGCTTATTTTTGAATTATGGTGTGTTGCCTTCTTGGCCATTTAATTTTGTTTAGCCTTTTAAGTATTGCTTGGTCTTTTGCATAATGGGGTGTAATTTTAACTGTCTCATTTCTGATATTTTATCCATAGTATTTCTTTGCCTTTTCTTAAATGCAGTATTTTTATATTTTGATATTTTGTATTTATTGGCCTTGATTTTTATGCCATTTTGAATGATCTTTAATTGATTTTTCAGTTACTAATAAATAAAGTAACTATGAAAATTGTTTTGTAATTTTTGGCACTCCTGGTCCTTCAAGCTGTATATCATAAATCTTAGCAGATGTCAATATATTGTTAATAGTAATGATGCTAATTGCTAATCATGTGAGAATGACATGTGATATCATCACATCACCACTACAAAACATGTCAGCTCACTCAGAAGGCATTTGAACCTTAGAAATTATCTCACAAGAAGTACTCCTGATTAATCAAATAATTATTAGGCTTCATGATTTACCAAAAACTAAACCTCCAAAGCAAATAAAAAAAACTCCAGAATAAAAAATATTTATCAAATCAGAAAAGAACTTTCCAGAAACTAATACAAAAGAAAGATTTATTATTAAGTACATAAATTAAGAGAATGCCTTTTCAAGGCTAACACCAAAAGATTATCAATTAAATAAAAGATAATTAAGTAAACAAATTAAAGATGGAAGCCAAATGAATCTCGGACAAAAAAAAAACAGCTAATCATTTTTTTTTAGAGCCAATAAGCAGAAGCTTGTAATCCTGAAAGCCAAAACTGTGATACAATTCCAAAAAGAACATAACTACAGCATTACCAAACATCACCCTCAACAGAAGCCGAAAGCACAGAAGAGATATATATATATATATATATA
>JANRMT010062791.1:138804717-138823892 GCA_026402145.1 Polypterus bichir lapradei
GATAGATAGATAGATAGATAGATAGATAGATAGATAGATAGATAGATAGATAGATAGATAGATAGATAGATAGATAGATAGATATTGGACCCTTGCTCTCATTTAAAGGGGTTCATTTTAGGATTCTAGTTTGGGATGTATTTCCATCTGGTTTGCATGTTAGACAGACTATTTTGTTTCATATTTGTTTTACTCCTGTCTTTGTTCCCCTTGTAGTCTTTTGAATCTGTATAATAAACCAAGACTTTGGCACCCAGTCCAGAGTTTGTTTGTGCCTTGCGCTCTGTGCTGGCTGGGATAGCACCCTCCATGACCCTGCTGTGGATTAAGCAGGTTAGAAAATGACATGACATCTGATCTTTGGAAATTAAAAGCCTTCACCTCTTTTTGCAGAGTCTGTGCAAGCCATGAAGCCTGCTGCTAGAATTTGGGGTGGGCTTCATTTAGTTTGCAGGCCTCTTTTGGAGGTCTGAGGCCTAACTCTGGAGGCAAAGCCTCAGCCTTACAGTTTTTGAGAATGCAGAAACGATAGCAGAGAATCAGATAGTATAGCCAGATATCTTTAAAGAACTTTGCATGTGGCTAATTATTTTGCTTGATCTTGTGGCTTTGACTCTGTCTGGTTACCTGGCTTAGGTTCTTGTCTCTCGTTCCAGCTAATGACTTAATCATCTTTTTGACTCTTGACCTTCTCGCTATGTCATTTTTGACCCTAATCTGATTTTTGCTTCACATTTTGGACTCAATTAAAATACTCATTTTTTTACCTACTGGTATTTGCTTATGTTTATGACTCCCCATCTGATGGGTCTTACTGTGCATTAAGAAAGTATTCAGACCCCTTCAGTTTACTCAGATGTATTTATTTTCTAGAATTTGGAGTGGATGTCATTTTGTAAGCAGGCCTCTTTTGATGGAGTGAGGCCTAATTCTGGAAGTAAAGCCTCAGCCTTTGAGTTTTTGAGAAACCAAAGCTACAGATAGCATCTGGGTAGTACAAGTGTGTCATGATTTGACGTTATTTTATTTTTTTATGGTTGACTCTAAAAATCATTTAACTGTCTTTTTGAGGGTTTCAGAAGTCAAGTAATTCAGCGTCTGCACACATTTTTTTTTCAATGCTGTTTTATAAACATTTCTTCTTGAAGTCTTCCTCCCACGACACCATATTGCGTTAGTATAAACACTGCCATTTCTGTGGTATAACTGCTAGTCTTAGTGACCCGAGGTGAACATTGCGTGATGTCATCTCCAAAGCAGGAAGAAGGTCGGTATCATGCATTTCTGTATCGTCTGAGTATACAGATACCGTTAAAGAACTTCGTGTGTGGCTTATTATTTCAGTTTGATCTTGTGACTTTGTCTCTGTCTGGTTACCTGACTTAGATTCTTGTCTCTCATTTTGGCTAATGACTTAATCATCTTTCTGGCTCTTGACCGTCTCACTATGTCCTTTTTGATCCTGATCTCATTTTTATTTCACATTTTGGGCTCTGTTTAAATACTTATTTTTTATACTTACTGGTGCTTGTTTTGCTTACTTGCCATCTCCTGGGCCTTACAGTGGACTAAGAAAGTATTCAATCCTCTTCACTTTTCTCACATTTTGCTATTTTGCAGCCTTCTGCTAAAATCATTTAAATTCATTTTTTTCCACATCAAGCAACACTCAATACACCGAAATGACAAGGTGAAAGGAGCATTTTAGAAAATTTTGAAAATGTATTAAAAATGAAATACTGAAATATCCCAGTGGTACAAGTATTCAAACAATTTCCTCAGAATTGTGTTGAAGCCCCTTTGGCGGCAATTTCAGCCTGCAAGCTACACATCCCTGGATTTTCTGCCATTCTTCTCTGCAGATCCTCTCAAGCTCAATCGGGTTGATGGAGACCATCTGTGGACAGCTATTTTCTGGTTTTTCTATAGATGTTCAATTGAGTTCCAGTCTTGGCTCTGGTTGGGCAACTCAAGAACATTTTAAGAATTGTCCCTTTGTTTTGTGTTTAGGATTAGGGATATTGTTGTACTTTGCTCTGTTGAGCACTCATCTCAACCATGTCTAGAATCCAAGTTCTTGCCACTGAAAACAACTCTACGGCATGATGCTGCCACCATCATGCTTCCACGTTACAATAGCATTGCATGTGTGCTTTTTTGCAAACTCCAAGCGGGCTCCCATGCATAGGTTACTGAGGAAAATCATCAGTCTGGCCACTGTGTCATGAAGCCCAGAATGGCGGAGTGCTGCAGTGATGGTTGTCCTTCTTGATGTTTCTTCCATTTCCATACAGGTTCTGGAGTGATCATCAGGTTCTTGGTCACCTCTCTTACCAATAAGAAAATAATAATATTACATTTAATTTATATTGCACTTCTTCCAAGGCCCTTTTCCCATGATTGCTTAGTTTGTCTAGGTGGGCAACTCTAGGATGGGTTATAGTTGTTTCAGTCTTATTCCATTTAAGAATTTGAGAGGCCACTGTGCTCCTTGGAGCGTAATATTTTTGTTTCCTTACCCAAATTTGTGGGTCGACACAATCCTATGGCTAAGCTTTGCAGTCAGTTCCTTTGACCTCATGGCTTGATTTTTGCTCTAAAACACGTTATCTGCCATCAGACCTCATATAGACAGGTGTATACCTCTCCTAGTCCTGTCCAGTCATTTGAATTGACCACAGGCAAACAAGATGTCGAAATATCTCAGTGATGGTCAATAGAATGGGATTCAGCTAAGCCATATTTCAAGTGTCATAGCCAAGAGTGAATGGGATATTTCATTTTTTTTTTAATAAACTTATAAAAATTTCAAAAAATCCTGTTTTTGCATTGTCATTCTGGGTTAATAATTGTTGATTGATAAGGAAAAATCAATAAATGTAATCAAATTTAGCCTAAGGCTGCAACATAAAACAACTATAAAAAAGTAAAAGGATCTGAATACTTTCTGAATCCACTATAATTAAAACTCTATTGTGACTGTCTATTTCTGTGCAGTCATTGCAAAGGATTAAAAGAGAAAGAAAGTAAAACCCCCTTTGGGGCTTTTAGATGCTGTGGTCAAATAACCTCCCGGGTGTTAACCCCTTGCATGACTCGGGCTTGGAATTCTATGCAATTAAAGATAAACCTGAGTCATACTCGGGGTGACACGTAATGATATACTTTATAGTGCAAAGCCTGAATAACTGAAGAATAATAATAGAGGCAACACCTCTAGTGGTTGAAACAACATCATGCTGTAAGAAATAATTAGTATTTCTATGTTTTCTACCACTCTAATGTAACTCATCAATATTCATGGGCCTTCAACGAAAAGCCATAAAGGTGAATAGTGAAACTGATGCATGCAGCGATGTATAAGTGACCCGCCATGATATGTCTGATGATTTCGGTCAGAAGAAGCTTCACCATGGTGCGACAGTAGCTGCATGGCAAAAAGGCAAAATGATTGCAATCAAGTGCAAGGACAAGAAGGATGTTAGCCCCCTAAGCACTGTTCACAATGCAGCAACTGTCAATGTTCGTGTCAAGGGAAATGTGGAAGTCACTAAGCCTTGCACTGTGACAGAATACAATAACACAATTGTATGTCCATCATGTGAATCAGGCACTGACTATCTACCCTCTCGTGAGCAAGCAGCAGAAAAACTGTTATGAAAAGTGTGCAATGAAACACACTTCCACTGTTTTGATGGAAACATTGGGCTGTGCATTGGTGATTGTTTCTAAACATATAGCATGAAAGGACATGTACTAAATCTGCATCAGCACAGCAGTGCATACTAGAAATACCTTTCTACTGTGTTTTGGTATTTTACATGTTTTTGTTACACTTAATAACATTTTTTATGGCTGAAAAATATTCAGCGTTTTTGTATTTTTTCTGGTGGTAAACATAACACTAAAGAGGCTATGCCACAGTTACTTGTGAGCCCTTAAAATGACATCGACAGCCTTAGCCATGGTGCTGTGGCATTAGCCTTTCCAGCTTGCTCTTTAGCACCCTTTTGAATCTCCTTTGTAAGGGTTTATTTTAACCAGTGGTTATTTTTTTATTTTCAGAAATTTGAGCATGAACTGTAGGATAATCTTTCTCATCTCAACAAGTGTGACACTTTAAACCATCCCAGTAGGAGTAAAGGCAGCAGTGTGCATGAGGGCTTTGCTTTGCACCAGTGCTAGACTGTGGTTTCTCCAAGACCCTGTAATTAAATGATGCTAGTTTGGCAAGTGAATGCATCGAAAGTGTCAATCACAGGGTCATCAGAAATATTAATGATAAGGATGAGATGAATAACGCTAACCTTTTAATGGCCATTAAAGTTATTCAGGTCTGTCAGAATCCTACATTTCTATTTGTTAAGCCTTTCATGATAGATCTAGACAAGCTTTGCACATCTGTAAACTGTGATCTTGTCAGTTACCTTTTCCAAATTGTGTAGTCTTCCTCAAGTTGCATGATAAAGAATAATTCTTAAGTTCTGCTATGTATTCTCGGTTGTGCTGCAGTCCAGCCTGTAACATTCACTTTGGAAATAAGACCTGAATAACTGTGCACTCAAGAGTAGGCTATTCAGGTATCAGACTTATTAGTTACTGTAGTTTCTTATCCAAATCCTCACAGGGCCTGTTCTTCAACTACACATACCTTTTGTCTATTTCAAATTCCCAAGACCCTTTATGTGAAGAAGTGTTTCCGTTAGTTGTCATCGAGAACACGTTTCACTATATAACTGAAAGAATTCTTTTGGATCAGTGTTATCAATGCCTCTGAGAATTTTGAAGGCCTGGATTAGGTTCTTATATTCCCTCATCTGTTCAAGACTAAGTAATTTAAGTTCCCCTTCAGTGTTTTGTGTTTTTAAGCCCTTCATTGTTTTTCTCCCAAGTTCTACATCTCTTATTAGCCTACAGCAAGCAGGCTTTCCTCCAGGATTTCTATTTACTTTGCTGCATCTATATTGTCATCTATCCTCACAAGTCTTGCATGCCCTGAAGCATTCGTTTTAATTCAGTTTATTTTTTTATAGCACACATCTAGTTAGCTGGCACAGAGTGTTTTATACATTTTAAAATATAATATATATTAATAATCTTCTTATCAAAAAATTTAAGAGGGGTAAGTATGTCAAAGGAAAATCTGTAGCCAAGCAAGTGGAACCTGGCATATGCGCTCAGCGACTGTAGATGTCACCAAGTCAAAGGGCAGAGCGTCCTCTACTGGTCTGATTGCTCTGAAGGCAAACCTGGCAGGTGTCCAAATAAACATTAGACTAGAAGTTGGCTATGAATCACTAAAATACTTTCACTATGACTGATTTCAGGGAAACAAAACTTGTAGTCATTGTGAAAACTTGTTGTGGAAGTCTATGGAACAGACCTTAAAGTGGCCGACTTAGAAAAGCAGGGAATGTTGCCAGCATAATTGAATAATTAAAATTATCTGAGAAAATAAGAACAAGATGATTAACACAAGATTTTAGTGTTCTTGCTTAAGAAACCCACATGTGTTCTGAGTGTAACCCACTGTCATGAATTGTTTTTATGTTCTACTTCATGCTGTCTTTTCTTTTCAAAGACCTGGCTTTTTTTCATGGAGGGTCATAGATTATGACTCTGTTGTTTATTTCTGAATTCACTGTTTACTCTAAAATTTTGTTTCTTATTTTGGTATATTTCAGCTTCCATTATGTCTTTCACATTCACCACCATTTTGGGACTCCAATTGTTAGGACAGCTGTCTACTTTGTTAGATCATGAACTTTCAGTAATGACAAAACAGGTTAACAAGTCGGCCAAATGTTCACTTCCCTATACGCTCTGCAGATAGCAAACCTTTTTCAAAGCAATTCACTACCATCTTGAAATAATTTAAAACACTCTTCTGGTTTTGACTTTAGCTCCTGTTTATTTTCTCACTATGAGTTTTGTCCTTCATTTTGGCTTTGACGCACATATTTTTGACCTCCCGTTTTTGATTTTCTTCTGTGTTTAACATCTGTCTCCTGGCTTTCTCACAAATCCTCATCAGTTTATTGACCCACTACTAGTAGAAGGATACAGAGTAACAGGCAAGATAATAATTAGGGCCCAAAGGCCAAAATTGCCAAAACGCCTTGCCAGCTCAAAACATTTACTATTTAAATTAGTTTAATGCTTAAATGAAAAACAAATATACATAAATACATCATTCAAATGTCAAAATATCAAAAAAATTAAAAAACAAAAATTCTATACAAAGTAAATAACAGAAAACAAATAATTAAGAATGCGAGCCAAGTCTAAAACACCAAAAATCAAAAACCAGGAACTAAAATAGAATCAAAAACACCAGAAAGTTTCAGAAAACTTAAAGGTTCAGAACCACAAAGGAGCACAGATGGAGATGGAGCTCACTGCTGCTAAGAGCAAATGCCACAGCAAGGGAGCAGTAGCAGACAGTATGTTAAATAGGCCACCTCAGGCAATTAATGATCCACTCAAGTCTACATCTAAGATCCCTAAATGACGATAAAGAGCAAGAAGTCGAACAGACAAAACAAGACAAAATGTGAGCCAAAATCAAGCAAGGGAGTGCGGTTAAATCACAAAAAAGACAATAACCAAAAAACAGAACTACTGTCCTGTACTCACAATCAGAGCAATACTCAAAAAAAGTGCCTTCAAAAATAGAGACTTACAAGGAGAGAATAAAAGATACTTAAGGTATGAGAAAACAAGGGTGACTTCCCCACTTATCCACCACCAAAAATAACAAAGGAGATTGTAATACTAATTAGTTCAATCTGTGAAATAATAAAAAACAAGATAAAGTTCATGGAAAACATTTCTCATTTTTTCACCTTCTGACACAGGTCCATACAAGATCAAAAATACCGTCATATTTATAATCACTGATACTGAAATAGTCTAAAGGATACATACATGTTTATGTTTGAAATTTCTCATTTTTCACCTTCTCGGAGTGGATCTTAGAGAGCTAGGACCTCTGGTAAAGAATCTAATGTTAAAAATATGATCATATTTGTGATAAACAACCTCAAAATACCATAAAACAACACTTTATGTGCCTGCATTGCTGATTCCAGTTTTTTCAAAGTTTAGTAAAAAGGGGTAATATTGCCATCTTTGTATCCCTTTACAGGGCGATCCCCTGGGGTTGGCTGACATGGAAATACAGCTGTTGATTTACTCTACCCATAAATGTGTAATTTCCAGGGGGTCAAAAATAGTGGGGAACTTCAAAAAGCTTAACATCTTACATAACTAAACATCAAGCCGAGTGAAATAGTGAAGGTTTTCTCATACCGGTGAGTCAGTAGAGACCGGACAAAAATAAAACAAAAAGATGAAGTGATTTTAAAGTGTTCTTCAGTAATTCAAATGAACACGATAAGAACAGCACCGTAAGTTATACAAGATTTAAACAACAAGATCAAAAAGAATGAGGTAAAATTTGAAGGTAATGATTGATTGAGTTTCTGGTGTAAATGTATTGAAAGTTTTTTAGTGTAGGAGTCACAATGGTTGGTGTACTCTTACAAATTTTTTATTTATTTTTTGTCATTGAACTTTGGTAAGTGAAAGAATTCTGGCATCAGACCATCTCACGTTTTTACGTCACAAGCTTGGATTGGTATCGACAGCACGCACAAGAATCTCTGGAGTAAAAATTTGTAGAGAACAATCAAAAACTTCCAACATTATTCTAAAACTTGCAGGAAACCAGAGTAGCTTAGCCAGACTTGGGGTAATATGGTTGTTGCACTAAGTCTCTATAATGTACCTATGAACCAGTGTTAATCTGTTAACTGTGTTTGCAGGAATATTATTAATAAGATATTTTCAGTAATCCCATATGGTGAAAATTACAGAGATTGTTAGTAGCACTGAACACCAGTTCTGCTTTATAGATCATGAATGAAGTGACTGTGAGTCTTGTAGTTCCTAAATATTTTTTAAAAATAGCAAGACCGTCAAACAAGCATCATATAAACAAGAAGGAGCTGGAATCAAAATAGAAATCAAAAAAGCCATAAAAATACTTGATTGTGCTAGAAAGGTATATTATATGTCAACCCTGTCTGTTTCAGTTTGCTGAAGGGAAAACTGCAGGAGTGGCTGCTTGGCTCTATAAGGAAAAGTATTGGGAAAGATAAGAGTTTTACATCGTCCTTAACTCATTCCCTTTGTTTCCCACAGAGCTGCTAACGACTTTCGGGATGAATAGAGACACGACTTTCGGCCCTTCTACTCTGGCCTCACCCCTTCTGCCCCATGAGCTATAAAAGAAGAGCTATAATTGGAAGTCGACTGTCACTGTAGACCCTGATTTCAGAGGGGATGCTACAACTGGTAAACAAGCAGAATATTTGGAAGCACAAGAGTGGACCATCCTTTGCTTATTTAAGTGCCCATATAGGCCAATTTTTTGATACTTATTAAATGGGTGGCAGTGTTTTTGATTGTTTCATACAATATTTACATTATATATACTCACTTCTGCTTTTCCATTCGGGGTTCATCAATTAAATCTGTCTGTCTTTAGGATACTGGAGGAAAACCAAAGGAAAATCCTTATGCTCATAAGGAGAAAACAGCCGACTCCACATCATCAGTAGGCTGGAGTTCAAACCAGTTCTCCAGGAGCTGTGACAAATGTGCCACTGTACTCTTCCATTTGGAATATAATAACTAAAAAGAGAAGAGTAGCAAAACCCTGTGTCTGGAGAAAAAAAAATCCCTGCTATTTATGCCATGATAATGAGCAATTTAATAACTATTATTGAATTATTAAGCACTGTATTCTTTTGTAGCCTTAGTACCTGGTATCTGGAAGGTCCTTGGAGCAAAAGATCATTATTAGATTATGTCAGACAGATCTTACAAAGCAAAACTGTGACCGACAATAGGCCTGTTTCCATTTGATTGTGTCCATTTCACCATATTGACTTTCCAGATGATGCTGCCTGCCCGGGACAAAACATAGTCTGCTTTGTTGTCTTTGGTGCAAAGCTGTTGTGAATGGAGGGCTGGGGCTGTTTGGTAGTCAAACCGGTAAGCAGCTAGATTAAAGGCAATGGGGTGGGAGTCCCTTTTCCATTGTCCAGTGGCATGGTCAGCAAGCACTACTACAATAATGCAGTGAAAACTGAAGTAAAATGCTTAAATAACATAGCAAGTATTTGATATTTTGGCATAATTGTTAATTTTATTTTAATGATTAGTGTCGATACCTCAGGCATCCAGTGTTCTAGGTTTAAATCCTTCATCTATTTGTTTTCTGTGTGGAGTTAGTATGTTCTCTCCATGGTTTGGTGGGTCTTCCTCCAGGTACTCAAGTTTTCCTCCTAAACCCCAAAAGACTGACTTTAAATTGGCCGTATGTGAGAGGACCCTTTGATTGACTGGCACCTTGTCTAGGCGTTATACTATTTAACTGATATGTTTAGTGGAAACAGGCAGAAAAACTCTTATGGCGGACCAACATGCAACAAGTGGCCAAGAAACTTACAAAAGTTATAATTCAGCATAATTCTTTATATGTAGATTCTGTACAATTGGCACAAGTGATTTCTTTAATGTCACACAGTGAGTCAGAGGCAGAAGTGAACTGGTATCCTCACGGTTTAAATTACCTTAGCCTCTACACTACACATTCATCCTGTGGTGATTAAAGAGTCCTAAAAGCACAAAAGCTCCAAAAGCACTTTCAAAAAGGGAAAACCCCACCTAGATACAAAAGGCAAGGAAAAACATAAAAATAAAAAGTTCTATTTCATCAAAAACCTCTGCAATACATGAAACTGCAAAGAGGTCAAAGGTATTGCTTGAAAAAGCAAGGCAATCACAGCAAATTAAGTCCCAAAACAGAATCCAAAGGCATAGTCAAAAAACAGAGCACAGGTTCAAAAATCCATAATCACAATCCCAATCCAGAATGCAGATTCAAGTCCAGAAGCAAAACACAGTTTCGAAAAATTCTGAGAAACACAAAAGCAATAGCACAAGGTGCAGTAAACACAAGTCGCACTCCACTCCCTAGCACATTCGCAATGAACCACCAGGAACTTTGGAAGGCCCTCCCATAAACAGGGTGGTGGGCTGTTCCTGTTGGTGAATGGCAGGTAAGCCCGCCCCTTGGGGAACCACCCACAACTACACATGGGACATAAGCTAAGCTATTCCCCTTTACAAATAATCACCAAGAAAAATGTAAATAATAAACAAAATAAACATTAATACAAAAAATGGCATAAAATCAAACAACACAAACAAGACACACAATTCTGGATCCTAGCCAAGGGAGAAACATCTGTACTTAAAAGTCTCTGGAAATTCTAGTGTAACAAGCAGACACTCACACACTATTAAAATGGGGGAAGTTTTGAACCTTCTGATTACCTTTCGAATGTGGGAGGAGCAGAGAAAACCCCATGTGAACACGGAGAGAACATGCAAACTCTACACAGACAGTTACCATTAGAACAGTACAAATTTAGAACAGTTGTGGCAAGAACTGCCATTCGGCGTAAAAGACTTGTCCATCCTGTACTCCAGATTGTCCAAAATAATATCGTGTTGAGGTTCCTAAAGATCTGCTCTCCACCACACTATTTGGTAAGTTACTTCATGTGTGTATGGTCCTATGGGTGAAGAACAATTTGTTAACATTTGTGTGAAATCTGCCCTTAACAAGTTACAAACCCTGTCCTCGTGTTCTTGTTCACCTCATTTTAAAAGAGCAGGTGAGATCCACTGTACAGGTTCGTTTCATAATTTTAGAAACTTCAATTATGACCCTCTCTTAATCTTCTTTTTCATAAAGAGTTTCAATTTCTCCATACAGTCCGTACCTCTCAGTACAAGAATAAACGTAGACACTGTCTTTTGGACTTTCTTTAGCACTGCCTTGTCTTTTTTGTAATATGGAAACCAGAGCATTATAAAGCTTCAATAACCTCCACTGACTTGTACTTCACACATTGTCATATATTGTAGAATCATGGCCAAAAGTTTTAAAAATGACACAAGTATTGCTTTTCACAAAGTTTGCTGCTTCAGTGTTTTTACATGTTTTTTGTCAGATGTTTCTGTGGTATACTGAAGTATAATTACAAGCATTTCATAAGTTTCATAGGCTTTTATTGACAATTACATTAAGTTTATGCAAAAAGTCAATATTTGCAGTGTTGGCCCTTCTTTCTTTTTCAAGACCTCTGCCATTTGACCTGGCATGCTGTCATTCAACTTCCTGACTGATGGCAGTCCATTCTTGCATAATTAATACTTGGAGTTTGTCAGGACTTGTGGGTTTTTGTTTGTCCACTCGCCTGTTGAGGATTGACCACAAGTTCTCAATGGGATTAAGGTCTGGGGAATTTCCTGGCCATGGACCCAAACTTTCGATCCACTTAGTTATCACTTTGGCCTTATGGCACGGTTCTCCATCATGCTGGAAAAGGCATTTTTTTTGTCACCAAACTGTTCTTGGATGGTCGGGAGAAGTTGCTCTTGGAAGATGTTTTGGTACCATTGAAAACATCGCAATTTTGGGTACATGGCCAGGAAACTCCCCAGACCTTAATCCCATTGAGAACTTGTGGCCAATCCTCAACAGGCGGGTGGACAAACAAAAAACCTACAAATTCTGGCAAACTCCAAGCATTGATTGTACAAGAATGGGCTGCCATCAGTCAGGATTTGGTCCAGAAGTTGATTGACAGCATGACAGGGCAAATTGCAGAGGTCTTGAAAAAGAAAGAAGGGCCACCACTGCAAATATTGACCCTTTGCATAAACTTAATATAACTGTCAAAGAAAGCCTTTGAAACTTATGAAATGCTTGCAGAAGCAATATTACTGTCATTCTCAAAACTTTTGGTCATGACTGTATAACCTAACATCCTGTTTTTTGATTGCTTCTGTACCCTTTCTGGATGTAGATCGTGGTTATCAGAACACACTTCCCTGGGGCTTTCAGGTAGCAGGCTTACCACTGCACCAGTATGCTACCAATCCTACTCATAAATAAAATCAGTTACACTAATAGTTAAAAACAACACTCAAATTGCTTGGAAGCAAACAAACATCTAATAAAGCCACATTTTCTTGTACACTTCCCTTGTTGTCTCTTAATGAATTGCACTTCATATTAAAAGGGTAGCGGCCTTCAGATGTAATCTGTTTCCAACCACACAACACTCCGGATGTAATAAAAACCCAAATATGCTGTCACATCTTAGAACTAGAGATGATTTGACATATCCTACCCCTTACATACCCCTTAACGACTCATCACCCACCCTGACCCCACATCACGCATACACACTTCCAGGCTGCTTTATTAAAACTGTCAAGGTATCAAGGAACTCGCTGCCTCAAGAATCACTTTACTGACAGCATTATTAAGTATTTAATATAGTGAATAAGTGCCATAAAATCTATACTGTAGCAGAATGCAGCAAGTATTAGTTGAAGAGAGAAAATATGACATGCTTTCTTAAACATACTTTCCCAAACCAACTTAGTCCAGTTTGGGATCTTGGGGGCAGAAACAGAAGCGCTGGAAGTTGGGTGACAGTCCTGGATTGTGTGTCAGTGGCCACTCATTGGGCAGAAAATTCATGGTGGGTTAGTGAGCAGCTGCAGGATTTGAACCCAGGACCAGAGGTTTATGAGGCAGCTGCACTAATCACTTGTTCCAACCAATTCTTGAGCTTACTTCATGATATTAAGCATACAGTATATACCTGTAGTGCCTATGAAACGAATCCAGCCGAGGTGTATACATTGTAAAAAAAAAACACAAAATCCTTATGTATTTATTGCTATTTTGGCTTTTGCACTTGCTCAACGCTAAAGACTACTTCTATCTCTAGTCTCTTTGAAAAACAGAAAATGACAATGTTTGTCTGCTTTAAAGCTTTGGCTGAGACACAAGGGAATGAGTTCATGTTTAACCTCAGAAGTGAGTGCAGGTAATGTGCTCTGCATTTGGTCAGATTCCTCTTTCATCTCATAACATGAACCACATCGTGAAGATCAGAATGATGTTTCACACTTTAGGTTGCCGTTGTCTAATTTTTCGATCCTGATGTCAGCCCTACCTGACAAAATTCCATCCCGCTCCCAACTGTGTTCCCATTTTCACCTCTAAAAAGGCCCATGAATTGGGCAAACAGTCAAATTGTATTCTTAAAGCGACAGAATCTACAATAAGGAAGAAACAAACAAAACTGCAAAAAGTTACAACTATCATGTAACTTTCTTTACAACCTGTTATGCAAAATCATCGTAAGGCCTGAAATAATTCATGTGAAAACTCAGTTATACAAAAAGAAATACCCTTTTCACTACAGATTACGATACTAACGATAACTTATACTAGTGAAATAACTATCTCTATGTATAAAAAATCCAACACCTGTCTGTTTGTATGTCTGTCCGCTTTTCACGAGAGAACTACTAAACGGATTTAGGTCACATTTATTTCTATAATTTGCTTTAACATTCCTGTTGATTTTGCGACTTCTCTCATCGTGCTAAGTATTATAGTTCAGTTGTACCACCAATTTATTTGCACAAATCTGAGAGGGGGAAGGGGAGGCGGGGCCATCCTCACTCACGTGCCAGCCTCCACACGAGTCGCTCTTCCTCTCGCCACGTGTTGGAGCTTACCTTGCCCCTGCTTAGCTAGCGATTTCTGTTTGTTCAGCAGACATTATCAACAAGAGATTGTTAAAGAGTAAAGTTTGACGTTTTTGAGAGAGAGAGAGATCACAGCTACGTGTGTTTTAAAGGGTACCTGTACATTGGCAGAGATATCACGGCCACGTGCTTTTCTCCCAACACGGGGGACGCTCTCGCATCAGAGCTGAACACGATCAGATGCAGTGGCATGTTTGATGTTGGAGTGTACCTACTTTCCGCTTGGCTTAAGTTACCTTGCCAACTTTTTACATTTTTGGCAAAGAGATCACAGCTACATTCTCACCCCTGGTAGCAAAACCAAAAATATTGTATATCAAGATGCTCACGGATATGAAAGCTATCAATATAAATTCTTCTCAATGCAAATTTTTACTTTTTTTTGTTGTCCTGTTTCACTACTACGTGGGCAGAGCCACGGGGGACAACTAGTATATATATATATAAAGGTCAAATTCTATTAGACAGAAGTGATCTAGACTGAAAAAGTAATTTGTTATAATATGAATTTTGTTATAATGGAATTTGCACATAGTGCAGGGTATCAGCATGTACAGCTGACAAACCTGACTGTGGAAAGCGAAACTCGAGGACAACATCATTTTGCCAACATCAATTGCAGCAAGAAGCTCCAACTTGTTCTGTGAAGTAAGTTGCTGCTGTCAGTGCCGCAAAAAAACCAATATGGAACCCAAGGATTTGTTCCCCTCATTGTTCGTAACGTGCAGCAGTCAGTATTGTTAAACTTTGATGTTCATGGCAGAATGAAGAAATTTACTTTATTCATAAATTCATAAAGTTTATTCAAAAAGTACCAGTCTGGTAACATGGAGGAGCTATTTAAGAACAGACTCTTTTTTTTCCTTAGGAGACAGAACTCCGATAATGTGGGTAATGACATCTTTTACATGTTCTTTAACTTTGTGATACCCAGTGGTGATTGGTAGACTTGGGCAATTCTAAGAGTGAAAGTCCGGGTACCTCTTTGTTTTATACACAGATCACTGGTGCCATGATTCATTGGCATAAAGTTAGTCCTCAGCTGAGTCTAGAGCCTGCTGGTGTCATTCGGCAGCCCAGGCTTGTTTGACAGACAACAGCAGGTGGTGCTTCTTGGATCAGAGTGAACCTGGTAGTGATCCTCTAAGCAGAGTCTTTTGTTGCGTTTTTAAATTTTTCATTGAATTAGAACAACTTCTTCTGGGATGCACAAAGATACAAAGTTGATCAGCTTGTGATGGTACTAGATGTCAGTGGCTGAACTAAAGTGTTTCAAATTGAAATATTCACACAGATGACGGCCCATTTGTAGCTGTTGAACACCAGGTACTGAAGACAGAGTTCTGTTTGTGAGTTGAGGGTCTATTCTGCTTTCAGGCTGCATTCCCTTGTAAAACACATTATAATATTTCAATAACAGATTTGAAAGGCACTATAAAACTGAATGACAGGTTTCTATTAATTTTTACAGGTTCTCTCTGTGCTTGTGTGAGTTTGTCAGTTGAGTATGAATGTGTGTTTTTCAGTAGCCCATCCAGGGCTGTGACTGATGCTGCCATGATAGACTCCAGTCCTCCATGACCCTAAACTGATTTAAATGGTTTGACACATTTCATAAAAGAACTACTTGATGACTCATTTTGTGTGTCACTGCTCATAAAGATTTTAACAGGGCACTTGAATCACACAGCAGGATTTTGATTTAATTTCAACGTCATTACTCAACTCTCTCCTTCATCAAGGGCGCTATATTACCAGTAAATGCAATGCTAATGTAATTTAATGCAGAATTTGCACAGAAAACAAATCGGTCAAGTCAATTAGGATGAACATTATATCTATGACTGCAATGTCAGATGGTGAGACACGTGGTGTGGGTAAGCCAACCGCCACTGGTTCCAGCTGACAGGAGAGCTCTGTTTGCTACTAGTCAATATCTATTTTTTGTGAGGAATTGTAAGTCATTATTTCTGTGCTCTTCAATTTAAGAGGCTATATCAAGACAGATATTAGTGATTATTAGCATTTCTCATAGTTTTGCATGGTGGTTAGCACTGCTGCTTCAGAGCTCCAGGTTTCTAACCCCGGCCAGCTGTTGTTCATGTGGAGTTTGTGTGTTCTTCCCATGCCTGCTTAGCTTTTTCTCAGAGTCTTCTAGTTTGTTCCTATAAATATGTGCATGCTGAGTTAATGTGACCTAAACTGACACATTGTGGGTGTGAGTGTGTATGAGCTTGGCGATGGACTGGCACCACGTCCAGACTTGGTTCCTGTCTTGAACCACAGAGCTGCCCACAAATATGAACTAGGCAAATGGGTTACAGTATGAATAGTTGTCTCTACGAGGCACATGAACCCAATTTTACCAAACTCTACTATAAACTGAAAAAGGACAAGCTATGCCATCCAAAGGAATAAATAGGAATTGTAGTGGCAGAGCTGGCATGTGGGGTGAAGTGACAAGGCAATCACAGAGGGTAATCCAGGAGCAATGCTAAATAGTGGCCATGGCAAAAATGACTTGAAAAATGCATACTGGTAGCGTTTGACTCTACAGTCTACTGAGGATATATTCAATTTAACGTGTCTCAAATCCAGTTTGCAGGTGATTGAAATCTGATATGACTGTGTACTGATTACTAACCTGACTCTGCAAAAATTAATAAACCAGACAGAAGCAATCTACTAAACAAACAGGAATACCAGCTACTGTAAACAATGACTTCAAATTCTTTATTGTACAGGACATCTTTGAGTTGGTCAGTGCTCAATGGCAAGTGCTCAGAGATGCTTTGAGTGGAATCATCTCTGCTGAACCTGTCTGCCAGACTCTCTCAGAAAAGTGAGTGTTTGAGGTGTGAAACTGTCTGTGGGTTATGAATACCTTTTATTGTATCCCTATAATATGTCTGGTGTGCGGGTCCGTTGGGTGACATGGGAGGCAGCTAAAGGACCTGAATTCTGAGCCAGACTGGGAGGTAGCGGAGTGCACTGATTCTTTTTCTTGCTTTTCTGTAGACCGTTCACGGGAAATTCCACCTGGCCCTGATGATGTCATTCCTAGTTCCAGCCCTTTGATGTCACTTCCAGGAGTAAGCCTATGGATGAAGACCCTTCCGGTTCCTGCCCCTTTGATGTCACTTCCTATTGACCTTTAAAGCCGCCACCTTTCCTCCATCCCCTCAGTTCTGTTCTGGACTCCAATCTGTACACACCAGTACAAACCTTTAAACCATTTTGCAGCCAGAAAATAATATATGGGTGGCTGCCACCAACATGTCTGTGGCTTTTTTGATTTTTGTGACAACATGTATCTATGATTCCTGTTTCAGTATCTTCCCTAGTGTATGCAAATAATGCAGTATTACCATCCAATCAATGGTCAGCGTCAGTATTTCCAGCTAGGTAGAACTTTTTTAGCATGCCAGGAGCAAATGTGAATAGTATAATCATCAAGTAAGTGAGAGTGTGAGTAACAGAAGATGGTATTTGCGAGTTTAACACAAATTGGGAGGGAGGGTGATAGGGTGGGGGGGTTGTTAATGGATGGCGTTCACACACCTTGCCTCAGGTGGTATTTTGCATGTCAACTGATCACAGTTCAACAACTAATTAATTAACAGTGTCACACACGTGCGCATGGGCGGCAGCTAAAGGGTTCAAATAAGGGTAATTCCATGCCAGACCAGAGGGTGGCAGAGTCCACTAATCCTTTCTCTCTTTCCTCTGCAGACCAGTTACAGGAAATTCCGCCAGGCCCAGATTATGTCACTTCCAGTTCCAGGCCAGTCAACGTCACTTCCATTTCAGGACCAATAATGTCACTTCCAGTTCTGGACCCGGTGATATCACTTCTGGTTTCCGGCCTCGATGACTTCATTGCCAGTTCCGACTCTAATGACCTCACTTCCTCTGCCTGACCATTAAACCGCCATTTTGTTTTTTACAAGTCAGTTCTGTTTTGAACTCAGTGATCATGATTGCTCATATTTTTGCAATTTGAACTTGTCCTACATTATACAGGCCGGCTACCCCAAATCTTTTTGTGGGGTTTTCTCTGTTCTTTTGGCAACAGATATTGCTGGTTTCCAGTTTCTACTTTGTTTTCTGGGTGTTTAAACAAATCTGTATTTTTAAGTTTACTAATTCTGTATTTAGTAATTTAAAATATCTTTCATTGCACTTTCCTTATATGAAAATACACTGTAATTAACTAAATTCAATTGTAATGCCCAGGTATCTGAATTCTGAGTATAGCTGTAGGTGGGATAACAGCTCTGGACTCCCATGGTGTAAAGGGCTGAGTACTCTAAACTTTAAATATTATTTATTAATTATTGGTAGACTATATACAAATGGACATTGGCTTTTCAATGTTTAGTTTTTTAAAAATCTCTGTTATAGAAGCAAATTTACGAAATTAAATATGATTGAACTGAGGCTTGTCTTGCTGTCCGGTGCCTAGAATTCCACATCTCAACTGCATGCATTGCATGTAAAAGCTCACCAGACATGAGGGGTGCTGAAATGTGAATGGCAAAGTGATAACAAATGGATATTTTTATTACTGTTCCCTTTCTTCCAATATCCAGCATGGTGCTACATTAGAAAGACTTTTTACTTCAAAGCTCCATTATACTGGGTTTGAGTCCTGGCCTGGTCACTGTCTATGTGGACCACTTCATGCCTGCGTGTATGGGGCTATCACCCATGCCCCCCAGCTCTTCATATTAAATTGTTTGGGATGTCTGTGTGTGCTATGAGATGCACTGTTTCCTGCCTTGTTCCCAGTGATGCCAGGACAGTCTCTGGCTCCACATGACAATGAATCGAATAAGTGGGCTCAGATAATGGATAGAAGGAATTAGTCTCATTAAATCGAGCTACCTTAGTTACATACAGACTGTAGATATGGATATGGGAAATATAAGAAGAGGTAGGCAAAGAAATATGAAGTTTTTTAAAGCCATTGCAGGCAGGATGAATTGTAATATAATATTCTTAAACCTCATCAAAGCAGTTTTAGGTTGTGGAGAAAGCCTGTCCAAGCAGTACTGGATGAAATGCAGGAACAACTCTGGACTAGATGGAAATCCAATGCAGGACACTGATTCGCATTTGGAAGTTCAGATTCATCTCATGAGCGTATCTTTGAGAATGTGGATAGAAAAAAGGAGTAGCAGGAGCAGAAATCAAGTTAGAATCAAGTAGATTAACAGATGGAATATTTAGCATACAGTTTATAGAAGTTTATAGTGCCTTTCCTTTTGTAAGGAAAGTGCTGGCAGCCTAAATGATTTGCCTTGAAAAGACTTTTGACTCTGTCATTCTAAAGTCTGCCAGTAGGAGACAGAGCCTTCGGCTACTTGCTTAGTACATTAATAGGGTTTGATTCACTCAAGAAATAATGAGACAAGATAGATAGATAGATAGATAGATAGATAGATAGATAGATAGATAGA
>JANRMT010062791.1:138823902-138889621 GCA_026402145.1 Polypterus bichir lapradei
AGATAGATAGATAGATAGATAGATAGATAGATAGATAGATAGATAGATAGATAGATAGATAGATAGATAGATAGATACTTTATTAATCCCAAGGGGAAATTCACATAATCCAGCAGCAGCATACTGATACAAAAAACAATATTAAATTAAAGAGTAATAAAAATGCAGGTAAAACAGACAATAACTTTGTATAATGTTAACGTTTACCCCCCCGAGTGGAATTGAAGTGTCACATAGTGTAGGGGAGGAACATTCTCCTCAGTCTGTCAGTGGAGCAGGACAGTGACAGCAGTCTGTCGCTGAAGCTGCTCCTCTGTCTGGAGATGATACTGTTCAGTGGATGCAGTGGATTCTCCATGATTGACAGGAGTCTGCTCAGCGTCCATCGCTCTGCCATGGATGTTAAACTGTCCAGCTTTATTCCTACAATAAAGCCTGCCTTCCTCACAAGTTTGTCCAGGTGTGAGGCATCTTTCTTTTTTATGCTGCTCCCAATCGTCTGGTAGAACATCTGCAGCATCTTATTTCAGATGTTGAAGGACACCAGCCTTCTAAGAAAGTATAGTCAGCTCTGAACTTTCTTACACAGAGCATCAGTATTGGCAGTCCAGTCCAATTTGTCATCCAGCTGCACTCCCAGGTATTTATAGGTCTGCACCCTCTGCACACAGTCTCCTCTGATGATCACGGGGTCCATGAGGGGCCTGGGCCTCCTAAAATCCACCACCAGTTCCTTGGTCTTTCTGATTTTCAGATGTAAGTGGTTTGAGTCCTACCATTTAACAAAGTCCTTGATAAGCTTCCTATACTCCTCCTCCTGCCCACTCTTGATGCAGCCCACGATAGCAGTGTCATCAGCGAACTTTTGCATGTGGCAGGACTCCGAGTTGTATTTGAAGAATTGTATATAGGCTGAACAGGACCGGAGAAAGTACAGTCCCCTGCGGCGCTCCTGTAATGGTGACCACAATGTCAGACCTGCAGTTCCCGAGAAGCACATACTGAGGTCTGTCTGTAAGATCCATGTCACCATCTCTGTCAGCTTGTCCCTAAGGAGCAGAGGATGGATTGTGTTGAAGGCGCTAGAGAAGTCCAAAAACATAATTCTTACAGCACCACTGCCTCTGTCCAAGTGGGAGAGGGATCGGTGTAGCATATAGATGATCGTATCCTCCGCTCCCACCTTTTCCTGGTATGCAAACTGCAGAGGGTTGAGGGCGAGGCGGACCTGTGACCTCAGGTGGTGAAGCAGCAGCTGCTCCATGGTCTTCATCACATGTGACGTCAGAGCGACAGGCCGGAAGTCATTCAGCTCACTAGGACGTGATACCTTTGGGACTTGGGTGATACAAGATGTTTTACAAAGCCTCGGGACTCTCCCCTGTTCCAGGCTCAGGTTGAAGATGTGCTGTAGAGGACTCCCCAGCTCCAACGCACAGGCCTTCAGCAGTCGTGGCGATACTTCATCTGGACCCACTGCTTTGCTGGCACAAAGTCTCCTCAGTAAAGTCCTGTAAAGTCAAATTAACAATATGAAAAGAGACTTTTGATAAAAGGCAAAGTCCTCCATATTTGTTATTTTTTTTTCCTTTTGTCTTTCAGGAGTGTGTGGCTGGCTAGGTTGCTATATACTGTATAAGAAAAACCAAAACACAACATAATATCATTAGATCCATCCCCTCAACTGTTTGATTTATCAGAATCACACAGAATCAGAGACCATCTTCATCTGGATGTCAGTCCGTGACAGAACAGAGCTGCTGCATTTAGAGTCTAGGGCATGGCTGTGCTCTTATATTCAATGGTCTCAGGGCCACCAGAGGGCACTGTGACCTGGCTGTGATCTAAATTCTATAGAACTGCCTTCTGGGAATTTTCATGAAGTAATTCTGTACTGAATGAGAGGGTTATAATTAAATGGGTGGATGGATCAATGAATGTTGTATAGAGTGGCGCAGTGGATAGAGGTTAGGAAATCTTCAGAGACATGTGCTTGAATCCCACCGTTGCCACTGTCTGCATGGGCACGTCTCTGAATGTCCGTTTTTCTCCCATGTCCCATATAGTTGCTGCTTAGGTTAACCACTGACTCAAATATTAAAACTGTTCAGAATGGAGTCAGTGTGGGTGTTTGTGTGAGCATCCACAGTTGGTTCTTTCCTTGTGTCTGATGCTGCTCAAATAGACTCCAGCCCACCATGTCCCTAAACTTGAATTTATTGGGTTCAGTAAATATAAGAATAGGTGATCAATATTGTTTTAAAGGAATTCACGCAATGTTATAGTGCCTTGTTAAAAAGTATTCACCCCTTGGAAATGTTCACATTTTATTGATGATCACAGTAGATTTAGTTTGACTGTTTCGATGAACAGAGAAAGACTCTTCAATGTCAATGTGAAAACAGATCTCTGAAAAGCAGGCTAAATTAATTACAAATATAAAACACAAAAATATTCACTTCTTTAATATGACACACCTAAATCATCACTGGTGTAGCCAAATGGTTTTAAAAGTCTTAGAAGTAGTTCAGTGGAGGTCATCTGACTGGGATTTCAGTTGATTGTAGTCTAAATGCAACTTATCTGGAAGGGCCAGCTTTTGGTGGGTCAGTATGCTGGCCTAATTTACTCAATGAAGACAAGAGAACAAGTCAAGCTCTTTGTAAAAGTGATTGAAATGCACAAATCAGGAGATGGAGACAACAAACCATCCAAATCACTGAATATTCCTTGGGATCCAGTTAAATTGTTCACTAAGATTTGGGAAGAGCATGGTACAGCTATAAGTCTGCTAGAGCAGGCTGTCCACAAAATTGAGTAATTGTGCAAGAAGAAGACTAGTGTGGGAGGTTAGCAGGGGGTCTATGAGAACTCTAAAGAAGCTACAAGCCACAGTGGCTAAGATTGAAGAGACTACTGTACACACAACAAGCGTTGTCCGAGTGCTTCACCAGTCTCAACTTTATGGGAGAAGAAATGCACGTGACATCTCGAAAGTAGGCACAGGGGAGGCCTAGAAGAAGGTTCTATGGTGAGATGAGATCAAAATTGAGCTTTTTGGCCATCAAGCTAAACACCACATTTGAACACTGAAGTTTATCAAAAACAATCCATACACACCATGAACATTGTGGTGGCAGCATCATGCTTTGAAGTTGCTGGAAGGCTTGTGAGGAAACGCTGATAGAGTCTAAAAGACACCTGCACCTTAGGAAAAAGATCTGTGTTTTAGCAAGACAACAATCCCAAGCATAAAACCAAAGCTACACAGGGATGACTTGAAAATAACAATGTAAATATCCTGGAGTGGCCAAGTCAGATCTTAATCGAGTATTTGTGGCTGAACTTGGACAAAGGCCATTCACTCACCATCACCATGCAACCTGACAGAGATGCAGCAGCTCTGCAAAGAAGAATGGAGAAAAATGGCAGTGTGCAGATGTACAAAACTGTCAGTGTCATGGTTGCCAAAACTGCATTTACTGAATGCACACTTGAAGGGGATGAATATTTTGTGTTGTATAATTATAAATAATTTAGTCCACTTTGCAGAGATTTGTTTTCACTATGACATTAAAGTGACTTTTCTGACATCAAAAAAGCCAAATTAAATCCTCTGTGATTCAATTTTGTTTAAAAATTACAATGAAATATGAAAACTTACAAGTGGGTGAATACTTTTTGTTGGCATTGTATAATTATGAGTCATGCCTGCTATCTTAATAATTTTTCTGTGAACTGTCTACCTTTTTCCCAGTCAGATTTCTTGATCATACTTATTGAAGATACTGCACAGTAGATAAAGGTCTCCATTATTATCTATAATCAGGAGTGAACCACCTCACGTCTAAAAGGCTGCAGTGCTTGCTTGATCACATTCAGCCAATCTGGCAGTCTGGTCTTCTTCTTTAATGGAAGGTGTTGCTTCTTGCTTCACAATTTTCACTTAACCTAGAAGGGAGAGTTTTAGCTTCCTCCAAAATATCACTGCTGAGTTGTATGTTACTGACGTCACCAAACTTCATTTACGCTGCTCATGTTACATCAACTACCTCCGATAAGGGAACTTGGTGACAGGTAATAATTAACACTTTATCGTTTGCACCCGTGCTTTCTCACCAGAAACTGAGGTGGAGTGATTGTAACTCAAACGAAACAGACAAAAAACAGAGTGGCAGATCTGGTGTCATATTTGTTAGAACCCTGACATAAAATGAAAAATAATTCAACCAAAAATGTAACTTCTGATTATCAGATTGAAGAGGACAAAAAAAACTACAATTGCTGCAGCCCACCCAAAGAGAGTCTGCCCACCTTGGTGTATGTCATTTGTCTTAGCAAAAATGCCGGCTTGCCACTAGGCAGTGTCTCCGCAAGCATCACTGTGAAATTGTCTCCTTTTGCAGAGGTTCTGCCGGTTACAGTCGTTTGTAACATTTGTCTTAAGAAGCCTGCCTGCTGGGCTGCGGGCGATGTCTGGGACATTATCACATTCTGCAGAAGTAATCACATTTCATGGGTCACGCTGGTTTAAATTAAAAATCATTTTGCTTCCAGGATGAATCTAAATAAAACAGCTTATTTATTTATTTATAAAATGACAGAGACAGTGGAATAATTGCTTTTAGACACTAAACTACTAAAACAATCTGGTGGCGCTTATAACAAGTTAGCCAAAGGAAATGAAAAGGAACGTGGAGAGATTTAGTCCTACTTGGAGGATATTTTATATAGTGCCTCACACTGACAAAGACAATCCCCTTCAATCACCAGTTTGAGGGAGCCATTAGGGACAGTACCTACAATAATAGTTATTGAGCAATATAAATAGTCAAACATATAAAAACATTTCACAGGAGTCACTTGATCCCGAATCACGATTGGGTTTGTCCATGGGGTGTAATAAGATGTGACTCTGCTGTGCTCTTTTTCCAATATGGAGCAGAATAGGTGGTGAGCACTGTGAAAGGACAAAAGAGCAGAGCAGAAAAAGATGGGGAGCCAACCAGGGCACCCTGTTTAATGTCAAAGTCCAAAAACAGGAACTGAAGTAAGCACTCATAGGCACAAGAGAGAACACTGCCAAAGTAGCCTACTTGGCAAATCTAAAGGTAAGGCTCTGTTAAGCGGATCTGGTTTGGAGATGTCTGACATGCAGGATCACTGCTTCTAGTCTGACACCATTTCTTCCGGGGATGTTGATACTTATAACATGGGACCAGAAGAGGCAGAGTTTCTGGGCAAGGCTTAGTTGCTCGCACTGGGCGGTTTCTTGGCACAGCAGAGGGAGAAAGTGATAATACGAGGGACGTTCAAAAAGTTTCCATACTTTTATATTTTCGTTGGAAACAGTGAAGGCGCGAGGAGTAGTAATTGGGCATTAATAATTTGGTACAACGCTGGGAAAATGTCTATGTAGAAAAGTGATGTAATTCGTTTTTCAAATTCTTAATAAATAGAGTTAAAAAAAATTGCGGAAGCTTTTTGAACGCATTTAGGTGGTGCCCCCTCTCATCCAATAGTGGTATTACAGGTATCAACAAGAGTCCAGTGGGGAATCCTCATGAATCCATGCATGACAGCCCACAGTCAACATCTACAGATAATTGTGTATCGCCTGGGTTTAGAATTGTGTAATTCTTTCATTTATTTGTTCACATAGTCTAGTTTGGTTGATGATTCTGCATTATTTCCAGGGATTCTAGAAGAGTGTGAAGGTATAATCACAAATGACATTTGTGGCCCTGTAACATTGTGTGTGGAGTCATCCTCGGCAGAATGTACTGTCATAGTGACCATTTTTTTTCCTTTAATTGTAGGGCAAAGGACATTACTGAAATCACCAGGTCTTGTTTTGTCCCTTTAAAATTCATCTTCCCATCTCATTCTCAGACACATGTAATTCAATTCAGGGTCACAATGGGCCTGGAGCCTATTCTTCTAGCACTGGGATCAAGACAGGAAACAGGACTGGATGAGATGCCAGCCTATTACCAATTTGTGTGAAAAGTTGAGTCACTGATTAATTTGTGGTAGAAATATTTAATAGCTCTTAATAGCATATTAATAAAAATATACATAGTTATTGTGGTAAAATGTACTTGCCTGTTGTTTTAGCGCTCAAAGAAGTGAAGATGAACTAACATTTGGTGCAAGTCATTCGGAGGCCTATGAATGAGCCATGCACCTCCAGGTTTAAACTGGTGCAATGCCAATGAAATCATCAGATGCTACAACTAAAGAAAGACATGGAGCATTTGGTTGAGTTGCCAGCTTATGTGTGTAATTTAAAATTTACAATATAATGAAAGAATTTCATAGAGTTATGTATTTACCATAGAAATGAACTAGCGACAGTTGAGTACTCGATTGCAAACACATGCATGAGAACTGTGAAGGGAAGAAATACAAAACTTTCAACTGATCAGAGACTACTAGGGGAAGATCTGAGGGCAGCCCAGAGTTCAGAGCCTGAACAATTAAGAAGTAGAAGCTGTTGCAGAACCAGGTAAGACTGGTTTACATACTAAAGTTCCTTCTGTCCGATGGAAAAGGGACAAAGAAAGTGTGGGAATGGTGGCAGTGGTCCCCTACACTGTTATAGACTTTGCTGATTCAGCACTTAACAAAGACATTTTATTGGAGGGTAGAGAGATCCCAGTGATCTTTACTGTTATGTGTACTATCCATTGTAGGACCTTGCAATCAGAGACACTGCAGTTCCCAGATTATACAGTAATACAGCTAGTAAGAACCCTCTCCAACGGTGCCCCTGTAGAAATTGGTGAGAATGGGGAATGTAGGCTTGCCTTTTTCAGCTGCCAAAGGAACTAAAGACACTGTTCCACCTTCTTGGCTTTAGAGTGGTGTTAATTGGCCAAGAATGGTCAGTGGCCAGGTGTACACCAAGGAATTTGGTGCTATTGACCAGTTCTACTACAGAGCCCTCCATATAGAGTGGGCTGTGGGCAGCTTGGTACTTCCTGAAGTCAACAATCATTTCTTTCATCTTGTGCACATTAAGAGACAAATTGTTGCACTTGCACCAGTCCATCAGTCACCATATCTCCATCCGGTAAGGGGATTCTTCCCCACTGCAAATGAGACCTGTCACCATTGTGTCATCAGCAAACATAATGATGGTGTTAGAGTTGTACACGGCTGTAGGGTTGAAAGTCAGTAGATTGATCAGAAGTAATATGAGCACCCAGCCGTGGAGATGGTGTTTCTGATGTTGACTATTTGGGATCTCTCTGTCAGGAAGTCCAGGATCTAGTTGAGGAGGAAATGTTTGTAGCAAAGCAGAAACAGCTTCCCTATGAGCTTCTTTGGGATGATGGCATTGAATGCTGAAGTCTGTGAAAAGCATTCTAGCATAAGTGTCTCTTTTGACTAGATGGCATGAGGCAGATGAAAAACAGATAATGTGACATCCTCAGTGGAACAATTCAGGTGATAGGCAAACTGGTGACAGTCATTTGATGTAGGAAGTCTGTCTTTCAAGTGGCCCAAGACTAGCCTGTTGAAGAATTGGTGTGAGTGCTACAGGGCGATTGTATTTGAGGCAAGAGACAGTGGACTTCTTCAGTATGGTTATGATGGTGGAGATTATGAAGTACTTGGGGACAACTGCCTGCCGCAGGTATATGTTCAAGATATCTATCAACTAGCTCCCTGAGCTCTCAGTCTGGTATGTTGTATGGTCCAGCAGCATTGCATGGGTTTACATTCAACAATATTTTTCTCACATCAGCTGTGGAGAAACACAGCACCTGATCCTCCTGAAGAGGGATGGACTTCCTCGTGGGTATATCATTCAGGACATGAAACAGCAGTTATTTATGAGGGTGAGTCAAAAATTATCCGCACTCTGGTTATATTCAAACTTGGCAGCACTGACTTCTCAGTGCTTTCCCTACAAGGTCCCTGTCTCCCCACTCACTCCTGTACAGGGGTGAAAGTGTTATGTCAGATCATTTGTAACTGAGGTGTGAGTAACAAGGGCTGCCCCACTTGTGATCTGCATGAAAGAAGAACAACTTGCAGTGATTCGTTTTTTCGAATCGAAGACAGAATGTGCACTGAATGGAGAAAACATTTTGTCATGAAGAAGTGTGTATGAATGGATAAAAAAGTTCAAGGGAGGTTGCACAAGTGTCAGCCTCGAGTGACAGTAGATGATGTGGCAAATCATTTGCAAATCAGCCATAGCTCTGCCTATGCTGTAATCCAGGACAGATTTGGGTTTCGAAAGAAGCCCCATGAGGACAAAGATTCACTTCTGATGAAGAAGTGAAGACAGTGGTGCATTTGTGGCTTGCAGCACAGCCTAAAACATTTTTTTAATGAAGGAATATGAAATATTGTTGACAGATGGACAAAGTGTATTGAAAAGCAGGGAGATAATGTCGAAAAATGATGTATTTGTCTTTTCTGAAAGATGATTACAATAAATTCTACAGCTGGAGTGCAGATAATTTTTGACTCACCCTTATAGAACATCTGGAAGAGTGGTGGTGGTCTTGTCAGGTATGTGTGGTCTTGTCTTTTCTGATGGCTTGGATTCCCTGCTACATGCCATGTGTCTCTGATGTCCTAAAAGTAGCTATGAACTTTCTTGCTTTACTCTCACTTAGCTGCTTTGATGTTCAGAGATGGGTTTGCTCTCACTGTTCTGAGGGCTACCTTGTCCCCTGATTACAGGCTTTTAACAGTGTACTTACCTCCAATGTCACCCACGGTTTCTGATTTGCTCATGTTCTGATGGTCTTTGAGGCAGTCACATCTTCTATTCACTTGTTAATGTAGCCAGTTTCTTTGGATGCATACTCCTCTAAGTTGATCTGATGGCCATAGGCGTCAGCTGCCTTAAACATGGCCAGTCCATGTAATCAACAATCCCGCATTGCTGAAATAGCTCCTTCTGGTCACACCCTGACTTGTTTGAGAGTTGGTGTGGACTGTTTAGGCAGAGTTCTGTATGCAGGCAGTAGTATATCAGAAACATGATCAGAAAAACCAACATGTGGGCTTTGTAAGCATAGCAAGAGTTCGTTAACACAACGTCCAGTTTGTTCTCTACCCTGGTTGTCACATGTTGATAAAAGTCGGGGAAATCTGTCTTCAGCTACAATAATATAATCACCAGGATGCATGGTTTTCAGCTCTGTAACAGTTCTGTAAAGTACACTTAGCGCTTCATTAGGATTTGGACATAGATAGCTGGAATAAAAATAATACTAAACTCCCAATAACAAGAAAAAATTATGGTACTTCACCATTAGACAGTCTAGCACTGGGCAGAAATGGCTTAACTCTGCTACAATGTTTCTGAACCATTTATTATTCACATAAACACACAGACTACCACCACACACCTAACCAGTTGCTGAAGCAAGTCTATCTGCTCAGAAAGTGGTCTGTCCAACCGAATGGCCGCATCAAGGGTGATATTATGCAACCATGTTTCAGTAAAGATAACAATGGAAGAGTCCCTCATCTCTGACTGGGTCCATTGAAGTCTGAGGTGATCCATCTTGTTGTCCATTGAGTGAACATTTGAAAACAGGATAGAAAGGAGTGCCTTCCTGATCTGATTTTTCTCTATGCTGATGTGGACACTTGCTCATTTAATTTCTTCTGTTTTCAATCAATTTGTTTATGGAGGCAGCAGATCTTTCTTCTGATTCTTGTGAAGCCATGATCTTAATTGAATATGCTGCATATCACACTTCATGGTTGATTTATTAGATGCAACCCTTCAGCCACTGCAATAGTCCATAATAACAAGATATGATATTAGTCAGCTGTATTTAATCCAGGACAGACACGCAAGTCATAACATTTCTGATGCAGCCACTCTAAAGTGACAAAACACAACTAGTAGGACATCTGTGGCTCAAGAGAGTGGGTCATTGTGCAATGCCAGTGAAGAGCGAGCACAATCTTATAGACTGATACGTAAGCCACCATATGTTAGTTAACAGACTGGCACCGAAGCATTTGAAAGAAATAAGAAAAGATTATGAAGAATTGATGCACCATAAAGGCAAACACTGTATATATGAAGACAAAACTAAAACACAAGAGTGAACAGCTGGACTGCCCCAAGATGGCAGTAGAACCCCTTAAGAGGAAGCCAGGCTGAAAGAGGCAGGATTAGGGATTTTGTGACCTGGAAGTGATGTCACTGGTTGTCAGATCTGTTAATGAGAGCGGAAGAGAAACATGCCGCTTTTAATTATAAAGTAGGTGTAAGGTGTGCCCCTAGAGAGCAGAGCAGCACAAGTTACATACTATATGTTGTGGACCATTGGGGGCACACCAGCTGCCCCTACCCTGACACAGACAGATTTGGGACACGAGTGCAGACATATACTTTTATTTTTTTTCTTTTCCCCGTGGGAAACGCCTTCCCCCATTTCCCACGTGTACAGCTCAGTCACAAACACAGTCCAAAACACAAAATACGCTTCTCTTCTTTCTCTCTTTTTCTCCACTCCTCCTGGCAAGCTTCGTCTTCTCCTACCTGACTCCGGCTCCTGGTGTAGTGGCTGCTGGCTCCTTTTATAAGGCACCTGGAAGTATTATTATAAGCGGTAAGTTACAATCTCCAGGGACCTGGGTTTAAAATCCAGTCTTGTAACTTGGTGTTCAGGTGGGGTACAAACCAATAATATTTGTGTAAAGTTACTAGACTACTCTAAACTGGACCCCTCCAAGTTGGTGTCTGTTGAGAAAACCCTCAGACATCCACCAACCCTACAAAAAATCAAATGGGCTCAGAATATAATAGGTTGGATCAAATCAAACAAGATTTACAGCTGAGAGAAGTTTACTCTGGGGCTGCAAAGCTGAGGAGGAGAACAATAAGGTCCACTGAATTAATAAATTAGAAACACATTGGGCAACTTTTAATGCACCTAAAACCGGACTTGAACAATGGGTCTCAAAGCTGCCAGTTCCTCTTCAGACTGTACACACAAATGAGTTAACTTGATTAGCTTAAGAAGATCTCCTGTAGTCCAGAAGGCAGGAATCTCTCCTATCCGAGTACCAGCTGCATCATCACCATTGTAGAAAACATTTAGTAGATGAAGAAGAGCATTGAGTCATGTTTACAAATGAAATTCAGAATGGATATTCTTTATTAAACCTCGCCATGTGAGCAGCATGGCTCTCTGCAGCCTGAGTGACTAAAACTAACAGAGCAGTGTGTCTTATCATTTAGGTTCAGTTACATAACACATTTAAATACATTTTAATCACTCCAATCAGCACACAGATAAATGATACATTCTAGTAACATCCTCTGTGCCATCAAGTATTATTAGTTAAACATATTAAAACTCGAGAGTAGATCTCTGATTCATAGAAATAAGATTTCTTATATGTAACCTGTTATCAGAGAAGAAAATATAAAACTAATGATATATATGACCTCATTTTCTAATTAAATGTTCTTGTACAAAAAATGTCAGGATGTCCTAGTTTAAAACACAGGCAGCTTCAAGTACATTTCCATAACCTCCAACTAAATGTTTGTACTTTAGTCTAGGATTGGGGTTGGGGGGACACCTTTCAGAATTGCCCCCCTGGTAGCCCCAGCTCACACTGCACCACTGATCTCCAGCTATTGGTATCATCAGAGTCAGGAGTCACTTGGCATTGTCATGTGCTGGCAGCCCTGAATGTTGTGATACACCTTCTGTTGACATACCAAATGCAACTCATTTTTTTACTACATGCTGTAAAAGGCGTTATATAGCGCCCGACCCGGCACAGACCACGCAGAGGCAACGTGTATAAAAACACACAGGCTTTATTTTTTCTTCAGCTGTGTGACACGTCTTCCCCATGCCACACAGCCCAAACACAGTCCCAAAGCACAAACTCACAATTCTCCACAACTCCTCCCAGACAAGCTTCGTCTCCTTCTTCCTCCCAACTCTGGCTCACCGAGTGGTGGTGGCTGGGCCCTTTTATAGCCCACCCGGAAGCGTTCCAGGTGATTAACCACCTGGTCCTAATTGCACTTCCGGGTGGGGCTGCAGGCTCGTCCAGCCGGGCTGTGGGAAGCAGGCAGCTCCCCCTAGCGGCGACGCCGGGCCCCAACCAAGCTGTGGAGGACTCCATCTCCCATGGAGCCCTGCGGGTGGTTGGGAAAACACCGTCGGCCAGGGAGGCTGCCACCAAGCGTCCCGGGGGAGGTACTGGACTGTCCATGGAGGCTCCCCCGGAACATAAGCAGCAGGGGGGTCCCTGCCGGGCATGGGACCCGGCTGTCCTTCACAATGCGTTGTAAAAGACATTCCATCCAGAAATGGTAATGCTGAGTTCTACATTGATTACCTAAATTTCAGCCAGGTAGCATTGCTAGTGAGTACTTGCATAAAATTACAATCAATATTACTCCATAAAAGAAGAAAAGTACCAGAAATAAGCTCCCTATTTAGTTTTTAATATTTGTTAAAATGCTGTAATTCATTAAAACTATTTAAATCCTAAGAACTTGGAAAGGAACTGTTTTTTATTATATAAAAGCAATACCAAAAGTGACACTAATATTAAAGATTTTAATTTCTGTCTCCATATATACAGAGGGAAAAATGGCTCTTCAGGCCATAACTCCAACTCTTAGTCAAATGTTACACTGCTAAGCAACTGTTTCAGCATTGCACAAGCTAATCTAATATTTTTAAACATATATGTAAATAAAAAAGCAATACATATTCATTGACTTAAATACAATTTCTTCATTTTTTGTTACTTCTTAGTTTTTTTGATCCAAAACTTCATTCGGTGGCCTGCCATTGCACTTTTTTTGGTACATCCCTATAAATTATCCAGCAGTAGTCTGCCATCATACTGACATCCCAGTGTACCTTCTCTCCATGTCCTTGATATCCTGATGAAGTCTTTCCCTTCTGCTCTTCACTCGCTGCTTCAAGATTTTTGGGGGAAAATTTCAAATGCAAATCCAAAAAGTGGTCTTTGAGATTTATGTTCCTACCCAATTCCTTAAGCTTAACTAATACATTTTTCACAATTTTGTTATAATTCGTATCTTTATTGGTACCAAAAAACTTAGAAATTACTTCTTTGACTGATACCTAAGCCTCTCATTCCTGGTCATTTGTTACACCATCAAATTCTGCATCAGAAATCAGTTTTCAAATATTAGTTCTGGCAAAAATGCGCTCCTTCAACTTAGCCTCAGCCAAACTCTGACATTTTCAGCATAATACATACAACAGGCTCCATCTTTAGGGCTCTGACAAACTGATTCATTAAACCAAGCTTGATATAAAGATGTGATAGCAGCACTTAATCTGGAGACATCCAGCTCAGACTGATGGTGTTTATGGCACCAAACTGTAGCTTTTTTCTAGCTGGCCATTCCTTCTGAACCAAATGTAAAGTCTTGAGAGACTTCAGAAAGAAAACCTGGGAAGTGTGTATGTCCTGACTGCTGACTCTTTTTAAGATGCACAGAAGTGTGTTTTGTGAAAAAAAAAATGTTACATGATGCAGAAAAATGTTTTTCATTTTTGAATTCATTGCCCAAAAATATATACAAATCATATGAAATCATCAAATCGGTCTTCCTGCTTCTATAAGAGATGCCCCCTCGGTCTCAGCCTTTAAATCTCGGCTGAAGACTCACTACTTCAGTTTAGCATATCCTGACTAGAGCTGCTGATTAACTGTACATACTGCATCTCTGTTGTTAGTCATTAGCACTAAAACATAAGTAACATGATAATTATAATTTGTTACTAACCCTCACCTATTCTGTTTCTGTTCTCGGTACTCAAATGTGGCAATTGGTGCCACAGCCCACCTGCCAAGTTGTTTGCCTGCCTATGGTGAAGTCATCCCTGATGGAGGATCACAGGAATCATGGGAAAAAGGGGTCCTTTCATCGGATTGGCTGGCCGAGCAACGTTTCAGCCGTGGAATGGCCAAATGGGGAGGCAGCTTGATGGATGAGGTCTCCAGGACTCTAAAAATATCCAAATCTTATTATTGGATATCATCTACAGTTAAATTCTGCTCCGTGCTTCTAAAATTTGTATTATTATACTGTATTGAGGATTTGTTCTGTTCTGTGTATTGTATTGTATTGACCCCCTTCTTTTGACACCCACTACACGCCCAACCTACCTGGAAAGGGGTCTCTCTTTGAACTGCCTATCCCGAGGTTTCTTCCATTTTTCCCAACAAGGTTTTTTTGGGAGTTTTTCCTTGTCTTTTAGAGAGTCAAGGCTGGGGAGCTGTCAAGAGGCAGGGCCTGTTAAAGCCCATTGCAGCACTTCCTGTGTGTTTTTGGGCTATACAAAAATAAACTGTATTGTATTGTATCAAAGCATTTTTTCAATGTGAGCCTGCTGTGATATTGGAACCCACAAGTCTCTGGTCATAGCTACTGGACCACACGGTCCACAAGGCCAGAGCAATATGGCTTACCTTATTGACACAGTGAAAGCCCATTGGTTGTTGCACAAGTGACACAAAGATGAGACAGGGCACACGGAAGCCACCTAGATAGATAGATAGATAGATAGATAGATAGATAGATAGATAGATAGATAGATAGATAGATAGATAGATAGATAGATAGATAGATAGATAGATAGATAGATAGATAATTTGTCCCTATGGGAAAATGTGGCTTTTTACAGAAGCTCTTTAAATAAATAAATGAATAAATAATAAACACCCTTTGGCCTGAACAAACACCAGAATGACCATAAAGCAAGAAAATTAAAAAGAAAGAACTTCTGACTTGGCTGTCACAGTCACAGTGAGGCATTATGAATGTGGCTGCGACATAGCCAAGGAGAGAAGGCGACAGAGTGTGCGAGTGACACGTCCACCCTGTCCTGCCACTTAGGCGCGATGTGTTTGGCCTAGCGTATGACATAACATGGTTTCACAGACCCTTGGCTGCTCTTCTCACTTTTCTCTGTTTCTTCCAGCAGCTGCACATTCATTATATCCTAATTAACGGTGGCTCTCAAAGTCGCTACTGATTTTTTCTTTTTATAAGACTCATAATTGTAGTCTATTCCCTAGTTATGGTGGGGGTGGGGGTACAGAGCTGTGGCCTCCATTTTAGTAATCCCCTTAATGAGACAGCTGCGAGGGACCCGGCACAGTTAGTGATTTTTAATTAGAATAGAGGCGGGTCGGACACACATGGGCACCAAGCACACGCCTGTCTGAAGCAGAAGGCGCCACAGTTTCAGAAAGACTCTGCAGTCAGACACTTCTTGCCGGTGTTGTGGCTTCAGTGGTTACTGTCAGTAGGTGTGATGTTTAATTAATAAATGTAGAAAGAAAAACATAATATGCTGACATGATATACATTAAATCATTTAATTTTGGTGGGCAATTGGGAAAATATATTGTGCTCCCTGTTACAGGCCGTCTTACGTGAAGAAACTGTAGCATTCTATGATTAGGCTAGCTGGCTTTCGGTCGGCAGCTGCTACAAAGTTCTTCAAGTGAGTATTGTGGAACTTGACCCGGACACAGACAGGCAGACACGTTCAAATCACCCCAGGCACGTTATTATAGTGCTCCATTATTTATACAAGTGCCACAGTCCCCAAAAGTCCCCAAAGTCCTGGACAACACACACAATGCCTTCACTTTCTCTTCAGGCCGCCTCCTGATGTCCTCCCAGACCTCGTCCTGCTTTCACCTGACTCAAGTCCTCACACGAAGGGAGGCGGCCCCTTTTATATTCAATCGGATGTGCTCCAGGTGCTTCCCAGCAATCTTCCACCAGCACTCCCCAGTGTCCCTGCTCCTCTTCCCTCCAGCACTTCCAGGTGTGGTGGAAGTGCTGAGTTCCAGGGCTCCCAAGGCATCCGGATGCCCCCTGGCAGTGACCACGGGCTCCTACAGGGTTGAGCTTCCATGCTGTGTACCCGTGGTCCCCCTAGCCGACAGGGTGGTCGCCCCCATGTGGTCTGGGGCAGGCGTAAGCCCTCTTCTGGGTTGCCCCCCCCAGCCACCTGTGACAATATATACCACGTATGTGAGCACCACACCCTGGAGTGTGCGGTGTGTTTAACAGGATACTCAGTCTGCATGTGCCTTTGGAGCCTAATGAACAGAGTCTCAGTCTCAGTCTCTGACCTTTGTCTTCAAGCAGAGAAGACCCCACCAAATCCAGTGTTACATATCGGAATCATGTCTGCACCAAACCATAGTAAGGAGCTTTAAGTGGTTTTGCAGCCTGCCTCGTTGGTGGTAACAAATTTATTGGGGCATTTTCTGCTTGTAGACCAAGACTATAGTTAGCTCAGTAATTTACATTGACAGTAGTCTGGCTAGTATGCATGGCTATAACTTACAGTGGAATCAGGACCCCTTCGTTTTCAGAATACTGTACTTGATTCTGTTATAGATACTGTATAAAGAATTAGTTTTCCATTTTTGAAGTCAATGTGTTTTGTTCACAAACATGCTATATATGCATTTGCCACGCAAAATTTTGTTAAAAAGTTTCTCTGAATTTTAAAAAACATTTTGCCCTTACTGCCACTTTACAATAGGCACCACAAAAATATATAACTCTAAAAACTTTCCATGTTTCCAATCCATATTTGTAACAAGAAAAGGATCCAGAAAAAATTTGCATTTTCCAGGTACAACTTTTCTCATGGTAAGGATACATTTCCTAGTCTCACAAAAATATAGAAGTAATTCAAAACATAGCCAAGCACATGGCATGAAAAGTTTACTGCGATTTGGTCTTTCATAAGGATTTCACTAAAGATTATTACAGACGAAGACAAACGCTGAGATGGCATGCTCACAGGTCTTCTATTAAAATGGCTAATTCTCATAATATTGGTGTTTTTCTTGTTCAGAAATAACATGTATAAACCATTTAACAGATATGGATCAATGCTCAACAACAGTCTTGGACATATTCAGTAAGTTTTTAAACTTTTATTTTCTGGTGATGCTCCATGCCCCATTAGCCTCTATTGTAAAGCACCAGTGAGGGCAAGAGGTTTTTTAAAATTTATAGAAAATGGGTAACTTTAGATCACAATGTTGCATGACAAATGCAACTATACCATGTTTGTGAAGAAATGACTTCAATTTGAAAAATACTAAACTTATCCTTTCATTTTAAATGGATAAATTTGTTGCTTTTGTCATCAGTCTACATTCAACAAACAATAATGACAATGTGAAAACATGTTTTCAGAAAGGCTTGAAAATGTATTACAAATTAAAGACTGGAACCTTTCATTTCTATAAGTATTCAGACCCTTTGCTGTTTCACTCCAAATTGTGGTGAGGTACATCCTGTTTGCTTTAATTCTCCTTAACATGAGTCTAGAACTTGATTGGAGTCCAAACTGAATTGATTGGACATCATTTGGAGAGGCACGCATCTGTGTATATAAGGTCTGACAATTCACATTGCATGTCAGGACAAAAAAATTCATGAGGTCCAAGGTCCAACTCTCTGTAGAAAAAGTCAGAACTTTAAAAAAAATTAGAAAAAGTTAAATGTGGCCGAAATAAGAACGTTGAGGTGGATGTGTGGAGTTACAAAATCGGAGAGAAAAAGAAATTAGATAATCAGAGGTACAACAAAGTGGGAGTGATATCTAAGAAAGTATGGTGAGAGAGACCAAAGCAGAGATGGATGGGTAAAGTAAAAAGAGATCTGAAAGAATAGAGTTTGACTGGCATGTAGGTACAGGGCCGAGCTGTATGGAGAGGGTTCATCAAGAACATCGACCTCACATAAAAGTGGTAAAAGATTAAGAAGAAGAAGTCTTAAAAAGCTTCATAAAGATTAGCAGCAGTGTCTGAAGGGGATGTCGTCCTGAGCAGCTTTTAGAATTAGTCGAGCTGACATGATTTGGATTCTCCAACATCAAAATGAAACAGTACTCCTTTCTCTGACGTATCTCTGTCTTTGATAATGCTTTCTGGTACCTCAGAAGGGCCATTATTAATGTCAAAAATTCATGTGGGGTTCTGAACTTCATGATATTACATAAACATGATTGCTATCCCGGTGATGGATCTCTAGCTGTCTCGATTTCCTTTACTATTAAGTTGTAAATTGTTTGATCATTTTAAACTAAGAATCTTCTTCCTCTTTCGGCTGCTCCTGTTAGGAGTTGCCACAACAGATCACCTTTTTCCATATCTTCCTGTCCTCTGCATCTTGCTCTGTCACACCCACCACCTGAAGTCCTCTCTCACCACATCCAAAAACCTTCTTTTAGGCCTTCCTCTTTTCCTCTTGCCTGGCAGCTCTATCCTTAGCATCCCTTTCCCAATATACACAGCATCTTTTCA
Organism: Polypterus bichir lapradei; assembly: GCA_026402145.1. NCBI lineage: Eukaryota > Metazoa > Chordata > Cladistia > Polypteriformes > Polypteridae > Polypterus > Polypterus bichir. Next base: position 138,842,248 of record JANRMT010062791.1, read on the forward strand.
TTGCACATGTCCAAACCAATGCAATCTCGCCACTCTGACTTTGTCTCCAAACCATCCAACCTGAGCTGACCCTCTAATGTACTAATTTCTAATCCTATCCATCCTCGTCACACTCAATGCAAAACTGACAATTTTAACTCTGCCACCTCCAGCTCTGTCTCCTGTTTTTTGCCCAGTGCCACCGTCTCCAACCTAAATAACAAAGCTTGTTTCACTACAATCCTGTAGACCTTCCTTTTCTCTCTTGCTGATATCCGTATGTCACAAATCACTCCTGCCACCCATTCCACCCTGCCTGCACTCTTATTTTCACCTCTCTTCAACACTCCCTGTTACGCTCTACTGTTGATCCCAGTTATTTAAACTCATCCACCTTAGCCAACTCTACTTCCTGCATCCTCACCATTCCACTGACCTCCCTCTCATTTACACACATGTATTCTGTCTTGTTCCTACTGACCTTCATTCCTCTCATCTCTAGAGCATATCTCTACCTTTCCAGGATCTCCTCAACCTACTCTCCCTACTCTCATTACAGATCAGTGTCATCAGCAAACATCATAGTCCACAGGGTCTCCTGTCTAATCTGTTAACCTGTCCGTCACCATTTCAAATAAAAAAGGGCTCAGAGCCAACCCCTGATGTAATCCCACCTCCAAGATGAATGCATCCGTCACTCCTACCACAGACCTCACCACGGTCACACTTCCCTCATACATATCCTGTACAACTCTTACGTACTTCTCTGCCACTCCAGACTTCCTCATACAATACCACAACTCCTCTCGAGGCACTCTGTCATATGCCTTCTCCAGGTCCAAAAAGACGCAATCCAGTACACTTCTTCTCCACTCCTCTGGTATCCTCTCACTTTCCAAGATTCCATTAAATAATCAGTTTAAAAACTCCACTGCCATCTCTTCTAAACACATCCATGCTTCCACAGGTACTGTATGTCATCTGGACCAACAGCCTTCCCATTCTTCTTCCTCTTCATAGCTGTCCTTACTTCCTCCTGGCTAATCCATTGCACTTCCTGATTCACTATCGCCACATCATCCAACCTTCTCTTTCCCTCATTCTCTTCATTCATCAGCCTCTCAAGGTACTATTCCCATCTGTTCAACAAACTTTCCTCGCTTGTGAGTATGTTTCAATCTTTATCCTTTATCACCTTAACCTGCTGTACATCTTTCCCAGCTTGGTCCCTCTGTCTAGCCTATCAATACAGGTCCTTTTCGCCCTCCTTAGTGTCCAACCTCTCATACAACTCATCATACGCCTTGTCTTTAGCCTTCGCCACCTCTCTCTTTATCTTATGCCGTATCTCCTTATCTCCTTGTACTCTTGTCTACTTTCTGCATCTCTCTGACTATCCCACTTCTTCTTCGCCATCCTCTTCCTCTGTATACTCTCCTATACTTCCCCATTCCATCACCAGGTTTTCTTTTTCTCCTTCCTCTGTCCAGATGTAATGCCAAGCACCCTTCTTGCTGTCACTCTTATTATATCTGCTGCAGTTGCTCAGCTTTCTGGCAACTCTTCACTCCCAACCAGTGCCTGTCTTACCTCCTCCATGATCTCAACCTTACAGTCTTCCTTTTTCGACTTAATAATAATAATAATTAATTACATTTATATAAGCGCTTTTCTCAGTACTCAAAGCGCTATCCACACAGGGAGGAACTGGGAAGCGAACCCACAATCTTCCACAGTCTCCTTACTGCAAAGCAGCAGCACTACCACTGCGCCACCTGTGAGGACTTCTACCATTTGATCCTTGGCTGTGCTCTTACTCTCCTCTTCTTCTTGATCTCCAACACCATCCTACAGACCACCATCCTATGCTGCCTAACTACTCTTTCCCCTTTCACCACTTTGCAGTCTTCAGTCTCCTTCAGATTGACCCTCCTGCATAGGATATAATCTACCTGTGTGCATCTTCCTCCATTCAGGTACGTCACCCTTTTTTTCCTCCAACTTCTAAAAATACATATTCACCACAGTGATGTCCATCCTTTTCGCAAAATCACTATCATCTGACCATCTTCATTCCTCTCCTTGACACCATACCTACCCATCACCTCCTCATTCCCTCTGTTCCCTTCACCAACATGTCCATTGATATCCGCTCCAATCACCACTCTCTGTCCCTTGGGTACACTGTCCATCACTTCATCCAACTCACTCCAAAAATCTTCTTTCTTATCCATCGCACACTCAACTTGCGGGGTATATGCACTAACAACATTCATCATCACACTTTCAGTTTCCAGCTTCATAATCAACACTCTGTCTGACACTCTTTTCACCTCCAAAACACTCTTGACATATTTTGCCTTCAGAATAACTCCTACCCCATTTCTCCTCCCATCCACACCATGATAGAACAATTTGAATCCCACTCCGCTCCACCTGGCCTTAGTCCACTTCTATCTGCTCTCTTGCATGCACAATATATCAACCTTTCTCTACATCACATCAGCTAACTCTGTCCCCTTACCAGTCATAATGCCAACATTTAAAGTTCCTACCCTCCGTTGCACTCTCTTTACCTTCCTCCTCTCCTCCTGCCTCCAGACACGTCTCCCCCCTTTTCTTCTCCTTCTTCGGCCAACAGTACCCCAATTTCTGCCACACCATGTTAGCTAACAGTACTGGTGGCAGCCGTTGTTAACCCTGGCCTCGATCAATCCAGTATGGAAATCTGTATTGTTGTCCACATATTGATCTGGCAAAATTTTACACCTGATCCTCTTCCTGATGTAACCCTCCCCATGTATCCGGGCTTGGGACCAACAGGAAGATCCACACAGGTTTGTGCATCCTCTGTGGTTGGGTTGATCATTTTAAACTAAGAGTACCATATATTATTTAGATAATAATAAAGAAAAATGTACAGGAGCATTAGATAAACAGGAAGGAAAGAATGCACAAATGTACTAAAGTCATAAATTATTGGTCACAAAAAAGAAATATCAGCTGCAGTTAGCTAAGCTGCCTTCAAAGGTCTGTTAATGTTTATGGCATTCCTTTTGAAAAAAAAAAAACTTGTGATTGAGGCAGATTGTAGCTTGTTTTTAATATAGTGTCTGCAGTTTTTAGAACTATGATTATTATCTCTCCATTACATAGTTTTAGGGATGTTGAATACAGGTTGAACTGCGACCTGAGATCTGGGAGTGCAGGGTAAACCTTAAGAGTGATTCCATATCTCTCACCCCTTAGTCTGATAAACTGGGTTTCCCCATGGAGCAGGGTGAAATTTTTACACCAATACCCAATTTATGATTTGGGTATTGTTTTTTTCTCTAAAAAAACTTAAAACATATATTATTCAAATATATTTCTTTGTTATTTTAATAATAAAACATGCAGTGCCCTTGCTAATGTTTGAGAGAAAGACACATTTTTCCTTGGCTTATTCCTCTGCTCCACAGTTTAAAATTTCAAATCAAACAATGCAGAAGTGATTAAAGCGCACAAATGTAGAAATGGCAACTATTTTTCTCCATGATCTACCCATTTCAAGGCACCATAACGTTTGGGACATAATAATGGCTGGCATATTAAACCAGTCATATTCAGTACTTTATTACATACCTCTCCAGGTGCTGAGGGTCTTCTCTTGTGATGCTCTACCATACCTCTAATGCAGCCATCTTCAGCTTCTGCTTGTTTAGGGGATTGTCCCTTTAAACTTTCTCTTCAGCATATGGAATACTTGTTCAACTGGATTCAAATAGGTTGACTGGCTTAGCTATTCAAAAAATTTTCATTTTAAAGCTTTAAAAAACTTGTCTGTTGCCTAAGCGGTTTGTTTGGGATCACTATCTTGTAGGAAGAAGCACCATCCAATGAGTTTGGATGCATTTACTGAAACTTGAGCGGATAAGAATTTTTTGTGCAACTGGCAGCAGTCCCATCATCAAAGAAGATAAGTGTTCCAGTACTTGTGGCAGCCATACGTGCCCACGCCATAACAACCCCCATCACCTTGTTTAACAGATGAGGTGGTATGATTTGGATCTTGGAAAGTTCCTTTTCGTCTCCACACTTTGAGCTTCCCATCACTCTGATACAGGTTCATCCTTGTCTTGTCTGTCTACAGAACCTTTTTCCAAAATTCTGCAGGCTCTTTCAAGTACTTTTCCACAAACTGTAATTTGTGGATAAGTAGTGGTTTGCATCTTACAGTGTGGCCTCTGTATTTCTGTTCATGAACTCGTCTCTGACACATCCACATCTGCCTCCTGAAGATGGTTTCTGATCTGTCGGACAGGTGTGGGGTGCTTGTTTTTGACCATAGTGAGGATTCTTCTGTCATCAGCACTGGAGGTCATCATTGGCTTACCAGTCCCTTTGCGATTATTGAGCTTCCCAGTGTGTTCTTTTTTCTTAATGATATTCCAGACAGTTGATTTAGGTAATCCTAAGGTTTTACCAATGTCTCTAATGGTTTTATTCTTGATTTTCAGACTCATAATGGCTTCTTTCAGCTTCATTGGCACAGCTCTTCTCATGTGTTGAATAATGGCAAGTGCAGACACAAAAACAAGCCGAGGTATCTTACGAAGCAATGAAACACACCTGAGTAATTACAAACACCAATGACATCAATGGTCACAAACATTATGGTGGCCTAAAATGGGTTGACCATGTATAAAAAGTGTTCTTTTACTGGGATCAAAATGTATGTGAATTAAATGAAAGTCTGCAATATGCACTTTAATCACATCCGAATTCTTGACTTGTAATTTTAAACAGTGGAGCAGAAGGGTAATTCAAGGAAAAATATATCTTTGTTCCAAAGATTATGGAGTACACTGTACAGGTACTGTGTATATTGTCACACACATGCACTTGGGAGGCAGGCTAAGGGCTTAACCGAGGGCAGAAAACAGGGGCAGGGATTGACGAAGTGCACTAACCTCTCTTCTTACTCTTCTGCAGATCACCTGACCAGAAACCTGCCTAAAACTCCTCCAGTTCCTGCACTCCCTTCCTAGCCATGCCTCCTACCGACCTCACTTCTGGTTTTGAACCCCAATGGACCCACCCCTTCCTCCCCTGCCACTATAAAAACCCAGCACCTTCCCTTCCTAGTTTGTCCCTATTTAGATGCCGAACCAAACAGTTCTCTGGAGCTGTTGATTTCATTGCCTTTTTTCTTCCTTTTTCTTGTGTTCTTGTGTTTTACTGTTTTACTATATATTACTTTTATATATAGTAATAAGTTGTTTTTCTTAAATAAAGACACTCTGGAGAGCACACAAAGTGTTGGGGAATAGCTCCGTATAATGTCCATTGGTCGTTTGCAATAAACAAATTTGTGATCAAATTCAGAAACATTTGCCAATCCGTAACAGGTAAAGCCGGGTTTATATAGACAAGATGGAGATATGGGTTGGCATGACAGGAGATGACAGTACACAGGGAGCAGAAGCGATGTCATCGAGGGGTGGAGAATGAAGATGGATTCTGGGAGATGATAGTGATGTCATCAAGGGAAGCCGGAAGTGACGATGTTAAGGGAATTCTGGGATGCCCGGTGGCCATTTTGGAGGACAGGAAGTATGCTTTATTTTTCTTCTTGCGGTCTGTAGAAATATAGAGAGAGGAGTTAGTGGTCATTATTAACCCGTTGTTTCATGGATTTCCACTCAGCTTAGGGCTTGTTGGCTGTTTCCTAAGTGTGCATGTGTGACTATATATATATATAGAGTATATATATATGTGTGTGTGTGTGTGTGTTTGTAGTGAGGTAGATAAAGTGTTTAATGACTACAGAGTGCCCTGAAGGGGCTGGACAATCATTTAGCTTTGGAACCCCCACAACTTTTTTGCACTAATAATTCCTGATTTTTGCTTGCCCCATCTTTGCTAGAATACCGTATATTTGTCAAATCAGACACTGTCTTTTCTCATTATAACCATTAGAGACTCAAAAACTTCCTAAGTTAAGTTATAATTTAATTTGCCCTCACTTTTTTTCTAGGGTTATTTAAAATTTAGTTTCATTATTGTAATTTAGAAGAATACAGATGAATAGCATTGGGCTGAATTGTCTGTTATCACAATTGCTCTAATGTTCTAAATTAATTTTTCTTTTCCTGTTTGTAAGGTACTGCGATGGACTGGCACCCTGTCCAGATGTTGTTCCTGCTTTCTGCTCAGTGATTGTTGGCATAGGCTCCAGCTGCCCCAAGATCCTGCCCTGAACAAGCGGGTTAGGATGATGGATAAATGATGTTTGTAATGCACTTTAAGCTACACATAAATCTGCTGTAGAAATAAATATTGTTCTAATGACCTTATTTTATATACAGCAGTTCTTTAAGATGGCACTGCTAAGAAGTACTGATTCCTATCAGTGGACCCGAGGAGTGGGCTGCATCATCATTTAACTCACACTCATTACTACAAATGTCAACAACGCATTGCTAAAATTCAAGCCGTATTTGGATGTGAGGAAGCCGCAGGCCCTACACGGCAACGGCAGCATGGGATCAGGCTTCTAATGATTCTGTTCACGGCCTGCTGAGTGGCAAGTCTGTGTGGCGTTCAGGCTGCAGTGTGTTACTAAAAATGGCTTTCTGTCTGCGTCGGGGTCTGCCTGCTATTGATTCACTAGGGAAGCGGCAGGCAAGAAGTGGAGAGACAGAGAGAGAGAGAGAGAGAGAGAAGGGGAGTTGTGTGTGTGTGTGTGTGCATGTGTGTGTCTCCAATGAACAGCAGAGAATGTGCTGGGGGGGGGGGGGGTATAGTTGGTCAGTATGAGCAGAGAATTAACACGAAGTCTCTAGCTGGTGATACTCTCTGAAAGAATGTCCCAGAGTGCACTCCTTCCAGAAAAAGTGAGGGAATGTCAGTGTGAGTTCCCAGCGGGTGACTCAAGTGGCAGCTGGCAAGTAGGGGACTTCTGAAATAGAAGGAGCCATTGAAAAAAGAGACACAAGAGTGGAAGCTGACTCAGAAAATGAGTGAAAGAGACAAAAGCCAGTCCAACAGTGAAGGAATGAGATAGTTATGGGCCATCTTTCCTTACTCTGACACACAAAGACAGAGGAGCAGGTTGGCACAGATGGCCAGAGCTGTCATCCCGACTGAATTAATAAGCAGGTCATCTCTTGTTGCTCCTCTTGATGATAGCTGTGACCTTGAGGACAAGAAACTCAACCCTAAGTCAAGAATGTGGCTCCCTACAATGTGAAGGGTCTTTTCCTGATATTACTCCACATTCCACAGTGAGCACTATTCCCAGAGCTTCCTCAACCAAACCCACTATTTCAGTTCATCAATGCACCATTTGTAAAACCTCAGGTGTCACCTTGAGACCTGTTCACTTGTCTAGTGATTGGGGCCACAATGGAGGCCAAGTCATCACTTTTCAGTCAACCTGTAGTCAACTTATCAGTACAATTACTGCTCTCTTTAAGACAAAACACGATTTTTAGGACTTGTTAGACCAAGAAATTAATAAGCCATCAATTTTATACAAGAAGAGGGATAGTGGCAGGGGGCTACATTAACATTAGAATGACTTCGGTCAGGAAGAATGGAAGGCACAGCTTGGTGGAAACTCAATGATCTGAATCTCATCTGATTAAAAATCAAGGCAGCACCCAATCACTAGATATAGGGAGTGGAAGAAGGGAAGGGCAGACTGTCTTAAGGATGGCAGACATAAGTTGGCACAGAAGCCACTGGGAGAATAGTACTGGAGGGATCTGTTATATTTATAGAACTCAAATAATGTTAAGCTGCATACAAAGCAGTTGGCACAATTAGTGAAGTGAACACAACATTACAAAGATGAATGATCTGATCTTGTGATCGGGTGCTTTGCAAGGGACATTGTAAACATAACATTCTTAAACCGACTGACCCCAGTCATGGGTTGCTTTTGGCCTATCCTGACTACAATAGGTGTGAGGCAGGAAATAGTCCGTGACTGGGCACCATTACACTGCCTGGCCCACTCAAATGCCCATCCATCCTTGTTGCCAATAAACATAACCTGCTGGGCCCTGGAATGATAAAAAAATCAGAGCACCATAAGAAAACCCCAAACAGACAGAAAGAGAACATACAAACTCCAAACAGAAGGCAACCGGAACCAGGATTTGAAGGCAGAATATCTGATCCATGAAGCAGCAGTGCTAACCACTGTGATGAAGACCATTCTATAACAAAATAATTAACTAAGGTGCTGAGCTCCAGTGGAGGAGACCGAGACCCAGAGAGGGAGTGTAGGCCAAAGAGTGTAGAGAGGCTGCTAAAGGAATGTTATGGTATGATTGATTCTATAAAAAATGGAAAAGAAAACATATCATACGAAGAGCAACCTGGTGCTGCACCTCCTTATAAGATTGCAGGTGTCAGAGGCTGAAGTGAAGAAAACCCGACAAACATCCTGAAGGCATGCGCCACACACCTGTCATGGGTGTATGCCAAGATCTTCAGCTTATCCCTAATTTTGTGTTGACAGTGCTGCTGTTTTTCAAGAAAACCACAGTTGGGCCTGTACCAAAGAAATCCTGCTTCCTGCCTGGAAAACTAACCATTGGTGTTAACATCTACAGTGATGAAGTGTCTGGAGAAACTGGTCACAATCCACAATAACCACAGAATTCCTGCTAACCTGGACTCACAGCAGTTTATAAACTGCTACACCAGATCTGGGGACGATGCCATCTTCCTCGCCCTGCACACTGGTCTGGGACATCTGGAAAGCATAAACACCTATATAATGAAGTGGTTTATAGTGACCTATATAAATGTAAAGACCTATTATTATTATTATTATTATTGACTATATCTTTTCATGTATCACCATTGCATCTATCGGCATGGTGCTGAAGCTCATAGACATTGGTCTGAGCAGCTCGATTTGTGGCAGGGGGTTTCTTGATAAATAGGCCTTAGTGAAGATTAGCAACAGGAGCTCTTCACGCTTGTTCACCAACATTGTGTTCCACAAGGCTGCTGTCTCAGCCCACCGCTATGCTGTCTTTTCAATTATGATTGTGTAGTAAAGCATTAGGGCAACAACATTATCACATTTGCAGACAACACTGCTTTGACTGTCCTCTTCAGTGACGATGGTTTAGCTGCCTATATAAGTGAAGTAAAAGAACTGGCTGTATGGTACAATGACAACAATCTCTCCCCAAATGTTAACTAAACAAAGGAGGTCAATGTTGACCTCAGGAACAACAAAGGCGATCATTTTCAATTAATGGTTCCCCTGTTAAGGCAGTTAGCAGCTTCAGGTTCCTGGGTGTCAAGCATACTGGTTGCCTTTTGTGATTTGTGAACACAACCTGCATCCTCAAAAAGGCTCAGCAAATGTTCTTTTTCCTGAAGTGGCTAAAGAGCTTTGAAGTGAAAAACCAAAACTCAGGCGAACTTCTACCACTGCACTTTGGAAAGTATTCTGGCCAAATGCAATCACAGTGTGGTTTGAAAACCTGATTTGCAAAGATCGCAAGCTCCTCCAAAGGACTGTCCATAATGCTTCTAAAATCATTGAGGTTCGCTACCATCTGCTCTGTCTGATGTTTGAGGAAGGCTGAAGGCCAGCCATCCAGCTTTTTTCCTATTGTTACCTTCTGGTAAATGCTACTAGAGACTCATCACTCGCTTCAGGGACAGCTTCCTCCTCCAGGCCATAATAAGGTCACAAAACTCTTGGCAACCTGACCTAACATGCCCTGTACTGTACCCACCTGTTGGTTTATGTCTAATTTTACTGTATGTTACATCTGTACTGCTATCAGCACTTCTTTTCTGGAACTTCTGTTTAGTATAATTTACTGTATATGTCTGTACAGTTCTGTTTTACACTATCAGTGTGTTTTCACCTGGTTATTCATGGAAACCTGGCTTTGAAAATGACACATAAACCCATAGAGATATCAAGTTATTGGTCTCTGAGAAACCAGCTGGATTGACCATTGTAACAAAGGCGCTATATAGACGCCTGACCCGACACAGATGGACACGGAGGCACATGTAAAATAAATAAACTATTTATTTTCTTCAGCTGGAGGGCACGTCTTCCCCGTGTCCCCCAGCCACAACACAGTCCCCAGAGCACCACCAAACAACCACACATTTTCTTCTTCTTCTTTACCACCACTCCTCCTCCTAGCTTTATCCATCTTCCACCCGACTCTGGCCCTGACTAGTGGTCGTTGGCTCCTTTTATTGTGTACCCAGGTGTGGTGAAACCAGTGCCCAAAAGAGGACAGCACCCCCTGGCAGTGCCTGTGGAACCCAATAGGGTTGCACCAAATTCCAACTCCCATGAAGCCCTGCAGGAGTCCGAGGCACCGCTGGAATCCAGGGAGGCTGCCATCTGGCATCCAGGGGAAGATCTTGTCTTCCCCATGCTTGCTCCCCTGGAACATATGCTGCAGGGGCGTCCCGGTCCGGGCATGGGCCCCAGCCATCCGTCACACCATGTAAACCTTTAACCGGGTTACAGTTAAGGATTTCATAGTCTGTGCATGTCCATTGCACTCTGCCAGCCTGCGCATGTCTTAGGTTTGCACACATTTTCAGACGTCACACACAGAAGCATCCACAAGATAAATATCCTGAGGCAAATGCTCGACAATCGCATTATTCCATCTCCTGGCTCAAAATAATTTGGCTGAGTATTTCATAATTCACTAAATGTATGATGATAAGCTGAACATTCGGTGCTAAGCTCAGCAGCATGATCTCCAGAGCAAAAGGGTAACGCGTAAAAAGTAACATGCGTTACATTATGACACTTAACTCATTTTTGTGCAGTTTAATGATGTTGGAACATTTTGCCAAAGGAGAACTCCAGAAGTATACTTGCACTGGAGGTTTTTAAGAAACTAGGTTTCTGCCTTAACTGGGTCACTCACCTTACACTTACTCACCTTATATGTACATTAGACCATTCTTCTGCTGCTCTTATTTATTGTACTTATTTATTAATACATATATGTCTTATTAGCTTATTGCCTGTATATATAGATATTTCACTATGCTCTGTGGTGTATGTGACAATTAAAGATCCATAAACCAAAGTTGGTTAACAAAGGGTTCCAGGGTGGACCTTAAATTTACAAGGGGTACAAAACCCTTCATAGCACACTCAGGGATTACATTTGATTGTCCCAATGAGTGAGGCTTAGCGGTTGAGGCACTGGACTGTGAAACACAATGTTTCGGCTCAGTCCCCACTGATGGCTCACTTATGAGCAAGTCGCTTATCCTGCCTGTGCTCCAACTGTAGAAATATGGAGACGATTGTACTACATTATGTTCTTCTGACCTTTAACTCACTTTGGATAAAGGCACCCCCTAGAGAAATCTCTGAAATATGTGATTCATGTCACACTGCATGTGTAATTCATGTGTTCATGTCTGTTACAGCAGAAAGATTTGCGATGACAGTCGAGACAAGGTAATGCTCCAAGTGAGGAAGACCCTGTTAAAGTAAAGAGAAACCGGCACCTAATTGACTTGGTGGGGAAAGGGAAGGTGGTCTGCTTCTCCTTTTATTGATAATGCACCACAGGTACAAATCCCAAACTGTCCCTATAAGCCTCATCTAAAAAGAGCATGAAGTGAAGCTTAAATTTACTAATCAATAGTACTGTCATGTGGAACTACAAGGAAGAGGATTTTAAAACCTCAAGAGGGAAAAACATGGGTTGGGGGGACCTGAATGCTGAACCATAGGCTGTAGCTCAATTCTAACGTTCATTCAGGTTTCACATCCTTCCCACTGAGACAAAATAAACCCCTGAGGACTCAAAAAACTTTTTTTGTTCTGGAAGATGCTTCCACCCTTGACTATAGCTCTGTTCCGTCATCCCATCTCCTTTCATGCCAGTTTGTGCACAAGCTAATAAGAAAGATTCTTGCGTAGAAGTCTCTAACATCTCACCTCAACTTCATGGGCAACAATCCCACCAGCATGAATTATCCACTGTAACTGTAATTTAGTTCTCCTTCACAGAATTTCCACACAGGACTTTTGGAGCATGAATGTGTCACATAGTGTGACAAGCAATAGCCTTATCCAATAATGCCAAAGGAGAATTCCATCACCACAAATAACTAATAGGGCTTCTGAGTACACGGGGTGTCCTTTCTTTGTAGAAAAGAGAAGAGGATTTGAGCATCACTGTGATTCAAGTCCGCTTTCAGAAATGGCTTTCTAAAGCCCAATTCCACCTCACTGGAGGCTGTAGGCTAATCAAGTAGCATCAGGCAAAAGGTAGGAAACAGGAAAGGACACCAGGTCATCACAGCATGTCTTTGATTTACAACTGGAGTGCCCAAAGTTAAAAAGAAGAGCAAGACATTGGCTGAGCACAAGATTTGAACCCAGGATGCTTGATCGCTGAGACAGCAGCACGTATCATTGCACTATCATGCCACTTGTGCCCATCTGATCTGAAATTTTAAATATAACAACTTCAGGAAAGTTACATGTAGAAGGGGACTAGGAGAAATCAAGCTTCATGAGAGCGGAAGAATTGAGGTACAAAGCCACCAAGAACCATCAGAAGGTAGTGGCCACCAAGTTGCAAGATCACGCTGAAACATCTCCAGCTTGGAAGCAACTGAAAGCCAGTGGAAGAGAAACCTGCTGAAAGAAAGACAGAAACACTTTGTGATGACGTGGAGCAGGCGACTTGACAAAGAGACAAATGCTCCTATGGAGTTAAAGCCCCTTCTGTTGACATTTTTTAATTTCTTTGTGTTTTGTATCTTAAGTAGTGCCTATAGGGACTGCCATGCTACCAAACATATATCTAACTAGTTAGATCTGCTTTGTGTCATGATAGGCACTGGCTCAACAATCACTAAAATTGCATATAATCTGGACGGAGGGATACTACTGCTACTGAGGTTGCAGAAGTCGGATATGGAATCATGGAGTCTCAGTCACAAAACCCCATTGCAATCATGATTATGAAAGCCTGTTTACACTCATTTGCAAAAAGCTGAAAGATAAAGGCAGTATGACGTGCATGCTCACATGCTTCAGTCAGTAAGTACAAATATTTTGTGTGGGTGAGAACTCCCACATTCCCTGCTTCTTAGCATCTGGCTGTGATGAAGGATTTAGGGTAATGCTTACCAAGAACAGTGCATTTAAAATAATCTTTCCAGTCTGGTGAAAGGTGGAAATGTGTGATCTGCTATGCAAAGAGAAGATGGTGCCATCTTGTGGCAAAAAGATAAACTGAACTAAATATATCATACAATTTTCTAAGCCCACTTAATCCTAAGATGGATCACTGGTTGGTGTGGCCGAAGCCTATGTCAGCTAGAAGAAGGGTAGAAGGGTAGAAGAAGGTAGGAACAATTCCTGGACAGGGTGCCAGTCCAACTCAGGGTAAACACACACAGTAAGGTGAATTTAGTATCACCAGTCCACCTATAACTTGCATGCCTTTGGACTGTAGGAGGAAACGGAGCACCTGGAAGAAGCCAACACACACAACACATACATACCGAAAGGAAGGCCCACCTTTATTTTTACTAGGAGGTAGCAACGATGCCACTGCACTGCTGTGCTGTCTCAACCAAAAAGTAATATAAGAAGTTTCCAGTTAATAATATCAAGAGTTTCCATACCAAAGTGGCAGGAGCCAGGCTTACACCAAATCCAGGCTACTAGTCCATCTGGTAATTCACTCAGACTTGTACTGACTTTAGAGTAATAATTAACCCAATATTCAAAAGAAGGAAGGAACCCTGAGAAAATGCCCTCACGAATATCAAACCCAGGACCCCTGAAGATGTGAAGCTACGGCCCCAACCACTAAGCTACCACCTAATTTCCGGACCATTTTAATCCTGTTTAGAGTTGTTGGGATCCAGAACATAACTCCTAGCAGTTCTTTCCAAAACTGAGGAAACAGCTCTGGATGGTCAGTCTGTCACAGGGCACACAGACTTACAGGCAAGGCATCTGTGCAATGTTCTCCTGGGAAGGCTTGGGGCCTGACAATCATTTGAATGTTACTTTTGCATGTACCACCTACCTAAAGACTGTTACAGATCACATATACCCCTTCATGGCAATAGTATTCCCTGATGGCAGTGACCTCTTTCAGCAGAAAAATGCACCCTGCCACACCACAAAGATTGTTTAGAAATGGTTTGAGGAACATGGCAAAGAGTTCAAGGTTTTGAGTTGGACTTAAATTTCCGATATCACAACCTGTTTGAGCATCTGTGGAATGTGCCAGAAAAACAAGTGTGATCCATGGAGGGCCCATCTTGCAAATTACAGGACTTAAAGGATCTGCTGCTAATGTCTTGGTGCAAGATACCATAGGACACTTTCAGAGGTCATGTGGAGTCCATGCATCGTTAGTTCAGAGCTGTTTTGGCATCATGAGGGGGACCTACACAATATAAGGCATGTGGTTTTAATGTTGTGAAGAAGAGACTTTGTGCTGCAGGTTTGACAGAATGAGGTGCACTAAGAAAGCCATTCCTTAAAGGACAAAATAGGGCCTTGAAATACCAGCTGTGGACTACTGCAGACTGGACAAAGCCTCCTCTTCACCATTGAAATTGAGTCTTGATTTTTTTTAAACCACTATTAAGCTGTTGTGTTGTGAGGCACCCATCACTCAAGCCGGTGACCCTCAGAAACCTCTTTAGATTGGGTAGTGACTTTGAGTCTGCCTGATCTCTTCCTGTCAGAGTTTCTTCCAGTTTCCAATTGCCTTTGGATTGTGTAGGTCACCACTGTACTCACTGACATTTTGATTTTTGTGCAATTTCTCTAAATGAAAGGCCTACACTTCTAAGGGTAGCAATGCTCTGTCTCATTTCATTTGTTAAGTGCCATTTTCTTGCCATTATCACTTGAAAATTGTCCAAGTAGTACCTCAGAGAGTGTAGCAACACAATCTGTTCCACCTCTTCTTTAAGACAGAGGGTTTTTAAGTAATCAACAGAAGTTGGGATACCTGTGCAAATTGTTTGCTTCAACTTGTAAGGCTTAATTTACTTTAATTGCTGCAGAACATCTGTACATTGCAACCTATTAGTCGTTCCCTGAAGAAGGCCCATTTGTAATATTCTGATATTTCCTTTTTTCAGTTTTTGTTAACTTAAACTTTAAATTTAAACTTCTGTCAGTTTACTGGTTACCTTTTCACCATATTAGGTCATTTGTTACATTTCAACTGTTTACATTTGAAGAGAACCTGCAAAAACTGAGGTGTTCTAAAACTTTTGACTGGTAGTGTATGTATGAATAAGACTCATTAGGAAGAATCAGGCTTCCAGTGTTGCAGCCATGAAGCATTCATTCATTTCCTGAACCTACTTTTTCTAATGGGGCAATAATAAGACACAACTCCAGTCATGGCCAATTTAGCGTAACTGACTACCCTACCATGTATGGGATGTGGAAAGACAACAGAATAATATGTGGTATGTATATCTGAGGGTACAGTTAGAAAGCTGAACTGATGAAAATGGGGAATTCAGTCATTACTGTGTCATCCTGAGCATCACCCTGCATGCAGAATCTGCATGCTAATGCTAATGATGGTAAATGAAATGATGGGAAAGAATGCAATGATGTCACTATCACAAGAATAAAAATAAACAATCACAAAAAAACAAGGCCAAAAATTACAAAAATGGTACAAAACAAATGATGGAGCCCAAATATGGAGATTATAATTAACCTTTAGGTTTTGCTCGGCTGTGTTAAACAGTATTTTATTACAAAAGCAGTCATCAACTGACAGTTCAGTCAATGGTAACAGTGAAAATTAAGGACCATAAATATTAGCTTTTATTATCATTTATATCAGGGGTCGGGGAACTTTTTTACCCATTACCGCAAAATTTGTTTATTTAAGTCACCGTTACCCCATGATTTGAAAGGAAAAAAATTGTTGTTTTTAAATTCAAATTATTTATTGAATCTGTTTTCAAATATAATATAAAAATAAATGGATAAATAATAAAAAAAAATAAAAGGACAACATTCACTTGGTGAAATGGTGTTGTTTCATTTTTGAAACAATGACATCAAAATTTGGGATCTTTATGAAAAAAATGCTTGCACATTGACCATATGTATCACACTGCATCGTATTTCCAACTTTGGTGTTCGAAATACACTCTGACCTGTTTTTATGCGGTAATAGGGACTGCATAAAAAACACACAAAAATTTTTTTTCGAAACTTCATAAATAGTTATAAAAAATATTGTTCGCGATAAATTAAGAAAAAACTTACTCCCGCCTACCAAATACAGTCTTACCAGTCGTTTTCAAAACGCAATGTAGATCGATGCAAAAAAAAAAATAGATTAAAACGTAAATAAATTATTTTTCTAATAGTTTTAATTGAATTTCCAAAAAAAAAGGAAATATGTATACTCAGCAAAAAAAGAAACGTCCCCTGACTTTCAACTGTTTTTACTTTCAGTAGACTTAATGTGTAAATATTTGTATGAACACTAAAAGAGTCAACACCATAAGACATAAACTAAAAATGTTTCACAATGTGTCCCTGAATGAAGGGAGGCTCAAAATCAAAAGTACCAGTCAGTATCTGGTGTGGCCACCAGCTGCTTGAAGTACTGCAGTGCATCTCCTCCTCATGGACTGGACCAGATTTGTCAGTTCTTGCTGTGAGATGTTACCCCACTCTTCCACCAAGGCACCTGCAAGTTCCTGGACATTTCTGGGGGGAATGGCCCTAGCCCTCACCCTGCGATCCAACAGGTCCCAGACGTGCTCAATGGGATTGAGATCTGGGCTCTTCGCTGGCCATGGCAGAACACTGACATTGCTGTCATGCAGAAACTCACGCACTTTTTGCCACTCCTGTCTGGTCCAGCGAAGGTGGGTTTGTGCCCATAGGCGGTGTTGTTGCTGGTGATGTCTGGTAAGGACCTGCCTTACAACAGGCCTGCAAGCCCTCAGTCCAGCCTCTCTCAGCCTATTGCGGACAGTCTGAGCACTGATGGAGGGATTGTGTGTTCCTGGTGTGACTCGGGCAGTTGTTGTGGCCATCCTGTACCTGTCACGCAGGTGTGATATTCGGATGTACCGATCCTGTGCAGGTGTTGTTACACGTGGTCTTCCACTGCGAGGATGATCAGCTGTCCTTCCTGTCTCCCTGTAGCGCTGTCTTAGGCGTCTCACAGTGTGGACATGGCAATTTATTGCCCTAGCCACATCAGCAGTCCGCATGCCTCCCTGCAGCATGCCTAATGCACGTTCACGCAGATGAGCAGGGACCCTGGGCATCTTTCTTTGGGTGTTTTTCACAGTCGGTAGACAAGTCTCTTTAGTGTCCTGCGTTTTTAGAACTGTGACCTTAAATGCCTACTTTCTGTAAGCTGTTAAGGTCTTAACGACCATTCCACAGGTGCATGTTAATTAATTGATTATGGTTAATTGAACATGCATGGAAAACATTGTTTAAACAATTTACAATGAAGATCTGTAAAGTTATTTGGAGTTTTAAAACATTATTGTTGAAATACACAGTCCTGAAAAAGGGACGTTTCTTTTTTTGCTGAGTATATAAGGATCGAGGTGTGCTATAGAGCAAAATGGTTTACGAAAACGTGGTTAGTACGTCGTATCACCGGACACCAACGGTCAGCGCAATCATGATACCACATACGTATCACCGTCCACCAAAGTGATAATACAACACTGTCTTACCTTGATCGTCGAAGTTTTTCAGCAAAATATTGTAGCGAATCTATTTGAGGCTACGGCGGCAGGGTCTCAACGTGCAAAGGGGTGTATGCGCTCGAGTGGTCTCTCCCTGGTGTTGTCGGCTGCGGTAGTGGCGCGATATAGGCGCTTTCAATTATTGTAGTCGCTGGCGGTGGTGGACTCGATTTATGAGGGGCCAAACAGGCCATAAATCATATATTTCTGTGTGTAATCTATTGGTTTACGTGTGAACACTCAACTGCTCCGTGGCGAATCAATCTTCGGTATCTGGTAGAATTAATCTTTGGCCGTTCGCCGCCTCTTTTTAACGGACGCGTGCCCCCCACCCGCACAGTGTTACCGCTTTTGTGTCCAACGCACGGTGAAGTTATAAATATTGGTTGCAATCAGACAGGGAGCTCCCTCTACAAGATACGTTCGTTTAGATATGCCACTTTCAAGCGCGTTAACAGATCAGGAAGAAAAATGTAAGTCGCAACAAGAAACAAGATTTTTATTTATTTATGTACCTATGTCTTTACTGAGTCCTTATTACCCCCGAAAATATCACTTTTACCCCAATTGGGGTAATTTACCCCTTGTTCCCCGACCACTGATTTATATCATACCAAAACATTTCAGGAGATGACTCAGAAATGCAGTTATTTTCATCTCAAGGACAGCAAACTTTTTTCCCTTATTGGTCCACACACTCCTAGTCACATAGTAGGAGGAGCCAGCTTAGTAAGAGGACATCTGACCAGACGTCTTCACTCAGGTCTTGTGCCTACAGCAGACACCGCGAGTTTCTGTTGATGAGACGCCATTTCACCTTTGTGTGTGTCTTTTGATATGTAAGACAGAAGTGTAATACTGTAATGAAATCTGTAACCAAAATTCCAAAAATAGTTGGAACAGTATGGGAAAGCTAATAAAAACAAAAAGGAGTGATTTGTAAATTCTACTTACCTTGTACGGCATTAAAAATACTACAGTAACAAGTTATTTGATGTATTACCTTGTGAATTTAATCTTTTTTTTTAAATATACACTCAGGTCATATCCGAAGACTGCAACATGTTCCAATAAAATTGGGAGGGTCAAGTGTTTACCACTGAGTAAACATCACCATTCCTTTGAATAAAACTATGGGGGCTTTGCTCGCCAACCCCCTGGCCTGCGCTATGCGCTAGCCTCTTTGCGGTTCTGACGCTTGTGTATGGGGATGTGGATGCACAATTTAAAAAGATTTTAATTTTCATGTGAAGTGTTACATTTGCATCCATGCGACGTATAACGTGATTGAATTTCGTTTCTTTCTCTCTATTAAATAAAATGACTTTTTCGAATGTTTGGCTCTGAGATTTTTTAATTGTCTTTGCAAAAGCTATTCTAATGGGAAACTGTTAACGTTTTAATATGAATGCCATATTAAGATCTCTTTGTTAAAGATGTACTACATTACCTTTCTTGGAAACTTCTTTCTACAGTAATTCGTACAGTGGAAGACTGGGTGGTATTAACAGTTATAGAAATTCTTTGTGATATTGTAAGTTGTATTCATTTTCTGCACGATCACCACCAACTATTTCAGTATAGTCTATTGATACACATTTAACCAATTTCCTGTGTAACTGATCGACATTTTTGGCGTAAATTCGTTTGACATCCATGTTTTTAGGTGTTAGGATTGCCTGTGTACTCATTTTTTCTGTTGATAACCCTTTGTGATGAAATTCTTCAATAAGATTTGGACATAATACATCTTCTTTAATTGGGAACTTAAAGTGACAAAAACGTTAAAATTTATAGGAGCTGAGAGAACAGGAACTGTGTCTGTCAAAAGCATTAACAAGACTGAGAGGCGAGAGTATTATGATCTTGTTTGAAAATGGTTGCCAGGAGGGCGTGACTTTTAAAAATATCATGGCAATATTCTTGTCTCTCGGGACTTGAAAAAAACCTTTTCCAAAAAGTCTAGTATCCTAAAAAGTCTTGTCGCATCAAAAGAGAGACTAAGCTAATAAATAAGCATTTGAGCACTAAAGACATAAGTTAGCTGAGTTTGATAAAAAGAATTTTTCCACATTCATCCATTCATTGCTATATTTTGTGTTTTATAATGCACCACACGGATCAGGACTACAAGCAGATCAATCTAGTATCTACAGTATACTCTTGCCTGAAGAAGGGGCCAGAGTTACCTCGAAAGCGTGCATATTGTAATCTTTTTAGTTAGCTAATGAAAGGCGCAATTTTGTTTGACTTCTCACTACATTCATAATGGCTAACACTGTACAACACCCTAATACTGATGAGCTTTTCAAAACAATGTGGATCAGTAGTGAGGTTGTTTGGGACAGTCCAAGAGATGAAAACAATCCTCATATCTGGCCATAAAACTCTTGTCTCTATTTAAACCACATCACTCAGTAAAAGTAGGGAGAGGCCCCTTTATGCAGCATAATAGGTCCGACATTACAATTAGTTTTACTTACCAAAATAATTTCAGGAGTACCAAAGATCAAGTCCTGTTTGTTCTCTTTATCCTATTTTCTAGACAACTCTATTCATAGCAGAATGTACTTTCATCACAAAGTCATTATTTTGAGATAAGATCTTTAAAGGATAACTGAAAAACAAAGCCAAGTACAATTAACAAGAACATGAAAATATATAAATGCTACACCTCCTAGTGTGCCTAAAAGACGCATAAAGCTCAGTTCCCACCATGTGATTCCCTGCTGTCTAAATGCACCGTCCCAGTTGCTTCTTTTAGCTTACAAGAAAGCAGCTGTGAAACAGAAGGTGCAGGGC
Source organism: Polypterus bichir lapradei (assembly GCA_026402145.1). Taxonomy (NCBI): domain Eukaryota; kingdom Metazoa; phylum Chordata; class Cladistia; order Polypteriformes; family Polypteridae; genus Polypterus; species Polypterus bichir. The sequence goes on from JANRMT010062791.1 coordinate 138,862,780, forward strand.
AACATCTGGCATCATTAAGAAACACAGAAATCGGACTCATGCTCCTTGTTGGTTTGGATAGATAGAATTCCACTATTTTCAGATTCTATCTAATTTTAGTACACTCTATAAACAGACAATCTTACAAAAAGTAGGAAAATATATTTGAAATTTAACCTTGTAAACAAAACATCTCTCAGGGCTTGTTTGTGAAAACTCCCAAAATACAAATACATCATTATCTGCTTCATTTTCATTGACAACAGGGCATTTCACATAAGGCTCTTCTGATGCTATATGGTCTTCTTCACAAAAATGTTAGTACAGTAGATTCCTAGAAATTATGCTACCAAAACAATTGCCACTCAGGTTCCTCAGGATAATGATACTGACTTTAGTTCATGTTCGTGGTCTACCTGACAATTTATTGGTTAATATCTGCATACAGTATGTGAGGTGGTCTGTGGAAGTAAACTATGATGGTGCTAATTTCAATTCTGAATTGTACAGTGGATTCAAAAAGAATTCAGACCCCTTCACTTTCTGTATCCTTTGTTGTGTTGTAGATATACAGCATTTTTAAATGGATACATTTGCCATTTCTGCCCATCAATCTACATTATATAACCCATAATGACAAAGTAAGAACGTTTTCAGACAAGTTTGCAAATGTATTAATTAATTAATTTATTTATTAATTTATTAAAAACTGATATCCATCCTTTATGTAAGCATTAAGACCCTTAATTCAGTACTTTGTAGAAGCCCATTGGCAGGAATTACAGCTTTGAGTATTCATGGGTAAGTACTGTATCTGCACTTATGCAGTTTATCCCATTCTTCCAAGAAGATCCTCTTAAGCTCAGTTAGAATGGATGAGAAGCATCTGTAAACTGCCATCTTTCAACGCTCTACGGGGTTTATGTCCCAGGTTTGACTGTGCCAGTTAAGGACAGTCAGTGCCTTGTCTCAAAGCCACTCCATCGTTATTTTAGCTGTATGCTTCAGGTCACTGTCATGCTGAAAGGTGAACTGTCAGCCCACTCTCAGGTTGCATGCTGTCTGAAGCAGATTTTCTTGAAGGGCCTCTCTACATTTGGCTGCATTCATCCTCTCCTCAATTCTGACTAGTCTCCATCCCACTAAGAAGCACCACCATAGTTTGATGAGGCCACCACCGTGCTTCAAGGTAAGGATGGTATTAGGCAAGTCATGAGCAGTGCCTGGTGTTAGCCAGATATAGTGCTTAGAACTCTGCCCATAGAGTTCATTTTTTGTTTCATAAACTAAACAAACTTTATCCTCGTGGTCTCAGAGTCCTTTAAGTGCTGCTTGGCAAACTCCAAGTGGGCTGTCATATGTGCCTGATAGATGAAGTGGTGCTGCTGAGATGGGTGTCCTTCTGACAGGTTCTTCCATCTCAGCAGGGGACCTCTGTAGCTCTGTTACAGTGACCATTAGGTTCTTTAACATCTCCCTGACCATGGCCCTCCTTGCCTGGTTTCTCAGTCTGGCCAGACAGCTAACCCTAGGAAGAGTCTTAGTGGTTCCAATTTGCCTGATGGCTGCTTTTCTTATTTTTCCCCTTAATACCCAATATTCAAAATCCAATAACTAAAGCCCATGGGGTTCTCATGAATGGATAGGGGCATCACATCAGAGCTATAACACATACACACTATTTATTTCATATACACCCCCTCCTTTTACTATATGAGAACCAGTAGGCACTACAGTACATTTGACACTGCATAATGCTGAAATATTGGAGCCTCAACAATCCAGCGTCCTGCATTCAAATCCCTGAGCACTATCTGCATGGGGATTTCTGTGGGAACTCCAGTTTTGCTACCACATTGCAAAATATGTGCATGTCAGGTTATTAGGAGACTCTAGATAGGTGCTTTGTGTCTGTGGTCATTACCGTGAATGGATTGGCTAGCTCTTGCCAGTGTTTCTGGGATTTAAGGTTATTTTGTGGCATAAGATTGATGTGTTTATTAACTAAGTAATGGTGGATGTGTGGCTTATGAAGACTCTACAAGGAAGAAAGGAGCAGTGAGGCTAAGAAGACAAATTTTGTGCTCCTGTTTGATTACTCCATGCTTCATTTCCTTTTCATAGTTGTTATGGTTTAGCCAGGGTGTTATTTCTATGTATATTATTCTTCATATTATGTTATTAATTTTGTTTTCTGTCTTTTTGTATTGAATACTAGTTAGTTTATTTGTTTATTTAAAAATGTGCTTAACATGTTAAAAAAATGCACCCTGTCCTCTTAAGATTGATTTTCAGGTGTTTTGGGCAGTATGATGTTTGGCTGGAGTAGTGCCACCTGTCTTTACAAGTCCTAGCTGGCAGCGATTCAGGTCCTCCAGATCACCACTGAGGTGGGTATTGTAGTCTTCATTTGCAAATACTAGATTTTTCTAATGTTCTTGATAGAGTTTTTGTGTTTAAAAATTAGCCTGTATCCAATCCATCCATTCATTTTCAAACCTGCTTATCCTGAGCAGGGCCACTGGGAAGCCTGGGCCTAGCCTAAAGCTTACTGGGATAGGCTCCAGCTTCCATGCTGAAATTAAACAGGTTTGAAAATGGATGACTGGATGAATGGATGGGAGACTGACTTATTATTCTACAGTTTCCTCTCCTTTTTTTGAAAATGTATTGAGAATTGTTTAAAGTCTGACTTGCCCCTTTTTAAGTCTTCTGGTTTAACGAAAGGCCCATTTTGGAGATTAGCCCTCAAAATAGCCTGTGATTAGATTTAGGTGACAAGGTCTCATTTTAGCATTCAGCATTCAGCCTACAAGTACTAAAGCCTGTGTTTCTGTTTCAGAGAAACATGCTTCCTTTTTGCACTCTCATGTACATTTTGTTATATTTCAAGCCAGACACTTATATAAAAGGTATTTGGACTTCATTACAGCTCTGTGTCCTTAATAAAATATGTGACCAAGAAGACATCCATAGGAAAATTTTAAGGCTCAAAGGTGGATCTTTGATGGCTCATGAGACTTAAAAGAGATTCTTATTTATGGTTTATTTAAATTTGTCATTGATGCTTCTCCTAAAAATCCTTAGGAAAAAGAGCCTTAGACAAAAAGGAGACATGAGATAGAAATGAAATAAAAGGAGTCGATATTGAGAATTTGGTTTAAAAAGTGCATGTTATATTCTGTGCAGTCACTTTCTAGTCTTGTTTTAATCTCTTTCAAGACTTCATTATTTTTGGACTGATGCCTTTATCCAAGATATCATACAACATTTGAAATACAATTGGCTATATTTCTTTTGTTTTTCATATTCAAGCACAGGCAGAAGAAGTGGCTTTCTTGTGGTCATATAGGTGTCAGTAGTGGGATTTAAACCTACAATCTTAGGGTTTTGAAGTCCAAAGTTTTAACTATGCCACAACTGCCCACTTCATCTTTTAGAATGAGTATAATCTAACTGAAGCACAGCAATATAAATTAGAGCAACTAATAGTGTTAATGAGAAGCAAGGACTACAATTTTGTAATCATAGTAAAGTGTTTCATTGCCACAAACAACTGTCCATATATTCATAACATATTACTGAGCACACTATGCAAATACTTTCAAAGTGCTAAAAAAAATGTCAAGACATAAAAATCGGAGTCTAGTGTGTGGCTTTGCTGAGATCTCTGATGAAGCTGAAGCGGAGATACTTGTGAGACAACTGGGGTATTTTTCCTCAGGAGAAAAATCTGTGACAGTATAACAGGTCTCCATTTTATTTCTTTCCAATCTCATTGTTGTCTGGGAGAAACAAAAAAGATATTAAGGACATCTCTTTTTTCGATTTTTCTTTTCTATGGGCAGGGAGTAACCCATTTGTGACTGAGAACTTTTGGAATTGTTAAAAGGTAGCGTTAAAATAAACATTTTAGTTTTCTTTGCCTCACAGTAAGGAGACCAGGATTCACGTCCCGGGTCCTCCGTGTGTGGAGTTTGCATGTTCTCCCCGTGTCTGTGTGTTTTTCTTCCTGGTACTCCGGTTTCCTCCCACAGTCTAAAGACATGTAAGTTAGGTGGATTGGCAATACTTAATTGGCCCTGGTGTGTGTAAGTGTGTGTGCATGTGTGTCCGTCCTGTGATGGATTGGCACCCTGTGCAGAATTTATTCCTGCCTTGCTCTCTGTACTAGCTGGGATAGGCTCAAGCACCCCCTATGACCCTGTTCAGAATAAAGTGTGTTAGGAAATGACTGACTGACTGAAATTCAAGTGTTTGCAGTTTGTGATATTTTGGTAAACCTTTCTTATTTAGGCAGTGTCCATCCAGCATGGCAATGTGGTGAGTTAGAGTTGTTGTATCACAAACTCAGATACTGGAGGATGGTTTTTGTGCCCTGTGTGCTCTGTTTGTGTTCTCCATTCATTTCCAGCTTCTTCCTCTGACTGCTCTGGTGTTCCCTCTGCCATGCAGTTTGGTAGTTTGCTGACTCTAAATGGTTCCATGTGAGTAAGTGTGGGTATGTGTGTGGCTATGTCCATCTATGAGCTAAAATCTCATCTAGTGCAGGTTCCTATCTTGTGACTCCTGGATAGCCACCGGCCTCCTCTAAATAGTGTAATAAAAACTAGATGAATGGAAGGATAAACACAATTGCCTGGCTTATACAGCAGGTTGACAGAGGATGATGAATGTGAAGTCATACTAAAGCAGTGATGAGGTGATGTATGCATGGCGGGATATTAGAACATTTGAAAACATTTGCCATTTAGCCCAACAATGCTCACCAATCCTATCCGCCTAATTTCTCCAAAACATCAAGTCGAGTTTTGAAGGTGCCTAACATCCTACTCTCCACCACACTACTAGGTCATTTATTTCATGTGTCTATGGTTCTCCGTGCAAAGAAAAGCTTTGTAATTTTTCTTTTTTTTTGCAAAATTTTGGCACGCATTTGTCCTGAATTAGATGTAAAACATTTTTAAACCTATTCCACTGCTCCTCGACTGTCTCACTCCTAAAAGCTTATCCCAGTTTATCCCTGTTTGACTTTGACACATCTTTTCAAAATATGTCCTACAAAAGTTAAACTTAATAGTTTTGGTCTTTGCATTTGCGCTCTTCCAAAACACTGAGAAATGTATTAGATTGTAGCCACTCGACCCTGATGGTTCAATCACCTCTACGCCTTCAGTTCTATCCAGATTATTACAAAATACTAAACCGAGATAGGCATCTCTTCTTATTGGTATTTGTATGTGCTGTGTCAAAAAAACAGTCAAGGATTAAGTCTAACAATTCCTGTTCTTGTACTCCACTATTTGTAAGGTTAGCCCATCTGCTATTCAGGTAATTAAAGTCCCCCATGATTATAATATCAATGTAATTAAGAATTTCACTGTACTGTAAGCACATGCTAATGCTACTGCTACCTGGGTTCAGACAGAACACTCCATTTTAATTCTTTCTATAGTTGACATTAAGTCTTTGCTGTTTATAGAGTAACAATGGGTGTAAACTGAATGTAGGTAGGCTGATTTTTTCCAGGCCCCTTTATTGTTAGCTTATGCAGATTTCACTATCTTGTGACTTACATTTCTGCAACACTGAACTGGATTAAGCATGTAGTCTCAAATAATCAGTGTCACACACGTGCAAATAGGAGAGAGCTGTATGGACCAAGTGAAGGTAATTTCACAGCAGGCCAGGGGGTGGCGGGGCGCACTAAAACTCCTTGTGTTGTCTCTGGAGACAAAAAATGGGAAAACCTGTCTGATTCAACCCTGAAGACGTCACTTCCAGTTCCAGCACCCTGATACATGTCACTTCCGCTTCCGCCGCCAGAAGCATGTCACTTCCAGGTCCACTACGTCACTTCCGGTTTTGGCATTTAAAGCCACCATTTTTCCAAACAGTCTTCAGTCTTATTTTGGACTCCATCAAGGACACATCTGTCTTTACTTTCAAACTCATTGCAGCCAGGGAAATTATACGGGTGGCTGCCCCAAACCTTTTTTTAAGTCTCCCGAGTCTGATCATTTCATACCAGATATTTCTTAATGTCATTTATAAACTTTAGAATGTGATCATCCATGATAACAAAAGAAGGAACAAAGTAAACCTTTATTATTTAGGCAATGTCTATCCAGCATGGCAATGTGATGAGTTAGAGCTGTTGTATCACAAACTCAGATCCTGGAGGATGGTTTTTGTACCCTGTGTGCTCTGTTTGTGTTCTCCATTCATTTCCAGCTTCTTCCTCTGACTGCTCTGGTGTTCCCTCTGCCATGCAATTTGGTAGTTTGCTGACTCTAAACGGTTCCATGTGAGTAAGTGTGGGTATGAGTGTGACTATGTCCATCTATGAACTAGTGCAGGTTCCTATCTTGTGACTCCTGGATAGCCACCAGCCTCCTCTCAATAGTGTAACAAAAACTAGATGAATGGAAGGATAAACACAATTGCCTGGCTTACACAGCAGGTTGACAGAGGAAATGGATGAAGTGGACTGCTTATTTCTAAATCAATTTTCCTTTATGTCACTAGAAGAAAAAACAAAATAAAGAGACTAAAAGAGAAATAAATCATTTCAACCTTATTGAAGTTACTGACGGAATGCAACCTTCAATTTTCAGCAACTGTAAAGCTGTCAGAAATTGTGTTCCTCTCCCTAGTTACAACAGGTGGGTCAGCGAAGTGTGTCAGCACCCAGATCAAAAGTGCAAGCGGCTATCACAGAATCAGCAGTGGCCAGCTGACAGCACTTGTAAACTGGAGAAAACCTGTATTAAGTAACTCAATGGTATGGGCTACTTGGGATGTTTTACCAATAAGATGTACTTTTAAAGTATTATTTATTGTAGGGGATAAGTGAATTTAAAGTAGCCACAATAGAAATCACAAAGATGATAAACAGTTGACGCATTGTTCTCTGTTGTATGATTCTAGTATGATCCTCTGCAGTGTGCCTATTAGACACACTTTACTCTTCACGCTCCACAGAGTCTACTCCCACTTGGACAAAGCCGGCACCACAGTCAGGATCATGTTCTTTGATTTTTCCAGTGCTTCTATCACCATTCTGTCTCATCAAATGGGGAGAAAGCCGAAGGCTTTGCATGTTGATGCCCCCATAATCTCCTGGATCATGGACTACCTGAACAACAGACAACAGTTTATGAGGCTGATGGACTGTGTGTCAGAAATGGTGGTAATACTGGAGCACTTTAGGGAGCTGTCCTGTCTCCCTTCCTTTTCTCCCTCTACACAACAGATGTCAAACAGAATACCAGTGCTTGCCATCTATAGACCTTCTCAGATGACTTGTCCATCATAGGCTGCTATATAAAGGAAGTGAGTAAAACTACAGGAAAGTTGTGGTACAGGAAGAACCAAACCCAACATCAACAAGACAAAAGAGTTGGTGGTAGACTTCTGCCATACCTAGGAGCCTCCGAGACCAGTCACTATCCTGGGAAGGATATGTAAGTGATGCAAAGTTATAAGTACCTGGGGGTTCACATAAACAACAAACTGGATTGGTTAGACAACACAGTGGATTTTACGTGCTAAGGAGATTAAGTTATTTTGATGTGTGCAGCCAGCTGCTGGAAATTTTCTACCAGTCCATAGTAGCCAGTGTGGTGTTCTACACTACAGTCTCCTGGGGTAGCAACTTGAGCTCAAAAGATGAACAATGCCTGAACAAATTAATCAGGAAAGCCTGCTACGTCACAGGGCGAACACTGGACACACTGATAGCTGTCGTGGAAAAGAGGATGGTGGCAAAATTGAATCTCATCATGAAAAATCCTCTCCATCCCCTCTCTTGCAGCACTTCTAGCCACAGGCTCATTCCACCACAGTGTGCTAAGAGAGGTCCTTTTCTGCCCACTATTATCAGGCAATTTAGTGCCTTCTGCTGACATTATGTTTAAGTTCATTTTGAAATTTCTGCATAAATATACATCTATTTATTTATTAGTCTGTTTGTTTACCAGTTGATTGATTGTTTTGTATTATTTGTCCTGTGAGTCTTTATCCTTGTTTTTTATGTTTCTGCTGCAATATACATCTGAATTTCCCCTTGGGATCAATAAAGTTTATCTCATCTAAACTAATCTAATCTAATTTAGACTCCATAGAATATTGACATGGTGGCACCTTGGTTTGCAGTGATGCTCCAGAGTCCCTGGTCTTCCTCCCAGTGGGGGTTCTTTCCACATCCCAAAGACCTGCCTCTGAGGTTGAATGGCAGGTCTAAACTGGCACAACATAAGTTAGTACATGTGCATAACCTACAATGGACTAAAAGCTCCTCCAAGGTTTGATTCCTGCCTTGTGCTTAATGTTGCTGAGGAAGACACTGGCACCCTGCAATTCTGGATGAGCAGGATAGTAAATGCATGTTTGTATCTATGCAAATTATTGGCATCCCCTCACTATATGTTTATTATCAATTACTACCGATTTAATAAAGTCCGTAAATGCAGACATCTAAACATTTTCTTAAATCAGCTCTTTTGGACCAGGATGATGCATAGTGGAAACTACCTCCACACAACTGACAACAGTCAAGGGCAGGCTTTAATGACACATACAACTCAGCATTCAGTTTGTTCACATATCGAGTCATATGATAAATTAGCAGGGTGAACACCGACTGCATGAGAAAATTTTAAAAAAAGGCAGCATAGCCAGGAATAAATTTGGTTAATGTCACTTAAATCCCTGGAAGGTGGCAAAAACCAGAGAAGTGCTGCAGTACCTGGAGTCATGTGACCCAAAGACAGCCAAAGCCAGAATCGACGGTGAGAAAGTGGCAAGAATAAGAAGCTGTCCAGCAAGTTTATGGAGCAGCAGGCTGGTGGGTGTTGTGACTCGAGGTAGAACTGGGCTGGTGTCTTTTCCAAACTTTCATATTGATAACTGCAGATGTAAGGAGAAATGTCACCTAGTCCAAAAAGAAGTAAGAGCTGAAGTGGAGGAAGAGAGGTCCTGCAGAATAGTGGCAATGAAGCAAAAGATGGACTGTTACTCTGTGGAGAGGAGGCTGACCTGTTCAGAGATGTGGAGAGCAGAGTCTAAATAGATTAAATTCCTCATCTAGGCAGTGTAGGATGCTTTCCTCAGGCCATCTAACCTCCACATAAAGGGCAAAGTACAGACACCAGCTTGCCCAATATGCTTTGAAATGTGTATCTTTGGAGGATGTTTTGAGTAGTAGCTTGTGGACCTCCAAGGTGAGCACCGCCCTCCCCCAACCTGGCACAGACAGACGCAGAGGCACATTTCCAAAGCACACAAGGCTTTTTATTTTCTCTTTGCCTTGTGAGAAACACCTTCCCTGTTCTCCACAAGTACAACACAGTCTCAAGCACAGCACAATACATAATTGTTCTCTTTTTCTTTTTTCTTCTCTTCTCTTCCACTCCTCCTGGCAAGCTTCATCTCCCTCCTTCTGACTCTGGCTCACCAAGTAGTGTCTGCTAGCCCCTTATATAAGACACCCAGAAGTGCTCCAGGTGTTTGATGACCTACTTCCGGCAGCACTTCCGGGTGCGGTGTAAGAACTGCCCATGAGGGCTCATCATTTGCAGTAACCCCTGGCAGCACCCACAGACCCCAACAGGGCTGTTCTTAACTCCAACTCCCATGGAGCCCTGCGGGAGTACTAGGCACCGCTGAAACCCAGAGGGACTGCCATCTAGTGCTCTGGGGGAGGTAATGCTCTAGCCACGCTCGCTCCCCCGATCCTCCCAGCATGGAGGGGTCCGCCACAAGCTCCAGGGCACTAGGAGAGGGAATGTATTGGTGGTGCATTCATAAAGTTTTGAAGGTCACGAAAGAACCTGTCAGTAAAGGGATTAAGTGGAGCAAATAGGCTAGTCCTTCAAAGCAGACAATAGCCTTCATTAGAGCTGGTGACTGTCTATAGCCTCTAGGAAAGAGATCTACAGGAACTGTATCCTCTTTACGGGAATGGCAGCTAATAGTGGACCTGGAGAGGCAGCTGAAGTTCCCCCAGTACATTTCAGGCTCTACCTTAAGGCCAGACATTGTCACTTCAGAAGCCATTAAGCAAGTTGTTCTGCTGGAGCTGACAGTCCCATGAGAAGATTGAATGAGTAAGATTTTCTACGAGGGGCTGGTCAGCCATTGCAGACAAGGCAATTGGAGAATAAGATGTCTGCCAGTAGAGGTAGGATACAGGGGCTTCGCAAGTCAATCCTTGGTCTGAACCCTCAGCTCTTTGGCCATCGAAGGAAAGAGGAGGAGAGGAGCCATCAGCAACACCACTGAAGCAGGAAAGAAAGCCCCTAGATGGCCGTAGCTCAAGACAGGAAAGCCATTTGGGTGAAACAGCCTATTTGCTATCAGATCACAAGCTGAGGCCTAATCAGCGTCAGCAGGGACACTTGGAGGAAAGTGTATAATGTTGAAAGACATTTGAGGAAACCAGGAACATCACTGAAAATGTAGCAAGAAGCATCACAAGATGTACAGTATTTATTCAGTCTCAGGATGACCACAGACTGCATGAGGAAACTTCATAAAAAGACAGCATAGCCAGAAATAAATTAAAGTAATATCCTTATATCACTTAAACACTTTAGACAACATGTTCTTCTTAAACACAGTTCAGTTCTCAAAGCCATTTAATCCACTTTAGGCTCACATTGGGCATAGGGCACAAAGCAGCAAGCAGACCTGATAGGGTGCCAGTCATTCACAGGGCCCTCTCTTACTCAACCGTACACAGAGACAGTTTTTAATCACTATTTAACTTGACGTGCCACAGAAATGGGGAGAACATGTTAACAGACAAGGTGTGGGATTCAAATCCAAGATCACAGTTCCGTGAAGCAGCAGCTTTCTTGTCAAATGTTTGTTCTAAAATTAAAAAAAATAATACAATGAAAATACCATCAGCTCTGTTAATCCAAAATGAATGACTGCTGCCCTCTAGAGGATACCAGAGTACAGATCCAACCTTCATACATAACTGTAAAGTAATAAAACGACAATTCATGGTGGGGTCCAGAGTCTAACAGTACATAGCAGAATGCACAAAATCAGCATTGGACAGAATGCCAGTTCATATATATACCTTCACTGGGGTCAGCTTTGTAATGTAACCTTCATGCCTTTGGAAATAAGAGAGAAAACTGGAGTAGCCAGAGAAAAATCCATGTGAATAAGGTGAAAAATTCCACACAGACATAAATGAGCTGCCTGAATTGAGCTCAAGCTGCTTAATCCATGCTAACCATTGCACCACAATGCCGCCAGACACACACCTTAATCTAGCTCTTGTCGGACACACGTGTTTAGGTGACAAACTCAGGGCTCAGGTAATGGTGGTTGCATTTAAAACCAGAGGGTGGTGCTGTTGCCTAATTCCCTTTCTCTTTCTCTTACTGCAGAATGGATGATTGAAGGTCTTTCCACCTTTTTTGTCACTTCCTGTTTCTGCCCTCCAGAGCCCACCCCTTCTGTGTCATTAATAACCAGCCGCGCTGTCTTCTGGTATCAGCTCAAAGAGGGATCCCACCTAAATAAGATGTCATTTATTATTTTTCCTTTTTCAAACTTCTTTTTTGTTCATCACAATATACAGAGTTCATCTTGGAGCCCCAAATCTTTTAATATATCTCTTTGTTTTCATTAAACTCTTTTATCATTAATACAAGTATTTTGCTTTGTAAAGCACAATAAAGTGTTGTTCTCTATGTAGAGTGCTATATAAAATACAAAATGTATTATTTGTTGGTTAATTGACTGAGTAGAGCCATCTATTATATCGGTAGCAGTGCCAAGATTACAGAACAGGGTGGAGGCCTAAGGTTACTGTTATCATTGTTAACTATACAATCATTTTAAAATTCCACTCATACCAGCATAAATTGGGGAGTCTTTAGGCCACATCACATTAGACATTAGACTTTTCCAGTGATTTTCAGTGGTAGCCTTCATTTCAGTAATCTTAGGGAGTCAGCGGCAGTTGGCGGCACCCTTCTATGAATTCTATCCCATAATTTGACATCCACAGTGACTCACTCCAAAGAGTCCACAGCTCAATCCTACACAATGAAACCGGTTTGTCTTTAGTTGTAGGGGCAAGATCTGTGTGCATGACATCTGACAACAAAGTAAAATGCATATGATACAGACATGAGGAATAAGGAATGCATGTACTATAGACTGCAAAAAGAGAAGAGAAGCTTGTCTGTCCATTGTCTCATGTTTTACATACTACAATACAAAGTATAAAAGAGAAAAAGGTCAGAGACTGCAGTCGTTAACCCTTGAAAGCCACTAGGGGGCATACTGCCGCTCTAACCCCCAACACAGACAGACAGGACACAGGTTCAACTCAACACCTGTTTTTATTTACAGTTTGTGCACCAATCACTAACACGGCAACACACAGTCCATTCTCTTCCTTGCGGCCAGTCCTTCCGCCTCCACTCTTCCTCAGGCTTTGTCCACTCCTTCCTCCTGAATGGTGGGACTGGCCCCTTTTTATAGGGCACCTGGAAGGACTCCACGTGCCTAACGAGCTTCTTCCGGCCACACTTCTGGGTATGGTAAAAGTGGGGCCAAATAAGGCCCTGAAAAGGTCCATGCACCACTGGAAACCAAGGGGGCTGCACTCTATTGGCCCCGAACTGTCCCACAAATACTCTCTCCTTTGGTCCTTCCATACTCTGGGCGCCCTGGCTGGGTAAGGATTCCGACTACCCACCACACCCTGTTAACCCTTCACACAATGTGCTCTGTTAAGCAGCACATCATTGGCTGTCATTAAAAGTATACTGGAAGATCGGCACTCAGTTCTGTAAATTGACACACTGATTTTCAGATGTGTAAATTGACACGGCCCGGTGACGAAATCAGCAACTGAAGCTGATGAGTCTGACAGTCCCATTGAATAAAAGTCACATAATGTGACATCAGCTTTATTTGTTATTCAGTCCAGTTTGAATGTGTCTTTGTTCACTCTAATCTACATTCATTTACAAATTAATGCTTTGGTGAAAATAAGGTGGCCACTTACCTTATAATGATCTTCATGTGCACCGTACACTTCCTGCTTCTGAACCCATTGTTGATTAAGTTATCCTCTAAATTCCTATGCAGTCCTCCTCACGCTGGTCAGTCACTTCTTTGGACTGGTTCTAATGGAGGTGAATACACATGTACATAAATTAAGAACTGCCATATGGTGAGTTGCATAAATAGGTATAAGTTAATAAAGTTCACTGCAAACCACCATTCAAATTCTTTTTTATAAGTTGAGTAGCCAGAATTAACAGTCTGAGAAAAAGAAAAGTGTCCTGTAAATAAGAGAATGTATGGTATACAATTGAAACTGCACTTCTGAAATTGTAAACAGCAACTAGCTACACTGGTTTTTGTAAAAAGAAAAAATAGCATCTTTTAATATTCCATCCATGTACCTGATCTCTTTGACCAATGAGCCATAAAAACAGCTCATTTTACCAGATATAATAAAAGTGGGAAAAATCAGCCTCTTGAGTTGTTGGGTCATCCATTTTAGACAAACCCATGACCTCTGATGATTCTCCAGCTTCTGCTGACGGAGTGTTTTTGAATCCATCACCATACTCAAAATTAGTGGTGCTGACAGTTGCTGCTTGCATTGCAATCAGGGTGAAATTTTGAATGCTGACATCAGACTCTGAAAGGTTTTAAAATTCTATTTGCTACCTGGCAGATGTTCCAAAGATTCCTATGTATGAGAGAGAGGACTGGTCACAGGTTAGTAGGTGCATGACAGAGAATGTGACTGTGTGGTCGAAATTTAACATCTTCTTAACGAAAGAAACATCCTCTAACAGGACAATTCAGTAATCAGGCAGGAGAAAAGCTGTTCATTGTATCTTTTAATGACTCCTCGGCAAAATGCCTTGGAGGGAGCGTTATTCAAAAGCAGTCCATTACAGCATGGTCAGAATCATCAGAATGGTCTGAGAAACAAAGGATAGAGGTTCATTTTATAAACTGTTGAATTTACATACAGTGTCAATCAATGCATACATTTTACTCTGGTTGGTTCATTGGTTTACACCCAAATGATTTATATAAAAAAAAAGTCTGGTTTTTCTTATACCTTTGAGTTGCACCCTTGAAATTTCTGTGCATATAACAATTGTCCATTCTTGTTGCTTATAGTACATCTGCTGATTTCTTAGTCATCCTTCAGTACATTTTGTAAATTACATCAGCCTTTCTTCTGGTACATTATTTACTTGACCATCTCAGTATTTTTCCTAAATCAAATCTTTTATTTCAGGGTACATTTTGTTGTTCACTTGACCTTTATTTGGTTTCCCACATTTATTAACCCTTTATGCTATTTCTTTAAGATGAATGCTATGCTACCCTAAAATTATCTTCCACAACTATGATCAACAAGAGTGTTCAGTGAGTTGGGACAAGAAGAGGTGTGACATAATAGTGTGGATGTAGCCTGAGATTTCACACCTGCTCATTCTTCATGGTGTTATCACGGTCAGTGTCAGTCTCTCCTGTCTCACTAGGCTATGCAATACTTCATTTTGTGGGAGATGCATATTGAAATGCAGGTTTTAAGTTATAAAACAGGGTGGACCAATGAACAAAGTGGATGGGTCTTGGCCTAAGCCCAATACTGACACCTGACATATAGAAAAAAAAATAATGGACATTTCAGATTTTCTATGAAGGGAAAGAATCTTTATTAAGCTGGACAGAGCTTATCAGAGCAGATCAATGTCTGTTGATGAAGGAGATGACATGTTCAGTGGTGTGTGATCACATCCACATTTTATTGGTCCCATTTTTTTATATGCTGAGATGTTTACAGTAAAATCAGGTAATTTGGTCCTAATTATTGTGATCATCAGCCTTTTAAAGATATTCTCATTTTGTGCATAATTTCTCTGCCAGTCCTTTAAATGTACTGTATGGAGAGTTGTAATTCTTGAGTTAGGTTAATCCTACAGTACGTAGTGCCTTGCCCACAATGGGTAAGCTGTAAGATGCATATCTGGAACCATATTTGATCACACCATTAAGGAGTATGGGCACTGTCGGTACAAAGGTGGGTAAAGCATTATTGCTTATTGGATATTTGTATATCTCGAACATCTTGTTGTGCTTAAAGGGACTGCTCTTAACTGATTCAGGTCATATCTAACTGGTAGACACTTTTCAGTGACTTTAAATTCCTCTTTTTCGTCTACTGCTCCTCTTAAATATGGTGTTCCTCAGGGATCCATTTTGGGTCCTATCTTATTCTCTATAAACCTTCACCCTATTGGAGCTGTTTTTAGGAAATTTAACATTTCTTTCCACTGCTATGCTGATGATACACAGGTTTATATTCCCGTCTGCAACTCTGCAATAAATCAACTCCACAACTGTCTTTCTCAACTAAGATCCTGGCTGGCTAATTATTTTCTTGATCTGAATCAAAATAAAACAGAGGTGCTTATAGTGGGTCCATCAGCTAAAGCCCAAATTGGTCTTGGACTTCCCAGCTCTTTCTCTGTCTTTTGCAAACCTCAAGTTCACAATCTTGGTGTTATTTTTGACAATAACCTCTCTTTTGAGAAACAAGTTAATTCTGTAGTCAAGAGTTGCTTTTTCCAGCTTCATCTATTAGGTAAGATCAAGCCTTTTTTTATCTTCTAGGGATCTTGAGAAAGCTACTCATGCTTTTATCTTTTCTCGCCTTGATTACTGCAACTCACTGTATTCTGGGATTAACAAATCCCTGATACGCAGGTTACAGTTGGTCCAGAATGTTGCCGCTCGCTTTCTGGTTGGGGCAAGAAAGTCTGATTCTGTTTCTCCAATATTAGCTTTTTTACACTGGCTGCCTCTCAGTTTTCAAATTGATTTTAAAATCTTGTTGCTAGTTTTTAAATCTTTACATGGGCTTGCTCCTGTCTATTTATCTGAACTGTGTGTTTTACACCAGCCATCTAGAGTGCTTAGATCTTCTGGTCAGTTGTCTCTGGTTGTCCCTTGTACCAAGTGTAAAACCAAGGGGGACAGGGCCTTTGCAGCTGCTGCTCCTCGCCTGTGGAACTCTTTACCTCATCACATAAAGGAGTCGTCTACAACTGAACTGTTCAAAACAAGATTAAAGACTCATTTCTATTCACTTCCATTCCGTGACCTTCAGTAATACTGATAGTTTCCTCATTGTGATTATGTAACATTACTTCTATTTATTATTTATTTTATTTATGTTCATTTATTTTATTTCTATTTATGTTATTTATGTTAATTGTATGTTTTTCTTTTATTCTATTATTGCAGAACACTTTGGCCACAGCATTCCTATGTTGTTTTAAATGTGCTGTATAAATAAAGTTCACATTGACATTGACATCTGCTTATCATTAAGGTTATTGTTATCACATATTTCTATCTGAACTTTTATTTGTAATCACATTTCCAAACTTGGACATTCCAATTTAGTGTCAATGGACATGACTGAAGATTTAAGGGGCTTTGAAAGTCACATGGTTGGAGATGCCAGTTAATCACTGGGTGCATTCAAGCATGAGCTCACTTTAAATCACTTTGGTTTATAAGCACCTTTCAGTTGAATGCTAATGTCTTTGTAATGTGAAAGAAAAACGGGGTTACCCAAATCATTTTGCAGACCAGCTCTTTATCCTTTTATATACAATACTTAAGGTGTGACTTTTCCCTACTATATAAAGGGATTTTTCTGTGAAACCTATTAAAATGTCCAAGTGGGAGATGTGTGTCCAGTTGACCTCAGCCTGCTGGAGGTTCTGTTATAGTGGAGCAGGAGATGGTGGTTTCTGATGAGCTCAGCCTCCCCCCATAGACACAGCGAAGAGGCCTGAAAGATCAATTAACAAGCAGCCATGTCAGTTCTTCTGAGGTGACTCCTCATTTCATGAGGTAATGCTCCCCTTTACAGATTTTACATTTATGCAGAACCCATGGGCTCCTTTGAATTTATCTTTGGTCAGAATTTCTATGACTCTAAATATTTTTGTTTTCATTGCCATCAATTGATTACTCGCCACTGTAAATTTCTTAAGAATTATTTATGAATGCTTTGAAATCCCCCTGACACCCAGGAATGTGAAACCCCCTACATACAGTATACCGTATGACTCATCTTGACGTCTAGTTATGCAAGACATTGAGTTTTTTGGCAATCTAGACCGAAAAAGCCTTCATTGTTAGGCCATATTTGGACCATATTTTGTGCAGAAAAATGACATACTTATGATAAAGAGTCAACTAATGGGCGTGTTCAGCAGAGATGATGAACATGAAGTTGTGCATGCCATATTAATCAGCTACCTAATGGGATATGAGGGGTCAGAACTTTGTAAAAAAGAAAATGGGGATCAATAACATATACTGTACATGTAGAGTGTCATCTTATGCGATTTTGAGGTTGCTGATCACAAATATGATCATATTTTTGATATTTCATTCTTTACCAGTGGTTCTAGCCCTCTACGAAACACTGTCAGAATTTTAAAAATGACCTGCTTCTGAACATAAGCATGTGGAGTATCGTTTTAGATTTTTTTTAAGGTTAATAATTATGATTTTTTCTGTTACAATCAAGAACATTTTGATTTTAAACATTTCAATTGAAACACACATTTTAATATTTCAAATATTTCACACAACTCTTCTTGTTTAAGTATTACTACTTCATGAAGTGACTCATTTCAGTTCTTATGAACATCCCAAATTAGGATGTCTGAATCTAATTCAGACTTTTTCCTTTTAATTATATTTGTTTATTGTGAAATACTTTCAAAACTCAGGATCTGTGGAACACATCAAGCAGTCCTAGGTGAAGATCATTGTTCATGTTAATGTGCTCTCAGGGGCCAGGACCCACAGCTTTCCTATAATATATTTAATTTTTGTGGTAAACAGTTTCATTTAAGGAGGCCCATGGGCACAATGGCTAGCATTACTTCCTCACAGATCTGGTAGACTGGCTTCAAATCTTGATTCAAGGTAGTTCCTTTGTAGAATTTACAAGTGCACCATATGCTAGGCTAATATAACCAACATACTTATTTTGAGGCCCCTCTTCATGTTTCTGGAGGCCCAGAGTAGTTGTTAAGCTCATTAATGCCAGTAAACAGTCATGTCCTCGTGTCTACGTGAGTTTTTACTTTAGTGTTCCTCCCACATTCAAAAACAGATATTTTAGGTTGATTGGGGTTTTAAACTGGCCCAGTATCACTGAGTAGGGTGTGTGTGCATGTAAGTGACTGTACCCTATCCAGGTTTGGTTCCCACCTTGCACTCAATGCACCCAATGTGGGTAGAAACTTGACATGAACCTGGAAAGGGTAAGTGGGACAGCTGATAGATGGATGGATGGATGGATGGATGGATGGAGTTAGCATGCATGGCACACTGATGCACACCCACATCCATTCACTATCAATATGTTTAGTAATAGTTACTAATATAAACACGTGTTTAAACTGTGTAAACTCAGAGGACACCCACAGATCATACATAGGAAGGACATGTGAATTCTACACCCTAACTATGACCTGAACCTATGCCCTAACAATGCTGCCTACTGAAACAGCGTACTGTTTCAATTGGGGACCAATTGCTAGGACACTGGGCTGCAGTTTCAGGCCTTACCTCTGACTCACTGTGTGACCCTGAGCAAGTGCCTTATACTGCCTTTGCCCGAATTGTATAAAGACTATATGCATAAACCACTGCAATGTCAGGTAGTGTGACCCAGTGCTTAAGCAGTAGCACTTGAAGTTAGAATATTGCCACTTTAACCTTTGTGGCTGTTCTACGTCATCACTCAAAAAAATCACTTAACCTACCTGTGTTCCTTTGTAAATAAAGACATATACAGGGCCTTTATAAAAGTAGATTTAATTTGGCTTTTTTTGACATTGATAAACAGAAAAAGACTCTTTAATGTCAAATTGAAAACAGATCTCTGCAAAGAATTTTAGAGTTGGTCAAGAAAATACACCTTTTGGACAACTGTGTTAGGGATCTGATAACAATCAGGCAAACTGAAAAATTGGATTGACTTGGCTTGTTTAGAAAGTTCGGTCATTTCTGATTTGGCTTCAGTCTCTCCAGGCCCCACTGTAGTCAGTGCATGGCTAAAATCAGCAGCACCGATCCAGCTGCAGGGAGAATGGGTAACATTGAGTTGGAGGTTTAAGAAGTCAAAATTTAGTCCCACAGCACCCAGGTCACCAATTCAGACCCAGGTTCTAAGATCTCAGAAGCATGTCTGTCAAGGCTGAGAATAATGAAGTGTTCATAAATGGTGACTCCATAGTGTGGAATGTTACAATTCCAAACTTAGTTAATCCAGCAGTTGCAAAATAAATGCCTCCCAGGGGAGAACGCATCTGACTAAGAGGCTTAATTGGATCTTCTCGCTGACAATAAAGTGTCTACCTTATTGTTGCATGTCGACATTAATGATATCTATTATCTGCAATACCGGTATGACATATTAGAGAGGAATGTCATATCTTTATGCGCCAAAGCTAAAAGAAAATGTTGGAAATTAATTGTGTCTGGCTCCATACCAAGATTATATGCAGGAGATAGAAATGTGTTCCCTTCACTGCTGGTTTGAAACCTGGTGTATAAATAAAAGCATGGCCTTTGTGAATAATTGATATGATTTTTGGGAAAGGGCTGAATTTTTCAAGAGAGACTGTCTTCATCCTAACTGCGGGTGATTTTTATGGCTGCAAAACTGCCTGGCTGATTGATTAAAGCACCATCCAGGGCACTGTGTTGTGATCTTAAATCACAGGCTGTTGTTTGTCCCATCTGTTGTTATCCTGTAGCTGCTATCTTGAATCACTGTTGTGGGGCATCTTATAAACTTTGTATTAAAGCAAAGTATAAAATACTTCATAAAGACTAAAGAGCATAATTAGACCATGAATTTAAATCCAATGCTCCACTAGTGATACATTTATTAGTACTTAATTCAAATTAAAAGGAAATATATAACACCAATACAGAATCATCCCTGCAGTTTAAAATGCTGCTTACTAAACACTCACTCTCCTGGAAATAAAGGTACTTTTGTAAATGGTATTATATTAAGTACAAAATCTGATTTGTGCTTCTGACTGAAACCTTGTTTAGTAAATCTGATACTATTCCCTTAGCCAAGGCAGCACCGAATGGTTATACATTTCTTCCAAAATCAAGAGATACTGTCTGAGAAGGTGGCCTTGGGATAATTCTACGTGATAAACTGGAAAACGTCAGTGAAATTATATTATTTGAGGTGATATTAAAACAGACTCCAACACAAGTGTAGCAATAGTCTACAGACCATCAGGGCCATATTAATTGTTCATGACTGAATTTTGACAACCTTTTATCTAATTTAGCCATAAATTATGATCAGGAAGTGTTGATGGGACATTTTAATATACACATGAATGTGGAAACTGACACTTTTAGCAAATGTTTTACCTATTTTTTAAACTCAGTAGGATTTTGCCAGATTGTCGAATGCCTGACTCATAGTCATAACCAAACATTAGCTCAAATTACTACTTATGGAGCTCAGATTCAAAATTTAAATATTACACCATTAAAAAAGTTGTTTCGGATTTCCACTTAATTAATTTTCACTTGGTTCTGCCCTTACCAGTACACTCACATATTAAAACAAGGACAGAGCAACATTTAGATTGAAATGAAAGCATAGTTGTGAAAAGTAATTTGTGATTTTGAAAGATGCTTTGGATACGGTAGCTTCCATTGAAACAAAGGAGATTAAAGCGCATAGAAACTCACCCTAATTATTGTGATTACACAAGCTCTTAAATTAGAATGTTAAAAACTGGAGTGTCATTGGAGAGCACCAAAGCTGTAGATTTTCCAAACTGCGTGGACACGGAGTGTTGAAAAGTATAAAAGAGCTCTCTTTAAAGCCCACTCAGACTACTGTTTGTGATCAATACATAACAACAGTAGTAATCCTTGTGATATGTTTAGAGCAGTAGCTATTCCAACAAATGGTAATTCTGAACTAAAATGCAAAACACTGATAGACATTAGCAGTACAGATTTTATCAACTTCTTTAATGAACAAATCACCTAGCAAATGTAATACTTGATTCACAAACCCTCATCTTATACACACCACCTTAGTAACTGTAATTTGGTAATAGAACAGGAAGTCAAAACATCAATTTCTAAAATGAAACCCACTACTTGTTCCTTAGACCCATTCCAAACAAAACTAGTAAAAAGCTCAACAGATATTATTGTTGAATGGCACAGTTCATGATGAATTAAAAGTGTCAGATCATTATTTAAAAAGTCAGACAGTGGCACTAACCAAAAAACAGGAGACAGAGCTGAGGGTGACAAGGATGGACAGGATTAGAAAGGAGTACATTGGAGGGTCAGCCCAGGTTGGACGGTGGAGAGACACAGGCAGAGAGGTGAGATTGCGTTGGTTTGGACATGTGCAGAGAGGAGAGAGGCTGAGTACATTGGGAGAAGGAAATTAAGGATGGCACTGGCAGGTAAAAGGAAGGCCTAAGAGAAGGTGTATGGATGTGGTGAGAGAGGACATTCAAGTGATGGGTGTAAAAAGATGATCTGCTTTGGCGTCCCCTAATTGGAGTGGACAAAAGAAGAAGATTATTTAAAAGGTTAGACCCAGGCACACATACTCTTAATAATTATTATTATTATTATTTATTTATTTTTGTTCTTTATTTCGCCTTATACAATTTCTCGTATTAGGAATTTGTTAGTTTTTGCATACCCCTTGGGGTCAGAGTGCAGGGTCAACCATTGTACAGCGACCCTGGAGTAATTGAAGGTTAAGGGCCTTGCTCAAGGGCCCAGCAGAGTAGGATCTCTTTTGGCAGTGACGGGGATTCAAACCGGCAACCTTTGGGAATTTGACCAATTTCAAATTTACCCTTTCTCTATAGTACTAGGATGTTGTACCATGTTAGCCATTATGAATGTAGAGAAAAGCCAAGCAAAATTACACCTTTTTAGTTAGCCAATAAAAGGTATCATTTTGCTTGGCTTTTCCCCTTTCTCTATAAAATACTCGAAAAAGTAGTTGCTACACAGCTTCAGTCTCACCTTTTATTTAAGAAATTCTAGTCTGGCTTCCGCACCGGTTATAGAACAGACACATGTTTCAAAGAACATTTTAATATCCTCTGATGAAGGGAATTCCACAGTAATTATGCTGTTAGATTTAAGCCCAGTGATTGACATCATCAATCATTATAACATAGGCTAGAAAATGACATTGGGGACACTGTGATAAGAGGTCCATGGTGAGGAAAGACTTTCAATAAATAATTGAGTCCTGGGGCACTGAGCAAGTATGGGTGCTCATGTCAGTGGACATGTGCTGCTCCAAGGTTGAATGGGTTGCTTGGCCGGTCCATGTGAAAATGCAAGCACATCAGTCAGGTGCTTCATTTACACCTTGGCTATATACAGTAAGGGACGAAATGAGAGTTCATATCAAAGAAAGAGGAAGAGAGAAATGAATGAATTAACAGAGGTTAAAGAAGAAGAAAGAGGCAGGATGGTGATCGGCCCATGTGGTAAAGAGTGGAGAGGCAGGTGATCGGGAGTATGGCCTCAAGGAAGCAAGCGGTAGGTCTGTGTTCAATTGTGGCGGGTTTGAGAAAGGAACTCCTGTAGTGCAGCATCTTCCTGTTGATGATTAGAGACTGACTAAAGGAGACATGAGTGGAGTTTGGTGGGAAGTCCTACAGATGCCAATGGACAGGGGGTAGGAACCTAAACCAGAGATTAATTGGTTGACTGCACCTGCTGAAGGGAGTCTTCTCAACCTTCAAGATCCTGATTGGATAAGCTGAGGAGACGTCAGATTTTAGAGAAAGAGGCGGTGGGGCTCATGTCTGTCTTTAGAAGAAGAAACCTGCCTGGGATTTTAACCTCATAATCTATACTTGTATTTTAGCTGAGAATTGTTCACAGCGCTCTGCACCTGTAAAGAGCGCTATTTAAAAAATAAGTTGTTGTTGTTGATGGTATAAATTAATTATAAATACACTC
Source organism: Polypterus bichir lapradei (assembly GCA_026402145.1). Taxonomy (NCBI): domain Eukaryota; kingdom Metazoa; phylum Chordata; class Cladistia; order Polypteriformes; family Polypteridae; genus Polypterus; species Polypterus bichir. The sequence goes on from JANRMT010062791.1 coordinate 138,885,862, forward strand.
CTTCACCTCAGTATTTAAAGGATTCATATGTAAGCTATGACAGTCTTGAGTCTTTGTGCACAGCTCTCAGTCAGCTTTTCGCATCTGGTCATTTTTTCCTACTCCTCATTGCAAAACTGGAAATTAGGTTACCAGTCAAAAAGAGGGTGGTCAAACACACCAGCGCAAATTCAGAGTTCCCAGATACTCCTATAATTAAATTTGAGTATGCAAGCAGCAGCCAAATACCAAGAAGGAACTCATAAAGACACAGGAAAATAGAGCAAACTGCACAGAGGCTGAAAAGGCTGGGAAGAGAAACACGGAAGAGAGTGTGAGAGGGACCACTTTAGCAGTATGTTTGTACAACTACAACAACATTTATTTATATAGCACATTTTCATACAAATGATGTAGCTCAAAGTGCTTGACGTGATGAAGAAAGAGAAAAAAGACAAAATAAATAAGAAAATAGAATTAGGGAACACTAATAAACATAGAATAAAAGTAAGGTCTGTTGGACAAAAAAAAAAAACCCAGACGGCTAGAGAAAAAGTAAAATAAAATCTGCAGGGGTTCTGAGGCCATGAGGCCACCCAAACCCCTCTAGGCATTCTACCTAACATAAATGACCTCAATCAGTCCTCATGGTATTCAGAGTTCACATGGAAGAACTTGATGATGACGGTCATGTGGATCTCTGGCCTTCAATCCATCAATGTAGGGACATCACGATGCTTTGATCAGGTGGTGGTGGCACAGATCTCCACCACAGAAAACTGGAAAAAGAACAGCAGAGAAAGTAGGGATTAGTATGGATTACAGAGCAACCAGGAATGATATTGATAATTAAATGCATATACAGAGTATCAGGATTAAACTAAAATGAAGCTATGAGAAAGCCATGTTAAACTAATGTGTTTTTTGCAGTTTTTTAAAGTGCTGTACCGTATTAGCCTGGCGAATTTCTACCATTAAGCTATTCCAGATTTTAGGTGCATAACAGCAAAAGACCGCCTCACCACTTCTTTTAAGTTTAGCTCTTGGAATTCTGAGCAGGCACTCATCTGAAGATCTAAGGTTACGATTTGGAGTATAAGGTGTAAGATATGCCGCAATATAGGATGGAGCAAGATTATTTAAGGCTTTTTAAACCATAAGCAGTATTTTAAAGTCAATTCTGAATGACACAGGTAACCAGTGTAGTGACATCAAAACTGGGGTGATGTGCTCAGATTTTCTTTTCCTAGTTAAGATTCTAGCAGCTGCATTCTGCACTCGTTGCAATTGATTGATGTCTTTTTTGGGTAGTCCTGAGAGGAGTGCATTACAGTAATCTGGCCGACAAACAAAACAAAAGCATGAACTCATTTCTTAGCATCTTGCAATGTTATAAGAGGTCTGACTTTTGCTATATTTCTTAAGTGAAAAAATGCAGTCCTAGTAATCTGATTAATATGTGATTTAAAATTCAGGTCAGAGTTAATAGTTACCCCTAAATTCTTTACCTTCATCTTAACTTTTAATCCTAATGCATCAAGTTTATTTGTAATAACCTCATTATATCCATTTTTTCCAATCACTAAAATTTCTCTTTCAACCCCACCCCTGTCAGGTGGCTATAGGATACTGTCAGTGACAAGAAGACAAAAAGCTATCAGGTGTGCCCACACACTGAATGAACCCTGCAGGTGTAGTCAACATTTTCTGACCTCTGGATATTTCATCTCTAGCATATAAGAAATGCAAGAGCAAACATACTAGTGAAAATAGAAATAGTCTGTGTGCATTAGAGAAGCTAAAAAGAGAACATTCTTGGGTTAATATTTGCTCAGTGCAAATTGAGCTTTGCAAACAGGAGTTGAATTCTGTCATGTGAAAGATCTACTGTAGGTAAACTCCATAAATAAAAAGTAGTTGATATACTTACACCATTGTAACTAACTTTTTGGTTAGTCTCCAACAAAAGCTTCAGTCTCCCCCTGTATTTTGTGGCACTATACATTTAGGGACCACTTTTTTAGACCCCCCCATCCCCACACACACTTTCTTACATTATTAATTACTTAGTCGATGAGTTAATCAGTTGTGTTTATCGACAATGCTATTTCAAACAGGTAAGTAGGCTGCAGTAGACGGTGAGGGTTTGTGAAGTTCAAACAGAAGAAAAATGCACTAACTTGAATGTATCAAAAGCAGCAACCCTATTACTGCCTTGATGCGGAGTCACAATGAATTGAGAATGAGCCATCCACCAAAAACTGTCCAACTGTATTGGTGGAAATGATCAGAAGGAGGGTCATCTTGGAGTCACTGATCACGCCACGTTGGATCTCAGCGATGCTTTTTTCTCCTGTAGATTTCTGAGGAAAGCCTGGATATGTCCATTTACAGCATGTTCACCACCTTCTGCAGGTGCACAATGAAGTCCTTCCTGGCTGCATAACATTCTGTTAAGGCACTTGTTCATCTCCGAACAAGGGTGGTGAAGGCCATACAGCAGGGGTGCCCAATATGTCGATCGCGATCGACCGGTAGATCGGAAAGGTAGTGCTGGTAGATTGCGCTGCATTCAAAAAAATTTGTTTTAAATGTTAGTCTATCATATATCCTCCCTATGGCATTTGCCACTTGATTGACATACAGGGCGGCCAGTCTGAGATCTCTTTTTTCTAACACACTGGTCAACCCGCATGCACGATTAAACGCGCAAGCTACTACAAAACTCTGGCTGTGATCTAGTTAGCCTTCCAATTAATATTAACTAAAGAAGGGATTTAAAAAAAATAATTTGTTTTTATGGACTGGATGTGGAATTGGAAGAGGATTTTTTTCTCTCACAATGTCACAATCAAAGTGCTTTGTCTGCTCTGTCAATCTATCATTGCTATTCCAAAGAAGGAAAATGTGGAAAGGCACTTTTGAACTGTTCATAAAAACTACAAAACTGACTTCCTTCCGAAAAGCGATCTGAGAAAGAGAAAGGAGAGGGAACTAAAATCGCAGTTAATCGGACAGCCGTCATTTTTCACTCGGAAGAATTCAAAAGCAAAGGCAGTCACACTGAAGCATCGTTCCGGGTGAGTCACTTGATCATTAAGCATAAGAAGTCCTTCCAAGATGGAGAGATGATAAAAGAGGCCTTCGTTGAGGCAGATGGCTAGGAAGAAATTCCTGCTGAGATTTCGAGACCCCTGGCCGGAGAAAAAGGAGATTCTCCTTGTCATTAAACACATAGAATACAAGCAACTTAATAATGATCAATGGCTGCTAGACTTGGCATTTTTTTTCCGATCTGACCAACATGTTGAATGAGCTTAATTTACATCTGCAAGGAAAAGACAAAACCATGGTCAATATAATTAGCTAAGTTAATGCTTTCAAACAAAAAATGCAACATCTGTCCTCAAAGCTGCAGTGCCTTGATTTGGGGAACATCGAAAACCTCACGTCAGAGCTGGAGACGCAATGGAAGGCGTGTGCAACTTGACAGCATACGCTACACAGAGCAGATTGAAAATTGCCTGTCAGACTTTAAGAGACGGTTTCAAGACTCACTTTACTTGACTTTATATATTCTGATGCTGACTTTATATATTCAGGAGTGACTTTATATATTTCGATGCTGACTTTATATAATCAGGCTTTGACTTTATATATTCCAAAGACTGACTTTATCTATTCCGAAAATCATTATATTTGCCTGTTTGGCACCCCATATAAAGTATATTCAGTATATACAGTATACTGTATATATATATCTAAATATATACTGTATATA
>JANRMT010062791.1:138889721-138906486 GCA_026402145.1 Polypterus bichir lapradei
TATATATATATATATATGTATATATATATTCATGGCATTCGTAGTCTGAATCACAATCTGATTGTATTGGTGGTTACCTACCAAGTAACTCTTGTGGTTGGTCTGCAAATCGGCAAACAACTGCCATGGTGCCCTCTTTCAGTTGCGAGAAGCAGATCATAGAATGTTGCAAAGTTTTACTGTCAATTAATGCAAAGGAACGCTGCTGCCACTCTGCTCACTTTTTAAAGCCACACGGGTGTCAGGGCTGTTCACCTGCAGCTTGCCAGCCTGCTGCCACCACCCCACTCGATTCTTTTGTGTTTACATTTCTAGTCATATTAAATGTGGCTGCTGCAGTGCTGAATACAAAAGATCACAAATTATTTTCTGTAATTAAGCTATAAAGATGTGTCTGTGGTGATTAATTTTATATTTTAAAAATGACTGTTTATTATTTTCAGAAATAAGCATTATTTTATGCATAATTTAAAAAGTGTATTACTTAAGCGAAGTGAGCATCATTTGGTATCAAAAATATTGACAGTAAGCAAGTTTTTATTTTGTTAGATCCAGGTTATTATTTATCCCTAAAAAATGTTAACTCATTTTATGTTATGATAAAGAAATCTGTGTGCTCGTACAAATTACTTTTATTTAATAAAAACACACTGACTGTTTTTAAAATGGCTTCCCAATTTTCTGTTATGCTTAAATAAAAATGCCGGCAGTGTAATAGCATAGCAATAAATATGATTTTGTTCTTACTTGTAACTTCAAAAACTTTGTAAAGGTTTGGTCAAGACTGCAGCAAAACTTCAGGAGGGAATTTTCATGTAGAGGGACAGGGCCTCGTACTGCTTTGAGGGTTCATTGGAGGAATGAAAGTTGAAAACCACTGCGCTAGTCGACATCAGACCCACTCTAGAGTTGTGATTGGTGAGTAGAGCCATCCTGCTACTGTCTTCCTTACTTGAAAAATCTCAGAACACCATTTAAAGCACCGTCTGCCATTGTCATAGCCTTGTGTACTCAGTTCAATGAAATTAGTACTTGCATGTCTCCTCTGAACAGCTGCCAACAATATAATATAAGAAATAAATTAATAAATTAGCATGCAAAATACAATACACATTTGGAGTTCCACGCTAAAGTTTGGATGCCCCTGGCCAAATTACAATTTTGTTAATATGTGATATGTGAAATATGAAATAGTAAATAAAATTTCAAAATAACAATGGCATTTTTATAAAAATATTATTGTACAGTTGCAATTTATTTGATGAACCAAAACATGTAAAATAATAAAAGACCAAGGGTAGCATTTGTGAAAGTTCTGGCACCCTAGTTAGTCAGAACTTAGCAACAAAACTCGGGCAAAAATCAGAGCTTACAAATGTTTGTGTAGCTGATCTTTGAATTCTTGTTTTGGAAATTTCTTGAATGTTGCTGTTAGATTTTGGAATTGGGCTTATTAGCTTTAAACTGCCTTTTTACCCTTATGAGTACATCTCATATTTCATTTTCTTTTTGATTTTTTATTAATAAGTACTTTAATTATAAAGAGGGCTGTTCAACTTTTCTTTCCAAGCCAGAGGTTTTACTGTTTTCCCTGTCTCTAAAAGAGGGCATTTTTGTATTTCTAGAATATTTATTAATATTTATGGACTGTTCAATCCTGAGCCTCTGTTTTTCTATTCCAGACCAGGCAGCTTTGAATATATTGTGACCTGCAGGCCTTTTAGCCTTTTTGTGTGAAGTAAATCAGAACACAACTAAATTGCTTTTATTTACATATTTATGTGTCATACTGGTGTCAATATGGGCAAGTACCTCTATTACGTACTTTTGACTTCTTTTTGACTCAGATGTACTCAGGCCCTTCTGAAAGTAAAACTCACTAATAAGGTTGTCACTTAGTGCATGTCAAGAAGAGAATAGAGGAAATCAGCTATGAAGTTTGTTTACTGCACCACTATGAGCATGTCAAGTAAGCTGTTTTGTGTCTTCAATTAAATAAAATGAAGCCATCACATTTTCTTCTTTATCATGGAGCCAGAGAGTAACAATGTGTTGCATGTTGGCTGGACATGCAAGTAAGAATTTCACTGCACATGTGACAATAGCTCTAATACTAATACTACTACTGCTACCACCTCTACTACCACAACTTTTATGACTACAACTATCACTACTACCAATGATACCACTACTACTACTGGTACCACTACTACCACTACCATTATTACTATCATTAATAACACTATTACCACTAGTACAACTACTATCACTACTACTACTAACACTATTATTACAACAATTACTATTACTACCACCACCACTACCACTACTATCACTACTGCTACTACTACTGCCACTACTAACACTATCTAATACTATTACTACTACTATTACTACTACTATCACCACTACTACTGTTACCACTACTTCCACTGCTACAACAACAACTACTGCTACTACCACAATTACTAACACTATTACTACCTCTCCACTAATACTAATACTACTAGTTATACCACTACTTTCAGTACTACTAATACTACTTCTTCCACCATTACCACCACTACTACTACCACTACTATCACTGCTACTAATACTAATAGTACTATCTTTAGCACTGCTTTAACTACTACTAATACTATTACTACCACTACTACAAGTAGTACTAATACTTCCACGTTTACCACTAATAATAGTAGTATTATAATTCCACTACTACTGCTACTATTACTAATGTACTCTATATATATATAAAATCCTAAGCCTAAAAGTGCAACGATTTCATGTCATGTTTTTATGTCACGTCTTTTGTCATGTTTTAAATCTGGCTTATTTTAAAACCTACATATATATGTTTGGTATCATTCTTATCAGAATGTATCAAACTTTAATGTGATGTTGTTAGATTTTCAGATTTTTATTCCGTTTTTAAATTATAAACTAAAAAATATCAAGAACTCATGTCATGCAAGTCAAGAGTTTGTGCCAAAAGATTTAACCACGCCTGGGGCTGGAAATAAAAGATAGATTAGGGCAGCTGCTGTACAGGCTTTTAAATGTTTGAAGCGCCGCGTGAGATGCAGATCACACGGCACGGCAGCAGCAGCAAGCCAGCAGCTAATCAAGCAAAGAGGAGGTAAAAAAAACTGTATTTGTTTCCCATTGTTGTTAAAGAGGAGGTTTTGGAGGAGCTACCGCGTCTCCTTGGGGTGCGTTCAGCCTCCCTCTTCACAACGCAAGCGGCAGAGACACAAAGTGACTGGTGCATACCGCAGGCCAGGGTGGTTGGCGAGCGAAGCAAGCAGGGGGGAACCCCTAATAATAATAATAATAATAATAAAAATTCTACCTTTACCACTAATTCCATTACTACTGCTACTATAACTACTACTACTATTACCACTACTACCACTACTACTACTAATACTAATACTATTACCAGTACATCTACTGTGGACCTCACAAACAGACGATAAGCGTGGCTGTTTGATGTCTCATTTTTTCATACCTTAACAGAATGGAAAAGAAAATTAAAGGGGTTAGACTGCAGCTGTTAAGCCTTCCTAAAGCGCCACCCTGTCATGTAGCACACTATTGGCTGTCAGAAGAAGGGGAGCCCATGACTGTGCTGGAAGATTGACGCCCAATCAGTAAATGTAACGTGTTGAGATTTTCAGTCATGTAATTTCACACAGTGCCGCTACAAGATCAGCGACTGCTGATAATGTGACATTGGCTTAATTTTTAAAGTAGAGGCCAATTCTTGCTGTACATTTAATATATCATTTACTCCAACAGCTTCTTGCCATTCTTCTTCGGTTGTGTTAGATATTCCAACCAATGTGCGTATTTGCCTTGAGAGGCTTTACAAAATGCATTGAGCTGATCTGTATCAGTGCCCCATTTTCCAGTCCTTCCATGTTTTTCCAAAAGTTATATTTGTGTACTTAATGTACTTTATGATAAACACACAGGTGAGAAGATAACATCTCCACCGTTGACCCCCTTGTTATTTATACCATGTTGTTAATTAGCAGCTAAATAATCAAAATGGAAGCTCCAAAGTCCCAGTTTTAAATCTCAGAGTATTATACATGTATCTGGTGTGGAGTCCATACCTTCTCCCTGTGCTTGAGTGGGTTTCCTCCAGGCACTCTAGTGTTTTTTTTTTACATCTCCAATGCCCGTACATTTAGTTTAGATGTGGCGCTAAACTGGTAAGAGACTGCTAGGGTGAAGCACTTGATCCCCAAGATACTAAACTGGATAAGAAGATTCCTAAACTGGATGGATGCACTTCATGGTTGAGAATGTTGTAACAACCTTAGTGCAGACCTAAGAAGGACATGTTCCTCAAGTGGCTGAGGACTGTAAGGAAGTGAAAGCAGGACTTGAGAGCATGGAAAAGACAGAGCAAATATATAGGACTTCAGGAAGCATTTCAGGCAAGAACCCCTGGTGCTGAAGTCTATCAGCCTGGGTGCATGGCTGCCAGCAAACCACTGGTTTGGACCCTGGCCTTGAGTTGGCTTGTGGAGCCTGGGAAAAGTGTAGCAGACGGATTGTCTCTGACCCCAGGTGACTGATGTGAGGCAGGGTGGTGGTGTATATGTGCAGGCATGGTGACAAAGTAGCATTGGTATGCATGGAACCACATATGAAGCGAGAAAAATAAGCAAAACGGAATGGAGGCGTTCATTTAAAGTTGTCAACTGCTTAGTCAGAAGTAAAACCTGTACTGCTTGAAATTCCTGACTTTGCAAAGTAGAGCTGAAGCACAGCTTGCGTTAATTAAATGATAAAATCAATTAACAGAAAAAAACTGAATACTGATTAAAATCTTAGAATGAAAACCAGCGACTGCACTTGATGTCCTGGGCCAGAGATCAAGCTCTGCTGGCATTAAGCAACTGAGTCACAAATGTCTTCATATTTGAAACGAGTTTGGACATGACTGCAAAAGTTCTGCGAGCTGCTATCTTGTGTAAGTTCATCTTCTTACAAGCCATTTTAGCATTTTATCGCTTAAACTCCGAAGCGCTGCTGCTGGCAGTTTTAGCCCACGCGATCGCAATCTGACCTGCGAAACGGGCGCTGCAGCGCTGGGAGCGGAAGTCTGGGGGAATGCAGTAACCCGCACTCGTGAGGTCAGCGATCGCTGCTTTGTCTAGACGTGCAATTCAAAGACAGCACAAATAATGAAACAGAAAATTAAAAAGTGTGACTTTGTTACAAACAAAGCTGTCGCAATAGTCAATATTATTTCATTCCAAGGGCTGATCACAGAAATGCTTGCGTCTATTAGACTGAGTGGCCATTTCTGCAGACGCGACTTTCTCCCCCCGGAATGCAGCAACTTATTCTTGTGTTTTGCTAAAAGAAGCAAATATTCGGCGTGCAATTGTTAACTGCGATGACGCACGGCTCGTTCTTTATTTCTGGTGCTGAAGACACTGACTTGGTGACTCCTCTGCTAATTGTCATTTCTGTGCCCTCCTTCTCGATTAACTGATTTAGCGCTGCTTTATAACAGTTAAGGAACACAAACTAACTAACGAAGATAACTGTGATGATCCAAAGAAAGAAAAAGGATATTAAATTGTTCCGATTTGACGACTGACATTAATCGTGACTTCACATATGTTTGAGAATTAGAAATTGCGATGCCATCAAGACATGACTTAATACAATGAAATTCGTAAAATACTGCAGCGTCCAGGCCAGGCTGAAACCCGGGTTGGGAGACTGTTGGGTCGATCGAGAGAAGGCGGAGAACGGCGCGGAGGACTGACACCGGGGTATGAATGACGGTAAAGAGATAAAAAGGGGCGGCACCCTGAACGGAGGAGTTGGGGGACCGAGGCAGAGATTTTTTTTTTTCTGGATGGTTCGAGGGAGAGGGCAGGGGGACGCGAAGGTGGTGATACATGTGAAATCAGTGTTTATTTTTTGTGTTCACTAACGGCGTCTCTCAGGACCATATCAATGAGAGATTTAAAGACAACTGTAAATAGTTCAAGTTCAAAGTCGTTCGTTTTTACTTTTACGATCGTGTTTTTTTTTTTTTTTTGTTGACTGTTCCACTAAACTGTTCTGCGATCCCTTCCTCGTCCTTCCGTGTTTATTCCTTTTTGAACCTGACACATTGAGGTCGCTACAATACATTGACTTAACTGTATATTTTCACAGCAAAACATCCATCCCTCCATTTTTCAACCCGCTGAATCCGCACACAGGGTCACGGGGGTCTGCTGGAGCCAATCCCATCCAACACAGGGCAGGAACCAATCCCGGGCAGGGTGCCAACCCACCGCAGGACACACACAAACACACCCACACACTAGGGCCAATTTAGAATCGCCAATCCACCTAAACTGTATGTCTTTGAACTGTGGGAGGAAACTGTAGTGCCCGGAGGAAACCCACGCACACACGGGGAGAACATGCAAACTCCACGGAGGGAGGACCCGGGAAGCAAACCCGTGTCTCCTAACTGCGAGGCAGCAGCGCTACCACTGCACCACCGTGCCACCCACAGCAAAACATGTAATACAATTAATAATTTAAGCTGTTTTTCAATAGAGCCGTCTATGTATATTTACATTTAAGCAGCGTTAACGTTTCCAGTGTACTGTCTATTGGAATGTGTTTTGTAATGCATGCAGTAATAAAATGCATTGCGTTTTTCATTCCAGCAGATGGTGCATTACAAACATTCATAGTAGTAAAACGCATTTTACCTGGGAAGTCAGATGTGGGAGCTGAGAACATCCTGCATTCCAGTAATATATTCAGAAATTCGATATGGATGCAGAAAACCTATCTTGTGCTTCCATCAGAATAAACAGAAGTTGTTAACAACACATTACACCTTATTTTGCATATCTAAACACTGTAGCAACAAGTCCACAGACTGAAGTTGGACAGTACTGTGTGTACGACTGATTTAATGAGACTTAAATAGACAAATCTATACTAATAAAAGGCAAAGCCCTCACTGACTGACTGACTGACTCATTGACTCACTGACTGACTCACTGACTCATCACTAATTCTCCAACTTCCCGTGCAGGTAGAAGGCTGATATTTGGCAGGCTCATTTCTTACAGCTTACTTACAAAAGTTAGGCAGGTTTCATTTCGAAATTCTACGCATAACGGTCATAACTGGAACCTACTTATGTACATATATACGGCCATAGCCTGCAGCTCGGTCGCCGTGTGAGGTGGAGTTTCGTCCCTCATCATGATGCTTCCCACGTAATTGAGTGCCTGCCCATATAAGGCCATCCGTCGGCAGCAATCCAATAGACACGCTGCCGCTAAATATTCGCGGGTGAAGGACTGTGCTTATGCAAACGAAGAGGAGATGGTCAGGGATAGACTAGTGTTTGGCACAAACTCAGCAAAAGTGCGAGAGAAACTTTTAAGTGCCGGGTCTTAGCTAACATTAAATAAAGCCGTGGACATCGCAAGATCGCACGAGATAGCACAAGCCCAGCTGAGAACCTTCAATGCATGTACTCTGAGCGGCTCACATGAACTGACTGTGAACGCAGTACGCAGAGAACAAGCAAGAGCTCCAAAGAGCGCTGAACAAAAAACGCATTACACAATTGAGAAGGCAGCAAAAGAATCTGAAGCGAGTGATGCATACAAGCATATTCATAAGTGCAGGTACTGCGGAAACAAAGCACGGTGTAAACGTTAAGTTTAAATTAAGGTCATAGACAGGCTGTCGCTGGTGTTTGTCATGCCTACTTTAATGAGAAGACGTGGGGTATAAACGAGACTTTTGATCAATTGTAACAAAGTTAAAATTGCTGTAACGGAGTTAAAATTGCTGGTGAAGGACTGTGCTTATGCAAACGAATAGGAAAGCAAGGCGTAAAGCTTAACTTTAAATTAGGTTCATAGACACGCTGCCGCTGGCGTTTGTCATGCCTAAGATGAATACGATATTCGCGAGATACAAGTTTACTGAGAGGACGCAGGGTATAAACGAGACTTTTCATCACTTTGTAATGGAGTTAAAATTGCTGGTGAAGGACTGTGCTTATGCAAACGAAGATGAGAAGGTCAGGGATAGACTAGTGTTTGGCACAAACTCAGCAAAAGTGCAAAAGAAACTTTTAAGTGCCGGGTCTGAGCTAACATTAAATAAAGATGTGGACATCGCAAGATCACATGAGGTAGCACAAGCACAGCTCAGAACCTTCGATGCATGTACTCTGAGCAGCTCATGTGAACTGACTTTGCAGGACTGGGAAAAGTAAACCCGTGCATGCAGTGTGTGATGTCTCAGATAAACAGGAGGATGAGCTGTTTATTGATGCAGTAAGAAAGCAACAACCATCTGAAGCTGAACAAGCCATTGTAGACATATCAATAGGAAAGCAAGGTGTAAAGCTTAAGTTTAAATTAAGTTCATAGACACGCTGCCGCTAAATATTCGCAGGCAAATCCACAACTTAATACTGGGAATGCCTGTTAAACATCTTAGATTCACGAGTACCGATTTGGGTAGTGAACACTTCGATGAATGAAACCTGTTATCTTTACAATGGTTGACAAAATTGGAATGTAACTTGAACACAACACATCCTCCAAATACGAACCTGATTGAAAGAAATAATGATAATCAAATCCTTGATGACAGCAACACTCATAACAGTGACACAACAATTACATTGACAATCATGTTACATTATTTTTAAAATGTTTCCTTTTCTTTTTCATAACTTCTTTAACACACTACTTCTCCGCTGCAAAGCACGGGTATTTTGCTAGTGTACTAATAAACAGTATCTAATACTACAGCTTTCATTAAAGTTTGTGGTGTACACCTCCATTTTGGATGGATATCATGATCTAAAGTCAGACAAACACGGACTTGTCAGACCAGCACCAAGCTTCAACTTGAGGGAGCATTTCAGTTGAAAATTCTGACTAGGTACAGTACTTGGAAATTCCAACTTTCCACTTTAAATAAAATGCAGCATACAAATGTCTGTAATTTAATGACAAATTTAATGCATATGTTTCTGTTATGTTCTATTTGGTATGGGATTTGTAAAAGCAGTGTGATGCGTCATCTCTTGGATTGACAAATGCAATGCATTTTATTACTAAAAAAGTAGTTTAACTGGGTTCATTCAAGTCCAAGAAATAATTTGATTGAAATTAATAACTGAGCCAAAGTAGCATGAAATGCCGCAGTTTTACTTTGGTCTAACATATGTTGTTTTTTTAATTAAATGCAAAGCAAGTTTTTTTACTATGAAGAAACCTTATATCTTATCTTAATTTCAACCTAAACATCCATCCATTATCCAACCCGCTATATCCTAACTACAGGGAGGGTCACGGGGGTCTGCTGGAGCCAATCCCAGCTGGCAGGAAACAAACCCTGGGCAGGTTGCCAGCCCACCACAGTGTTCAAGCTAAACATTCTAGGTATATCAAAACTAAAAAATGTACTCTGGATTTACCTAAATGTAGTGTATTGTGTTATTTCACAAAAGTATTGCACTATTTATTAATAATCCTTTCATTATTTGGCAATGGTATTGCACTATTATGAAAAAGATATTGTTCAGTGTGATCAGTATCATCACACATATCCACAGGCCTTGGGACAGCTAGTGAGGGATAGAATAAGAATATACAGTGCATACACCCAATTAAGTGACAAGAAGCAAAACAAATCATAGGTGCACATTTAATCCTGTAGGTGCTGAGGGTTAAATTTAATCGGCAAGGTTTAGGGTGACAGTGAAGCCAGTGATCATTGCCATAACATTGAGCGTGTGCATGTAGGGAGAGGTGAAGAAAGCACACACCATGCAATCAAGTGACACCAACTGAACTAAAGTCAGAGGCATACATTTAATTTTACTCAGATTAAGGGTTTAATAAGTTTGGTACTGATGTTTCAATATAGGCAGAGTGGTAGTGCAGGGCCAGCATTCCTGACTCAAGCTGGCAGGGTCTCATGCAGATGCAAGATAAGAAGCATCCATGGAGGATAATATGCCTGTTCTTTACAGGGCACAATCACACAGCCAAGCAGAAAAGAGTGTGCCTCGTGTAAGTCACTATTTTTAAACCTCTAAATGGAGTATCTGTTTAGTTGTAACCTAGTTACTTACTATCGATAATTTAAAACAGTATGATCTGGTGGTGCAGCGGCTAGCGTTTATACCTTGAATGTTCAGGAGCTCAGGATGGGGATTAAAAACTTCACAACACACAAAGGACTAAATGTTTTTTGTTAATTGAGAAGTATTACTGAGATATTACCAGCATTCAAAGATCTTCCTTTCTGCTGTCAGTATCATTGGGCATAGACGTGGGAAAAGAGGTTAAGCATGCAAGAAGCATGTAGTTAAGTGACATGCACAAGGAGAACGTTCAAAACCCATGGGATCCCTGGTGCTGTGAGTCAGGAATGCTGAAGGGTGGTCATCAGAGCCTTTACCCCCTGATCTAGGGTGACAAGCCCCTGAATTTTTTTTAGGAATGCACAAGAATGGCATTGTTCGCCTGCTGCCCTTTTTATTTATTCTGTTTGATTCAAACATTGATCACAGTGCGAAAGCCAAAGTCGGAAGCTCCTCAGTTATATTTTTTGGACCTACAATCATGCACCTTCAAGGGGAAAACACCATGCCATGCAACCCCCCTTCACCCACACCTCCCCGGCCTTTAATTTTTCTTTTGTCTGGATAATAGCGTGTACAACTGTGTATAAAAATCTCAGACCCTGATCTCTGCAAATTCTAATGACGCTCCTGCTCTGCTCTACCACTGTAGCCATGTTACAATATCTATACCAATAATAACAATAAAAATAATACATTTTATTTATATAACATCTTTCCCATGCTCTAGGCCCTTAAGCTTACTACATTTTAACCTGACTAAAATTAAATATATACTGTACCAATGACTTTTGTTCACTTCTTGTCACTTCATTGCATGTATGCACATCTTTAATTTACACCTCATTAACTGTCACGGGACATCCCCAGTACACACATGCATGGTGATACTGACCACACTAGGCAATATCTTATGTGTAATAACACAATACTTTTGCAAAATAACACAATGATGATTGTAAAGTAGTGCAATACTTTTGTGAAATAATGCAATTAATTTACTGTATTTTTCAGTGGTGGAAAAAAGCTTCTGTACAAATGTTTCATTTCATGTGCTAACAATGTACAACCAAATATCTTGAAAAGTGTAAATATTGTTTGACTCAAGAAACAGCAATAATGATGATACATTGTTTTCAAATCAATATAGTGTTATTTAAACAGGTTCCATTTGGTGCTGACAAAACACTTTATGCTTAAATTTTGTAGCTTGCCAATAAAACAATCTTAAAAACAAAGGTGCCAAAGTAGTTCTTCAGAGTGATGCCATAGGAGGATCTTTTTTAGCTCCCACAAGAACCATCCACATGAAGGCTCCAGATAGAACAGAATAACCATGAATAGATGATAACATATTTGTGAAGTACCAATGGGTCCTGAGTTTAAAAGGTATGGCTGTTGCTGCCTTCAGTCGTACAGGTCAAGTTCAGGTTTCCTTAATCTGTTGTATCCTGCTCTCCTGCCTGCTATACTTTAAAGATTTCTGTTTTGTCCAAATATTAGAAACCTTTTCAAAGCCCAAAAAAATGGTTTCATATGCAAAGAACTCTTTGCACAAATGAAATGTTTCTTTACCAAGCAAAAGTTCTATGAGGAACTGTACAAATCAGTAAAGTGTCACAAAAAGAACCAGTATTTTTAGGAGTGCAGGGTCACTTGTGCTAAAAAGTACAATACAAAGGTCACTCACTTCTGGCATTTAAGCACAAATAAAATATTGCATTAAAGGTAAAGTGTCAAGCCCATCTTCTTCCTTCCTCTTGTTATAAAATGGTGGGGAATCACAACATCTCCAAAGACCCATCCTTGATAAAACTTTCATGACATTTGTAATCAAATGATGAAGGGGAACAATAACTTGAATATTTTGTTTGTTCAAAATACATCAATTAGGGTAAACCAGCAAGATCATCTTTTATGTTGAATAAACCTCACAATATTAGGTTACATCAGCGTTTCTCAACCTTTAAGTATTTGCGACCCGAGTTCTCATAACAGTTTTAATCGCGTCCCCCTAACGTTTTTTTGAAACCCTAATAAACTGTATTCCTATATTTTTTGCTGCTGATACACCGCTACAAGTTTCATTATACCTACTTAACTTTTATCGACATTTATCTAACTATATATTTATTTTTCTAGTATCAGAATGTAGTTTAAGTTAATTTGTTTTGGTTTCAATAGATGTATTTTTCATATTTTCGATTCTTGTTTTCTTTCTTTCACATCCTCACCCCACAGGTTGAGAACCGCCTGGTTACATCAATGAAAGCACCCAATGTTGCTCTTAGGTGCTTCATCTCCATAACCTCCAGGTGTTTATCTGTTGCTCTTTCACATCCCATGTTTCTGCACCTTACTTTACAGCAGGTCTAACCATTACCTTTTAGCGGAGTGTTTTTATCTTTAGCAGGATCCGTTCGCCCAAGACCACTCCTGTGATGTTTCCACACGTGTTCCCTACTTCTTAATTTCTCTTGTTATTTCTCTATCTTCTTCAGTCCAACTTCCAAGATATTTAATAGAGTTCACTTGACTTAAATCTTTCCCAGCTACTTTCTCTCTCACTTTCTTTGGCTTATCATGGCTATCACTATCAATACCTCTGTTTTGTTATTACGCCTGCACATTCCCATAGCGCTTGATTCCCTTGAGTACTCATTCCTTTCTAATTCCTCCCCTAAGTCGTATGCAATGTCATCTGCAAATACAGTTTGATCTTCGCTCCATACTTACCTTCTGCAGATGTAAGCCATAATAATGATGAATAAGACAGGCCTCAGTCCTCACCCTTGGTCTAAAAGCATCAGTTGTCCTGAAACCGGTAACAACTTTGTTTTTGGCTCTTTATAAAATGTCATTAACGTTGTGACCAGTTTCTCTGGTGCTGGTATCTGTCCTGTATTATTACTGAGCTCCTTCTGTGCTTTGATTCCAATTGTCCCCCTTTGAACATTTGTGAAACACTTTGAGAATGGGGAAAGACACTCCATAAATTTCTATTATTATTTTTTTCTCTTTTTCTTGTAGTGAAAAAAGTCATAGTAAAGGTTAGTCTTTCTTTGGGAAAGAGAGCTTAGAGCTATTAAAGAGATTCTTTGATTCATTTGAATATTTCTGAGGGTTATGGATTGGCAGGCAAGGGATTATTAATTTATTAGCATATCCATGAAGGCTGATTCAGAATTTACAGAAACTAACTTGTGCACAAAGACCATTTGACGTCATTTTGACATTAGTCTGGATGAATGCACTCATCTGGAGAACTCTCCCTAAGAGAATCTGGTTTGTGGATGTGGTGAGAGAGGACATGCAGGTGATGGGTGTAACAGAACAAGGTGCAGAGGACAGGAAGATATGGAAGAAGATGATCCACTGTGGTGACCACTAACAGGAGCATCCGAAAGAAGAAGAAGAAGTTGAGTTACTAACACTTTGGTGGTGTGGAGTAGGACTTTAGGGACTTTCAAGTCTCAACTCGATGTGATTTTGGAGACATTTGGTGAATTACAACAACAACATTTATTTCTATAGCACATTTTCATGCAAATGATGTAGCTCAAATTGCTTTACATAATGAAGAAAGAGAAAAAAGACAAAATAAATAAGAAAACAGAATCAGGGAACACTAATTAACATAAAATAAAAGTAAGGTCCAATGGCCAGGGAGGACAGAAAAAACAAAAAAAAAAAAAACTGCAGACATTTGGAGAAAAAAATAAAATTTGCAGGGGTTCCAGGCTACGAGACCACCCAGCCCCTTCTAGGCATTCTACCTAAAATAAATGACCTCAATCAGTCCTCATGGTATTCATGGTTCACATGGAAGAACTTGATGATGATGGTCATGTGGACTTCAGGCCTTTAATCCATCAATGTAAGGACATCACGGTGCTTTGATCAGGTGGTGGTGGAGCAGATCGCCACCACAGAAAACCGGAAAAAGAACAGAAGAGAAAGTAGGGGTTAGTACGGTTTACGGAGCCACCAGGAATGATATTGAAAATTAAATGCATATACAGAGTATCAGGATTAAACTAAAATGAAGCTATGACAAATCTATTAGATGGATTGGCTTGTTTGGCTGAATGACTGATCTCATCACAATTGCTCTAACATTCTATCTAACCAAAAAATCTCAATGTGGATGGTATTTTGAGAATTAGCAGATCAAAAAGAAATTACAAGCTATGCTGGCCTCAATGGCCAGTTGTGATCAAATTCTGCTTATTTTCTAATATACTAAATAAATTAATAAATGTTAAGATCTTTAGACTGTATATATTGATTGATGTCAAAGGTAGCAATTAGGCACAAAGGTTCTAGAAATATTTTATTTGTTCATTTTGAACAGAACGTTTGCTCAGCCAAATATTGAGTCAACATTTGTTTTTGTTTTTTTTTTTTTTGAGAAGTCATTCTGTGGTGAGCAGATAATGTACATTGTAAAAGAATAAAGGCATGAAGAAGAATTATTGCAACACCTCAGCACTGTTTAGCTGAGTTGGATGAGTTGTTCGTTTTGTAATCTGTGGTCTGGCTGGTTAGTGGGTGGTTGTAAGGTTTGTGTCTAGCAAGGGATCAGCTCACTCTGGGAACTTGTTACTGGTGTAATATATAAAACACATGTACTGAATAATGTATTATGCATACATCCTATAACCAGTTCACCATGGGCACACATAGAAACACTTTAGAATCACCACATAATCTCACTGTGCATGTCAGTGAACACGTATTGAATATTTGATGCATTAGACATTTGTACGGGCGGCACGGTGGCGCAGCGGTAGTGCTGCTGCCTCGCAGTTAGGAGACCCGGGTTCGCTTCCTGGGTCCTCCCTGCGTGGCGTTTGCATGTTCTCCCTGTGTCTGCATGGGTTTCCTCCCACAGTCCAAAGACATGCAGGTTAGGTGGATTGGCAATTCTAAATTGGCCCTGGTGTGTGGGTGTGTTTGTGTGTGTCCTGCGGTGGGTTGGCACCCTGCCCGGGATTGGTTCCTGCCTTGTGCCCTGTGTTGGCTGGGTTTGGCTTCAGCAGAACCCCGTGACCCTGTGTTCGGATTCAGCGGGTTGGAAAATGGATGGATAGACATTTGTACACCTGTGAGGGTGCGGCACTCAAAACTGAACAACAACCAGAAAAAATAATCAGTAAAGATAAGTAAAGCACTTTGAGCTACTTATATGTATGAAAATGTTCTGTATAAATAAACTTTGTTGTTAAATAGGATGGACACTGTTAGGCAGAATAAATAGCAGCCCTTGTTGGTGACTTCTGGAATAGAGTCCACCTGCAGACTTGCACAGCACGGCCAACTCCTTTGACGAACCAATCAAATTGCATACATCTGATGATGTTTAGCAGCTTTAGCATTTCATGTCAGTCATGTTAAGCAACACGGCCAGTCAACTGCATCTTTCTCAAAACAACCATTTCAAGGAAATACCTCATGCATCATTCTCATAAAACATACTTACACTATGGTTAAGATCAGGGCTATGAATGAATCATCTTAATCAGGAGTATTGACACCTGTTGAGTGGTAGGCACGTTGTGTATTAGGAGTGTCGTGCAGTGCTGCTTGCCACTGCCAAACTCTGCTCAGAGTTTTCACTGTGAAAATCATCTGACATAAACATGCAATCCGATTGGCTGTTAAGAAGAAAATCTAAATAATAGAGCTCTGGACGCCTAAAGGTACAGTAGCCCTTTCTCCACTTTGGCATTCTCTTGCTGCTGGTCAGAATAATGTTCACTTCCTTCTACAGTTCTCTTCTTATATCATGACAAGCAGAAGGAGTGGCGCTAAGGCTGGAGTCAGGAGTCTTCTTTCTGGTTGGTTTCTTCTTTTCGGTGGGTGGAATAGGAAGATGGACAATCATAAAACCTCCAAGTCCTTCCCTGATGTACATGTGGAAACCTGCTCCATCAGAGATGTAACATACCTGTTGTCACAGATGGCCAGGGTTCTTGTCCAGCCAGGACACCTCTTCACTAAACAGACTGGGGGAGCAAGCCTGGTGAGAATGGTACATCCCCCGGGATGCTAGGTGGCAGCCCCCATGGGTGGCAGTAGTGCCTCAGATTCCCGCAGGGCTCCATGGGAGATGCAGTTATCTACAGCCCTATTGGGATCTGGGGTTGCCGCCAGGGGGTGCTACAGTTTTTCTTGAGCCCAGTGGGCGGTTCTTCCACCACACGCAGAAGTATAGCTGGAAATAGGTCAGCAAACATCTGGAGCACTTCCGGGTGGGCTATAAAAGGAACCAGCAGCCACCACTCCAGGAGCCAACGTTGGGAATCCTCTGCTCTACGCCTACAGCCTCATAATCAGTTCCTGCTGTTTGTTTAATTCAATTCCTGGTGTTAATGAAGTATGTCATTTATTTAATTGAATGTCTTGTTCTGAGTCACCAGTAATTCTTCCCAGTGTATACTTTATATTCTACTAGCAGAATACCCGCGCTTCGCAGCGGAGAAGTAGTGTGTTAAAGAAGTTATAAAAAAGAAAAGGAAATATTTAAAAAATAACGTAACATGATTGTCAATGTAATTGTTTTGTCACTGTTGTGAGTGATGAGTGTTGCTGTCATATATA
>JANRMT010062791.1:138911486-138971792 GCA_026402145.1 Polypterus bichir lapradei
AGCGGCAGCCTGTCTATGAACTTAATTTAAAGTTTAGGTTTACATCGTGCTTTGTTTCCGAAGTAGCAGAACTCATGAATATGGTTGTATATGTCACTCGCTCGCTTCTTATTGTTTCGCTGCCTTCTCAATTATATAATGCATGTTTTCTTCAGCGCTTTTTGGGCCTCTTCCTGGTTTTCTACCTACTGCGTGATTACGTGGGAGGCGTGATGATGTCACACGAAACTCCGCCCCCACGGGTTTCACGCTCATCTCCATTACAGTAAATGGAGAAAAACAGCTTCCAGTTATGACCATTACGCGTAGAATTTCGAAATGAAACCTGCCCAACTTTTGTAAGGAAGCTGTAAGGAATGAGCCTGCCAAATTTCAGCCTTCTACCTACACGGGAAGTTGGAGAATTAGTGATGAGTCAGTCAGTCAGTCAGTCAGTCAGTCAGTGAGTGAGTGAGTGAGTGAGTGAGTGAGGGCTTTGCCGTTTATTAGTATAGATGAGGAAATCACTTTTGGACCTCATTGAATTAGCTCCCATTTTCCTTTAAAAATATTTTACTAAAACATTTGCTCTACGATTAAGATGGATATGATAGGTTTATGCTCAATTACCCACTTAGTCCATATCTACCTTCTTATATTTTGCCTCACATTGTTAAGGAGTAGCCACTTAAACAAAAAGGTTAAAAGATCTCAATCAAGTGAACTGAAATGAGTAAAACGAAACAAAAACTTTACATTTTGAATAAATCCACATATATTAAAGCTAAGCCTGCAGTACTTTACCAGGCACTGTCGATAATTTCAGCGTTTACCGCTAGAAGTCAGCAGAGACCCACATCATTTCAAATGATTCATTCCATTATACTAACAGAAAGCTGTTTTCACGCCAAGTCTGCGCCCACTCAAGCTTTACAAGAGCCGAGACTGAGACCCCTGCCCTAGACTGGCTTAGAAATATTGAGGGTTCGGTTGCGCTAGAAAGGAGAATTTATGGCATCTTTAAATGAAACGTTGATCTGTTAGCAGTTATTTTTCCTGTAATAATGGGTGACAGGAATGTGTTGCTGTTGCTTTAGAAGTCTAGAAACATATCCGCTCTGCCTGCAATAAAAATCACTCAGTAAGAAAGACAACACCACGAAAAGTCATTTGAAGGAAATCGACAAGGGCTTCGGTCGCTCCGTCGCATTAAGCAACCAGCTTGCTCTTGGGGCAGGAACGGATTTGACTGAGTACATCATCGGGCCGAGTGAGGAGTCTCATATAAGTCACAATTTATTTAATTTAGGACTTAACCAGAGCAATTAAATCCATTGCAATGCGAATATGTGCATAATATCAAGGAAACGGAGGCACGCTCACTCGTACAGCGCGTTATCTATGATCTGTCGCAGAGCTGCACAGAGTAAATAAATGTTTAAACTTACAATCATTATTAAAGCGCGTCTTCGCTTAGTTTTACTGCTAGCGGGGTGCGTTAAATATCTTTGTAGAAAAGTAGGTGTGGTTTGTGTGTTTCAGGTAAACATTGGCCGTGGGGTCCGTAACATTGTAGAAGCCGCCCGAGTCTGTTTTACAGAAATCATTTCGTGCTTAGCTTTATCGCCAGCGTTATGAGCACTAATCATATATATAATATATATATAATATATAATATAATATATATAATCATATATAATATATATATAATTACTTATCCTATGTTAATTAATGTTGACTTATGTTTATTTTTTATTGTGTCTTTTATTTTTCTATTCATTTTGTGAAGCACTTTGAGCTACATTTTTTTGTATGAAAATGTGCTATATAAATAAATGTTGATTGATTGATTGATAATGTGTACTCGGTCTGGAAGCAAAACCCTACAGTATATAGTGCCGGTGCTAGGTTATTTGCAGTCATAGGCCAAGCTTATTAATGGGCCAAACCGACCGTTCGGTAGCTAATCCGTGGATCATCCCCCACTCCACCAAACCCCATTCTGATCTGAGCCCTAGCGAAAACATAATTCGCCTTAATGGTGGCACAGGCCCTGGCCCTAGATAGGCTATTTACTGTACTTATTACATGCAGTCGTGTTTTCAAAGCATGATACATGAAATGTTTTGAACTTAATCAATTCACTATCATTTACGACATTTTGTGTCCGCTATGAGTTTACAGGCTGTTGCCAAACGCTCTCTTCATAAGTGGCTTTTCCAAATCTTACGCAGCACCACGGCTGGGTTTTACAAAGAAGGAATGCGTGACGTCACTGGGTCCGCATTTTAAAGATTCTTGAGTGCGAGCCGTGGCTGACCCTCCGGCAGGCGAAACACCGGCCTTATTTACATGTCTTAATTATTATGCGTCCGTAATCTCTGGATATTCCAGGAATAGAAAAAGAAGGTACGTGGAATTTGATGTGCTGATGTGAAATTTTTTCAAGGCATATTTGTTTGTTTACTGTAGCCCTTAATAACCCGTTCATTTTTCAGCTGGTATGTCATCTGTGTGGAGTTTGCATGTTCTCCCGTGTTTATAAAGAAAGAATTAATCTCAAAACTCACTATGCATTCTGCATCTCATCATTTTCGATGTGTGTGAATCCAGTTCTGAACTAGTGTCTCTGTATAACAGGTTGTAATCGAAATAATCAACGTAGAACTCATCGTTAAAGTTGGTAGTACACCATGCATTGGCGTAACTCGAGTTCATAACGCTCGGGGCGGGGCGGGGCGGTGCTTCAATATGCCGCCTTCCAACATATCTGAATATTTTAACCTATTTAAATAGAAAATTAAAATGACGTACAGAAACATTAAGATACATTTTGCATAGATTTATTCATATATAGAGAAACAGCAATACTTTTTCACATATTATTTATAAGCATCAACTAGACAAGAATATAGTATAGACGCACTGATAAGCTGTGTTCTAATTATTAGTTTAATATAATTACGGTGCGAAAACCAGAACCAGTGTAGCGTACAAGTGATAGGTGCGGATGTTTTCTGCACAGAGCAAGAACGCATTCGGATTGATAACGAAACGAAATTGTAAATTGTAAATAGTTGTTTATCTTCCTAGAAATTATTATCGGTGTAATGTTTGTTTATTTTTGTTATTGCCTCATAAATTTCAACTGCTGTGTCTGATGCCGTCCCAGAGGGACAGTCTGAAAATTATTTTTGAAGCATTTGTCGATAACAATCAGAGAATTTTACTTTTTTTATTCATGAGTGATATTTTCCAAACCCTGCTGCTTACACACCAATTATACTGAGCCTTTTGGCCAATAAGGTCGCCCCCAAAAATGTGCCACCCGGAGCAGACCGCCCCGTCTGCCCACCCCTAGCTACGCCACTGTGCATATGTTTCTGTTACATGCCATTTGGTATGGGATTCATAAAAGCTGTGTTCATGTTTCTGATGCATAATCTTTTGCAATAACGAATGCAATGTATTTTACTACTAAAATGCACCTTTTTTGGAATGACAGAGGCAGAACAAATCAATGGACACGCAGACACACACACATACTTTTACTTTTATTAGGGTGACTGGGCTCTGACACCAAACGGACTTACCAGGAAAAAACATTTATTTATGCATATACTGTATATTGTCATGCATGTGCATCAGAGGATCTTCTTAGGGGCTCTGTTGAGGTATGTAATGACCCCCCCAGGACGAAAGGGGGTGCTATGACTAACATTGTCATCCCTTATCTTCCTACAACACAGTGAATCTGCACCGTGTGGACAACTGACTCTGCCCCTCCAGATTCCCTATCCATAAAACATTATTTCTATATTGTGAAACCCAGAGTTAAGGGCAACTACACCTAAGGAGTGTTCATTTTTGTTTGTTTTTGTTTGTATATTAAAGAGAATGACCCAATTGGTGCCCTAGCTTTTCTTGTGGCAACCTGTCATTCCTGCTTTCCTATATATAGTGGCAGATGTGCAGAGCTCTTAAATGGCCGGGACGCTTTCTTAAAGGAAGGACCTGTAAGGGAGCATGCATAGAGTATTATCTTCTCTGGAGTGCTAGATGGCAGCCCCCCGGGTTGCAGCAGAGCCTCAGATTCCCACAGGGCTCAATGGGAGTTGGAGTTTGGCACCATGGGTGTCGCCAAGGGGTGCTGCAGAAATTGCAGAGTCCTACTTTGTCGGGCTTCTACCTCATCTGGAAGTGCTTCCGGACCACGCTAATGGGCCACCAGAAGTACCACTGGGTGCAGCGTAAAAGAAGCTTGCTGCCTTCATTGCAGGAACCAGAGCGAGGAGGAGGAGGACAAAGCTTGCTGGAGGAGGAGTGGAGGCAGAAGGATAGACAAAGACAGAGAGAAACAGAGGAGATGAAGAAGAGGTGCTGTGTTCCTTATTATTGTGCTATATATATATAATTGTTCTATATATATATATACTGTGGCAGACAACTGGAGAGCTTGCCCCACCAGGATGTCCCTGTGATGGAAGGACTGGGGGAGGTGACATATTGGGGAAAATACCTTCCCTGGAACACAAGAGGGCGACCCCCTTGGAGTATGACAGGACCACTGGCTTGGAGCTTGGAAGCTCAGTCCTGTTGGGGCCCGTGGTCACTGCCTGGGGGCGCATGGACAATTCTGGAGCCCTGGACTGCAGCACTTCCACCACACCAGGAAGTTCTGCAGGAAGGTCATCAAGGAGCACCTGGAGCACATCCGGGTGCAACATAAAAGGGGCCGCCTCACTCCATTCGGGGAGCCAGAGTCGGGAGGAGGGAGATGAAGCTTGCCGAGGAGAACGGAAAGAGAAAGAAAAGAAAAAGAGTATTGTGCTGTTATTGTGCTTAGTGGGACTGTGTTGTTCCTGTGAGAAATGGGGAAGGCAGTCACCATTCCACCCATATTTAAATCTTAACATAAGATGTGTTACAATGATAACCAAAGCTTTCCAAATCTTAACAGGGTGTCTTGAGCGCAAGTATAATGTTTTGCTCAGTTTTCCAGCTTAACATGTAAAACATTGGGGTCCCATCAAAAATTAGGCAACATGTGTTCAAAGCTGAGTATCTTGCAGCTTCTTGTTTTGCAGTGACAGATATGGCTTATGCCTGGACATTTCATCCTGAACTTGATAGTGGATAGACACTGTGGCTGCAAACTAGTGACCAAATGCTAAGTGACACTAATACAGTGTGATTAGTACTGTGGTCTCCGAACAAAGGCTCACTGGGATCTGGAAATTTCTGGGATCCACTCATTATATGTGCAGTTTTATATTTGCCAGTTTGTGGTAATAACTTAAACAAACCCAGTTACCCGGTGTTGTCTAAGTAAGAAAATTGAAAGGTGTAAGGATTAAAAGTCACTATAAACTACGTATTACCAAAACAATTACCTTTAAATTCTTTAGCTAATTTTGGAAGACGTCTTCGCATACACGAGTCTTGATTTTTCCTTCTGGTATAAAGAACCACAAATTAAAGAAGCAAGTGTGCAGACAATATAACCCACATTGGGATGGCTTGGGACCCATCACAAAAATTGTAAGTGAAATATTTGAAGAAAAAGTTTGATTTAATGGTGGCATTACAGGTTGGAATGCAAGTAAGCTAACCATTATGCCACCTTCATAATCTGCATGGCACTAGATTTCTCTGGTTATAGACTACACTGTAGTATTTCTTGATACTCTCTCAAGAAATCCTGAGGCCCAAAATTATATTTTAGGATCTTTTGTTAGGGAGAGGAGGATCTGTATACCAAATGTCAAGTCGTTGGCTTCAAAGAACAAACAAACAGGAGGAGATTGTGCTTTACAGATCTTTTGGAATTATTTTTGTTGCCTCCTCATTCTCTGCTATCTCTCCAATTGTAGTATCATCTGGAAGTTTCAAATATTTGGTAACTATACTGTAATCTTTGTCATTACTATACATTAGATAAGCTAAAAGTCCAAGTACAGACCCCTGAGGGACTCCTCTGATGACCTCACTGCACATAGAGTCTTCAACCTTTCGTCTGTTCTCTTTGTCTCCTGTTGGTAAACAGCGAAAAGTGTCCAAATTTTGACTACTCTAAGGAAAGACTTTGTTAGTGACAGGTGTGTATGAAAATCAAAAGAAACCAGAAGTAAAAAGCAATTTAGGAAGGAAAATCTGTTTTTGACTGTTTCGCTTCATGGTTGTGGCCCTGGTTCAGTCCTTATAATATGAGTAATGATTTATGATTATCCACTTACTGACTCAGCTAAAGGATATATGTCATATGTCATATTACATGACTCTTTCACTGATTTTTAGTTTCAGACATCATTTACATAATCTTAGTGAATTGGTGGCAGATGCAGCATGCTTCCACAACCATTGGTTGTGTAGTCTGACGACCCCAGTGACTCAGTCCAAGCAGTCTGTGACTCACCCTGACAAAATCTAACAGGTTGGATTTTGTCTTAAGTCGTAGGTGTAGGCTTGTGTGCATGAGAGCTGACATTAAACCATTACTTAAAAAGTCAGACCTAGACCCACACATACTTAATAATTATAGACCTATTTCAAATTTATCCTTTCTCTCTAAAATACTAGAAAAAGTAGTCGCCAATCAGTTTCAGTCACACCTTACGCATTACAATTTATTTGAGAAATTCCAGTCTGGTTTCTGCACTGGTCATAGTACAGAAACGGCACTAACACGGGTTGTAAACAACATTCTCTAATCCTCTGATGAAGGAAACTCCACTGTAATTATGTTGTTAGACTTAAGCACAGCATTTGACACCATTGACCATTCTATTTTACTGCAAAGGCTAGAAAATAATGTTGGGCTTACAGGCACCATGCTCGCTTGGTTTAGCTCTTATTTATCAAATTGATTCCAATATGTACAGAAATGTGCTGACAGTACTCCATCATTATACACAGAAGTGAGATAGGGTGTCCCACAGGGCTCAGTACTGGGACCTTTACTGTTTTCACTTTACATGCTTCCACTGGTATCTGTCATTAGGAAACATTATGTTTATTTTCACTCATATGCAGATGACATCCAGTTATACCTTTCATTTAGATCAAATGAAGTTTCTCCGATGTTGTCTTTAATTAATTGTGTTAGTGACTTAAAAGAGTGGATGGATGAGAACTACTTGTCTTTAAATACAGATAAAACAGATGTTAATTGTTCGAGGGAATGACAATATTTTGCCATCGTTTAACTCAGTTGGAATCACCATTAATTTTACTGAATCAGCCCACAATCTAGGAGTTATCTTTGACTCTAGCATGTCATTTAAAGTGCACATTACAAAGTTGTCCAAATCATGTTTCTTCCATCTTAAAAATTTTGGGAAATTAAGGAGCTTTTTAAATAAACAGGATTCTGAGAAATTAATTCATGCATATATTTCTAATAGGACTGACTACTGCAATGCGGTGTTCACTGGCTGTTCAAATTGTTCTTTATATAGCCTCCAGTTAATCCAAAATGCTGCTGCAAGAATTATTACAAGAACAAGAAAATCCGAACACATAACTCCAGTTCTTAAATCCTTACACTGGCTCCTGGTTAAGTTTAGGGCAGATCAAAATCCTCCTTTAAACATATCTATATATATATAATTCACTAAGTCACCCAACCATGGGATACGCACAACAGAGCCACGGCCGCCAACTCACAGAGCCCCACCCACCAACTCTAAGACCATGGGATACGCACGACAGAGCCCCGCCCGCCAACTCTAACCCTCCTCCCACGTCATGGAATACGCACGACAGAGCCCCGTCTGCCAACTCTAATCCTCCTTCCGCGTCCACCCTCATTCTCAAGGCATGCGTACTGCCTGCTCATGTGCCCGCATGCAACACCTCACCAAACACAGCCTCAGTCGCTTTAGTCTCTGCTACAGTCCATATGAACCTCTGAGCCACGTTGACTTTTCATTGTTCTTTTCTATTCCGGCTGCTTTTCTATATATATAATCGACCAAGTCGCCCGACCATGGGGTACGCACGACAGAGCCCCGCCCGCCATCTCTAATCCTCCTTCTGCGTCCACCGTCGCTCTCGTGGCATGCGTTTGCCTTTTACTTTTACACGCAGACAATTTCCTGTTAGATTGGCCTTTGCAATGACAATTAATAAGGCACAGTACCAAACTTTCAAAAAGATATGTCTGTATCTGCCAAAACCAGTTTTCAGTCATGGACAATTGTATGTTGCTCTCTTCTCATTCACTCACAATTGTATACTCAAACCCACCCCATTTGGACAACTGTGTCTTTCAGGAAGTCTTCACCCATCAATGAATAATTATGCGGCGTATGCTACGCCGCAGGTTGGCTAGTAAAGCCTTAAATGACCAAGGTCCGGCTTACTTATCTGAATTTATCATGACTTACAAACTAGAGTGCACATTAAGATCTCAAGATTCCGGTCTGCTTATGACTCCAAGTATTAATAAAGTAACAGTGGGAGGTCGAGCTTTTAGTTACAGGGCCCCTAAACTGTGGAATGGTCTGCCTGCTACTATAAGAGATGCCCCTTCGGTCTCAGCTTTTAAATCCCAGGCTGAAGACTCACTACTTCAGTTTAGCATACCCTGACTAGAGCTGCTGATTAACTGTACATACTGCATTGCTGTCGTTAGTCATTAGCACTAAAACATAAGTAATATGATAGTTAGAATTTGTTATTAACCGTCACCTATTCTGTCTCTTCTCAGTACTCAAATGTGGCATGAGCTTCCAATACTTTGGAAATGTGAAAGTCTGCAGGAACGGAGTAATTTATTTTGACATATCTTGAGTTTGTAGTGTGACATTATCAAGATCTGCAACTGAAGTCGTCGGTTGGCATCCCCTCTAAGTAGAAGTTACTCAATGTGACATTGGCTTAACCTACCCAGTTTATCTCCTGTGAGATCATTAACAAAATATCTTTACAGTATCTGACACTCACAACATATATTTGTTCCCTGGGACTTCTGAACTGCCCCACCATACATATTACTAATTGGGTTGATACTGCCACTAATGTGCATCTTTCTGAGTTTAGCTTCCAGATTAAATTTTCTGCTGATGAATGAGCTCAAGGCTGACATATTGATTTATTTCTACTGTCTTTACACTCATTGCATTTTTTAAACTCTGAGGTCTTAAAGAGGAATTATCAATGCTTCACCAGTAACTCCTCTTTCTGTCCATTTGTTCAGTTTAATTTTTTGTCACCTAATCTCTGGATTGGATTAAATCCGACCGATGAAGTAAGCACAGCTCAACAATGGTGGCCCCACCTCCTTCAGCCTTTCTATTGCTTAACTGACAAAACATTAAGGCTCAATTAGTGCTGGAGGTGAAATAAGAGCTTAAAAATGTAACTAATTTATGGGAAAAATCAGTAAGAGAAATAAGAAAATAAAGAGTTTAAGGGCCGTTACACAGATCAGCTGATGAGTTAAATGCTGGCCAGATCCAGCTGTGTTTACACTCCACAGAAGAGAAACACTTACATCATGAGATGGAAGCAAATGTGATATCTGATGACAACTTTAAACCAATCTTTTAAACTTTAGTCATTCACCATGCCAAAGAAATTGTTTTTTAATAATGCAGATTAAAGTCAGTCGAACAAGGCAGAGGATGATAAGTACAAAAAAGAAATTGGCTAAAGTTAAGTGTGTCAGTCAAAGAGTAAAGATCATGATAGCTAGAATGCAAAACTGTGTGGTGCCCCCAGCCCTTGGTGCTTTAAGCATGTGCTTCTTCTAAATAATGGTTAATCCAGGGCTGCCTAATCTATAGGTGAGACTTGCAACCAGCCCAGGGCCAGATCAATGGCACAGACATGGCTTGATTTACACTCACTGAACAAATTCTTAGGACCACTATACTAATATGGGTGGCACAGATGATGGAAGCATCCCTTTGAGATTCTGGTCCATGTTGACATGACTGCAGGTTTGTCATCTGCACATTCATGCTCTGAATCTTCAGTTCTATCGCATCCCAAAGGTGCTCTGTTGGATTCAGATCTGGTTATTACTTGTCACTGAAAAACACTGAACTCATTGTCATGTTTAGGAATCTTAGTTTGAGATGACTTTTGTTTTGTGACATGGTGCATTATCAAGCTGTAAGTAGCCATTATAAGATGGGTACATTGTGGCCATTAAGGGTTACAGAAACATTCAAATAGGCAGAGACATTCAAGTGTATTTACAGGACCAAAGTATGTTAAGGTAACATTCCCAACACCATTAGACGACCACCACCATCCTTGACTGTTGACACAAAGCAGGTTGGGTGCATGGATTCAAGCTGTTGACAACAAATTCTGGCTTTACCGTTTGTGTTCCTCAGCAGAAATTGAGATTCATCAGATTGGGGTTGGTTTTTCCAGCCTTCAACTTTCCAGATTTTTTGACCCTATGCCCACTGCAAGCTTAGCATTCTTTTTTAGGCTGACAGGAATGGAAACTGATGTGGTCTTCTGCTGTTGTAGCCCATCCACCTCAAGGTTTTAATGTGTTACGCATTCTGAGATGCTTTTCCTCTCACCACATTTGTTCAGAGTTCTTATCTGAGTTACTGCAGCCTTTTTGACACCTTGAACCAGTCTGGCTATTGTCTTTAGACTTCTCTCTTCAACTTGGCATTTTCATCAGCATAACTACCTCTCACTGAATGTATTTTTTTGTTATTTGCAACATTCTGAGTAAACTCTAGAGATTGTTGGGCATGAAAATTCCAGGAGTTCAGCAGTAACAGAAATATTCAAACCAGACCACCTGGCACCAACAATCACACCATGACCAGAATCACTGAAATCACATTTTTGCCCATTCTGTTGTTTGATGTGAACATTGACTGAAGCTCCTGACTGGTATCTGTAGGACTTTATGCATTGCACAGCTGACATATGACTGGCTAATTAGATAATAGCATGGATAAGCAGGAGCACGGTTGTTTCTCATAATTTGCTCAATTAGTCTAGTCACCCACCTTATACTCTCATAATATGTACTTTTAATGAAATTTTGAAATTACCAAAAACTGAACTACCTTAAGAAATGTGTCCATCAAATCAAGCCCATAGCAGTGTATAAAAATATATTAATATGCAAAATGTTTAAAGAAAGCTGAGAATAGAAACACAGGGTGCACCACTACCAACTGTGCCACCTTTAAGTCAGACCCATGATGTTAAATATTTGAAAACAAGAATAATCAGAGGAAGACCATCTTAATTGCAGCGTATGCTTATAGTATGAATTGAATCTGGTGTGAATTGTAATTTTATTAGGAGACCTTATTTTGTTCACTTGTTTTTAATCTCTTTTGCATGCTTGTTACAACAGTTCTTTACCTTATTTTTATTTAACATTTTTATTAGAGAGTGTGGCATTGTGGTTAATGATTTGTATTTCAAACCCTGAAATGGAGGAATCAAATCCTGTTACTGACTCTGTGTGACCAAGAGCCAGTCACTTCACCTGCCTGTGCTCCAAATGTAACCAATTGTATCTTAAGTGTTGTAAGTCACCTTGGATAGCTGTGTCAAATTAAAAAGTTAACAAGACTTTTTTTGTACAAATCGGCATAGAAATCATAAACATGGGGTATACACAGATCAACCACCTGCTGAATATTATATAGGCTTCCCTCGTGCTGCCAAATCACATCTGACCTGTCAAGACATGGACTCCACAAGACTTCTGAAGGTGTCCTGTGGTATCTGGCACCTGAAAGTTGAAGGTGTGATATCCATTAATCACACTTGTTTTTACAGGACATCCCACAGATACTCAAACAGGTTGAGATCTGGGAAGTTTGGAGAACAAGTTAATACCTTGAACTCTTTGTGATGTTCATCAAACCATTCCTGAACATTTTTTGCAGTGGGGCAGGGTGCATTATCCTGCTAAAAGAGGCTGCCATCAGGAAATACTGTTGCCATGAAAGGGTGTGTGCGGTCTGCATCATTCAATAATTAGGTGGTACATCTCAAAGTAACATCCAGGACCCAAAGATTCCTAGCAGAACATTTTCCAGAGAATCACACTGCTTCAACCAGCTTGCCTTCTTCCCATATTGCATCCTGCTGCCATCTCTTGCCCAGGTAAATGACACACACACACACATCAGCAGTCCACGTTATATAAAAGAACACGTGATTCATCAGGCCAGGTCACCTTCTTCCATAGCTCCATGGTCCAATTCTGATACTCTCGAGACCATTGTCGACGCTTTCAGTGGTGGACAGGGGTCAACATGGGCACTCTGATTTGCCTTCTGCTATGCCGCCCCATACAAATCATGCTTTGATGCACTGTGTGTTCTGAAACCCCCTCTTTCATGACCAGCATTACATTTTTCAGCAATTTGTGGTACAGTAGCTCTTCTGTGGCATCAGACCTGATTGGCTAATCTTCGCTCCCTATGCCCATTCATGAGCCTTGGGAGCCCATGACTCTGCCGGCAGTTCACCAGTTGTCCTTCCTTGGGCCACTTTTGATAGGTACTGACCATTTTATACAGGAACACCCCACAAAACCTGCAGTTTTGAAGATGCTCTGAGCTAGCTGTCAAGACATTACAATTTGGCCTTTGTCAAAGTTTCTCAAATGTTACACTTTTTCCTGCTTCCAACATATCACCTTCAAGAACTGACCGTTCACTTACTTCCTAATATATCCCATCCTTTGACAGGTGCCATTGTAATGATATAATCAATGTTATTTACTTCAGCTGTCAATGTTTTCAATGTTGTGGATGATCAGTGTACAACTTCCTTGCTGAGCTCTTGAGATGTTGCTGCAGTATATCTACATAATTTTACTTCCTCATCATCCCATCTGTTTTGTGAAGTGCACCAGTCCTTCCTGCAGCAAAGCACCCCCACAATATGATGCTTCCATCCCGATGCTTGACAGTTGGGATGGTGTTCTTTGCCTTGCAAGCCTCACATTTTTTCATCCAAACATAATGATGATCACTATGGCCAAACAGTTCGATCAGACCAGAGGAAATTTCTCCAGAAGTTAAGTGCTTTGTCCCCATGTGCCATTGTAAACTGCAGTCTGCCTTTTTAATGGCGGTTTAGGAGCAGTGGCTTCTTCCTTGCTGAGCAGCCTTTCAGGTTATATCGATATAGGACTCATTATACTGTGGATATAGAGACTTATCTACCTGTTTTCTCCAGCTTCTTCACAAGGTCCTTTGCTGTTGTTCTGGGAATGATTTACACTTTTTGTGCCAAAAGTACGTTCATCTGTAGGAGACAGAATGTGTCTCCTTCCTGAGCGGTATGTTGGCTGTGTGGTCCCTTGGTGTTTATACTTTTGTTTTATTATTTGAACAGATGAACCTGAAATTGTTCCTAAGGATGAACCAGATTTGTGGAGGTCTACAATTTTCTTTTGAGATCTTGGTTGATTTCTTTTGATTTTCCCATCATGTCAAGTAAAAAGGAGGCAAGTTTGATGGTAGGCCTTAACATACATCCACATGTTGACTCCAGTTAGGCTAATTGGCTATCAGAAGGTAATTGTTTAATTACCTAAAGGATTGACATAATTTTCTGGAATTTTTCCAAGCTGTTTAAAGGCACAAAGTGTATGCAAACTTTGGATCCATTGGAATTGTGATATAGTCAATAAGAATTGAAATACTCTGTGAACATTGCTGAAAAAAATACTTTTGCCCTGCACAAAGCAGATATCTTAAACAATATGCCAAATTTATAGTTTGTTAGTATAAAATCTGTGTAGGGGTTATTAAGTGAGTTTTAAAGAATGCACCCTAAGTGTATGCAAACTTCTAACTTCAAGTGTGGTTAGTCAAAAATGAAGTCTTGGAAAGTTAAGTGACCCACCTACCATCACAGAGAATCAGTGAAGGGGACTGGACAGGTAGCCAGTCCACTTCACTGGACGCTAGGGTACACTTCTCCTTTCTTGATATTTTCACCAATTTTGAGCAGTGGAGGTGGTAGCAAATAATGACATATCCTGTGTGATAGACTGCCAGGAACCCTGTTCCACCGGGACACCTGGAGGAAGGAGGAACCAGGAGAGCAGCACTTTTCCCTGGACACCCGGACGGTCCTCGATCCCTGGGGGGCAGCATTTCCGGCACACCAGGAAGCGCTGACAGACCAGGGATGGTTTACACCCAGAGTGCTTCCGGTTGCAAGGGCAGCACTTCCACCACACTGGGGAGTGCTGCTGGAAGTTCATCGTCAGGCACCTGGAGCACATCTGGGGCAAGATAAAAGGGGCCGCCTCACTCCATTCTGGGAGCCGGAGTCGGTTGGAAGAAGGACGGAGCTTACAAGACAGGACTGGAGGTGGGCAGAAGGACCAAGGACTGGACATTGCAAATAATAATTGTAAATAGTGGTTGGACTAATAAACTTGTGTGTTGTGGACACTGCATTGTCGTGTCTGTCTGTGGCCGGGTTAGCTTCTTACACCTGTTAATATTTTTAAATTCTCCTATTAATCTTAACCATTTTTTTAAATAAAGCAAAGTAGAAGTAACTGGATATGTACATGAAAAAAACAAACCCTTTACCTTACTTTGTAATTATTTGATAATTAAGAGGTCAAGAGCGTAATGTGAGAAACAAAAGTGCAATTATGCAAATAGGCCTGCTAAAACCTAACACTGCATCTATCCATCTATGTATTTTCTAACCTGCTTTTCAGTGAGCAGGCAGCTTTAGGTGCAGGGCATCAAAAGTCCATCGTAGGTCATTCTTACACATAAACACCTATACTTGCTCAAAAAAGGCAAATTCATATCATTTCCT
Organism: Polypterus bichir lapradei; assembly: GCA_026402145.1. Lineage (NCBI taxonomy): Eukaryota > Metazoa > Chordata > Cladistia > Polypteriformes > Polypteridae > Polypterus > Polypterus bichir. Next base: position 138,926,265 of record JANRMT010062791.1, read on the forward strand.
CCACTCATTATCATGAAGGGATGTGGGGACCCAGGTTCAGTCCCTGCAGCATCAAGCACATAATAGGAAGCAACAGTAGAGTGAATGTCAGTCCATTACAGGAAATATTAATGCATTTATATTCCCACACTAACATATACATGGCCAATTTAAAGTCACAAATTGACACAAACTGTGCCACTTTGGGATGAGAGAGGAAAACGTGGGGGTATGGGGTGATCATAAAAACTCTTCAAGGAAGTGACGAGGCTAGGCTAGAACTCAAGACTCTTGGACTGTGAAGAGCAGTGTTAACCTCCACATTAGACTCTGTATATGATCTGTGTGACAATGAGAGCCACAGTCCTCCTGAATCTCGACTTGAGGACTCATGTGCAGAGATGATATTTTTCTAAGTTTGACACTGTTTTCCAGGTTAGAATGTAACATATTAGGGTGCCAGAAAAACTTGGACAACATGTGTTCAAATCAGAGCATTTCACATTTTCCTGACATTTAGAGACGGATATGGCTTCTGCCTGAGCATTTCATTCAAATATTATGAATGTTTAGTCAAGGTGGCCTAACATTATAGTGGCTGCAAATAAACAACTAATGTTGGGTTACACCTATGACTGGACATCTAAGAAATATTCATTTGGATCTGTCTTATTTTTAAGATAAGCCTGTTCAAATGAAAAAGGCTAGTTCTTTTTATAAAAGAATAAAGCTCAGATGAGCAGAAAGCAGTGTCGGTGATAAAGTGTAATTCTTTCTCATCATACACATTGGCGTCTGCTTTACAAGTGCTGTGACCTTTTTGCAAATAAATAACAGAACTGAGAAAGTACAGTCTTGGTATGTCAAAAATAAAACAAATGTGAGCTGATGTTTTGGATGAAAACTTGAAATTGATTCTGCCAAGTTCTTTTTAAGGCAAGAATCAGTAAACAACAAGAAGAATTAGATGAGATTTTCTATCTCAGACTCAAAGGTGCTGCTGATTGTCAAACTGACTGCAGGCAGCAAGTTGAGAGCTCCCGGGCTGACTTCCCCAATCCCTGATTGAAATGAAGGGGTACTCGGATCAAAGCAGAAAGACCTTTGGTGTCATCATAAGATGTGTTGTATTTTAAAAAGCATTAGCTTTTACTGTGGAGAAATGGGATGGAGAACAATAAATTCAATATTTAAAATCTAGGTCTATATATTATATAAAAATGTATGTTATACCGAGGCAGAAATTCAACAAAGTGCTGGAAATATTCCATAGAGATTTTTGTCAATTTTGACTCATGAACATCATTTACTTCCAGCAGATCTTATGTTGTAATCTTCTCCAAAGGTGTTCTGCTGGATTGAGGTTGTGGGGCAGTGTCAAATTTATATTTATTGTCTCTGAAGCTTAAACTTTTATCTGGGCCCTTTTCCAACCAGCAATGAGGTCTGGTTATCTGTTATCATCTTCAATGGGGTTGTTGTTCCATGACAGAACACCAAAATTTTATTTTAATTTAGCCACTACATGTAGGGATTTTAAAAACCCCTTCTCATACAGAAGACACAATGTAGACTTAAGTTGCTTCTGGGGCTCCTCCGGGATTAGGGGCCCTGAAGCTTAAACTTCATTAGTTTTATAGTTGATCTGCCTGTTCCAGGAACTATGTTGGCCATTGGAGTAAAATAAAGTCACGGTCATGTTAGGAGAGCCAGCTTGAGATTATGTGTGCTTTGTGACATATGACTTTGTCCTGCTACATGTATCCTTTTGAAAGAACTGTGACCATAAAGGATAAACATGGTCAGCAATGGCAGTTGAGTATTCTGGTTGGGTGGAGTGGTGGCTCTGAGGCTAGGGATCTGCACTGGCAATCGGAAGGTTACCGGTTTGAATTCCGTAAATGGCAGAAGGGACTCTGCTCTGTTGGGCCCTTGAGCAAGGCCCTTAACCTGTAATTGCTGAGTGCTTTGACTAATGAGAAAAGCGCTATATAAATGCAAAGAATTATTAATCTGTGACATTAAAATGACACTCAGTTTTTATTTAAAAACCTAATATATGCCAAGAAAACATTTCCCCATGCCATTATATTGTCATCATCAGTCTGTAATGCTGAAACATGGCAACATGGATGATGATCTCATGCCACCTATCTTCCTACTATTAGCCAATAGGAGTAGAAACCAAAGTGGACTTCTTCTTCTCTAGCCCATGCATGCTGCATGTTCAGAAAAGAGCTATTATTTCACTATTTACAACCTTTTTGTTAGTGTGTGCAAGTCTAGCCATTCTCCTCTGATCTCTCTTATTAACAAGGTGATATGTGGCAACAGGACAGCTGCTCACTGGGTGATGTTTATTACACAGTACTCTGTGAATTCTAGAAGCAGCAGTGTAAGAAAACCTCTAGAGTCCGGCTACTTCTGAGATGGTGGGACCACCATGTCTGGCACCAACAATCAAGCGGTAGTGGAAGTCATTTATGTTATGCGTCATGGCTGTCTTAATGTTTAGTTGAATAACACTGTATAATTGGCTGTTTGGTAGGGCAGGCTATTTGCATTAACAAGCAGATGTACTGTGCTAAATAATTCATAATAATTATAACAGATATTCAGGATTACTGAGTGACTGAAGCCTATCCCAGCAGTGCAGGGTGCAAGGTAGAAAACAACCTTGGCCATGGCATAAAAAGGCCCAGTGTCTGTGGGTAAAGAGAGGAGACATCAAGAGTCTGCACACCCTTACTTAAATGATAAGTTTGTCATTTTTCAACTTGAAGTTATTCCTTCACAAACATAGTAAATATACATTACTGTTGCTAAATAGAATTGTGTTCTAAAGTTAACCACTTTCTATAATTAAAAACAAAATCATCTCTTTCCCACACTTGCACTTTACATTGGAGGCTATGGGGCACAGAGAAAAAGCTTAAAAAACTCCCCAAATACTGTACACCCATTTTTCAAGCTAAGACAGCTGTTGAGTATTTACCCATGTCTTGCAATTACACACACATTGTAAAATACTTTTCTATGTAATTTTTGTAAAAAATAATCAATATTTTGAGATTCAGCCATTTTATAAGTAGATCAGCTGTGTGCGATAGCTCAGCATTCAGTCTTCCTAAGCAGCCTTCATTTAATTCCCCACCGGGTGTTTTCCTCTCAAAAGACCAACTCACAGTGAATGTTTAATGCAGCGTTTCATGCAGCGTGGTTGATTTTGTTTTGATTTATGTTCTGCATTTATGTGAGAACTCACACAAACAAATAGAAAACGTATCCTCACCATGTGAAAAATAGGACAACAACAACATTTATTTGTTTAGCACATTTTCATACAAATGATGTAGCTCAAAGTACTTTACAAGAAGAATAAAGTATGGTCCCATGGCCAAGGAAGACAGAAAAAAACAAACAAAAAAAAAAACTCCAGAGGGCTGGAGAAAAAAACAAAATCTGCAGGGGTTTCGAGGCCATGAGTACCTAGAATAAGGAATAAAATGATATTTTAAAGATCTCTTTTGTTATCACAAACATGCATTAGAAAGACGGAAGTCATGGATCAATACTCAACATCTGTCTTGGCTTGAAAAATAGACCTATTTGGTAAATTTGTAATCTTTTCCTCCATACCCCATACTCTCCACTGTAAAGTGGCAATGGGGACAAGATATATATTTTTTAATTTATAGCAAGCACCTAACTTTAGAACACAATTTTTGTGGCAAATGCATATACAGAATACCATGTTTGTAAAGAAACTCATCTTCATCTGTTATCTGGAAGGTTGCCAGTTCAAATCCCATTACTGCCAGAAGGGATCCTGCTCTGCTGCGCCACTGAGCAAGGCCCTTAACCTGACAATATTGCTCCAGGGGCGCTCTACAATGGCTGACCCTGCGCTCTGAGCTCCACAGGTCATGTGAAAAGACAATTTTCCCTCAGGGATTAATATAATTTACCAAGTGTCAGCTTTAATTGATGTAAAGGCTAAACAAAGAAAAAGTGCCAGAAAGACGTTTCCCTAACCAAATCTTAAGGCAGGCATTGGCATTTCTGACACTTGTATATATGAATTTCCAATATAAAATAAAATTAATTCTTAATTAAGTGTTGGTTACAGAAAGTATTTTTTATAAAGCATCAATATCAGAATAATTTAAATTAAACAAATAGCAGTGATGCAGATGCTGTAATCAGCTAAGCACCAGATTGAAGAGATTATTCATAGCAAGAAGTCAATGCTACCTTGAGCAGATATGCTATGCTCAATGTAGATGAACTATCATTATCAGAATGGACCTTTCATTTAGAGTTACCAAAAAACAGCACAAAAATGCAGTCAGGCAGTTAACCCATTAAATGTTTGAAACATGACAGCAGATTCTGTAGGTATAATATAACAATGTATGGGTCAAGCATTATACTAACCAAATGCTATACTGTATAATAATTACACAATCAACATCTCCAAGGTAGACACAACACATATGTACGGTATATGCAGGACAAACTCCAGGGCGAGTGCAGGACGTGCAAACATGTAGCAAAGCAGAGAGCAATGACATTGATAACTTGCCACCTATGGAGCTCCCTCAGTGTTTGTTCAGTAGAATTTGTTTAGGATTGTTTGTGCCCACATGATCCATAGTAAACATATTTAGCACTTATGATTTTGTCTGTGATTTTGTCTGCATAGAGCCTCCTTTGTGGTTAATACTAGCGCTGCTCCTACCACTTGTTAGTTGTACATTGTTCCCAGTCACCATCGATCAATGTGGGGGTCCTCAGCTATAATAATGGCTTACAATGTGATCTTAGACATTTTCTAATATTCACATCATAATATTTGAAACAAATGATAGTCTCTGCATTATAAATGTATACATGACAACTTTGCATACACAAACAAGTTCCTGTTTAACATAACACTAACATTATGCCAACAATGAATAACCAATGTAGGCCTAAAACATAATCAGTGTTTTCAGAAAGGCACTTTTCTATAAAAAAAATCATGTATTTAAATTCTTTGTGAATTCATAAGTACATTAATATATATTGTGACGGACCACCAGTGTCCATGCCTGGTTGAGCTGCACAGTAGACACATATTACCCCCCACCCTGACCACTTGGTGGCAGCCCCCCTGGGTGACTGTGGTGCCTCAGGTACCTGCAGGGCTCAATGGGAAATGGAGTTCTCCACAGCCCTGTTGGGATCCAAAGTGGCCACCAGGAGGCGCTGCAGGGGTTCCTGGGCCCGTCTGGGCCATAGTTCAGTGACATCCCCGGGGTGCAATTGGAAGCAGGTGGTCAAGCACCTAAAGCACTTCCGGGTGACCTATAAAAGGGGCCAGCAGCCACCACTCCAGGAGCTGTTGTTGGGAGGAGGGAGACAAAGCTGCCAAGGAGGAGTGGAGGACTTGAAGAGTTTATTTGTGCTTGTGACTTGTGGTTTTGTGGGATTGTGTTGCGGCTGAGGGACACGGGGATGACGTGGGCCCCCAGCTGAAGAAGGAAAATAAATTCTTTTGGTTTATTTTAACATGCCTCCGTTGTCAGTCTGTGTCAGGTCGGGCACATATATAGCGCCTTATTACTATATATACAGTATATATACTGTGTATATATATATATATATACAGTATATGTATACTGTATATTAATATATATCTACTCTATATATAAAATCCTAAGCAAGAAAGTGCAACGATTTTGTGCAAAAATTTTATGTGACTTTTTAGGTCACTTTTTTGTCATGCTTTAAATCGGGCTTATTTTAAAACCTACATATGTATGTTTGGTATCATTCTTTTCAGCATTTATCGAACTTTAATGTGATGTTTTTAGATTTTCAGATTCTTATTCTGTTTTTAAATTATAAACTAAAAAATATCAAGAACTCACATTATATATTAGGGGGCAAAGCCCCCTGCTTGCCCACCCCCCCAAGAGCATGCTTCGCGCCTCTGCCTCTGACGTTAAAGTGTTGCTCACAGGACGTCAAAGTGTCTTCTGAGAAGATCACATCTTGACCTAAGTTTTTTTTTATTATAATAGATATATATATATATATATATATATATATATACACACACTCTTGCTGGACTTTGTCTCTACCCCTCAGGCATCCTCTCACTTTCTAAGATTGCATTAAACAATCTGGTTAAAAACTCTACTGCCAACTATCCTAAACAACTTCATACTTCCACAGGTATGTCATCTTCATAGCTGTCCTTACTTTGTCCTTGCTAATCCATTGCACTTCCTGATTCACTATCGCCACATCAGTCTACAATCTGCATTAGACAGACCCTCCTGCATAGGATATAATCTATCTGTATGCATCTTCCTCCACTCTTGTACATCACCCTGTATTCCTCCCTCTTCTTAAAATGTGTATTCACCATAGCCATGTCTATCCTTTTCTCAAAATCCACTATCATCTGACCTTCTTCATTCCTCTGCTTGATTCCATACCTACCCATCACCTTCTCGTTCCCTCTGTTTCCTTCACCAACATGCCCATTGAAATCTGCTCCAATCACCACTCTCTCTCGAGAACACTCCCCACCACTTCATGCAACTCATTCCAGAAATCTTCTTTCTTATCCATCGCACACCCAACTTGTGGGGCATATCCACTAACAACATTCATCATCACACCTTCAGTTTCCTAGTTCATAATTATTACTCTGTCTGACACTCTTTCACCTGTAAAATACTCTTAATATACTGTTCCTTCGGGATAATCCCTACACCATTTCTCCTCTAATCCACACCATGGAAGAACAATTTGAGCTCAAATTCAATATGCCTGGCCTTACTCCCCTTTTATCTGGTCTCTTGCATGCACAATATATCAACCTTTTTCTACATCATATCAGCTAACTCTCTCCCTTTACCAGTCATACTGCCAACACTCAATGTTCCTACCCTTACTTCTACTCTCTTTCCCCTCTTCTTCTCCCCCTCAGAGTTACCACAGCTATGCTGATGACACACAACTGTATTTATCAATAGAGCCTGATGACCCTGACTCTCTTGATTCAATGATACAATGTCTTACTTGTGTTTCTGAATGGATGAGTAGTAATTTTCTCAAACTAAATAAAAAGAAAACAGAAATTTTAGTGATTAGCAAAAATGGATATAATGAGGGTATTAGAAATAAACTTGATCCATTAGGATTAAAAATCAAGATGGAGGTAAATAATTTAGGGGTAATTATTGACTCTGACCTGAATTTTAAATCACATATTAATCAGATTACTAGGACAGCATTTTTTAGAATTGACTTTAAAATACTGCTTATGGTTTACAAAGCCTTAAATAATCTTGCCCCATCCTATATTTCAGATTGTTTTTCACCTTACACTCCAAATCATAACCTTAGATCTTCAAATGAGTGTCTGCTTATAATTCCAAGAGCTAAACTTAAAAGAAGTGGTGAGGCAGTCTTCTGCTGTTTTGCACCTAAAATCTGGAATAGCTTACTAATAGAAATTCACCAGGATAATACAGTGGAGCATTTTAAAAAAACTGCTAAAAACACATTGTTTTAACATGGCTGTCTCATAGCTTCATTTTGGTTTAATCCTGATATTTTCTATATGCAATTAATTATCATTATCAATCATGGTGGCACCGAAATCCATACTAACTCCTACTTTCTCTGCTTTTCTTTTTCCAGCTTTCTGTGGTGGCAATCTGCGCCACCACCACCCGATCAAAGCACAAAGATGTCCCTGCATTGATGGATTGAAGGCCAGAAGTCCATATGACCATCATCATCAAGTTCTTCTATGTGGACCCTGAATACCATGAGGACTGACTGAGGTCATTTTATATTTTATGTAGAATACCAAGAGGGGGGCAGGTGGTCTTGTGACCTCGGAATCCCTGCAGATTTAATTTTTTTTTTTCTTGAGCCATCTGAAGGTTTTTTTTGTTTTTGTTTTTTCTGTCCTGCCTGTCCATCAGACCTTACTTTTATTCTATGTTAATTAGTATTTCCTAATTTTATTTTTTACATATTTTGTCTGTTTTCTCTTTCTTCACCCTGTAAAACACTTTGAGCTACATCATTTGTATGAAAATATGTTATATAAATAAATATTGTTGTTGGACACACCTTCCACTTTTCTTCTCCTTCTTCGGCTAACAGTAGCCACATTTCCATCAACACCCTGTTGGCTAACAGTACTGGTGGTGGCCATTGTTAACCCGGCCCCCAAGTGATCCGGTATAAAAATCTGTATTGTTGTCCGCATATTGAACCGGCAAAATTTTATACCGGATGCCCTTCCTGACGTAACCCTCCCCATTTATCCGGGCTTGGGACCGGCACGAAGAAACGCACTAGTTTGTGCATCCCCTGTGGCTGGGTTGTATTGTGTTCTTTATATGTACGTTTAAAAATATTAGATTAACTAAATATTTTCATATTATTTTAATTTTGAACAATACTGTATGGATGAATACATTATTTGTTAAATTTGAATTCAATTTCTTTTCAATTTTGTATTTAAATATGATGTCACGGAAACATTGTAATTATTTTTTATTGTTTTCAAGAATGCAAATAAAAATAATTATTCACAAACATTTTTTTATGAGTTTGATTTTGCGGACCTGTGTAATGGTTACAGTCTGATTAACTTATCCAAACTAGGAATTTAACTAATTAAATCTTAATAATTGTTCTGGTTTTTTTTTAAAATGTTATTCACGCTTTGATATTGAGGGTTATAATAAGTAAGTGCAGCTGAAAATATTTATACTTAATGTATTTTCATTTCCAGAGTTAAATGTGACAAAAGGTAAGACTTTTAAAAGGGAATGATGATTTTTGGGTAATTGTGGGGCTTGACGTGATAATTTTGATTTACTTAATTCCATCCATCCATCCATTATCCAACCCGCTATATCCTAACACAGTGTAACGGGGGGCTGCTGGAGCCAATCCCAGCCAACACTGGAAGCAAGGCAGGAACAAATCCCGGGCAGGGCGCCAGCCCACCGCAGTTACTTAATTCCGTTTTTGAAATGATATATTTTTGATTGGATGTGTTTTACGTATTATAATTAGATCTTTAAGTTCAGTAAGATTAACGTAAAATAAAAATAACACTTTATCGCATCAGTAATACTGCTATCCGCTATCGACATATTCATATTCATAGTAGACTGTGAAGAATGGATCCCCTAAGTAGCGTATTTGTATACTCACAGCATTCTTCGCTAGTTTGGTTGGGATTAGGTTTAATGGTACAGCCGATGCGGGTTGTCGGTTGTCGATGCCTGGGCGGTGGCGGTGCTTTGCGAGGACGGCCGTCCCGCACTCAGCGCCCTTCTCTACCATTACAGGGCGACTTGCGTGCCGTGATGTTCTCTTTCGGGTGCTGCTGTAAACGTATCTGATGCGTGGGGTGCTTTTTGATTCTGTTCCTAGTGCTGTCTAGAGGCTGGTGGACAAGGGTGAAACATAAATCAGAAATATAGGCCACGAGAGACGGCTGGATGTCCTGTGTGACGCGCTGCTGTCCCTTTAAACGAACCCCCCGTTTTACAGACCTCACACTCCGGCTAGAAACTTGTTCTTTTAGGAGACAGTGCATCCAATCGGAGGATCGGGGCGGGACTTCCTGGTCTGAAACTTGTCAACAGCACAAATTCTTGTGATTTTGCATCTTAAATGAAGAAGCCGAGCGCACTAGAAGACAGGCGAAAGTGTGTGTCAAAGAGGGTTCCTGTTGCACTTCGGATTTCAGCCCTGTCTAAAAGACTCTGACAGTGTGAGACGAGCAGCTGACAACTCTGCCCGTCTTCGAAAACTTATTATTTTTGAATATCCAGTACGCGACCCCCAGCCGATGTGGTGAGCCATTCGGATTCGTTGCGATGTGAGCTTGCTCCAGGCACTGGCTCGCCTTGCCCCGAATCCAGACTGATTTCAGGCTTCTGTCAATCGGGCAATAAGCTGGAAGTGTGGCAAGGCCAGGCCGAAGGTGTTTGGAACAGTGGAAAATAAGTGGGTGCGAAAACTGAGATTGACTTTAACAGTTGCGGAGGAATGTGCTACTGCAGACGCGCACGTCTTCTTCGCCGAGAAGCACCTCAGCGAGTTTGAGGCTGACCTCAGCTGAGCACACAAGTCTCGAGGAGTCCGCCGATATCGCAGCGATCCCCGTTCCCCTTCGCCGGGAGTGGTTTAATTCCTCCGCGCACACTGAAGCCTCTGTGCTTGGAGAAGCGAGGGATACTTGTGGAGGTATTGAGAAAGGGGTCGTGCTTGAGTGGCCAGGGACTTGCCACTGCGTGGACGCAGAACCTGTTGAATCTTGAAGGTACGTTAGAAACGCAGGAGCGGCGCACGGCTGAGCTCAGGTGGTCACTCATTCCGGCTGCAATCAAAGTGTCCCATGTTGTCTGTTTAAACAAACGTGGAATTGCTTATTAAACAAATCGGGTGACACGGCTGCAAAGCGGACGATGGCAACGGGCACACCTCTGCAGGTTTCCGTATACCTGGACTTGTATGAGCTGCTCAGAGACACTCAAAGTAAAAATTAAAAAGCGCAGAGGGTAGTCGGTAAGCTGAAAATAAAGAAGTGTCGGTCTCAGTGTGAAATGAAGAAACATCTAATACGAGAAGTGTCAAAGTGATGCAACAGAGCACACTTACAAAAAGATAACCGAGACGTCTTCCAAAGTACAAATGATAGCTAAACTAACAACGGAATAAAGCGTGTTCGACGCAAAAAGAGAGAAATCCAATGCCAGTCGGCAAGGGGAAGCCAACTTGCTGCCTTTTTTTAAAAGAAGAAATCGGAAACTGAAGGTGTTGCCGCAACACATTTGACACTGAGTGGCAGTGAGAGAAAAATGACAGGACATGTAAAAATATGAAAACTGGTGACTAAGCTATCAGTTAAACAATGCCTCCTGAAAATGATTTCAAACCGAGGAGTAAAATTAGTATATAAACTTTCCTTTGCAAATTTTTTGTGTGTGGGTGTGGAAACATATTAATTATTAACATCTTTAAAGGCTAATTTATCCTTATTGAGAAAAATATTGCGTGGCCCTATGCTATTTTTTTTAATTGATATGTATTGGCTTTTTAATTTTTAATTTTTTTTTTATTTTTCAATTTTACAAACACTAAATTCAAGGAAATCGCTGTGAAACATATTCTCCATTCCACATAAATATGATGCATGGGTTCAAATGAACTGAATGATGAGCAGGCCTTGACACACAGTGAATCCAGCAGTGTCATGAAATTGGCGCATATTGGCAGCAGTAAATAAAGTTATTATTTAAAATGAGTGGAGGAAAAAAGAAGAGTGGCTTCCAGATAACCAGCGTCACCTCTGACTATGAGCAGGCTGGTGGGGGGTCACCCAGGAAGGACACATACACAGTGGAATCTGGTGGCTTGTTTAACCCTCCTCAAACCTCAAACCACCTCATAAATGGAGGACAGGGTCTTGGCACATCTTCACCTGGTTTGTCTTCCCGTAGTGCCTCACCCTGCCCTTTTATCAGTGTGGAGCGTGGGACTGGGTTCAAAGTGGAGCACGATAGTACAGAGGGCATGGGGCAGGTGGATGAAGTAGACATACCTAACAAACAGACCTTGGCTTTTGGTGGTGCTGAGAGAAAATCACTGGGCACAGAGGCGGTAATGGCACACTTGTCTGTGTCATCACTCCTGCCAAATGGTCCTTCTTTACAGTTGCCTGGCTCATCCTTAAGTACCCCGAGCACTCCCACCTTGCCCAGACGACAGACCTCCCTGAGTGGAACTACATCTCATTCCAGGAGCCTGTTGGCGCCCCTGTCTCTGTCTTTGCAGACCTCTGTTGGCAGCGTTCCCCAGCTCACTGTAGCCTCCAGTAGTTCTCGTTTTAGACTGGTCAAGCTTGACCAAGGGCCAGGTGAACCTTACAAGAGAGGCCGCTGGACGTGTGTTGATTTCTATGATGGGGACCCTGAGAACCATGCCATTAGCAAAATCTTGGATAGCATGCGTCATGCGCATTCAATGGAATCTTTGGAAGTCCTTGGTATTGGCAACAGCAGTAACAAGCCTTTGACTCAGTTTCGGACCTTGAAACCTTCTCAGCCACCTCATGTAGTTCATTCACAGGGGACAACGCACTTGCTGGTCCAGAACACGGCTCTCAGTCTAGCAAAGACGCCAACCAGTGGGCAGCAAATGACAGGGACTGAAGCTCCAGCTGCAATTCCACAACCGGCTTCTGCAACCCAGACTGCCAAGAGGGCACCCCCAAATGTCCTTCCGATACCAAGCAGTGAATCGGGGCCCATGATCCCTGAAGACAACCCACATCTTTCCAGTAAAGGGGCAGCTCCAACTAACGGAAGTGCTACTGCTAGCCTGATCTCTCCTCCAGCAAGCTTGACCAAGGAACAGCCTTCAAGGCCACAGACCCCTAACTCCAAATTGGTGTCTCCTACCAGCCCCCGGTCACTATTGCTTAGTGTGCCAACAGCAGAACATGGAGTTGCAAAGCCTTCAGCTGGGATGCTGCCTCTGCACCTTGACTCTGACCGTGGCAGGAAGGTGAGTGTTGTTAGGAGGTTTGAGGTATTATTACCCATCCAGCGGGCGGAATGCAAACAAATTTCTTGTCACACTGAGCTGCAATTAAAAATTGCATGCAAAGTTTTATGGCATTTTTCTGTTAATTAAGTGAATTAATAAGCCAACACCTTTGGAACCTTTATTGGAACAGGGCTGTAGTTACCTTAGAAACAAATTGTACTGCCAGATTAGTTTTTTGCTGCCAGCACCATAATTTCCACAGAGCTGGGCACTAACCACCTCTCCATTTTATATAGATAGGGTCGCTGTCACCTGACAAGGCCACATCCTAGAATTGTCTTTGATTTACCTACAGTGTCCCCTCAAGTGTATGTGTTTGAAGTCCTCACTGGGTTTCCTAATAATTTATCGTGGTTTTGCCTGTGAAATGTGCCACACAAGAGTCCATTGGCTTTTTGCACATAGAAAAATAGTCTTGTCCTGTTAAAGTATGACAGACCACCAGATGACCGTGAGGCACCTCCACAGTAGGCTCCTTATATAAGAAATATGCAGCCAGTTTTACCAGCAGCTCTGGTAAGACCACACTTTTATGCTCCAGTCAGTAAGCCTTTCTGGTGTCTATTAGCCGACAGTGGTCAGGGGTGTTATTCAGGCAGCCGGCAGTCTTATTTTACCTCCAAACCTGTGTTTGGTTACAATAAAAGCCCTTGGTTCTGCTGTCCCCAGACCTCGGAATGGGTTCTTTCTAGTTATTAGACCTGCTTACTCCTTAAAAGACCCCTTAAATCCTTCTACCTCCAAATACAAGTCTCTCTCTGACCAAGTTCATATTTTGTTAACCTATGCTTTTACTTAAAAACACAAGAATCTTAAGTTAAAAATTTTCACTTTATTTAAACATTTTGTAATTGTATTCCCTTTCATTGTTTACCCAGATTTGAGGTTTTATTTATTTGTCTAATTTCTTAGTTTCTAATATCTCTAATATTAGCTTCCATGCAGTGAAGTCTTATTGTGTTTGATTTTTGGACTTTGTACTGTGTTTTCATTTGTTCCCATCTGAGCATTTTCTAAGCACTTATAGCATGGGAAGGGTGCTTTACCTCAAAAGGCTGTATAGAGTGTATTTCAATTCTTGTAATTCTGACGAATATTCTCTATTCTGCTTAATCCAATTTGCTGGTCTCTCCTGGCCTTATCAAACAGGAAGCAATCAGAGTGCAGGTTCATAGGAGAGCCTACTCGCGCAGACACCCACACTGACACTGACATGGGATCAATTTGGAATTGCTAGCTAAGTTGACCACCAATTCTTTGGGTGGCAGAAGGGAAAATTTAGAATTGAAGAACTTGGTGGAAAACCTTCATGGGCACAGGAAACCCATGCAAACCAAACAGACAAATGGACACATTACTGTATTTGAATGTTAGCTACGTTAGCCAGCAGCCCTAATCACTGCCCCCATTATTAAATGCATTATCAGTGTGTTGCATGTTGGTCAGATGTGCAAGTATAAATTTCCCCAAACTTCACTCTCACATGTGACAAAGCTACAACTACTACCAATTACTAAGGGGTAGGAGCAGAAGCAGAGGGTTATGGTGTGTGGAACCATATCAGAATTAGGTGAAGTTAAAAGTGGTGTCTTTCAGGGGTCAGTGCAAAGGCCACTGTTATTTTTAATATAGATAAATAATCTGGATAAGAATATAGTCAAGATGTTGGTTATGTTTGCAGATGACACCAAACGTAGAAGGATTGACAGATAGTGTAGTACCAATCGAATCATTGGGCAGATTTAGACTACAGTAAACCCTCGTTTATCACGGTTAATCCGTTCCAGACTCTACCGCGATAAATGAATTTCTACGAAGTAGGATTCTTTATTTATAAATCTAATATTTTCGCTGTTAGAGCTTAGAAAACCTGTTTACGACCTTCTAATTTTTTGACATTATTAGAGTCCTCTAGACATGAAATAACACCCTTTAGTCAAAAGTTTAAACTGTGCTCCATGACAAGACAGAGATGACAGTTCCGTCTCACAATTAAAAGAATGCAAACATATCTTCCTCTTCAAAGGAGTGTGCGTCAGGAGCAGAGAATGTCGGAGAGAGAGAGACAGAGAGAGAAAAGCAAACAATCAAAAATCAATACGTGCTGTTGGGCTTTTAAGTATGCGAAGCACCGCGATAAAGCGGCCGCAAGGAAGGGAGCAATGTGAAGGTAGTCTTTCAGCATTTTTTAGAGGAGCGTCCGTATCCTCTAGGCAAACAGCCACTGAGCAAACAGCCCCTCTGCTCACACCCCCTCCGTCTGGAGCAGAGAATGTCAGAGAGAGTGAGAGAGAGAGAGAAAAGCAAACAATCAAAAATCAATACGTGCTGTCAGAGCTTTTAAGTATGCAAAGCATCGCGCGGGAAGCATATCGTATATCATTGAGGAGTTTTATTTAATGCGTAATGCGTGCTTTGATTGGGTAGCTTCTCAGCCACCCACCAATAGCGTCCCTTGTATGAAATCAACTGGGCAAACCAACTGAGGAAGCATGTACCATAAATTAAAAGACCCATTGTCCGCAGAAATCCGCGAACCAGTGAAAAATCTGTGATATATATTTAGATATGCTTACATTTAAAATCCGCGATGGAGTGAAGCCGCGAAAGTCGAAGCACAATATAGCGAGGGATCACTGTATTACAAATCTGGACAAGAACAGGCCTTTGAGCCCAACAAAGCTAGGCAGTCCTATCCACATAATTCTTCTAAAATAACATCAGGTCTAATTTTGAAGGTCTTTCTGTCTACCATACTCCTTGGTAATTTATTATTTTGTTCATCTATGGTTCTAAGTGTGACGAAAACTTCTTAACCTTTGTGTGAGAATTACCATGACTTACTGTGTCCCCATGTTCTTGTCGAATTCATTTTAAAATAACAGTCTCTGCCCACTGCACTAATTCCCTTCATAATTTTAAACACTTCAGTCACTTCACCTCTTAATCTTCTTTTAGATAGATACTTTATTAATCCCAAGGGGAAATTCACATAATCCCAAGGGGAAAAAACTAAACTTAAACTTTTGCTTAAACTGAGTTAATTATTTGCTTCTGAACCATTTTTGTATTGCTACGGAAGTCTGAAAGCTGGTATCAATACTGATGGCAAAATCTTAGTACTTATCCAACACTAGCATCTTATCAAATGCTTTCTGAAAGTCAAGATAAATTCTATCACACACACCGCCCTGATTGTATTCTTTTGTTGCTTCCTCATAGAATTCCAGCAGATGAAATTTATTGTAAGCAAATGTAACTTATTAAACATAGGAAGTAAAAATGTTAGATTTGAATACACAATGGGAGGACTGAAACTTTTTAAAGTTCATCTTATGAGAAGGATTTAGAAGTAGTAGTGGACTGAACACTATATAATGTCAGACAGTGTTGGGAAGACATTAAGAAGGCTAAAAGACTGTTACATAACGGGATACGTAACATAGTGCCATAATGTGTAGAGTACAAGTCCAAGGAGGTTCTTCTCAAGCTTTATAATGCACTGGTGAGGCCTCACCTGGAGTACTGTGTGCGTCTCCAGGCTACAAAAAGGACATAGCAGCACTAGAAAAGGTCCAGCGAATAGCAAATAGGCTGATTCCAGGGCTACAGGGGATGATCTATGACAAAATATTTAAAAGAGTTGAACCTTTTTAACGTAAGCAAAAGAACATTATGGGGTGACATGATTGAAGTGTTTAAAATTCTGAATAGAATTGATACAGTGGTTACATGGTGTGACTTTAAAATAAGTTCAACGAGAGCACAGCGCACAACTGAAAATTTGTTAAGGGTAAATTTTGCACAAACAATTTGGAAGTTTTTCTTCCCAATGAGAACAATAGACACCTGGATTAAACTACCATGTAGTGTGACGGAGAGCAGGACTTTAGGGATCTTCAAAATGAGACTCAATGATACTTAATAGGCATTAAGTGGATAGGATTGAAAAGCTTTGTTGGGCTAAAAGGCCTGTTCTTGAAGAAAAATTCAAATGTTCTAATATTTATATTTAAAAACAGTCAGCAAGCACATTCCAGCAATTACTTCATAAAGCAGATTTACCTGATAACTGGAAAGTTGAGTCCAGTTCATAAGACCGGAAGATAATCGAAAACAAGGAATTATATATCCCTAAACATTCTGTCTCTCAAGTGCACAATAAAGAAAAATATAGACATAGGCTCGAAGACAACTTTTAAAAAAAAAAATGCATTGTAAAAGACCAGGAAAGTTGTATTTGGAGGGTGATGATCCAACCAAACAAATTTGCTTTCTTTGAACAGGCAACTTGAGTAATAGGGAATATGGAAATAAAGCGCAGGGGTGGCAATTCTGTACAGAAAGCCCTGTTTATTAAAGGAAGATTAAGTAGTAGGTGTGCCAAGACGTGGTCAGCCATGCCAAAAGCACAATACAATAAAATGAGACATTTCTCCAAGAGTTCAGTCAAGACTGGTGGAGGCTCTGCTGAAAGACAGTGGAGTGGAAGTAGCAGAGTTAGCCAGGGATCACAGATTTTTTTCTGGGTTGGCGATTTCAGAACGGTGGAGGAAGTACACAAATGCATGAATTCCCTGGTGTGTTTTGTAGGCCTCTCATTTGATTCCCATTGCTTAGTCCCAGTAGGCTCGTGTGAACTGTCAAACCCTTCAACTGTTAGGATGGCATTTCATATTTTATTTAAGCACTTTTTATACAATTTTCCTAGTTTTTTTTCTCATCCTGACTGAGTTTATGAATGGAAGGATTTGATTTGTTGTTTTTTGTTTTTGAGTTTTCTGCGGTATTTTTATATTTGATTGTATCGTTCCATTGCCTTTCTTTGTCTGCTTATGGCTTACTTATGACCCAGATGTCATCTGGACGATGGGATAAAAGGTTATCACTTGGGTCATGGCCAGTATGAGATTGCAGTTAACTCCATTATGGTTTTTGAAAAGTTTTTTGTCTTCTTGTTAACAAATTTTTGACTCTTCTTTTTGAGTTTAGTTTTTGATTCACTTTGAAAGTTTAGTGTTGCGCGTTTTTCAGCTTCCCAGTATCAATCCTTGCTTGCCTTCTCACTACAGCTCTTCTCCTTATCTTTTACCCATCTCGTTGCTCTTTTTCCAATCTTAGCACAACAAGACGATGGCCTACTTAGATTATTAAGAGCTTTAATCCAATTCCATGCCTAGGATTGATCTTGGAACTAGAAGCCAGTCTATGGCTCATTATTTTTTAGACTTTGTACTGTGTTTTCTATTGTTTCCACCTGAATGTTTGCTAAGCTCTTAAAGCACGGGAAGAGTGCTCTACCTCAAAAAGTGGTATAGAATGGTGGTATTGTTATGTTTAAATTCTTGCAATATTGAGCAACATTTTTGATTCTGCTTGCTCCAATTTGCCAGTCTGCCCTGACAACTGTGGGTACAAGACAGGAAGTGGATAGAATGCCAGAGACCCTACTCACACAAACACCCACACTGAGATTGGCATGGAGCTAGTTTGGAAGTGCCAGTTAAGTTAACTGTTATGTCTTTGGGAGGCGGGAGGGAAAACAAGAAGTGTAGAACTAGGAAGAAAAACTTAATTATAATTAACATAATTATAAAATTAGATTGTAAACTAGTTTTTGGACAGGATATGTTTGGTGCAAGTGGTCAGTAGTGTCTCTCAGTGGCCTGTACTCCTTTCCTTAGGTTTTTAATAATATTAATAATATTAATTTTGACATAGTGAGTAGAATTGAGAGGTTTTATTGATTACACCAAAATTGGTGACTTAGCAAATACTGGGGAGGCAGCAAAAACAATTCAAAAAGATCCGGGCAATCTTCAAAAGAGAGCAAACTCTTGGAAAATGGAGTTTAATGCGCAAAACATTTGTTTTTATTTGCTAATCCAAAACTTGGATGGTACTTAACAATACCAGCCATTACATGAAACGAAGTGGGCATTGCAACTATGAAGAGCGTGATTGTGGCCATCCAAACATAGTTACTAAATGGTGGCCACCATTCAAAAATATGGCACAAAATGGTGTCAGTAAAAAAATTCTGAAAAATATATAAAGAAACAAAAATAAAAACCAAAACAATCAGAAAATTAGAAAGACCAAGTCACAAAAGACCCTGATTTGTTAGGCAAGGTTTGAATCACAGTCTTAGTTATTGCTTGTGTAGAACAAGCATTTTCTTTCTTTCTTTCTGTCTTTCTTTTTTTCTTTCACCAAATCTTATAAATTTGTATGCTGGCTTGATCAGTAATTCAAAACTGGTCCAGCATGAGCAAGTATGATCTTCAGTGGAGTGATCCCATGTTCAGTAGGTCCCTATCTGTAAGCAATATCGCTGGCCTCCTGAATTGGTGCAACTGGGCACAAAACTTTTGGGAAGATTGAGAAAAGATGGACAATAACCTCTGTGCAAGATTTAAGTTTTGAGAAGAGCATTGGGGTTAATGTTGAAAAACAATCTCATCATCTGGACAATGTGCAACAGTAGGTAGAAAAAGTTCAACATGAACACACAAGTTAGAATCACAGACAGTAGAACAGACCAGTTTCATTCATCATGGCATAAGTCCATATCAGCATGACAAATTCTTTGGGTTGGTGCCCCTCTCAGTTGCACATCTTCACACTCGGCACTGCAGGACATAATCTTGGTTTACTGGGTTTAGAGTGCAGAGTGTAACACTGTTAGCCCGATGAGCTAAAGCACAGTCCCCTTCACTGTAGTGATCAAGTGGGCTTCTGACTGCAAGGACATCTTCTTTTTGCTGTGGACTGTTTCTATGTCCACCTTGAAGTTGTTCATTAACAGCATAATTGAGATTTGGCCAGTGGACAATGGAAAAGAGGAAACGCAAAACTCCACGTCATCACCATTACTGCAGATGATAACACCTTTTTCTAAGGGCAGTTATAGCAAAGTATTCTTTCTAATGAACAGTGGAATTTCTGCATTAAGGGCCAATGTGCCAAAGCTCCATCAGATGTTGTACAAAATACAAAATAGTCTTCCATTAGTAATCTTGCTTATTATTAACATGTTTATAACAACCCTCATCTTCAAAATTTCTACCATATCATCGATAATTTCACATACCTCAAGATGCAATATTTACCAGATAATTAAGAAAATATTGCTTCTTGTGGTATGTGAAATTGTCTTCATGCTCAGCACTACAAAGACTATTTCTGACTGAGGTGGCTCGACCAATAGGCCTTTCAGTGTTGTCTTAGTTTTGAGCTACGTGTGCACAGCTTGAAGTATCCAGTTTAGCGTTGGGTATTGCAGGTTATCAGTTGCAATAAAATGTAGATCATATGTTGTTTTACTTGTTTTTTTTATTTTTAATCACACACTTGCACTTCCAGTTCAAGATTTTCCTATTTAGAGCTGCGTAACACATACCAGCAAGAGATACAAAAAGTCCAGCACCATTTTCTCCCTTTAAGATAAGCAGAGTAATTTGAAAAACAGAAAGGTGATCAGTATCAAGAATGTATCACTCACAAGATATAAGGCTGAATCTTGATTTCACTCACCGTTGAAGATAACCACATTCAATTAGAAAAATCCGCCAAGAAAGCCAATGTCGTGCTCCTTTTACTTCACTAGAAACTTTGTTTCAAAAAAGCGCAAAGTCCTGATGTTGAAAGGACAGATATATAATATATGTACAAGGTCATTATTCAGGTGTTTGTTGGCCCACCCTGACCATCAAACACCTGGCCACATGGTAGTTAGCACTGTTCCCAGATTTGTAGTGTGTGGGTCGAGTCATGCCGTGTGCAGTCTGAACAATCATTTCGTGGCATTGTGCTTGTCCTTTTCTTCACCTCAGAGCTGTTCAGTTCTTTCATAAATTTTATTTATTCCAAAAAATATGTATTACAAAAGTGCTATAATATGACAATCAAACATGAGCTTCAGTAAAACAAAAATGTAATAGTCTGTTCAATTAGAAATGCAGTCAGTCTCATATACAGTATTCCAGAAGCTTTGCACAGTTTCCTACAAAGAAAATCTGATTTTTCTTTTAGTTTTATATAATCTATCATAGGGCGGCACGGTGGCGCAGTGGTAGCGCTGCTGCCTTGCAGTTAGGAGACAGGGTTCGCTTCCTGGGTCCTCCCTGAGTGGAGTTTGCATGTTCTCCCTGTGTCTGCATGGGTTTCCTCCGGGTACTCCGGTTTCCTCCCACAGTCCAAAGACATGCAGGTTAGGTGCTTCTTCTAAATTGTCCCTAGTATGTGCTTGGTGTGTGTGTGTGCCCTGCGGTGGGCTGGCGCCCTGCCCGGGGTTTGTTTCCTGCCTTGCGCCCTGTGTTGACTGGGATTGGCTCCATCAGACCCCCATTACCCTGTAGTTAGAATATAGTGGGTTAGATAATGGATGGATGTATAATCTATCATTAGTGCGATAATGGTAATTTTTAATAGTATAAACTCCTCTGAAATAACTCCCAAATGCATCTGCAATTATTTTAAACTAGCAAAATACCCGCGCTTCCCATTGGAGAAGTAGTGTGTTAAAGAAGTTATGAAAAAGAAAAGGAAACATTTTAAAAATAACGTAACATGATTGTCAATGTAATTGTTTTGTCACTGATATGAGTGTTGCTGTCATCAAGAATTTGATTATCATTATTTCTTTCAATCAGGTTCGTATTTGGAGGACGTGTTGTGTTTAAGTTACATTCCGTGTTTGTCAACCGTTGTAAAGATAACAGGTTTCATTCATCAAAGTGTTCACTGCCCAAATTGCTACTCGTGAATCTAAGATGTTTAACAGGCATTCCCGGTATCAACTTATGGATTTGCCTGCGAACATTTAGCGGCAGCGTGTCTATGAACTTGTGGATTAGTCGCGAGTATTTAGAGGCAGCGTCTCTATTAACTTGTGGATTAGCCCGCGAGTATTTAGCGGCAGCGTCTCTATGAACTTGTGGATTTGCCTGTGAGTATTTAGCGACAGCATGTCTATTAACTTGTGGATTTTTCTGCGCGTATTTGGCGGCAGCGTCACAAAGTTGTTTCTGTCTAGCTGCATGAGAAAATGTACCACGACGTCTGACACGCCTCCTTTTTACTGTTTTCTCACAGCTTGAATTGCTGCTGATGGACGGCCTTATATGGGCAGGTAGTCAATTACGTGGGAGGCGTGGGGATGGGAGACACAACTCCGCCTCACACGGCGACTGAGCTGCAAGCTATGGCCGTATATATGTACATAAGTAGGATTCATTTATGACCGTTATGCGTAGAATTTCGAAATGAAACCTGCTTAACTTTTGTAAGTAAGCTGTAAGTAATGAGCCTGCCAAATTTCAGCCTTCTACCTACACGGGAAGTTGGAGAATTAGTGATGAGTCAGTCAGTCAGTCAGTGAGGACTTTGCCTTTTATTAGTATAGATGATCGATAACAAAAACAGCTTCTGTCTTTATGGTTTTTATTTTGGACAATCCCAAAACATATGATCTAGAGAGGCTGGAGCTACGAGGCATTGTTCACAATTAGGGTCTCATCTCTGATATGTTTGGCTTGGTTTTTGCTCTAATACACATTTTTAACTGTGGGGCCTTCTATAGACAGGTATGTGCCTTTACTAATACTGTCCACACACTTGATTTGACCACAGGTGGACTTCAAAACAAGGTGTAATAAAGTCTCAGTGATGATCAGTAAAATAGGATGCACCTGAGACAAATTTCAGAATACATAGCAAAGGCTCTGAATACTCATGTTAATGTGAGAGTGTATTTTTAATACATTTGCAAAAAATTATAAAATCTTGTTTTCACTTTGTTATTCTGGGGTATTGATTGTTGCTTGATGTGAGGAAAAAATGAATTTAAATGATTTTAGCAGGGGTCTGAATACTTTCTAAATCTGCTGTAAGCATGGTACACTCTCCCATCACTTCTGTTTTGAATTTAATGCACTCACATGTGATACTTTACCCCATAAGACTTCTGCAAACTGTATAATCATGTGCTTGAGATGTGGTGCATCATTCAAAGGTGGTCAAAGGAGTTCCCTGCATCCTAAAGCAGAGTTTCTAAAACTGTGGGTTGTGAGACATCTCTAATTGAGTCACCCTGAGTTGTCAATTACAATTGAAGTGATTAAGGAAGGATCACATACAGCTCTGTGATGGGACACCACTTGCATGACTGAAATAAGTGCCGGTTATGAGTTGCAAGGACAAGGAATAAGCAACATTTACGTTGTGAGAAAAAAAATGTTTAAGAACCACTGCCCTAAAGTGTTGGAATATCTCACACCATTGCATCCATAACTTTACAACCAAATATAGTCCAGCCATTATAGGAGGACTCAAAATATGAACTCAATTTGGGTGACATGCACATGTCCCTGCATAGATTATCACATTGTTATGTTTTATAAATAATAATAATAATTCTTTGCATTTATATAGCACTTTTCTCACTACTCAAAGTGCTCAGCAATTACAGGTTAAGGGCCTTGCTCAAGGGCCCAACAGAGCAGAGTCCCTTTTGGCATTTATGAAGAAAAAGGATGATTACAAAGGGTTAGGGATCCAACCTGAACTGTAGGTTTATTTGCCAAGAAAAAGTAAAAAAAGGCAATGAGGTCTGACTCATGAAAGTTCAGATGATCAACTGATAACCACTTCCTGTGTAGCTGTTGTTTGTCTATTGTCAGACCAGAAGAGGCAGACCCATACTGTATCCTGTAGTCAAAGGTACATATGTCTTGTATAATGCTACTCTATCTGAATTCACAAAATAGTAGCAAGTGACACAGCCGTCACTTAGTGTACGTCATAATCTCATTGTAGGCTCTCTGTTTATGCTACTGTAGTATTAAGTATAATGAGCAAGAAGTTAAATTTATATTATTGTGACAGTAAAGTACTACATTTTTCATGATTTCTTACATAAATACACACATATTAATCGGTAAATACAGCAGAATCATGTTCATGTTAACATGAGCATTAAGACTTGGCTTTGTGGCTATAGAGAAGAGAAAAGCAAAAGCTCAAGATACCAGCTCTCCACCTAGGTAGTGCCCAAAATCCCTGTTTATTGTACAGTGTGGCAGAAAACATTTTACCTTTACAACCCTCAGTCCTGCAGTGTGAAACTTGATTAGCGTAAAAATTGTATTCTCAGATGTGTTTTCAGTCTTGAATTGTGTTATAATAGTCGTTTAAAATGATGACATACAGTCTGTCTTACACATTGGCAGCATGTACCCTCTTATGATTAATAAAACTTAAGCTGGTCCCAGTTCATTTTTTGGCATATTCTACCCAGAGAGAAGGGATTCAAGAAATGATTTGGTTTACTACTCTGGCCTGGCATCAAAGGCAGGTGCCTGCAGCTATAAAGCAGTTAATCACTAACACAATAATGTCCAAAATAAAACACATTGTAAATCTTACTGCTAGCGTGTAAATTCCTGCTTTAATTTAATTGGCTATTAGAATTTTTACAAAATGGGCAGCTCAGGGGGAAAACCAGTGATTCTGCACGCTTCCTTAGTCCAGTTTTGGGTTGTGGGGCTGGAGCCTGACTTAGCAGCATGTGGCACAAAGCAGAAACCAAAGGGACATTGGCATAGTTGAAACGTTTTGAATCCCCCCAAGAAATACGTTTTGTGACAGTTCCAGCTGATTGATCATAGACAGATTTATGGTTCATGTACTTTCTCATCCCCCCTGAAATTAATTCATTGCTGTTTCCAGATCAAAATAGAGCACACATAGAAACACTGGGTTAATTTAGAAACACCTTGCACATTATTTGGGATGTGTAAGAAAAACTGGAATACCCATAGAAAAACACACACAGGTACAGGGAGAACATGTGAACGCCACATTTGAATGCAGGGATTTGGAGTGTGAGGCAGCAGCCATAAAGACTAGGCCAGTGTGCAGCCCGCAGCAATGAACCTGATTAAAATAAAACACATTTAAATTCAACAATTCTAAAAGATGAGTTTAAATCTGAAAGTGAAATAAGTACAATAATTACAAAGTTAAAGAATGTACGATAATATACCATGCAGCAATAAACATTTCATAAATTAAGAACTTGTTTTTCCAAGTGTTCAGGACAAAGTAAAGGGAAAACAGCATATGGCACAAAAAGATGAGCAAAATCTACTAGTATGTACTTAGAAACCTGATACTGTAAATTAAATTAAGCATTAAAACTTAAAGGAACTGAGTGGACTGTCATTGTATTGTAGGTCAGTGTTTCTTAATCCACGGGCGGACACCTTAGAAGGGTCGTTAGTAGTGCTGGGCGGTATGACCAAAATTCTTTATCACGGTATTTTTCTAAATTATACCAGTTTCATGGTATTCAACCATATTTTTTTCCCATGCATGAGTGGATGTTAACCACATTTTCCACTGCAATTACTGCAGTAGACTGGCTAAGAAAAACCTATTCCACTGTCATGAGAATTGTACCAAAAAAATATTTTATTGTGCACTCAAGTATTAATAGAGGTTTGCATGGCCCCATAAAGTGATAGTTTTCAAGGGGGTGGCACTAATGAAGAGAAGTAATCACATTGCATGACAGTTGCAGTCAAAATATAGAGCCTTTTTATTGAACAAATTTTGCAAACAATTTAAACTATAATTTTGACAACATATCTTCAACCATCCAAAGAGGCATTTAGACTTGGTAAAATATCCAGAGGTGCTTGTCAAACGTTGTATTGCACTGAACATGTCTTAGAAAAGGAATAAAAAGTAAATATTTTTCGTAAACTAACTACACTTTCTGTTAATTTTAACAAGCTCTGTCCAGTGACACGTTAGCTATGTGGATTGTAATGGCGTTGGTTATCTTCATCCACCGCTTGCTTTTTTTGTCGTAGGCAGTACCTCTAGCAAACGCGTCTACAAGTGACGTCTGACTCAAGTGTCCTCTATCTTTTTCACCCGAGGACGTGGAGGTTGCCAATCTTAGTTCCATACATTCATGGTAATTCAAAGCATGTTTGCGGCTAAGGTGGTGCAGCAAATTGCTCATTTTGCAGACTCTGGCGACAACTTTTGCTCGACAGCATTTGCAGTAAATAGTTGTTTGATCCACATCTGACCTTTTAAAACCAAAGTATCTCCATGCAACAGTCATGGCTTCTTTCTTCGGCAAAAGTTCTACTGTGTCATCATGTTCAGCTTTATCATCTGCTACAGCTTCAGTTTCAGAATGTTCTCTGTCCATTTTCAACGCTGAATACCTCCACTAATCCATGTACTCCGTTGCATGCGTGTTTAGCAGTGTAGCAGTGATAAAGATCCCCCCTTAAACAGTTTCCCATTGCACCACGTTCTAAACGTTGTTTAGGCTATTTAAACCTCTGTTGTGGTATAAGAAAAATCCGTATTATAACAAAAATAAAAACCGGTTTTCAGTATGAACTGGTATACCTCCCAGCACTAGTCATCAGGTTAAGTTAAAAAAATAACAATAATAATTTCATCAGCCATCATTTTAGTATTTTAGGGAGCCACTGATTGCAGATTTTAGATTTGCACCCAGACATTTTACTTCAACATGCTGAGGAAATGAAACGACTGACACAAGCCCAGTTATGAGCAGATGACAATCTATTATACACTGCTTCATGTCCCATAGCATCACCTACTCCAAACCTTTCCAATCCCTTATCAACCTAAGATTCATCCCAAAAATCTGATCCAAATAGGAATGTTAAACAATCCATATTACTTTTACTGTGAAGCTTGGTGAGCAATGGCTGTTGTGTGTTATCTGCACCAAATAAAACCATGAAGCCTTCTAAACTATAAAGACATTTGGAAATAAACCATGCTAATTACAAATGTAAATTGTTCAACATTTTAAAATGAAAATCTCAAGGCTTCAGAAAAATGTGTTTGATCAACAAGCTGGCAAGCAAACGGGGTATCATCTGATTACTCCTTAAACTGCTAAATATAAGAAAGTCGACACAATTGCAGAACAGCTCATCTTGCCTCCAATGTTTTAGATGAGATGGACGCCAGCAAACTAAAATGTCATCCCCTCTGCACTCTCTTCGTTTACCCCTGATTTCCACACATCTGTGACAGTCGGACAAGCCCAGGTTACCAGTTATAAAGACAAATGAGCACTAAATTTGATTCTGCATTATACACTTGTGTCCAGTTATTTTTGGATGAGTACCATTTGTATTTCTTCTGTCATGTACACCATAGTTAAATGCTGAATCTGTATTTTCTGTTGTTACTGTGTACCATTCAGGTGAAAATGTTGGCTACTTTATATTAAAATGACTTCAAATAGATGCTTGTCATTGAACAAAAACAGATAAAACTGGGTCCCAAGGCCATGAAAGTAGTGACTTGTGCAGACATGCTGTCATAAACAAGGTTAACTCACTGCAGAGGACAGCTGCTTCTACAGTGGGATGCAGTATGTGTCCAGGGGAAGCAGACCAGCATACATGGAAGAAATGGGAAGTTTCCTGGCCATGGACCCAAAATTTCGAAGTTTTGTTTCCTGAGCCACTTAGGTATCACTTTTGCCTTATGGGCACGGTGCTCCATCCTACTGGAAAAGGCATTGTTTGTCACCAAACTGTTCTTGGATGGTTGGGAGAAGTTGCTCTCGGATAATGTTTTTGTATAATTCTTTATTCATGGCTATGTAAAATCGTGTAAGTCAATACTTCTCAAAAATTTTGTCCATGACTGTACCGTACTGTGAAATGAGAAGATACCGTTGGCGCTCACACCCCATCTAGTCCCAGTGTGGCACTGTTTACCTCCTCAAAACCTTGAAGATGGTTGCCTGGTGCACATACATGACAAGTGATTCAAGCACTGGGCTTTAAACCTCAAGGTTGACAGTTCAGTCTACTACTTGTTGTGTGACTCTGAGTAGCTCATATGTGCTTATGTTCTAATTGCTTCTGAAAATTATGGGAGTATGGCTTTGTATAATAATGAAGTTTAAAAAGGAACTGTATAACCTAAAAGTTGTTCACAACAATCCTATTCCTTGTGTTGTCCAGTGATTTGTAACCAATACGGCTTAAGGGTTAATTCATTAGTTTGTAAACCACAGGGCTACCTATGAAGCCTCCACTGCTGGTGTCCTTGTACAAGTCGGGTTGGAGAGAAGTGCCAAGCAGTCAGGGTCAAACTTGCTTCATCCAGCTCAGAGTTGCAGGGTCCAGAGTTTATGACTGTGCTCAAGACCGATATGGACGACATGGACCGCCGCCCAGGATAGCATCTTGCCAGGGCCAGCACCACAAAATTCAAAATGGCGATTATAGTCTGAGCCAGTCAACCCATGAAGGTTAAGGGGTGCACACCCCAGGGACTGGAGGAGAAACCACTCGGTCTTCGAGGTCTAATAATATTGTTTGTGTGCCCTTTATGCATGCTAAGGGGAGTGTAGACATGGGGGGGAGCGTGCAGCCTCCACACAGACAGTGACCAGCCATTTGAGTCAACACTGAAGAAGCAGAGCTAATTACTGCACTACCACACTGCTTATAAAATAACCGGTTAAATAGAAGTAATATGAGTTTAGTGAAAAGTCAAACTGAGGATAAAGCTTTGATTGTTTGTTTTTATTTTTTATACTCCTTTGCCTGCGGAGTCTCCATTCCTGTGATGCCTCTTATTTGTATTTATCATCAGGTGCTCATTTTTATGATCTTCACTCTGTTTTTACAGGTGGTGCGGCACCAGTCTCATTCACGTCCAGTCTCACCTTCGCCTCTTCTTGTCCGAGAGCGAAGTCCTCACAGGCGGTCCCTGGATTATTCCAGCCCCAGCCCACCCCACCTCAGTTTGTCCCAGTCTATGTTGAGCACAGGGACATCCTTAGACAGCGATGATGACAGGTAAGGGACACCTTCTTAATCCACTTGTGTTGTGCATGAAGGTTTTGTGAAAGAAGCAAGAGCAAACACAGCAACTAGAGATGGGGTCTCTGATTTTCTTCTGGAAATTTGCAGTAGCTGCTGTTTTCTATTCATCTGTAATCAGTGGTTAATATGACCTCCTAACGGAACGCCTTTCTTAAATCGACTTCTCAGTTCTCTCTTTACAAATTCAAGGTGGATTAAAAACTGGGGTGTGAAGTGCCGCTCCTCCTGGAATGCAGTGACTAAAGGATTTTATTCCAGCCACACTCTTTAACGTGTTTCAACATGTTTCATTGAACTGCTTGCTTAATTAGTCCTCTCGGTTCCTTTTTGCACATTTCAGTGGGTATAGAAAGCCTTGTCAGCTTATTTAGCTAAAGGTTTGCGTTGGTTCACTTTACTCCTATGTGGCACTCTACCCAGAAGCTTGCACAGATTCATTAATATAAAATAACATTCTCAAAGCAGCTGAAAATACAGGGAGCAAGAGCCTATCTGAGTAGCACTAGGCAGTAAAGAGCAGTGTGGTACAGTAATGAAACAGAAATACTGTGTTACTGCATTTGACTATGTTTTGAGAATATTTCTTCTATATTTGAGTAAACAATTTTATGTCTGAATTTACTACATTTTCAAATGCAAATGGATACTTTTGCTCCGATATGTTTTGCTAGAAACATTCATTACTGTAAAATTAAACAAGAAAAGTAAATTGCAATGCAAACATGCTCAGTGCATTGCTCAGGTGGTAATTTTAAAATATGGACTTCCCCTGCTTTAGGAAACTTCTTGCATACGATGAAACTGGGGTGATGTTCAAATGCGTGTCTCAACCACTAACACCTGATCATCTGTGCAGTCATTCCCTGTTCACCTTGCTGCAGCCTGCAGAATGGGGAAGAGCTGGATGTTGGTGAAGTGCAACCCCAGTCTTAGTCATTCTCAGAACTGATGACACTGTCCTCGCACAGGATGAGCCCAGATATTTGGGGTGAAGCTGTGTGGTCTCAGGTGATTTCCACTGCTGACTCTGCTGTGTTAATAAATTGTCCTCATGGCATGCTACAAAACAAAGTGGGGCTGACCGGAAGACTACTGTGAGGTATACTTGTGTGCTCACATGCTGTAGTTCACTCAACAACAACAACAACAGCAATTTATTTCTTTTATAGCCCAAAATCATGCAAGGAATGATTCAGTAGGCTTTAACAAGCTCTGTTTTTTGACAGCCTCCCAGCCTAGACTCTCTAAAAAGACAACAAAAAACCTTGTAGAAAAAAACAAAATGGAAGAAATTTTGGGAAGGGCAATTCAGAGAGAAACCCTGTGCTGGGTAGTCACTCAGCATGCCACGTGTGTTGCTCACATGTTTTCTCATATTATCCTGAGTATCACAGCTCCAAAACAATGGGTAAACTAGTTGGAAAAGCCCACGAAAAACCGAAAGGGCATTTATTTGAATGTGAAACTAGGAATGATAAAGTCTAGGTAAAGCATTTTATTAAGTACTAGTCATGGTACCTGTCGACTGGGCTGGCACCACCATTAAGGCAAAACAGACATTTGCCTAGAGCGCAGATCATAATGGTGGGGGGGACGACAGAGCCTCACAGGTTAGCTATCGAACAGTTGGTTGGAACACTGATAAGCTTGGCCTAGAGCACAAAATAACCTAACAGTGGCACTGCCTATCGAAAACAGGTAATAAAACAATTCATAAATATTTGAAATCTCTTGCCCTACATGTACCTTCACTGCCTTTTCTCAGTAGTCGCATGAATTTGAATGTCTCTTCACCAGTGCTCCTTCAGTCGAATACGTTCCTGCAAAACACTTGCTTCTTAGACTCTGTCATTCTGAGGCAACTTTCTCACCTCCTCTTTGCTTTTACACTTTCCCACTTTAAAGATCACTCTATGTGGCAAGTGCATCTCACACTCACACTTCCTCTTTCGATCGCAGTCAAATGGACCAATCACACCAAGGCCAAAACGGACCAATCAGATTGCTCTGAGGAATGGATACAGAGACATTAGTGTTTTATCATATTTTAGATTATTTATTTAATGAAGGACAATGTTATTAATGACTAATGTTATTACTAAACTAATTCTGTCAATTGTCATGTAGTTTGGTGTTGTTTGAACAAAAGTGGGAGTCATTTTTGGGGACATGGAACACATATCTATCTATTTTGTATCTAACTGTAATTATGAGTTCATGTGAAGAAAATTCACTTTAAAATGGCTTTTTCAAAAACACATTAGCTCCCTCTTAAAGAGGGGGGTGCCTGTACCCCTCTCCTAGTGGTGCCCTTGACACTGAATTAGGATGCAATCATTAAGATGTCCTCTTGCACTACATGTCACTGCTTCAGTTTGCAGTTACTTGGCTCATACCCAAGTGGTTAAAATATGACTTGCATGCAAAACAAAGGCCACCTCAGTTATTTTCATTTCTAACAACTTAATCTTGACTATATATAAAACGGAAAGACCCTGCATTAACTTGTATTTGTGATAAGTAAGTACACTTAATAGCCAATATTTTAAAACCTCTACTTGAATAGTTATCTCATAGGTATCTTTTTACTTTGATTTGAGTCACTTTCAAGAAGTTATCTCTACATTTATCCTAATATGGCTGTTGGGCACTTACAACACAGAGACAGGGAAAGAGTCCATCGTAAGGCCTTCTCAGGCACTCACCCACACAGGGACAATTTGGAAGTGTCAGTTCAGCTAACATGTACATCCATGGAAGGAAAACCAGAGTACATGGAAGAAAACCCATATAGATATGGGAAGAACTTATAAACTCCACACACACAGTGACTGTTGCATGAGCTTTGACATGGGAGGCTGGTTCAGTGACACTGTGCGGCTAACATCATTGTGCTATCGTGGCTTCCTAAATAAAAAAAAAAAATAACAATACAGAAATGGAACACCATGACTCATGTACGTATGTACATTCATGGAAACACTTCCAATGAATCACAAGCTTTCTAGTGGTTTTATTTTTTTCCACAAGTTGAATAGCAAGCTAACAGGTAACAGAAAATAGAGGAGAGGGAAACAAAAAACTACAGATGACAAGTCCTGGGAGAAAATAAGCCTTTGAGATCTACAGTTCTTAGAAATAATATAATCAGAGTTCAGTCAGCTGCCCACAATGCTCCCTGTCCATTCTGCAATGTGTTAAGTATGTAATAGCATACAAAGTTGTATTCAGATTACATAACAGTTAAATGCTCAGTGTGTCACCACTGAGGCCAGGCCAGTAGTGTTAATCTTGTTTCATAGCATTGCTTCTACAAAATAATACTATGAAGAAATGAAGAACAGAATGCTGCAGTGAGTCATTCGATAAATTGGTAAGCAGATCATTCCAGAGCGTGGATACCAGGTAATGACGGTTCTACCTCCTGCATTAGTTTGTTTCTTTTCTTTAAATTTATGAGAATAATTTTAGTTAAGGTATGACAGAGAACACAGTTTCATAGCAGTAAACTTCAGATCAGGGATTGTGAAATCTGCTGTAAGCTTAATTGTATCAAATACGATGCCTCAACAGCTGGACTCCCATGGTTATGCAGATCTTCCCATTCTTGCCTGGATCCTTTTTACAGGATATTAAGTTGATTTTATGGTGGATGTAAAAATAGTGAATAAAGCACTGAAGGTGTTCATTCTACCTGAAACAAAAGAATACATGAAGTATGGTGAGAAAACATCTCTGTTTTCCTGTTTTTCAAAGTGGAAAAAGCAAATCTTACTGCAGTAAAGCCAGAACTATAGAATTAGTAAGTGTTAAAGACAACATCTCATTTTAAAGCAGTTCAAGGACTCTAACAATATGGTTGATAGTTCTGTTTCTTGGTGATTATTTCAAAGTTCCAACTAACTCTGTCATTTGTTTTTGCAGAGTTAAGGATAAGCAGTTTACACTTACCCAGAGGTTTATCTCTTTGAAAGTTAGGCCTTTGGGACACTACATTATTTTGAGTACAAAGTAGCTGCTGGATGTTGTTCTCTTGAGGATGTCAGATAGGAAGTACAGAGGATGACTGATTACATCACCACCTCACGACTTTTCGTGACAGTTTCAGATTTCTAAAGTATTGCAGCCTTACTGCACTTTAGCAGCAAATGGGATGATGCGTGACTGCACCAGTGGCTCTATGAATGTTTTTAAGGTAACTTCAGCTTCAGTCTCAGCCCATCTTTTCTCTTTATTTTAATTTTGACCTGGTATGACAATCATGAGATACCAGATAGACTAGCCCAGGGGTCCTCAGTCACGGTCCTGAGGACCGCAGTGGCTCCAGGTTTTCATTCCAGCCAGTTTCCTAATTAGATCTTAGTCTTGGCTGATAATGAGTCTTTGTGTTTAACTATTTGCCTTGTTGGCACTTTCATACATCAAAGACAAATTTTAGTTGCATTGTAGATCAGAAGTCCTCATTTGCAGTCTTGGAGGTCTACAGTGGCTGCAGGTTTTCACTTCAACCAATTTCTAAATTAGAACCCATTTATTTACTACTAAAGCAATATGTTTTGGGGGGCTTAATTTTAGTTATCTTGCCTGTTACAATTCAGAACTATTTTCATTTTTAGCAGCTGCATTTAAGCTTTAATTGTTGCCAGTTTTCTTAACTGGACAATAGTTAGTAATGAAATGCAGATAATCATTAAATCAGCAGCTGTCCATCTAACTTGCTTCATTTTAAACCTGTGCATATGCACCATGAAGTATATGTGTTAAAATGTTTAGAAATAATTGACAGGGGAATTGGAATAGCCGTTAAGTTTAAATCTGTTCAGGTCCACAAAACACACGGATAATGTTCTCCGAGGAGGAAACTCAGCATTGCATTTAAAATTTCGCTTGGATGAATGAAAGCACTAACAAGTCAATATCAGCAAGGACTGAGTTCTAATTAAAAAACAAGTGGAAAGATAAACCTACAGCAAGTGCCTTGACTGAAGTCCTCTGGTTAGCCTCTCTTGTGTTTGCATTCATCCAAAGAGCTGGCTTTTCCTGTTTTCTTACAAGTGCATTGTATGTGTTGTATTTCTAGCTGAGCTCTCATTGATTGTCAACTCTCACACACACAACAACAGCCTTTCCCAACAATTTAAGCTGTTGACTTTGGCATGGTGAGTTGCAGACTGATCTGAATGAGTCAATCACATCACATGACCGATGGACACGAGCATGCACCATGACCTCCATGACTTGCTAAGATTATGTAAATGACAGCTTAATGCAACTCGATAAATGTCATTAGGTTTGATTGTTAAATATAACTGAGAATCTTCCACATAGGTCTGTAAATTAGTATTATATTTCCAAAGGAAATCTCCTTGTGGTAACTTAGTGTTGTACCAAGCACTGAGAATCTTCATATCTAACTGTAGTGGGGCTCAAATAGATAGATAGATACTTTATTAATCCCAAGGGGAAATTCACATAATCCAGCAGCAGTATACTGATACAAAGAAACAATATTAAATTAAATATAGTGAGCCCACTGGGAAGAAGTAACACCTTCGCAGTCAGAAGGCTGATTAGTCACTTGAGATGAAGGAGTTTTTCTTTGGCTTCACTGTCTTTCTACAATCCATTTTGGGTTTGGGTCAAACTTTTCATTTCCAAATTATTCACATAGGATTGGAAGAGTAATGTTATTTTTGTGCATTTCAAAAAAATTATTTGATAAAGACACTAAAGTGAATGTCTGACAGTCCTTCATTATAGTCAGTCCAAGGAAACAGTCATGTCACATGCAGTACTTGTGTTTTGGTGTTACAGCGTAATATTAGAATATTAGCCATGCTAACCATCTAAGATGGGTTGAAATTTAAGTAATCAACGTGGACCTCAAAGTTAACGTTTGCAGTGCACTATCTGTTGGAATGAATTTTATAATGTGTGCAGTAAAAAAATGCATTGCATTTGTCATTCTGAATATTGCATTCCTACGAATGTTTGTGATGAGCAATCGGTTGAAATGACTCATGCAACGCTTGTCTCTCTGTTATATGCCACTTGGTGTGAGATTCATAAAAGAAGTGATAATGTTTGTAATGTGTTGTCTATTGGAATGACAAATGCAGTGCATTTTATTACTATACATGTTTGTGATGTGCCATCTGTTGGAATGAGAGAAGCATAGCAACAGGACAAGCTCATGTTTGAAGACTCTATTTGGTAAATTTCTGTCAATCTGATATTGGCTGTTAGGTATTTGTAACCTAAGAATTGCTACTCATGTGTATTTTTGTTCTGAGCTCTTCACTTGTGCTAGTTAATTCTGTAGCCATGTTCTGTAACACTTGTTCCCAAACAGAGTCCCCCAGACAGATGTTTACCCTTTTTATAAGTCACTTTGGATAAAATAATCTGCTAAGCAAATAAACAAAAATGTAAATGTTACATTCTGTTCTGTTCTGTTCTACATGGAGGTAGCCCTCTATCATTTCACCATAAGCTAAGCACTGGTGACATTCTCAGCTGCAAGAACACAGCATTGCATAGTGGTTAAAAAATAGAAAGGAGTATTTATAACCATAGTCAACAATATCTGCAGTCTGTTTGGCGTTGTCAGCATTTCCTCAATTTGTGAAAAGGCAAATTAAGAGGAAGACCTTCATCCAACACTGGCTTGCATAGTATTGTCCCGACTGTGTACCCATCCAAAGCAAAGCATGAAAGGCATGTATCTGTGGATTTTTGAGAATTTCAGTAGACACGGAACTGCTTTGATTGCAGACAGTTTTTTTTGTAGCAGAAGTGTGTCTAATTTTTAACATAGTTACTTCCCATTTGCTGCCTGGAAGGCAGGAGTGTTTGGTTACACTGATGGTCATATTGGTTAACCAAATAAGCATTGTTTCCACTCGGGTCTAACACAGATTTCCTGGAGGCAAATGCCACCCTGAATAAATACTCAATGTAAAGCTAAGTGTGCCATGTGATCAGGTGGCATGGAGCTCCTTCTTGTTGCCGTTTGCCTACTGCTATGGCTGTTTCAGCTTTCTGAAGTGTCACAGTTATGAAACGACACTTTGAGATGCACCTGTCACAGCGGATGCTGCAATTATTTTATGTACTACTACTCAAGTTACTAATAAATATTCTCAAACTAAAACTACTAGCATCACTCTGTTTCCACTGGCCTCATATCATTACTACAGGTGTTTTCACGTTGACCTTGAGAGGTGTGCTTGTTGGCGTACCGCCATTGATCACTCAGTTAACTAGTGTGCCCTCAATGGCAATGATTCTTGGCTGTCAGCACATCGATATTAATTGCACTGGCCTTTTAAATGAGCTCCTTGTTTATTTAGATGACATGGTTCTACTTTCAGTGTGCATGTGTTTCTAAGAAATGTAAAATGATTACACTGTCATCAAGGCATACAAGATATTGCAATATGCTATAATTGGCAGTGAGCTGGCATGGTGCACGGAGGTGTTGTTGCTGTCTTCTAGTTCTTCAGGTCTCATTCACTGACGCTCCAGCACACCTTCCATGTGATGTTTTTATATTTAGATTAGATGTTCTTCTTGTATTCATGTTTGTATTTTTACAGTCATTAATCGTTGGAAAGTCAGCCTTGGAGGGCTGTAGTGGCTGCAGGTTTTTGTTCCAACCCAATTTCTTAATGAGAAGTCAATGACTGCTATTGAAGCACTTATTGCTCAAGGCTCATTTTTATACTTTAATTTAGACGCCTCAATGTTTAACTGCTTATTTTGGTCTTAAACAGCAAATTCAATGTTTTCAGTGGCTCCTTATGAGCAATAAGGTGCAAATGTCAAAGGAACCAGCAGTTGTCCATTTACCTTGATTCATTGTGAACCATGTGATTTATTAAAATAATTAAATGGAAACTGAAGAGAAAATAGCAAAGGACAGAAAATTACGCATCTGCTTCAGAGTACAGATGCCTTGGAAAGGGAAAACTCTTAAGATGTAAGCATGACCTGACATGGCAGAATGAAAACACTAACAACTAGTGATGAGTGAACCTTGCTGAATTTGCTTCTCCATAAGTTCAGTGAAAACCCAGAAATGTTTGAGAACTTTGCCAAACTCTGCTTTCAAGTCAACAGAGAAGGAGGAACTAAACTAGTTTTGTGTGGAGTATAATGTTGCAGTGGTCTTTTAAGTGTCTCTGAGGGCCAGGGAAAAGTCTGCAAACTATGCTAGACTGATTGTTGTGCTCAAAAATGTGATATGACGTATGAGACAGCAGTGCTAACCAGTGTGCCACCGTGCCTCAAACAACAAAAGATGCAGACAGAAGAAATGTCAAAAACAAAATATAACAAATAGCTACAAACTAGAAATA
Source organism: Polypterus bichir lapradei (assembly GCA_026402145.1). Lineage (NCBI taxonomy): Eukaryota > Metazoa > Chordata > Cladistia > Polypteriformes > Polypteridae > Polypterus > Polypterus bichir. Next base: position 138,963,160 of record JANRMT010062791.1, read on the forward strand.
AATAAATAAAATATAGATCATTGCACTCACAGAGTTTCACTCTTGGGGCACAAATTGGCTGTGCCACTAAGTAGCAGTTTGACTTGCCTAAGGATGAAGCTAGCAGATGTTTTGTTTCCGATTTATCTGGGCAGATACATACTTCAAGAAGAACCACTTTGTAAACAGTATTTCATAGCTTGCTTGTTTTTTTCTGACGAGGGGAGGATGAGGCAGAAGGCTCCTTTAAGGCATGTTTTGGAATATCTAGGTACATGGCTAATTTTCATGCATAATTACCCATGCAGTGCTGCACTACCTTTGTTATATATCCAGTGGCAGTATTCATAATATTCTCATTATGGTCAACTAATGTACCGCTCAAATGAAAATATTTTTAAAACTCATGCAGGATGTAAATATTGGGGATTTGGGTTGAAAAAACAACCGTGAGGTGAGTGAAAAAGCGGTATTTCCCTTTGGTGAAATGAGTGTGTTTGGAAACGGGGAAAAATATCGCACAGCATTGTCAAGCACAATAGGACATTTACTCATTTATTTACCTCATGATGGCCACATCGACAACGATCATGCAGTAGGCATGTGTGAAACTTCTGCACATGGCTGCTACAGCTTAGGGATGTCAGTGTGCCCTTCAAAAGCACCTTGGGGGACCTGGACAATAATGTTTATCTAAGCCAGCCAAATGGCATATTTCCAGCAAAATATATTTGGCAAAAAGGGTTACCACCGAACACAGCATATTCATTTCAAAAAACGCAAATTTCTCCGACCAACACTACTAACAGGCAATGAAATTAAATATGATCTGTTACTTGCACGGATTGGTTTCTAATTAAGCATCGGTTTACAACCATAGCTTTTAGCCGCTACAGCCTTCCAGGACCTGGAAGTGTCATCTTGAGGGTGACCTGTGATGGACTGGCATTTTTCCCAGGGCTGCTTTTTCCATTTGCCTCTAGTGTCCCTGTGACATTGCACTGGATGAAGCAGGTCCAGAAAAGAAATATCTATAGATCATAGTTTTTTTAAACTATGGGTCGCAACGGGTTGCCACCTTTTTGGGTCGCGACTCATTGCTATCCATAAGTTAGAAAGGTTTGGAAGGTGTCTCGCGTCACTACATGCTTTTTAAGCAAATCAACATTGCTTGGCTAAGACTTACAGTGGTAATCCTCCAATTGGAACTCCCCCCTTCCCTTCCAACCCCATTATGACTGCTTGCTGGATTCCCCAAAGGGGAACCTTTTGGCCTTCATTGATTGGGACTCGAGGACACTAAGAAAGGCAAGATTGGTTCACAAGAAAAAAGTTTAAGAAACACTGATCTAGAAGAGGGATAAGAATAGATAGTGGGTATGGGAAGTGCTATTGAAAAAAAGGGTTGATGTGTTTAAAGCTATATTGGATGTTGGGTCTTTTTGTAAGATTTTTTGTTTGTTTGTTTACTTGTGTCATTTACTCATTTTTAGCATTTTAAACTCATTTTGAGAAAAATATCTTTTTTTTTATTTGTAGCTTCTAAGCATTACATTAGCAGCTTACAGAAAAAGATATCTGACAAATACTTTGCTAGAAATAAAAGAGAAGATTCAGGTTCCCAGCCAGGCTGGTTGTAGGTGAATGAAGTGGGAGTCAAAATATATGGATGGATGGATAAAGCTGCATATTCACAAAGTCAGTGCCTAAAATACAAGTCCAGCAAAAAAAAAAAATCTGTAAATAACAATGTGGTTTTTATTTTTCTGTCTCTGATGGTGGGAGTAGATTAACATTACTTGTACGTGAACTTTCTGGAAAGGTCTGGGGGTTATCGGTCAGGCCATATGAAATGTAGAAATGGGAAAAGCTAAACACTGCCTTGTGGGGCATTTTAATCTGGATTTGTAACCAAGCAATGTCGCTGTTACTTTATTCAATTAAGATGAGAGTAGCACGTGGCATGTTGGCTTAGTGGTTGGCAATGCCTCCATACAGCTACAGAGAGCGGCATCAGCTTCGCAGGATTGTCTTTGAGGATTACACACAGGCTATTGGTGTCCATGTGAATTTTCTTCAGTCCTCTATTTTCCTCTCACATTTTAAAGATTTTTCGAAATCTGTTAAAAAAAAGAGGGGGTTGGAAAAGTGATGGTATTATTTCACATATTATAGAGACAAGGTAATTGCTCACAAAAATATTTAAAAAGTTATTAAAAGTGTCAAAATATTAGAAACATTTAGACCAGAACAGGCCACTCAGACCAACAAAGCTCGTAATACCTGGCCACCTAATTCCTCAAAAATAATAACAAATTGAGTTTGGAGGGTCCTTAAAGTCCTGGGGCCTCATGTATAGCGCCGTGCCTAGAATTCACACTGTAACATGGCATAAGCACAAAAGTGGAAATATTTGTACGCACAAAAAAATCCAGATGCATAAATCTGTGCGAACGGCAACTTCCACGTTCTTCCGCTACATAAATCCCAGTCAGCATGAAAAGTAACGCATGTGCTTGCGCCTGCTGTCCCGCCCCAACTCCTCCCAGAATTATGCCTCTTTGAATATCCATCCATCCATTTTCCAACCTGCTGAATCCAAACATAGGGTCACGGGGGTCTGCTGGAGCCAATCCCAGCCAACACAGGGCACAAGGCAGGAACCAATCCCGGGCAGGGTGCCAACCCACTGCAGGACACACACAAACACACCCACACACCAAGGCTAAGTTAGAATCGCCAATCCACCTAACCTGCATGTCTTTGGACTGTGAGAGGAAACCGGAGCGCCCGGAGGAAACCCACGCAGACACGGGGAGAATATGCAATCTTCACGCAGGGAGGATCCGGGAAGCGAACCCGGGTCTCCTAACTGCAAGGCAGCAGTGCTACCACTGCGCCACCCTGCCACCCCTCTTTGAATATGCAAATCAATATAAATAGCTTATAATAGCTTTAAGCTCAGCGTTCTGTGAAAAGACAATGGCAAAAGCACGAGGGAAAATAGAAGAATTTCAGCGAATACCAAGTGGAGGCAAGGAAAATCATACTATTTGTTGGTTTAAACAGTGGTATAAACAACAAAAGGAAGTTGATCGAGTGACATAGCGTGTCAGAGAAACTCGAAAGCTCAAGTTCGCAAAGTCGCACAGTGCCCGAAATAAAAAAGAAGTTGTCACATATCAAGTCACCGTGAAAAGGCGAGTCATAGCCCACCGTCTGAGTTTCATATGAAAGCTTATTTGGATACAGAGAAAAAAAAAGGCACACAGTGGGGGAAAAAGCACAAAATGTCAACTTTAATCTCAAAATTTCCACTGTAATCGTGTAGTTTATTTTGTCATTAAAGCAGAACATCATAAACTTCATCTTAAAATCGTTTAATTTACTAGTGTCTCAAATCCCATCGTAACTAAAGTAGCACGTTAAATGCTTTGTTTTGTATTTGATCTTCTATGTGCTCTATATGTGTGAATCACTACGTGCTTCTGGGCTTTCTCTTCCTCCGACAGGACACAGAATCCATTACACTCGTAATATTACAGCTCTCTGAATAATTAAAATACTGAGATGTATACGTGATGTAATTTTCATGATGATAGGAGTTAAAGCGTGTTATTAAACATGGGAACACGGTGGCGCAGTGATAGTTTCTACTGTATGTATGAGAGTTTGTTCTATTTTGCCGCTTAGTGTGGGTGGGCCTCTAAGAGGCTCGCCCACCTTTCGATCGCTGTTGAGGGAGTTCTCCCAGTCCTATAAAGGCTGATGGGAAATGCAGTCCTTTGTGGTACATTGTATGTGCTTGGTGTTAATATTTATTATTTTATTTATTATTATTTCTTTGGATTTTCTGGCCTTTTCACATTATTCTGTTTTAGGATTTCCACTTTTGATTAACATATTGGGAACCTGATTACTGTGGACAGCCTTTGTAGGCAACTGATTTTTTTGTTCTTTTGAGCATTTTCTGTTTTTTTCTATTTTGTTAAACAAATCTTTTCATTCTAAAGATTATTTATTTGTCCTTTTTGTGATCAAATGGAGGTTTACTGTGACCCTTCAGTGGGGCTTTTTTTATTAAAATTTATAGCAGATGGTATTTAGGGCCTAGGAGACAGGTGAAGATCCTGGACTGCTTCTTTACTGAATTTTTGAGGCCGTGTCTGTTTTGCTTTGCAACAATCTCCAATGAAAACAATATCTCTCAGTCCCAGAATCAGTGTAGTTCCTCTTCTTTGAACTCTCTTTAGCACTGCTAAGCCTTTTTTGTAGCCCAGAGGCTCAAACTGCATACAGTAATCCAGGTGAGACATCACTAGTTAGTTAAAGCTTAAGCGTAACCTGCTTTGACTTGTACTCTGCACATCATGATATATAACTTTACATTCTGTTAGCCTCCTAAATGGCTTCTCTACACTGTCTTGATGTAGATATAATGAGTCAAATACAACTCATCATCTTCTCATTAGGGGCACTTTCGAGTTTCCAACCTCCCATTGTATGCTTAAATCTAACATTTTTACTTGGTACATGCAATACCCTAGATTTTCTTCCTAAGTGCTGAAGGTATTCACTCCTTGCACATTTATACTGGGCTTTGTGAGGTCCACTGAGATGATTATAAGTTGGACAAAGAGAGGGTGATAGGAAGATTGCTGCTGTGCAGTGCAAGGCATATAGAAACATTTTTACGTAACACCTTTGGCTTAGTACTTGGTCCAAAAACTTTCAACATTCATTACATGAGTGAGAACAATAATGGGGAGGGTGCTAAACATGAGCCCTATATTGTTCAGATGTTTTTTTATTAAACCTTTAATTTCATATGGCACATTTCTATAGTCAAGTACGTTTAATTTTATATGGCATATTTCTATAGTCAATTACTGTACATTTATAGAGTATAATTGCTCATTTATCTTATTTCCAAAGCAAAGGCTGGTTAAGTGATTTGCTCAGATCACACAGTAAGGCTTAGGCATTAATTAAACCAGCACCCATAATCTTTAACTATGAGTTACACTACCTGTTGAAAATGTTTTAAAGTGTTTTCCAAATCAATCAAATGAATGAATGTATTTTTAGGATGGCCATGAATTTCCTTCTTTCTTTTCTTAGGGGAGCATTTTGGAAAATTGTTCAAAGTCAGTTGGGACTCAAGTGTGTGAACTTTGAATTCTTGGACCTGCTTGTCCCCACCAAAAATACTGTGACCCCTACAGTCCTTCCACCCGTCTGTTTAGAAATGTGCTTAAGCTAATTCAGTGGCGTGGGGACCAGCGTCTGTCCTGATAGCATCAGTACATAATGAAGAGAAACAAATAGCACATTCATAATTTGTGACAACTGAAGCCACTGAAGTTTAGTTTTTATTGGTGTTTTTTATTGGGATTGTATACAAAATAAGACAACTGGAGCTTTCTTCACTGGTCACACATTATGTATTATATGCTGCACATTGGTCTATTGCTACATTGTTTTTGCTGTACTTCTGTGTCATTTGCCAAATTCTGTGCCGTATTATTTAACTGTAATTTACATTTTATTTATTAAATCAAGTGAAGTATAGTGCAGTTGTTGCATATGCTATACAGATGACACTTTGGTAATTACTGCCACCTTACATCTATAGATATTTGTGTTCAAACACCCAACTTACCCTTTTGTCTGTACAGAACTGACATCAATGTGAATATTCTGTCCATGTCCACGTGGATTCTCTTCAGAACCTTGGGTTTCCTCCCACTGACTCCACAGCTCCAGCTGACTGCAATCCTGAATTGGGTTGAGCAGCTGTAAGGATGTTATGTCATGTGTTAGATAACACCAGCCACATTGCCTTACAAAGCAATTAGTGGGATTAGGGCCTAAGAGCAACTGAGACATGCTTTCCATTTGGACACAGGACACATTAGATAACGAAGAAAACAGATTTCTTTTTATACCGTGTTTTCACATGAAACTTATTTCACAGAGTTTGACCTAAATGGGTGCTCTTTGTACAGCAGGCATGACACTCCTGTCTAAAACTTTTATCACCAGTGCAAACGGGCTCATGAGGGCAGCTATCACAGTTTTAATGGAAAATCCACCATAGTTTCATATCCAGTGTGTTGCCCTTATTCTGCAGGTCAGAATTGGTGTGAAGTGATACTGGCTTTGAGTTCAGTGATAGACAGACTCTTCTTCTGCACTTGTACACACCATCATGAACATCCAATGAACTCTCAATGCAGACTCTTCAAGAAGCATAACTAGTGACACTACACAATTACAAAATCGTACATTAAATACACAAAAATAACACATAGACATGAAAAATAAGAAATTAAAATTAACAAAAACAAACATCTTACCTGAAGGAGGGGCCTGAGTCGCCTCGAAAGCCTCCATATTGTAATCTTTCTAGCTAGCCAATTAAAGGTGTCATTTTGCTTAACTTCTCACAAAAACAGTAATAAAACGTAAAACTTCAACCAGAGACATAACACTTTTAGGTGTTTAAATGTCTGACAGATTACTCCTGTGTCTTCCACAATGTGGCTTAGTGTTGAGGGCCTAAAGCAGAAGGTAAAAGTCAGCAGGTTTCATGCCCACCATTAACGCACTTTGTGACACTGAGCAAATCATGTCATCTGCCTGTCCAAGTACATTAACTGTACATTATATAATGTACACTATATAATGTAAAAATTGCTTCTTTGTTATATTCATCAGGGTTGGTAGAAAGTAGCTTTGGCTGGACTCCAAGTCATGCGATGTCAATGACTTTGCTTGATTTTATTTATTTTTTTATTTAAGAACAACTTTCACCTTGTTGAATTTGGGCTCCATTGTGGTAACTGCCGACTATTTGGCAGGCAGGTCTAATTTGCTGCTTTCACACCTTACCTGTTCACAACCTGGCAATAAATGTCTGCTTTGACATTGGGCCTCAGCATGGAAAGGCAGAGCGACTGTGCTGCCAAAATATAAAAACCACAAATGGTTTTTCTGCCAACATTTGTAGGGTCATAAGGATGGCTGTGGTGGAGACTGGGATAAAGGTCACCAAGCCTCACAGTGTCTCCTCAACCACTACTGATGTGGACGAAACAGCAGAATGTCCTGGAGCTGAACAAGCAAACTAGGTCTCAGTTTAAAGGTGTTTTCTGCTCTAACTGGTGTTGTGTATTTGAATATAATCGTGGAATATCAAGCAATAGATACCGAAGAAAAGAAGCCAACATGTGGAAAGTCCTTCACAGATTATTTAAGAATAAAGGCACTTTGCTCAGGCAGTGTGGCCTAGTTGAATAAGTTACCACCTCTGTTGGACAGTGGGATCCTGATCAAGTCAAATAACAGGCAAGGTGTGCAATGGAAATATGGAGATCACTGTGTTAAACACGTGTTATATGAAAATCATGTGCGCTAGGTGGAGACTGCCTATCCTCGTTGTGTTTGTGAGAAGCTTGTTTTTTCTCATCTATCCAAAGACCTGTTTATAATGTCTCCGGATTGGCCCTGTGTCAACGTGCGTGAATGTGACTGTCTCAGTGTGCTCAGCTAAAGATTGACATCCCATCAAGAGTTGTGCTCAGTGATGCTGGTATGAATTCTTCCCATGTACCTGGACTGGATTAAAAGGTTTTTAAATGGAAGGATATGTGGGCTTTAAATTGGAGGTACAATCACTAAGCTCTCTGCTATAAAATAGTTAGGATTATAAAGTATAAAATCAATCAGAGAACAGTACATAGTACCAAATACAGATCATATGGGTTGGTGTTGGTGCTGCTCCTTGTGTGGGCCCCAAACAGAAGATAATTTCTGCTTCATGCCATAGCTTTACCTGTCAGCATGCTTTATCCAGTTAACTGTAAAGATTCATAAACTGATTGACTCTAGACTAGTTAGAAAAGTTTGGATCTAAAAACTGTTCTGACCAGTGTACCATTTGGTCCTGTATGAAGGTATCTTTTATGACATGCTGTAGCTTCAGCCATTTTGCACTAGGTTATGTGCCTTGTCAACAGAGTAATTTTTCGTGATGTAGGGATGTGCTTTTCTGTACAGCTCAGAGTTAGGAGTTTGAATATAAAGTGTGTCATATTGTTCCTGCTAATTATACTTTTGTATTTTATTGGTGAGGTTTCACATTCAACACTTGGGGTCCAGGTCAGTACTGCTGACCTAACAAGTCATTTGTTCCACTTCCATTGTATATACTGCCTTCTAGATAACCACCATATATAACAGACAAGTACCTCATATTTAATATATCAATCTATCTAGTACCCCTTTTGGCTTCCAGCAAAGCTTGAATTCTTCAAGGCATACATTTTAAAAGATTTGGAAAACATTTCTTAAAGATTTTAGTCCCAACTAATTCGATACTATTATCCGTTCCTACATATTTTCCATCCAGCCCTTTATGCATAACCCCCAGATTCCATATATTCCAAAGGTGTGCAGTTGGATGGAGATGCCGGGATTATGCTGGGCACTTAAATCACTGTCGCGTTCATGGAACAGCTAGACATGCATGCCATTATCCTCCTTTGATATATATGTGTGTATATGTGTGTGTGTGTATATGTGTGTATATATCTATATATCTATATATATATATATATATATATATATATATATATATATATATATATATA